>CM052352.1:6683059-7283059 GCA_028551395.1 Casuarina glauca | reverse complement strand
AAAATTGACCGTTACAAAATAGACTCATTTGAAAATGATGTTTGTTCAAAGTTAATTTCATCTTTTTCTTAATTTGTTTATTGCCTGATTAGTATAGAAAGTAAAGGACATCAAATATTTATTATTTTATGGGTAAAACTACGTTGATAGTTACTTTTTAATTTATCTCCAGCCCTTTAAATCTTTTGGAGTAATTTCACCATCAAATTCTTTAATTACAATTTTCATTTGAATTAAAAGAGTTGCCTTACGCTAAAATATTCCTTACCTAAATATATGTCCACAAAACAGATACATATAAGCTTTTGTCAAAAAGTGTTTAAGACTTTCTTTTGGGAGTATGATATGATTATTCTAGAATTGCAGTGCCTAGTGCTTGACCATTGATCCAAAGCAATATGTATGCAACAACTGGCATTAGGTGAAACATAATTGATTCATAATAGAGTCGTAAAAACATACTTTTTGTCACTAAATTAGACTCTTTAATCATTGTTGCAGTTCACCATATGTCTTTTATGCTAATATATGCACATTTAGCATTGACTATGGTGCCTAGTTATTAATAGCAGCACATGTTAATTGATGAACTTCTTATGATTGAAGCCATTGTACACATTGGTACCTAATTATTGATACCACTATATGTTAATTGAAGAACTTATTGGAATTGAAACTATTGTACTCAATGGCGGAGAAAAAGCAAAAGAGGGACATGTCCCTTCGCAACTGCGGCTTAGGGACTTTCCCCCCGGTTTCAAGAAGGAAAAAAAATAAAATTCTCTCTCCAAAATTAAAATCATGAGCTTGTTAAATGGCTTAATCAAAGTATCACTTCAAACACTCCAAAAATATATATATATATAGAAAATTACTTCTCACAATATAATTCTTGAAACAAAAATGTTTTGAATGTTTTAAAGTTTAACATAAAAGCTCCTGCGCCAGCTACAAAAAGATTAAAAAAAAAAATCATACAGGGATCCACGCACTTGTAAGAAATACAACCATATGAAATAGTTTGCCAAAACATATGTTGACACCTTTTTTTTCTCATCCTTTTTTAAGTTTTTGTTCATTCTTGGATAGTTTGACTTTTCTATTTATATTTATTCTTAATTTATTATTTATTACTTTTGTTGTTAGTAAAGAATGCAAAAACTTGTAATAGGCATATTAGGGCGATTGAGATCAAAGGATATTTATTCAACAATCTTTATTTTGTTAAGAATTATACGAAAAGCATTTCACATTACCTAAAATTTATTTATAAAATATTTTAAAAATAAAATATATGTTCCTTTCCTATAAACTGATCCTGAAGGGAAAATGGGCTTCTTAGAAATATTCCTTCATCTTTTTGTTTTTATTGTTGTTAATATCATTGTTAGTATTATCATTATTATTATCTTAACTAGTTTCCTTTTGTTATGTTGCTAACAAGTTATGAATACGGGTAACTACTTCAACTATTATATGTGGTTGTTAATAGTGAAGACAACAAGAAACTTATTAAAATGTTGGGCTAGGTGATTTGTATTGGATGTATGCATATGGCCAAGTGGAAGCAATGTGAAATTTCATTTATTTGTTTAGTTTGTCTTTAATATGGAACGGTCTAGCATAGGACAGAAGTTTGCTAATTTTCAAAAATAAATTCAACTACAGAGGTATGCAAAGCGTCAACAGCAACGAACAGCGTCACATTCGACCAGCATATATCAGGTGAATTCCAGAAGAATGATGGGAATAAATTTGTGATAGTCTTTGGGAGTTTTTAAGGCATGGGACACCATTCACTCTTATCACTAGGACCGGAAAAATAAAGATATTTCATCTTCCATCTTAACTCAATTTAAGTGCGATATTTGGAAGTATTTGTCAAGAGTAGAAATATAAAAATCAAATTTTATTGGGAATTGCTTTTTCTTTATCATTGCTGTGTTATGATTTTATTGTTATTTTATTATATGACTCAACTCCCACCTTAATGGTAATGAGGACTTATTGAAATTCGTTCGACTACATTTCTTATTAAACTTAAATATGCTTTGAGACGGCTACTTCCCAGTTCCTAGTTTTGGCTATATTGTGTTACAATTTTCATGATTCAAGAATTATTTTAACACAAAATTGGAAAACTATTTACTTCCATATGATGCTCAAACTTGAAAAGAAAGCAACCAAGGAGTAAACTTACTGGATTCTTTCCCTCTCAAAAGCTCATCGAAGTCGAGAATAAGCAACCTATTTAGTTAAATCTTGGCCTTGATTCTCTATCTTGTTGCAACTCAAAGTCGTTTTCTAAAAGATAGACAATCTTTGAGGAGCTGGAATCTTTTGCATGTAGGATTTTGGGGGAATGAGGGCTGCAAAGCATCTAGTTCAACATCACGAGTGCAATCTAGGGAATAAAATGTGGAAGTGATGGGAGAGAGTACTCCTCTATGAAATGGAAGCAGCCCAAGACGATGTATTAGGCTTTGTTATGTAGACAGGAATGATTGCCTACTCTCCGACACTTTGTAACCCATGGAATATCGAGCCTCTCCGATGAAAAAGGCAGAAAACTGGTTTTAATCTCTTTTGAAGGAAACTTTCAGGTTCGTTGTACCTTAGATGTTGTGATTCTTTCCGGTTGTGTTTACCATAGCTAGGAAGAAGAAGAATCTTTTGAACAGGCTCGACCCTGACCGGCCACTTCAACCATTACATACGGTGCCATATGTTTCTAATTCTGGAATTGATGACTTGGGTAGCCAATAAAGACACCAGAAACTGGATCCATGGAATCATTTGGATTTGCAAAGTCCCCCACCCTCCTTCCTTTTGATTATACATTGATTGTATAGCAAGCACTTTGCCTCTTCCGTATCGTTGAAATTTGGGGCTTTTGCTACTTTTTGTAAGTGCGACATCGTTGTCATTGTCGGATTCCTCATGTTTGTCGTGCTTTTATCATTCTGATCTTCTGGTGAAACCTGGCTTACACTAGTTCTAATAGACAGCAAACTCCCGACTCCCAAAGTCGGGATAAATGTGGTTTAAAATTTGCAGACGCCTTTCTTTCTTTCGTGATTTAACTCGAATAATCTAGCCTTTCATCGTGCATGTGATCATTGGGTAAATTAGGAGTATCTATAGATTATCCTTGACTTGGATGTCAATTTCATTACAAGGTGTTGTTGGGAATTCAAGACAGCTTCTCGACTGAAAGGAAAAAAGAAATCCAGGTTGGCATGATTGTGGTAATGAAGTATTTTTGTGTTCATTAATCATATTGGAGAAAAGGTCAAAAAAAAAAAGAAATGAATAATTCCTAAGGTTGGGATGGGTTTAGACATCATGTGAATGTAAGTCTAATGTCACATACAGACACTTTGAACTTACAAGCGAGTTTTGTTGCTGTTGGTTCACCTCAACAGCGTTTCTTACCCCATCAAGTTGGAGATTGGAGTCCACGTCTAAAGTGCATTCAGCCCCCTTTCTATTTCTTTTACCTCCCACCAATTCATCCTTCCTGAACTTTTTTCCTAATGGCTGACGAAGTTGAATGCATCATTTCCCACTTCTTTCACCCTCTCTTAGCTTCAACTCCAAATTCATTTTCAAATTTCATCATCGATCTCACTATTTTCATAAACAAAAAGTGCTCAACTATATATCCAAGAGCACGAGTGGTTAAGTTCCACTTCAAATTATAAATACAAGACTCTGTGGTTAATATAGGAGGATGCAAATACTTGATTTAATTTTTTAAAGTATCCCAAAATATTGCAGAAACGTCTCACCACCTCTATCCTTGCTTTTTTAACAAAAAAGCAGTTTCATTAGTTCCAAAAATAAGCCTTAGGCGCTTTATTAAAGTTGGTAAGCACCAAACGAGCTTCCTACATATAGTTCTTCCTCAGTTAATGCTTTTGACAAGTATCATATCATAATTCATTGTGTTATTGAACTTGGCATTAAATAGTTCATTCATAGGCCCTACCATATAATATCGGGATTTGGTGGTGCAATAATAAAGGCTTGCCTAAACTAGTGCAGGCAACAGCTTTACTGCCCACTAACTTATGTACTGAATTTGTTCAGATCACACATGATTTACTACAGGTGATTTTGGTCCTCGTGTAATTGTAAGCTTCCATTTACTTTGGTCATGAATTAGCTGTGAATGTAACTCTCCTATACCATTCGTGATTCGGTCTCTCGGGTGGCCCTGAAATCCTGTCTGGTAAATTTCATTTTACTTAGTCAATATGTTCATCTCCTTCTGAATGTAACCAAAGACCAATAACAAAGAAAATCAAGATTGAAATTGTGTGACCACCCAATGCATTAATCAAATAAAAGAAGCTTCTCTACATTTGTGAAAAGAAACTAGACTGATCGCAGAGAGAGACACTGCGTTGTTCAAAGAACCACGACGTAAAAAAAAACATGCTGTTGTTGCATAGAACTCGCAATCTTTTGTACTCCTTTGGAAATAGTTGTCCTCTCTTTTGATTGATGAACGTGAATGATCGATGTAGTAGGTAAGCTGTACGTGAAATGAGGGGGAGATTATGGAGGGGAAAATCAATTGCCGGAACAAATTTCTTGTAATGCCATAGTTGACTAAGTTCATCAACCAGCTAACGAAATGAAGGGGAGATTATGTTTGGACCATATTTATCCCTTTGCGCTTAAATTTAATTAGACGGAGACTTGTGTTTCAAAGATTTTTTAAATTAAAAATATCATTTTATTAAATAAGTAAAAAAAGGTTATATATATGTATGTATGTCTAATTATAATTTTCATATAGGAAAATTCATTAAAAATTTGATATTAGATTCTACCATCCAACTAATTATGATTGGACTTATCCAAATAATGAAAGTGATTGAGTAATAACCTACTATGACTGGAAATTATCCGATCGTAATAAGATGACAATCTGACCATTATAATGGTTGGATCATGTCAACATCGACTGTGATAGAATGATAGTTTTCAATCTAATCATAGTTAAGTTTTGTATCAATTGTGGTCATTAGTTGGTTGTGATACCAACACATTTATTTAAAAATCATTATAAAGCAAAAATATTTAAGAGGTATAAATATATCTTCATATGACAAAAACCAAAGATCATTTTGATATGATTTCCCGAAATTGAAAACATATTGGGCCTTTAGCTTCTTGATAATATCACGTACTGGGCTCCAAGCAGAATTGGTTTTTTTGTCCTCATCTTATTTGCAGTTGTAGCGCGCAATTTAGACATTATGCGACACAGTGCTTTCAACATTGCCGATTCCAAAAAGTTTTCAAGGGTGGTGTACCCAAACCAAGAGGGTTATTTTGAGCGGGTTTCCATCTTAAAGGAAATTGGTAATTCCAATTACAAAGGCCTAGAATGCCTTCCGGCAGTATCAGTTCATTTTCAGTTACTGTATTGGAACATGTTGCCACAACCCAGCGCAAGAATTAAGAACTTGGGATATGAGATCATCTGCATTCTTGCACCCGTACCTGTTCTAGTCTAAGCTACATAGAGATTTGCTATCTGAAGTTAAATTTGACAACCTTGGAAAAATTTGTCGAAAAAGGGGGTGGTACTGTGATTTCCAGTTTTTCTACTCAAACTTTGGAAGAAGGGTACACCTTCTATGGTTCGGCCCTTTCATCTTGTGTTTTCTGTTGTCTTATGTAGAATAGTTTTTGTGCCAAGTTAGTTTGTGGAATGCCTCGTGAAATGCAAAATAAATTCGTGAGTTGGTGAATATTCATCATCTTAATTTCAGAAAGACTTGAAAAAGTGGCACCTCCTGGTTGTTTTTAGCCAATCATCATCGTAAAGTCCCCCCTCCTAAGCTATTACATTTGTATGCCTGGCCCATCATAGGGTCATTGTTTTGTACAGCCTGTTTTTCTTTTGTTTGTCCTTTTATGTATATAAGCTAAACGAGGGTGTACTTTTTTGGTAATTGCAAATAAACCAATCCTCCACGGCATTGCTATTTCTCTTTCTTTTCTTTTCTTTTCTTTTTTATATATAATGGGGGCGGCTCCTTAGATTTTCATTAATGCGTAAATAGTCTATAAAAAAAAAAGTGATTTGGTGGATTGTCATGTTCTCGTACAATAGCCCATAAGGCATACCTAACCGTACTTAACTAAGTGAGTTTAGGAAAAGGTATACCTAACCCCACTTATGGGGATAAAAAAAAAATATACATACTGATAAGCAAACTTACTCAGTTTAATTAGCTACAAGCAAAACACAAAAAAAACTAAGCCAACACCTATCTTTGATTAATCATACTATCTATATCAAATATTTTCATATATCCTCTGCTATGTCTTTATCATCATCGTCATGAATATAATCCTCATTAATTGATCCTTCCTCATTTTCCTCTTCATCATTGGACTTAGATAATTCAATTATTATTTTCTTTAATTTCTAATGCTTCATCATAGTTTTATGGGTTGATTTTATGGCTAATCTCCTTAATGGTGGCATAATCTCTTTAGGGGATTGAACCTTCTTTCAGAATATTGATCTTTGCTCCTTTGCTCCAACAAACTCCTTATCATAAATTCTTACTAGTTATACATGTGATCCTTACCAGTAACCTTGGTGGGAGAATTTTCAAATGACCCATCATTTTCTTCCATATCATCCTTCATTTCAGGGTAGGAGTTGCTTTCACCTGAAAATTGAAAGGTGCTTAATCCTCCCTTGCTAGTTTGATGTTGAATAACATTTACAAGTTGATCTTGCATTCTCTTGGGGCTGATGCCTGAGTATGGTCTATCTCCTTCCTCTATAATTGGCCTATACATATCATAATTTAGGAGTTTTTATGTCATATATGGGAAATTGTTATCCTAATTGTCTCCTTTACTTGTCTTTTGATCTTGCTAATTATTTTCTTGTTGATTTTCTTCCAATGCTTTTAACGTAGCTTTTTCTTCCATTAAATACTCATTTCCATTATAGCTTGCTTGATTGTTGATAAGAAGTCAAGTCCTTTGAAAAGATCTCCTTCAAAGTGTGGAAGGGCTTTGTCTTGTAAGATCTGCCACCTTTTATCCCAAGGGAGTTTGTCTACAAGCGAATAAGATGTTAATAGCCTCAAGTAACTTATGCAATCTTGGTGATGTACAAAGTCCTGCAAGTCTTGGATGATTCTTTGATCCTATAAATTGAACCTTCTATCTCTTAATGAAACCCTAGATGATGTCCTTGGAATTAGTTTGCTCCCTAATCAATCTATACATTTTCCCCTTCATCCTTAGATGTCTCATCTATAATGGTTTTTCCTTAATTGTCTTGACAATCCTCAACAATGGACAATGATGTTAAAGTTGAGCCTACCCTCGAAGACTAACTTGTAAACTCAGACCCCTCTTACTTAAGTTAGTATTATCCTTTTCCACCTTTATATCTGTAATGAAATGTTCATTCTCTTGTGAAGTATCACTATCCACCTATATGTGTTGTTCTCTCACCATCTCCACATCATTATGTTATCTTTTTTCCATTATGTCCATCCTTAACTCCTCAATTATCGACACCTTTTCTGGTGCATTTAAGCTATGTGGTGCTTCAAAATCAATTGTTTCCAAAAGGACCCTCTTAAGCATTTTTAGGCTCCCCCTTAGCTCTCTTTTAGGTTGCTTCTTCCTTACTACATGTTACTCCTTTTGGGGGCTTGAAGTGCCAGCACCCAAACCTTGTCAAAAGGTTATGCCTAGTCTTTCTAACATGTGCCTACTTTTGTGCCCTTAACCTCATCTCTAAGCTCCCAAAGTTGAGCCTCCAAAATCACTATTGTCTAAAGATCTAATGAATTCACTAAAGGAGAAACCGAGGTCCCTACATCCATATGTCATGTGCCTAACATACCCACATTGTTACATTAGTGATTCATATTATAATTAAATGTAAGCTTATATTCTTCCAGACCTAAGATGGCAAACCTTGTGCTTTTTGGTGGAGATTGTACTATGTTAACTGTTATTCACAATCTTGACATAATGGAATGTTTTTGGATAACCATTAGAGAGTCCATCGAAACAAATTTCTCTATAATACTTTTAACTGCAAAAAAAACCTTTAGGCAATGAACATGATGTGGAAGACCATAAATGTTGACCTACACCATTACTCTCTTAAGTTTCTTGGTTAGGTTAAAAGACTAAGACTAAGGATGAATTGTAGAAGAGGTAGTACCAAAATGTAGAGTTTTATATGACAAAATCTTAATGTAATCAGTCTCCGATTAAAGTTGAATTAGGACATGACTTGAGGTTAAAAACCCCATAATGGCTACATTTTCTAGTCCCCATATCTTATTAACTTGGATGTTAAACAAATATATTAGAGGCTAATAATAAAAAATAAAAAAACAATAGCCGAGAATCATTGCAACTCACTGATTCTTATTGCCTCCTCCTTGTAATATGGATAGTGATTCACCCATCCACGCCTACTATCATAGTAGGGTTGATTCTAGTCTCTTGCATAGACAAAAATGTTTTAAGATGGATAAATGGCCTTGAATTGTCAAGAATTTCACAAAAAAGTTTAAGTCATTCATGTTTGATATCTTGCTCACAGTAGGGTTGATTCTAGTCTCCGACATAGATGGAAGTGTTTTAAGATGGATAAATGGCCTTGAATTGTCAAGAATTTCACAAAAAAAAATTTAAGTCATTCGTGTTTAATATCGTGCTCACAGTAGGGTTGATTTTAGTCTCCGACATAGATGAAAGTGTTTTAAGATGGATAAATGGCCTTGAATTGCCAAGAATTTCACAAATTTCTCTTTAGTCATTCATGTTTGATATTGTGCTTTAATCATTTGGATATCAAGGGAAAGTAGACCTTAACCAACAATTCACCTTTTTGGGCCAATTAGTGAGCCCATTTGTAGCCAATTACTATCATATCCTATCCATTGCTTCATTCCAATAACATTTTGTATCCAAAAGCTGTGCATTTAATGGTGAGTCAGGTTGAGCTTTTTGAGAGACATGATAGTTGGTATCCCGCCTGAACCATTGAGGTTGTGTGGTAGAAACTACTTTTAACACATTAAGTTTATTTTGCCAAAGAATCCATGTTTTTTGTTATGAATTTTCTAACTCCAAGATAAAAATCATCAAGCCCATTACATTTTAGTAGCTTCCTAGTGACAGTGAAAATCATGCACTAGCTGACCCTCCTTTCTTGAAGGTATCATTTTATGGCTCTTTTCCCCTGTATATTAGTAGAAGGGACTTTGTGAAACACTCATGTTGTGCTTAACTAAGGATGCATAAAAGAAAGATTTAGGCCATTTCTAACCACTAATGAAGGAAGTGTTATTTTTCTTATGAATATGTTGTTTTCATTGTATTTTTATTAGTATTCTCAATATGTTTCATGGTATTAGAGTAGGGAGGACATTGAAGTTTATTATGCATTATGGATTTTTCCTTGAAGCAATTTTTGTAAAAGTGTAAGTACTTAATAGCCTTTTAAGGTATTATATTCAACTTTCATATTCTATCTCTTTGAATAGTTCTTTTTATGTTGTGTTTATGTTGTTTGCAATATAAATAAAAATGAGCATTTTGGAATTAGTTTAATTCTCTTTATTGAAGTTAGTGAAAGTAGGGTGTTGTTGAAAAAAAAAAAAATTCAGATTTGCACATTTTCAAGTTTACCCTTTTAAATTAAGTAGTTTAATGTTGTTTCTCCTTAGCTCACCAAAGGCAATTAGAAAAAGTGTAACTCTAATAAATTTCAATTGAAGTACTTGACCAAACTACTATAGACTCTTGTTTGAATCCTAACAAAATCCCTTTGTCTCTAACTTGTAGGTCTAGCACACCTTTAGAGCGTCTTGTTTGCCTTTAAGTACAACCAATGATCCACTTTATCTATCATCAAATGACATGCCTAAAACATTATTAGTGACCTATAGGTCATGAGCTTAAGTTTCATCCCAAAAAGTTAACCCAATAAGATGAATAGCTAAGCCTCATATATGGTCAAATCATCGTGTTTACCTTTTCTGTATGAAAGAATAAAGTTCATTACATTCTTCTCCAACCAAATTCACATCACTTTTGATATGGGTGGGGTCCCTTGCCTATCATATACTAGATAATAATAGTCCCAAGCACCATTGGGTAGGCTTATTGCTCACCACACAATAAGGGATAAAAAATCACAAGCCCACTAGATTGGTTGCAATTTAACTTTTCTACCATTTGTTAGGAGCTTGGGTAAATCCCAAAAGGTCAATCTAGTGATAAATGTAGCTAGGTCCCCTTATATGGTCAAATCATCACATTTGCCTTTTAATATGGGAGAATGAAGTTTATTACATACAATCCTCTTAATGACTTGCGCTAGAGTCAACAGTTCAAAAGCTCATTCGATACAAAAGAATAAATTTGGTTTCATTGATGACTCCCCTTGCCTAACTAATGAAGAAAATGGACAACAATAGGACTAATGACATGATGCAATAATTGGGTGGCTTGATTGCTCAATGCATTCAAGCTTAATTCTATTTGTTTCACAAGTTAATGATATAAGAAAAATCTAGGAAACCTTTTGTCTTCTTTATGCAAAACTCACAAGGTCATAAATACATAACTTAAGAGGGAGACTATCAAGCTTGAAGCAAGTTAATTGTTTAACAACTAAATACTACTTAGCCATTTTCAACACCCAATGAGAAATAGATATTGCTAAGCCATTGGTGGTTTGTTCATGTGGTTAGTATATTTGTAAGATGAATAAACGTTAAGAAAATAAAAGATCTTGCTTATAGAATATTTGCTTGGTCTATCTAGAACTTATAAGGTGGCCATTTACAAACATCTTAGCTAAAGACTCGCATCCCTCGGTTGACGCTACTTCTAACCTCACCAAAGAGGATGAGCACTAGCCTATAAAGAACAAAGAAGCTTCCCCATTCATAGATGTGCTAGCTTTGTTTGCAAATTTGCCTAGATCTTTATCAGTTGCTCTTTTTGTTGCTAATAATGACTTATTTGGAAGGCAACAAAAAAGTTGACCTTCTTGTAACTAACCCATTTGTGGCCATTGACATAAATCTAGCCATATGCAAAAGCAATGCTACTAGTTGGTTGGATACCCACTAAGGTAAAACACTTAAGGCAAAAAAGGATTGCAATGCAACAATGAAAATAGGTAGGTAAAATAAATGGGCATTAAAGGAGTTAAAAATATTGGGTTGCATGATGGTTTTGGATTTGCAACAATAAAGCGGGTCACAACAACAAGTTGGGTTATAAGACACTTTGAGTTAGTTGTAGACCCTTCTTGAACTATAAAATTTATTAGGTTCAGCCTAGTTTGAAAGTTCCTCTAATCTTAATTCATAGCTCAAGATTTATTAGGTTTAAAATATGTTTTTACATGGAGCTTTGTTGGAAAAGGTATATATGGAGGTCTTGTTTGGTCCTTGCAATCACAAGGAGAAGTATGTTTGTTAATTAGGTAAAGCCTTATATAGTTTAAAACAAGCTTTCTATCCATGAAATGCTAAATTTATTGAGGCCTTGGTAGCAATAAGGTATTCAAAGTCTCATTATGATTATTCTTTTTTTACATGTAGATGTGAGAATATTATTGTCATCCTATTTATCTATGTGGATGATATTCTCATTATAGGTAATAATGATGAAGCTATTTTGAGTTAAAGTCTTATATGAATTTTACTTTTCATGTAAAAAACTTGGGGTAATTGAAATATTTCTTTGGAATTGAAATAGCTTGTTCAAGAGATGACATTTATATTAATTAGTGCATATATGGGCTTGAGTTTATTTTTAAAGCTAGCCTAGTGAAGGAATGACCAACTCTTACTCCTATGGAGGATAGCTCTCCATGGCCATCAGGGGAGACCACCTAATCCACACTTGAAGGATCTTTTTTCTTATCAAAAGATGATTAGTAAGTTGAATTATCTTGTTATGACTTCCTTTGACATTAATTTTGCGATTCAACAACTTAGTCTCATATATGCCAAAGTGCTTTCATATGAAAGCTGCTCATCGAGTTTTAAAGTATATTAAAAGTGCTACAAGGATGGAACTTTTCTTTATTTCTTCATCTTGCTTGACTTTAACTATTGCATTAAGCTTGGAAATTGTTTAACTTCTTGGATAACTAAGAAGTAGCACATAGTGTCACTCTCATTTGCAAAGGTGTAAGTATTGTGCATTGTCATTTACAACTTGTAAATTGACTTGGATCATTGAACTTCTTAAGGACTTAGGCATCAATGTTCGTTTGCCATTAATTTTATTTTGTGATACTAATGAAGCATATTGTAACGAATCCTATGTTTCACGCTAAAACAAATATTGGAACTAATTGTCCTCTTGTTCATGAGAAGTTGAAGGACGAAGTTATTTATCCTCATATTATTTGTTTATTTGAACAGACAATTGATATATTCACCAAGGCCCTTAGTAACAAACAACAGTATCACTTATCCTCCAAATTTGATTTAAACAAATTTTCAACTTAAGGGAGAATATAACAGTTATAGGGTTTGGCCCATCACAAGACCCATTATTTTGTTTTGCATGTTTTTTTTGTTTGTCATCTTTGTATGTATATATATAAGCTGAACGGGTGTATTCTCTGGTAACTGTAAATAAACCAATCTTTCACCAGCACTGATACCTCTCTTCTGAGCGTGTTGTTTTTACTTCATCTCTTACTGGTATTCTCAATTTGTTTTATAAGCCTTACTTGCAGTCTCCAAGATAAAAGCGACTTGATTGGCAAAGGTTGCAGGGCAGAGATAATATTTAACTTTAAATGTAGAATAAGTCCGAAGAGGAATGGTCTCAAAAAGATCAGCGCAGAAGATGAGGGCAAAATGTGAAACAGTACGTATGGAAAAGACTGACCAACAGTAACCCTTAACCATCATCACTCGTTCATACCCACTTGGATGAGATAAGATTATGAATCCACGTGGCACGGACATTGTGGTGGCTTCCGATAAGGCTCTCTTCAAAAATTTCCCTTCCTTGTGTGGCCAATACGGAGTAAAGTCATCATTCATACGATCCAACGGTCGAATTTCTTTTGCGATCAAGGCCATCAATCTTTGAGCATTGGATATGAATCCCCGGTTGTACCACTATATATTGGAACGAAGAGATGAAGGTTCGCATCCCCAGCAAGGCATTCAGAGTAGAGTGATAAGGAGAGAAAAATGGCTTCCTCAATCATTTCCTCAGCCACCGTCGCCAGCGTCAACCGTGCCTCCCCGGCTCAGGCCAGCATGGTTGCACCATTCGTCGGCCTCAAGTCTACCTCGGCACTGCCAGTCACCCAAAAGAACAACACCGACATTACCTCTCTGGCAAGCAACGGTGGAAGAGTGAGATGCATGCAGGTATGATGAAGCCGTAATGCATGTGAATAGGAAAACAACATCGAAGTTTGCTTTTATGTTTATGCTTGTTAAAGACTTATGTTGCATTTTGTGCTTTTAACATTTTAAAGCCCTCTTACTTCTTCCAAGACTATAATTCCTCTGGAATCTATTTTGAATAAAATAGTGAATGTACCTCAAAAATTCTAATTACGTGTAGCTTGCAATTTTTACTTGGACCATATTTTGTCACTGCAGGTGTGGCCTCCCCTTGGAAGGAAGAAGTTCGAGACTCTTTCCTACCTTCCAAACCTTAGCCCCGAGTCATTGGCTAAGGAAGTAGATTACCTTCTTCGCAAGGGCTGGATTCCTTGCTTGGAATTCGAGTTGGAGGTCCTTTTAGCTTCTTTAGCGTTAACTTATTTTTCTGACTTTGTGTTTCTAAGTTTATTGGAAGAAGTTAGTACCGATGGTTGGTAATTTCTGTGGATGCAGCACGGCTTTGTCTACCGTGAGAACAACAGGTCCCCTGGATACTATGATGGACGCTACTGGACCATGTGGAAGCTCCCCATGTTTGGTTGCAACGACTCCTCGCAGGTCTTGAAGGAGCTTGAGGAATGCAAGAAGGCTTACCCCAGCGCCTTTATCCGAATCATCGGATTCGACAACAGGCGTCAAGTGCAGTGCATCAGTTTCATTGCCTACAAGCCCCCCAGCTTCTAAAGAGCTAATCTCTGAATGCCCCCTTCAGGAGGGTCGGTTTGCTTAAATTGTACTTTCGACTTCTGGAGACCCTTTTGTTTTTTCTCTTTCATGTCGAGACAATTTGTGTTGCTTTTTATTTCTGTTTTGTGGATGTTCGATGGAATGGATGAGAACTGATGAATAAATGGATACTCTCTTGCCTATTCCTTTAAGAATTACCATGAATATTCACTTAGCACAATGACTTCCTACTGTTAGTGAACCAACCGCATTACACACTGTTCATTCTTGCGCGGACAGTTTCAGCTCCTGTTAATGCACCATCCACTTCTATAAGCGTTCACTTCAAACTTTCATAGCGAATACAATCAGCAAATCAATCCTTTAGCTGAAAATCAGCATTAAAGTTAAGTTGAATGCCTAAATCTTTTAGTTTGTAAGCAGCTTGAAGCAACAATGACTTCCAGTTTTTGTAAAATCAACTCTAGCAGCCTTTTTTATTTACTCTATCGGAAATTTAAAGCCATGCCGGAAATGCAGTCTTGTTCCACTTTCTGCTAAGCCTTCCTTAAAACATCAGGTGAACTTAAAGGGGAAAAGAAGCATAATCTTTTCAACTTTTTTAAAACACCAATCCTTAAATTTGGCAGCATCTCCTGCTTGATTAATCAGCATCAACCCTCTTTTTCTCTAATTTGGTTCTGCCTAAGCTACCGTTTTCCTGCATATCACGTCAATCAGACCTTTATGCTGGATTCACCTTAGAACCATGTATATGGGATCCTATATGAAACAGAACCCTGATTAAGTTCATGGGAAAAGTTCTTACTGGCTTCTGCCCACTTAAGCCTTTGGAGGATCTGTCAATTTTTCAGCAGTTTAAGGTAATCCCAGCTTGAGAAGCGTTCAATGATGCCACTGAAACTTCAGCTTAGTTTGTTTAGATAAAGAAACCCAGTGTAGAAGCCATAACTGAGCCCGTCTTGGCAATCGATCATAGCACAGCCCCAACTACTGCGATTAACACTGTTCAACCACATAAAATAAAGTGCCCCGTATGGGCCCCTTGAGAGCTATGCCTGTGGACATGCCTTGAATTGGATAATGCTAAAGATAAGAAGCGTTCTTTCTTCACAGCAGTGCAGTGCAAATTCGAATAAGGCCGTGGGGTCCACGATTGTGCCGCTTATCAATTTTTTCCACGCCACATTTCAAATGAGAAATTAACATAGAAAAAATCAAAGGCTGCAGTCGTTTTCTATCCAATTGATTTTGTGAAAATATTTAATCCTACTTTTCGAAATCCAGTATAAGGAAAATTTTTGGCCCGACTTCAATAAAACATTTTGGTTGAATTACTTCATTCAGATGGCTCCTTTTGAGACTAAGACTTTTTTCTTTTCTCTTAAGGATATTTCTTTTTCAAAAAGTTAGTGTGAAATACATCCAGTTTCAGCCACTAATAATTCTTCCTCAAATATTTCCACAAAAAAAAAAAAAAAGAGTTCAATAATTCTCTGCACCTAATCATATCACCATCACCGCACACTTGATAGTTGTCTTGCTAAATGCTACTGCTTGGTCTCTGTCTTCCGCAGTTGGAAACAACTTGTGATAATTGTTAATAAGTGTTCCTTCAAGATGAAAGGTTGAGCAGCAGATTATCTACCGTATATTATATTTACTTTCTTTTATAACGCTCCAAAATAGAAATACCAAAACAAGAATTTTTTTTTCATTTATGTCTATGTTTATCTGTTCTTACAGAACTAAATAAAATTTTTTTACGGTAATATATAATTTTTGACCTTTAAGAAAAAAAAAATGAACAAAGCTTGATTTCAAGAATAATTTTCTTGGTGCTTTTCATTTTACTTTTCATGGGGGTTAGGTGAGTAAGCTTTATAACGTTCACATTCACAAAGGGAGGAAAGGCAGATGCCTAGGAAAGCAAAGTGCCACCAAACAAATTCAGGAACAACCAGTCACAAGACGTCGGAGACGGGCCAAAGCAAGGGATAATGACACCAAACTCTATAATCTCTGGAAGAAATTGCAGGCCTGAAAATTGTCCTTCATGATGGAAACAAAGCTGTAACGATCTCCTTGGCCTGCGAGTCAAATTGCCCATGCTCCCAGACGTTCCTAGGGGCACGCTCAGTCCGTTTCTTTGAAAGAAACCTTGCCGACAGGACCACTTTCGAATGTTACAGTCCCAGTGATTTCAAGCTTAGAAAATCGTAATTTTTCCTTTTACTGACATGGCTTATTCCCCTAGGATTATGGGTTTTCGCAAAGAGAATGTCTAGAACCTTACAAAAATGATGAGGGGGCAACTTAGGTTTCTTATGGAACTATGGCCCATGGGTGCTTCACGGCAACTAATGCAATACCAAAAATAAATCAAATAGCAAGCATACATGGACACACAGCAAATATGATAATTTTTAAAAGGGGGTTTAATCCAGCCCACATGAATACCTATCTTCACCTGCTCTAGCATCTCCAAATGTTTACATGGGATAATCAATCCCCTAAACCCAATTATAAATTTTATTCCCAAGAATACAAATTGAGTTCTAAAATCTGATGTCTTTCTTCTTTTGGAATGTGGCACAGAATTTGCTTTTTAGTTTCTAATTTTGTTTGAGCCTAGTTCCATGATCTCTACAACTTTGCCTTTACAAGACAGGTCTGCCTTCACGAATTTAGCCTCTTTGAAGGTTCTCCAAACGGCGTTGTGCTAAGCCGTGTTTAAGCCTCATACGGTGCCGCTGAGCTATGTTACAGATTTGCCTTCACGACTTTTCTTTCTGACTGAAACGGTGCAGTTGAAGACGCGTATCGCAAGCCTCTTTATTTCTTTTGCCTCTTAGCCAACGGTGACAGCTCAACCTCTTTTGTTTTTTTCTTCATATAATCGTGTTAAGACTTGTGAGCTTCCACGTCGAGGCCTTTGAATCTTTATAGAGATTTCATGTGCTCCCAAGGTCACACATTGCAAGTGCTCCCAACCTTCATTTTATACCTTTTCTCCAGGCTCCACTTTAGACATATATTAATAGAGATGAAATTTTGATACTCCATAGGGACCTAACAAAAGGAACAAACATTAATAGAGATACTATAAACCTTCATTTAATTTATATCAAAAATACTTAATCTATATATATATATGTCATCAATATCATTTTTCTAACAATGCTTATAGTTATAATTGGTCAAGGAGTAGAAGCTTTAAATTTATCGTAATTAAGATACATTTATAATATATCAAATCTTTTCAAAGTTCTTTATTTTCTATTTGTCATTACTTTATGTTGTTTAATTTCTAACTATTGTGAAACTCATATATTTGTGTTTGCTTCAAAGCCTACATTTTTCTATTAGCCTTAAAGCTTATGTGTGGCATGTTTGGCATTTAGTAAACTTTAGTTTTAGGTACAAAAGAGTATATAGAAGGTCTTAAGTACCAACATTGGTCTACAGGCATCATATAGTAATAAGGAAATAGATTGGGTAAGAACTTTTGCAAGCAATTGTAATTATAAGCACATATTGTATATAAATGAAAATTCTAAAAATAATCTAGGTATTAGTGTTGGTCTTAATGGTATTTGTAATAGTTTAATTGATTAAGTTTGATAAACTACTTTTAAGCAGTCATCAAAGGAGTCATCATGATATTAACCTTGATTATTGAATCCTGAAACTCATAGTCATGATCAATCATAAAACTTTGTTCATGGAAGATATGAAATGGGGAATTGCTAACTAAGTAATTTTCCAAAGATTATCAGCAAATTTACTAAAGTATTTCCATGCTATAAACAAAACTATTTTATGTTGTGTAGTTTAAAATCTTCAATGAGAAAAATTTTGGATAACAAGTTCAGTAAGATGGAGAGTTAGAGAAAAATTATTCTAACATTATCAAATTTTGGAAATAAAAGTTACCAAAGAAAAAGAATTTGAAGAACATTCTCTACACAACATGTTAGATAAGGCCAAAAGATTGGAAATACTAATTATTAGACGAAAATGCTTCTTATACTATCCAATAAGGCAAATAAGATTAAAGACCAAAAAGAAAAACCTTTTATGTTTGCTAATAGAAGAAGATTATTTGTAACATCTTCAAAGAAGTATAAAAGTAGGACAACCAAACAACACATAGCAAAATTGAAGAACCTTTTTAAGGCAAGCCTAGAGGGTTGAACTACATAATGGCACAACTTGTTAGTTGTTTGTTACTATGGAACTTCTTAGTAAATGAATTCTTTTGAATCAACAAGAAATAAAGGATCTAGGGAAACATGTGTCCATAGAATTAATCAAAACGAATATAAAATTTTAACTAAAACTCATATGTTAGTAACAAAATCTTTGATACATGCATTAGAAACTACTAACCCAATCTATAAACTCATCTATCATATTCAAACTATCAATTGGTTATCACAAGGATATTTTGTGTTAAAATAGAAAAGGGTGGTAAAAATTCAAGGAAAAAAATCCTAAACTTGTATAACGATGTTATTTAAAAATTCTAGTGTGAAATGAGCAAAGTGGTAAAGAAAATGTACAAATATGCTTTATACAAAGGAAATTTTGCATGGCCATAGTTTCTTATTATAAAGAATCAAACATTTACTTAAGAACAAAAAAAATAGATGATCTATTATTAGTCATTACATCATTAAGAATAAAAATCAATCATAGAAGAAGAATAAGAGAATGCCCAAGATGTAAAATTCTTACAAAATGAAACGTATGGTCACACACCTCAATTAAACTTCTTATTGCATTAAAAATTTATCTCTAAACTTAAAAAGTAAGAGACACATATGAGATTAATCCTCCTGCAATTATATTTACGCCAATTCATTTGTTCTTTATTTATCATTCACAACCTTAAATGTTCTAAGCTAGCCTCTTTCAATGGATAATACCCAGTTTCATTATAATTTCTAACATTTATACTTATAATCTAATTTTCAACATAATTTTATTAACTTTCTCAATTAAGATAGTGAGGTATTGATAAGAATTGGACTAGGTGTTACAATAATTGCTAATTAATATAATCTACAAAATAGAAGATTCTTCTTGGATGCATTATCATTTATAATTCTTCATAAAAGGCATATGCATTCTTTATGGAAATAAGGATGAGAGTTATGATTATCTTTTTCCTTCTTCTTTTTTGCCTCACCTTTTTTTTTTTTGGAGGGGGGGGGGGGGTGAATATTAGATGTTTCCTTTGTAACAAATGTAACTATCCTTGGAAAATTAGAAGTGAAGGGGACCTATTTAATCGATAGTTTCTAACTTTAATGATATAATCTTTCTACTCTCCTTAAATAATGTTTATTCTAGCACAAAAAAGCCTTTTCTCAACCATTGAAACATCTAATGCAAGTTGGGGAGAATGGAGGCTATAAAAGCACAAATGATTTTAGGTATATATCTCATTTACTACATGCAAACGATATGATAGTATTTATAAATGGTCAAAAAAGGTCAATTATGAAGTTTATGAAATTATTGAGGGAATATGAATGTCATAGTGGACAAAAAGTAAATGTGACTAAATATGTAATTTTGTATTGTCAAAGAAGGCATCTTTGTAGAGAAAACATTAGATTCAGAGTTGGACAGGTTTTCTCTAACAAATTCCCCGTGAAGTACCTAGGCATTCTACTTTTTAAGGGGAGAGCAAAAAGAAGTTATTTTGATGAGATTATGGGAAAGATTATGAGGTGAATTGCTAATTAGAAGAATTGTTTTCTTTCACATAGAGGGAAGCTAGTGCTAATAAAGAGTGTTTTGTCCTCCATCTTTATCCATTATTTATCCATCACCAAGGCTTTGAAAGTAGTGTTGCAAAAGATAAACAAACATATATATGAACTTTTATGGAGTCATATAGGAGATCATAGAGCACATTGGGTGGGGTGGGCAAAAGTATGTCGTCCTATAGATGAAGGTAGTTTAGGAATAAGAGATATGACAATGGTCATGGAAAGCCTTTTGGTGAAAATGGCATGGAATTATATAAAAGAAGATTCCTTGTGGGCAAAATTAATGTGGAGGAAGTATGAAAATTCAATGGAAGTTTGTCATTAACCAAGAAACGCTAAACCCTTACATTTCTAGGGAGCTATTAAAACTCATATTCCTTTTGTTTTTTAACATAATAGATGGGTGATTTGAACTGGAGTTCGATCTTTCTGGACAAACAAATAACTAAATGAGATTCTATAGTATCTATCATGCAACGACAACCAAAGAAGTATTCGTGAAGCACTAAAGGATCCATAATTCCTAGAATACAAATTGTCCCTAGAGAAATTAGAGCAAGCTTACCATATAACACTCACTAATAATCTAAATAGAATGACATTTGAATCAAATTCTAATGAATTATTGTCCACATCATCAATGTATGAAATTAGAAGATAGCACGGTGAGAAGAAAATATAGAGTTAAGTTTATATGGAATAAGTATCTACTACCAAAGATTGATTTTTTCCTATGGCAAGTGATGCATAAAGGATTTCCAACTGATGATAGAGTACAAGGAAGAGGCTTCTCATTTGCTTCACGATGTGTTTACTATTCTACATCGAATTACAAGACCCTAGATCATCTATTTTGTCAAGGAAAGTTGGCAATTGGATTATGGAATTACTTGTGTCATATTTTGAAGATGTCGGTAAGATGTGATACGGTATTGAATTTGGTTGGGGATTGGTTTCATAAGGCTAGTACCTCTACACAAGAAGGAATTTAGTTGGCCCTAATTGGTTGCTTAATTTTGTGGCAAATTTGGTAGGTAAGGAATAATGCATTAGAAAGGCCCTTCCCTTTTTGGCCGGTTGTGGGCGAGGAGGGATTCGAACCCCCGACACCGTGGTTCGTAGCCACGTGCTCTAATCCTCTAAGCTACAGGTTTTCTCTAATCAAAAATATTTCCTACTAGTAATGATAGGGGAAGTGCTCTTGGAGATTCGTCATTTCATGACTTCTTTTCCAAGAAGCACATTTTCATCACTAAAAGATTGCAAAAGACTACCAGAGCTAAATATTCTTATAACTATTTTGCCATTTCGTAAAAGTTGTATAGTACATTGGTCATGCCCTTTTCCAGGTTTTCTAAAGTTGAACATGGATGGATCATATATGGATGAAGCTTGTGCAGGAAAAGGAGTGGTGCGAGATTGGAGGGGAAGTGTTATTATGGCTTATGCGGTAAACTTAGGATGAGAAAATTGTACAAGAGCAAAGGTCTTGGCTTTACTAGAAGGTCTTATACTATGCAATCAACGAGGTCTAAATATATCAAAAATTGAAGTTGATTCACAATTCATGGTTTAATGCATTACAAGGGTTTGCTCAGTTCCATGGAAATTAGAATATGAATTACGCTAGTGCTCAGTTTATCTTCCCTCAGAAGTTAAGATATGTCATATATTTCATGAAACCAGTTTTCCCACAGATAGTTTGACTAACCTAGGACATTTAATTATAGGGTAACATGTCTTATCCACATTGGGATCATTACCAAGAAATTGTAGGAAGATAGCCTAGGAGGATCAATAAGGTTTGGAATATTACAGGCCTTCTTAATGTTACTATTTTTTAAACCTTTTGTTTGGTTTTATTATATATTGTATGGTTTACCTCAAGCATTTTAATGTTTTGTTTAGCAATTTTTCAACCCACAATTTGAGATGATGTATTAAGGGGCAAGGTTTGTTGCCCTCCCCTATTTAATCTTTTACACAAGTTTTGAGCTTTTGCTCATCTTGTGCGATTAATATCAATAACAAGGGTCTTATCCCTTTTTCCATAAATAAATAAATAAATTTTTATTTTTAAGTTCATTATTTTTAAAGGAAAGAAGTATCTAATAGTTTGGAGAAAAACCTAGATATACTCATACTATTTTCTCAAACATAACAATTACAATTAGGTCTACATAAAATTAAGTTTTATATTTCAGAATTGCATTCTCAACAAATTGAGTAATTAAAGATCTATCAATATTGAAAAATCTATGACAATCACCACTTTTTCTCTAGATAAAATGACGTTTTTCTTGGTTGTATTTAATACACAATCAAATAGTTTTTTAAAAGGCCAAAAAGAACTCCCTTCTATGTAAGTCAATTTTATTCAGCAAACTTTGCTCATCCAAAACAAACAAAGCAAAAAGATCAAGCAAGAGTAATTAAGAAACTTTTAGAATCTTGGAAGAATTCAAGTTAAGTCAATATGTATGTGGGTGCGCATGTGTGTGTGTATGTGTTTGTATACCTTGATAAGGTAACTTTGGTAACTTGAACTTTGCTTAAGTGAACTAAAATTTTAAAAATTTAGACCAAGATTCCATTTAGCATATATTTTTAGTTGAAGTAAAATATATCCTCATGAGAATAGCCCCTTATTAAAGCAAAGATGCTAGATTTGCATCCCAAAATAAGATCAAATTAACTATATCGGCAACATGTATTATAAACGAGAAACTCAATTTATCAGTAAAATTTCACTTCTTTTTATATAAGTAATCTCACACATCACGATAAGTTATTGTCAAAGTAGTAGTCAAGATTTCTCGATATCTTTTTCCTTCCAGAAGTGATGGAGGTGACACTAAAACACAAAACATTAACCTCTTAAAAGCCACACATTGCCTTCTTCCCAATCATATTCCGTACATGCAATAAAGTCCATCATACAAGGAAACAAGCCAAATATAAAAGTGATTGCTAGTCATAACATCTATCAAAAAATGATTTTCACTTTTGTTGGATATTTATATATTCTAAATATCTAACACAAGGTTTTGGAAAAAATCCCCATTTTTCCATAAACGTGTTAAAAAAGAAGTGCTTTGAGTGCTATGAGTGCTATGATTATTGGCATCATAGTGGCCTTTAGTTCATGGATTTGCTATGAACTAAATTAATTGGTTGAAGAATATCTGCTCCCAAGTATAACCTACCCTTTGTAGTATCATAACAACCTTTAAAAAGTTCTACTTTTACTGAAAAATAAACTATTGAGTGATAAATACGTAAGGGGAAAAACTGACAAAAGTGGTTCTAGACTCGACCAAAAGACATCTTGCAACACGTGATTTATCAAAGGAAAGGTTATCATCTCGTTTGCTGTAGTTCCAACACTTCGAGTATCCTATTCCGTGGCATGATGTCTTTGCACTACTCATTACCACCATGTAAAGAGTTGGAGAAATCCATTACGTCACAAAAATTTATCCAGTGGGAAACGCATGGAAGCGGCAAAGCCTAATCTTGAGTTTGAAAAAGGCACATTTTATGACTTTGATGATATTCCAAAAAGAAAGCTTGACTGCTTCTTTTTTGTGTAAAAATATAAATTTGTATTAATAAAAAGTAATGTACAAAAGTATAAAGGCATATTCTAATATTATAAAAATTACAAAAACTATGAAAAGATGAAAGTTGGAAGCCTTCAAATCTCACTCTAAATAACATTTTCCTATGATGATTTTATATTTTGAACAAAAAGAATTTCTATTATATAATTTTCCTTATTTTAGCCAACAAGATTAGAATATCAACTATTATGTTTTAAAATTCCCTTTTATATCGTTCTGCCCATATACAATAAATGCAAATTAAAAAAGATATCATAAGAAACTTTATAGTTAAATCATTTCTTTTAATTACTTTGATTATCCATTGTAGTTTTTCATTTTGTCTTCCAATATGACATCGAATTCCATTATGAGCAATGATAGTCTTCCAAATTATTCTTCTCCATGTACATTCAAAAAAAAAAAGATGACTCCTATTTTCAACCTAAGATTGACAAAAATCACAATATAAATCAATTAAAGATAACCATCATACCATTTCTTCTACTATAGAAGTGACAAACTAGCCGTCTAATAAAATTATATTTGTTGATGTCACAAATCTAAATTAGATCATACTAATCCACTTTTTTATTAACTAATCGAAGGTTTTAATAAATTTTTTTACAACAATAGGCAAACCTACAAAGAACTGAAGTAAGAGTAGACTTTAGTTTTAGAAAACCTCTCCAACTCTAAACCATGGAACATTTTATATCAAGTTATATTACTGAAGTTCTTTTACATTTTATAGTATGAGTTCAATTACTCCATAAAGAAGCATCTAAAAGATTGATAAGATTTCAAAGCATACTTCTCAAAATAATTTTATTCCAAAGTTTAAAATTTGATAACCTCAATCCCCCTTCCTTCTTTGGTAAGCAAAATGTTTACAAACTATTTTGTGAGAGCATTGTGTATCTATACTATCTTTGCATTATTATTATTTTTTTGTGAAAATGTAAATTTGTATTAATAAAATTTAGTATACAAAAACATAAGAATATACCACAACATTACAAAAGTTACTAAAGTTACAAAAGATTGATTGTTATTTTATTTTTAAATTTCATTATTAAATAACAAGGTTCTTCATTTAAACTTGTAAACTTAATACTATTACTGTGTTATTTGTCATTTTATTCTTCTTTCTGTGTGTGTGGGGTACCTTCTCGATCTCTACCCTTCTTTTCTACAGAAATGATGTAATTAGCAGCACGACAATGCTAAAAAGAGCCATGATATCGTCGCTATCATTCAACTATGATAACACAGTGAATTTCGTTCTGGCATAATTGATTGTTAAGACCTTTGATAACTCAATTAGCAACAAAGTCTGAGCTCCTTTCACCTTCAATAAAATAGAAGTATGATGAGATAGGTTCCAATCGTTTGGATCTTGGCAGTTGTTGCAAGACCAGGATGATTCTTTACACTGTTATATACGCATACATGCACTGCTCCTTGGCATATATACAATCTACAACATACACAGGATACATATTGGCATTCTGAACCTTTCCACTAAAAGAAAAACTATCTTCTCTCGCTCTTACAGACACAAACTGCAGACTCATACATATACAAACATAAATACATTTTGTTAACCTATCATACATAATCTCTTCACAGCTTTGGAACCTCCTTGATGTCCATCAAATTCCAAATATCATCTTCCCAGTGAAGCTCATCATCAACCTGAGGCAACGAATCAAACCACATTGTCTCCCAGTATGGACAGCACACGGTCTCCCACCATTTTTGTTTCTCCTCACAAATCCAAGCCCACTCCGAGTCGTCCCACTCCGTCACCCCACTCTCTTCCTGCTTCTCCGACACTCCTCCGGCAGCCTCTTCATCTACCTTTTCCTCTCTCCCCACCGTAACTATTCCAGCAACAGCCTCTCCTATGGCTCCAGACTCTTTCTTTTCCTCCTCCTCCTCCTCCTCCTCCTCCCTCCCCTCTTCCTCAACCATAGTTTCAGTTGCTTCCTTCATCTCCCCCTCCTCTTCCTCCTTCTCCTCTTCCTCCTTCTCCTCCTCCTCCTCCTCCCCCTCTTCCTCAACCATATTTTCCGTTGATTCCTTCCCCTTCTCTTCAACCTTCTTCGGGTTCTTATCATCATCCTCGACCACAATCACTTCCATCTCTCCTATCTCATCCAACGGTTCCTCTTCCATCATCAACATCTCCAGTCTCCTCACTTCCTGCTCCATCAACTTCTCTTGCACCCTCCTTTCCTCCCGAAGCACAGCTTCCCTCATCATCCTCCTCGTCATCACCCTGTCCATTAAAGCCGAGGGAATACGTACGGGATTCACTCTGTAACCATACATTCGAGCCTTGGCGCACAGTCTCGCCACTCTAGAGCTCTCCACTCCTCCTATGCCTCTCCTTCTTCCCCTGGCGTCAACCGAATATCTCACTCTAGGCGTCCTCATGGTGAAAGAGAGTTGCAGAGTCGAGAGGATGCAAGCGTAGGGCTCTTATACATAAGCATTTCTAGCCTGGAATCAAAGGGAAAGTTTAGTTCCTCAGTTTCCTGGATTCCTACAGAGTTATCGCGAGAAAACGCTGAGACATGGTAACGTAGAAGCATACAGTTCCAAACCTCAAGAACGTACGTAGGAGTACGAGATCCCGAACATTATAAGTATCGCGAGAAAAGTGGGACGTGACCGTTTCTGGTACAAGTATCATACGTGGCCATGCAAGTTAGCCACGGAGACAGGTGAAACATAAAAGCGTGGGACCTACGGACCGACCGAGGAACTTCAGTTGAAACGCCCTTGGAAGTATGTTGGGTATGTTTTCAGCTTCTTTTGCAGGTTTGAAGCACGGATCCTGGTGCCCCTCATGTGTGCCGAAACGTCCTCTTTAAAGAGTGTTTGGATGGATACAAACTTGGTCAAACTACTCAGCTTTTTCCCAGAGGACTCAGACTATCCGTTTTGCATTTTTTCAGTTATATCCTACTCCTATTTGTAGGAAACTTGCGTGCCTTTTTAAGTTACTTCTCCATCTAGTTCTTCTGAAAGATGGGGGAGCCCAATATTAAAGATGGGAGAGCCCATTTATGATCTTCGAGAAAGCATGTTTCGCACACGCAAACGACCAAGTAAGAATGAATAAACAAAGAATTCTTAGCTTCAAAGTTTGAAACTATGTTGGTAATAAAAATCTTGGGTATCCTAGGAAGCTTCTGTAAACAAGTAGGAGAAACAGTCAATTCATATTTTCTCTCCACGTGCATTTTTGGAGTGTCCGAAAATTTCCTACGGTATCGTGGGTGGCTTGACTATGGATGATGTCGTTTTCCATTATTCATTCGTTTGGTTTTCAAATGTGTAACAGATAGTCACGTTGAAGACATTTAGGTTTCCAACAAACCGATCATAGTTGGACACACTTGTTTAATGATTTTGAACAATTCAGAATTAAGGAACAAACCCACAAGAAACCCCCGTCCTTGCCTTGTCATGTCTGCCAACTACCTTATTGTTGCGTATTTAGTGGTAACGAACCCATCTTCTTGGATTGCCTGCAACTTCAGCAAAGAAAAGATCGTACGGGAAATCACCATGTTTGTAGCATTCCTTGGGTAGATTTTCGCTTTCGGCTTTTCACCACGAACCTACATGAAAGATCTATCCGGTAAAAGTCTCCACGTCCTTTCTTTCTTCTTTCCTAATCCTGTAATTGCGTAACATACAACACTCTTCAATTTTAGCCATCCTCAGAAGCCAAACTTACTGAAAACAACAGATAAGAGCAACGCCCTGTTTTCATTAAAGTTCCCCTTGCACCTTCCGTGAAGTTGCTAGATTGTCTTTAAGGCTGCGTTGAGTGGTTACCATCTCCCCAGGTTGTCTTCCAGGCTGTAATCTAAAAGCAACCACGACTCGCCCAGGAAACAAACAGAAGGCAGAGCGACTGTCAGTATGTAACACCAAGACTTATTTTTAGGCAGCATATTTTCGTACGCAAACATTTTTGGTTGAAGATGCCTTGACAACCGGAGAAGCAATACAATAGAGAGGGGACCCATGTTATTGCAGAAAGCTATGTAATAGAGAGGGAACAAGAGGCACGATTAGAAATGAGAAGGCAATTAGATAAATGGTAGATAATACATAACATCATCCAGACCAGACCATTAGCAATAATCAGAACACATTTACAGGGTAAATTACCAAAACTAAACCACCATCCCCCTCTATACAGAAATCTTCCATAGTGATCACCCAAAAAACCCAGACACTCGGAACACTAGCCCATCTTATATTACAAAATGCTGATACTCTCCAATAATATTTAAACATTTCTTAACCAAGCTACTTACAAGGATATTAGCAATGAGATGACCACCGACAAAAGATATGATATGATATATACACTACTAAGAGAAGAACTTAATCCCCCTCCAAAAATATTCAAAATTCCCTCTTCTTGTTAACGTCGGCTTTGTATGAATTCTGGCATTTAGCTCCCTTCTATGTACACTTCCTGTGATGCAATTCTATGCGACAGCAGGGATGCTTGAATTTTGGCGATCCCTATTGAGGCAGTCAAAACCTTCTACTCTAACTGCAGCTGGCTTAAGCCCAAACTTCATTCTAATGCATGCTCCTTTGCGTGAAGATGATGATGGAGATGAGACTCCCGAAGGAGATGGTATTGACAATGGTGAAACAGGAGTGAGTTTTTCGTCTCCAAATCGAGCATCTTGTATTAAAGGGTTGGCAGATCTACTTGGAGGAGATCCACAAAAATATGGTGGTGACGAGGTAAATTGGCTTGCGGATTGTTCTCCCCCATGACCTTCCTGTAGAAACAAAGATATCAGTCTCAATCAAAAGACCAGATCAGAGCCAATGCTAGATATTTAGAGAAATAATCTAAACAGCCCCATCCAAAAAACGATTGAATTGCTAGTAAGTAGCAATTGAACAAGCACCAGACCAAATCATGACAGCTAAAGATGAAATTTCTCAGAAGAAAAAAGGATTCATGGCACATAACATTAATAACAGTAGGGTATTCACAACCAAACTAAACCCTTTCAATATTCGGCAGATTTTTAACAAATTATTTTCCAAACCAACCAGAATCCAACCAAGACATAGAAGCCTTAAAATCGACTTCGCAAATTTATCCCACAAGTCTTCTTGGAAAACAAATAACTAGAATCAACTTTCCATCAGATATGCATACATCGGTTGGAATCCAGGTCATCCTTTACTGAAAAGGAATGCTAGTCTGCTTCATTTAAAAATCAAAAATTGTTTATGCATAAAAATCATAACCTTTCTTGATATATTTAACTTTTATGCATCCCAATCAAAACCAAAACCCAAAAAATATGATAACATAAAGAAAGTTCTCAGCTAACCTTCATGAGAATAATATCCAGAAGCTCTGCCCCAGCCTTAGAATCAGAAACCTCTGTGTGATGACTGTTAACCAAATCACGAACCACCAAGTTAGGATCTTCAAATATTTGTGATACTCAACGCTAAAAAATAAATCAAGTTAGAAAATCAATTCAGAGTTTGACAACAACTCACCTCATCTGCCATCTCAGGGGCCTCAGTTGAGAGTTTGACAACAAACCCACGCGGCGAGGCTTTGGACAAACAACAGGACCCTTCAGATCACAGATCGAGACGGAGCTCCTCATCTCTTCGCCGCTAGCCACAAAGGCGTTCTGCTGAAGACTATAGTGATTCATCTTCCAAAACCGATCCGAAGATCACAGCAGAACGCCTGTATTAAGTAATATAAAACAAAAAAATACAGCCAGTTATTCACTCAATATCTTCATATCTCAGTGAAAGGGAAAACTTTAATCATTTATATCAAAATTGACATGGATATCGACCCAGCAGGGCATATAAATAACAAGATATACATATCCCAGTAGTTAAGAGTTAACCGAGCCGCTAAAAATTTTATTTTTGTCAACAAAAACAGCAACAACGCATGAAGCCAAAAATTCACGTTTTGCTTCCGTTTTTCTTCGATTTTTTCCCATCTTATCAGAAAGAAAACAGAAAGATACAAGATTCAAATATTTTTATACCAGATCTGAGATTCCGACCTCGAAAATACCTCCGATTCATGCAAAACCTAGATAGAAGTTCCTTAATCTAAAGATTTTTTTAACGTGGTCTCTTGGCTCTGCTTAAGATTGATTTGCAGAGCAATCAACTAGCAGAGAAAATCAGATTTAGAATGAAAATTTGACCAAAGACAAGAAGTAAACGAATAACAGGAAATTTCAAAAAGCAAAGAAAAAAAAGGTGATAATCCATTAGATCCCTTACGAAAACAGGAGATAGGGTTTGTGAAAAATTGTCTAAAAGTTTTCACGAAACAAGAGAGAGAGAGAGAGAGAGAGAGAGAGAGACCGAGTAGGAGAGAGAGACAGAATAGGAGGGGGAGAGGGGTAGACACAGAGAGGGAGGGAGGGAGAAAGAAAGAGAGAAAATACCTCAAGGAAAATAAACGAAGCTAGGAAAGTGCAGGAGGTCGGAGCCACGAGGGAGAAGAGGGTAGCAGCGAATTGGGATTATTTATAGGGGCGGAAACGATGTTAGGTAGTAGAATTGGACTTTTCCTTGCGCTGGCCAGGAAGTTTTTAGGTTTTCCCCAAAAATAAAGACTCCTACTGATAGAGACGGTTTGGGTAATCCAACCCGGACTTACTTTTCAACCACGTTCCCAACCACAACCCAAACTACAAAATTAATGAGAGAGAACACATCTTGTTCTTATTTTCCTAACCAATTTGCTCCATGGGTGTAACACAGATGTGGCTTATCTACTATTCTGCAGCTTAGCTTTTTTAAAAATATATATATATATATATATATATGGATACTAATTTTATTAATAACAATAAAATTATGGACAATGACCATATCTTGAATAAATATAACGATAAGATATAAACTTAACTCATAAAAAAAGATAAAATGTCCTGCATATTAAACTGTTATATAAAAACTTGAAATAAAAATAAAAAAATATATTAAACAGTACATTTGTTTAACCCTAATTCACTTAGCTTTGGGTTTAGAGTAGAATAAGCACTCGACTCTAAAAGCAACTTTGGTTTTCTGAATTTATATGACCATGTAACTATAATCAAGTTGGGGTTGCACAAGGATGTCACCATAATAACAAAGTTGCACGTGTTTATTGCAAAGGTTTTGTTTCTAATGCCCTATTTGCCTAATGCAAATCATTGTCGAGTTCTATTCAATCCTGCATGATTGAAAGGATATTGACCCAAATTACATACTTATCTTAAACTCCACCTAGTCTACTCTTCAATAGAATAATGTTTTTTTTCAATTGAGTCATTTTTAGGAATTATTTTTGTTTCAACTAAATGTAATTAAGGAAAATAAAGTAAATAAGTACACAAAATGAATAAATTTATTATTTTTACTTTTTTCATTTGAAACCTAATTATGCGGAAAGAACAATTAAAGAAAAATTTGGCAAATTGTTACTTGATACGAGTAATGAAGAACATTCCCTCAATTTCTTATTCATGTTTAGACTAAACTAATATTGTATATTATAAAATATAGGGATTACCTTCCAAATTTATTTAGAAATCATTATATTTAGAAAGTTGTAGAGTTATTTTCTCTAGAAAATTTATATCCTTAATTAAATTAATGAAATTCAAGAGATTAAATAAGAAATATGAATATAAAATACAGTGAAAAAGAAAATTTTCACTTGAATAATAAAATTGATTGTTGTTCTTACAATTTAAGTCAACTGATAAATGAATACATGTTTATTATTATGTTTATATAATACATATCAATTAAAGTTTCCAGAAAAAATGAAAAGAAAAAACAGCGGGAAGTGAAACAATTGGCGCAGAAAAAAGAAATAATTAATTGACTTTGACCAAAAAAAGCCCGACCAGACACGAGGCTCGTGAGCAAGCTGGCTTCCACGACCGCCTTCTCACCGTCCCCTGTCACTTTGACTTTTCCATGGACTAAATAATAATATTACCGAGTAGAGAAATGAGTATTTTCCGGGACTTAATTCCACGCGCGCCATTTACGGATCTAGCTGGGAAGAACCCACGGGGTAGGTCCCACCACGGAGGTATCTTCTTGTCGTGCGCAGATCTCGAAGTAAGATCACGACGCGTCGCTCCTCAAAAGGGTCTCAGAATCCACTTGCTTCACTGCAAAAAAGTTGGCACGTGGATCATGTTCGGGACCACCTGTTGAAGTGCTTCAAATGCTGCTATCTGCTGAATCTTTCTACACTTTCGGAGAACCAATCAAGTGTTACCATTTCTTCGGGCTAAGGTTCCTGACAACGAGATTTTCCTAATGCCATGTGTATTTTCTTTTTTCTTTTTAAATATTACAATATAACTCAACTCAAACATTCTGAGGTTAGAGTTCCTACTAATTTACTAAAGACAATGCCACGGATATTGAAACCGATGATGTTAAAACTTATTTATTCTCATTTTAATGCACCAAGAACTACCAAGCACAACGTTTAGCCAACTATTTAAGAATTATTTAAATAATTTTAGGGGTATTGAAATCGATAATGTTAAAACTTATTTATTCTCATTTTAATGAACCAAGAACTGCCTATCACAGCATCTAACCAACTATTTAAGAACGGTAATGAACTATTTAAACGGTCGTATTGAAGTGTTATGATCTTCAACATCTCCAAAATGCTAGTTCATAGGAGGTCTTTATCCACAAGACTTACAAGCTCAATAGTCCATCTTTACGTTATTAATGAGAGACAATATTCAACTTTAATACTCCATTTCACGTATAAGTTGACACAAGTATTATATCTAGACAAACAATCTCATAGCCAAATTTTGCATCATGGATAAAAAAGTGAAGGTCATCCCTTGATTCTTATACCATCTTAAAAGTGTTGTGAACCCTCACATTCCAAATAAGTTAGTTTATTCAATTTAAAGGTCTATCATCTTACAACTGTTATAAGACAACACCTACTTATAACACTCATTCCTAATACCATATTAAAATGTCATGGACTTTTATATTCCCAAAGAGGTTAGTTTAATAAGAAGTCCTAACTTTCAACACATATAAGTTTAAGGGTTCATTTTTATATTACTAATATGAGACAACACCTACATTTAATACTTCTTATCGCGTACATGTTGATACAAGCATGGCATTTGAACAAATAATCCCATAACCATGGTTTATATGGGAGATAACAGAATGAATGTCTATCTCTTAACTCTAATACCAAATTAGAGTGTTGTAGCCCTTTACATTCCCAAAAACTAACTCCACAAAAAGTTCTCACTCATAATACTTATAAGTTTATTGATCTATCTTCATTTAATTGGCCAAATTGAAAGCACAACAAAAAATAAGTAAATAATACAAGAAATAACGAAATTAAAATAAAATAAAAACGTAACTTTGGAAAAAAAAAAAAAAAAAAGGAATCCTGAGCTCTTTTCATTTCATTTTGTAATTACTACGTTGGCTTTATTTTATTATTATTTTTTGTGTTGGCTTTAAAAAGTACCTTCAATTGTCTTTGTCAATAATCTCTGACTATTTTGTATCGCTTTATTAGGAGACCATGCAGTATAAAGTTCTAGAGTGAAGAAAACCTGGACCTGGTTTGGTTTAAGTTAAAATCTAGAGCGGAATTTTGCCTTTTTATTTACTAGCACTAACAAACAGGTTCCTTTGATGATAGACATAATGTATTGGTATACTTACATAGTTGACACTGCACTAACCCATCAAATAGTTGACTTTAATTTTTTTGAACCAATTGAAAAATCATATTTGCTGTTATATCGTCTTCCAAGCATTCACATTTTGACAAAAGTTATTTTCCTAAATAGATCAAAATGATGAACTCAAAATATTACCAGTGTCAATCCATACTTAAATCACTGAAGTGTTACCAAGCTTTTGTATATGATGAATTATTATGCCCCACAACAATGATATCATCGTTGTGTTTATATGGTCCATAATGTGACAATAATGGATTGATGGACTGATATTTTTATTTAGTAAGAATATTTTTCATAGTTACCATTAGTTTGATGGTTTTACGATTCCTTTTCTTACAAAGTAAAGTTCAAATTGAAATATTTGAAGTGTTAGATTTGTGATAATTCATGAAATAAAAAGATTGATCTATTAATTACCGTGCTTTTTAAAAACTAAAAATATGCTCTGAACATTTGTATAGTCATTATCATTTATTTCATTTATCAAAACATGTGAGAAAGACAACCACGGAGGAAAACTTTATTTATCAACTGAAGGTTCAAAAGAAAAATCAGTTTCTTAGTACTATAACTACATAATTTTTTTCGTCTATTTTCCCCTTGAAAGCCACTTCACAGTTCTTATTTATAGTAAATCACTAATCATATAGAACCAACTAATGTTAGGTTTTTTAAATATTCAAAATATTGAAAAAATGACTGTCCATTATTTTATCTTTCAAGGGGTGACCATACTTTAACCTATCATGTATTTTTAAGGTTGCTTGGACTATTCTTAAGCACCTTGAAAATGATTGATCATCACCTTAAAGAGTGAAAGGGTGGTTAAGTTAGCTTAATCACTTCTTAAATATGTGGTTGATTGTTTTTAGGTGTGAAGGGGTAATCAAGATATGTTAATTATATATTTAAATAAAAAATTCACAGATTCATGCACACAACTTGGAACCAAAAGATCCCAAACAACTCCTATTAGCCAGAGAAATTAATCATATTCTTAGATGGTCAACCATTTCTTAAATATAGACTATTCACATTAAATGACGTAGATAGGAGTTGAAAACGGGACCTTATCCATCAAAATTACGTTGGCACCATTAAATTATTGGAGTATTTTCCGATTTGGACTCTTCTATTTGGCTGAATTGCTACCAAAACATTACTTGAATTTTTTTTCCCAATAGTCTTGGTCGTTCATTTTCCTTTTAATCTCAACTCCTCCTGAAGCCATCCTAGGGCTTGGCATTTGGGCCAAGTCTTCTTCTCTATTGGGCTTTTCTCTGTTGCTTAACCTGGTCTTTGTTTGCATGGAAAGAGGCCTTAAATTAGCCTTGTTCTATCATAATTACCATCAACGTCTCATATTCACTCACATTCAATGCACCTCCTGATTCTGCCATTGCTTAATCAACTCACCAATCCGGGTCTCAGAAATCATCGTAATTGCTATTTGGGTCCAATCAACAACAGCCAGTCAATCAGTTGAAATGACTCGAAAAACTGTGTGAATTGATCAATTCATAATTACCCAAAAGTAGGGATATAAATTCGAAGCGTAATTGTCAAGGTTAGCCAGTTCAAACCCCAAGAATTGATCCCCAAGTTCTCGGTTTGATGGCTCTGGAGATAAGGTTGGAATATATGTTATCGACAACGATTCTGCATTAGCAAACAAGCTTGAACGCGACCCAATTGGCATCCAATGCAATTGGCAGACGTTTTCCGCGTGGACTATAGGCTAAATCGCATTAAACTGTGGTTTGATTCTGGCAAAGGTGATTAATTCTCCGAACATCGTTTTCGCAATTTGATTCTAGATGCCAACGTGAAAACGATGGTATTGGGAAATTGATTCTGAACAGAAACCATTAAAGGAGTTGACTGGGTGCCTTCCGCCGGCTGCCATTTGAAAACGTAGAAAGCAAATTCTCTTAAGCAACGTCTCCGTCAACGAATGGAGTCCCGGTTTCCGAGGAGTCCACGCAAACGAAACTGTTTATTTATGAATCTTTTAATTACCAATCGGATTTGGTCGGCGAAGTCGGGCCACAACGGGAAAAGAAAAATGGAAAAATTGATCCGTGTATGGTCACTCATCTCCACCACACGGGAAGAGTGTGTGGCGAGAACAGTCGCCGGAGGTCTCCAGAATCTCAGCTACCCCATCGATGCAACGGAGAGACAGGTCTATTCATCTGGACCTCGCTGTCTTGTACTTTTGCGGCCAGTAAAACCCTTTTAACGTGGCAACATGACCTCCCCAAGCGCCAGCTTCGCGAGGGTATAAAACTCTGGCAGAACAATCTTTATTGCTTTTTAATTTAGGGAAGTGGAAGGGGGCTCCCCACCGGAATCGCATCGTTGGACGAGTCAGATCTCAGCTTTTATTTCATAGCTTCAGAAAAGCAAAAATCATTTAAAACTCCACATGATTTTGAAGTCCGTAAAGCTCAACTGGCGCTTTCTCGTGGATGGTAGTACATATTCACAAGCAGTTAAAAACACATTGTCGTGCGTCTGCGTGGAATCTTTCGTGTTTTTGATGGTCTCCCTGTTTCTGGGTTTTGTTTTTGATGTTTATAAAACGTGATTCTGGAATGGTGTAGAATTTAGGCCTAGGGTTTGCTTTCCGTGGGGAAGAGAAGGAGCAGGCAGGTGATGGCGCCCGTTGCGACTAGCTTCCCAGGGGTTCAGGATGATGAGTTGCAAAGGATTCTGAGTGCTAATATGGACGAAGTGCCCGCCAGAAGGCGCGCACGTGAGGCTTTCAAGGAAACTCAACTCGGGATTGATCACATATTGTTCAAGGTACTCCTTTTTACTGTTTAATTTTCTGTTTTCTGTTGTGTTGATTTGCTGCATGGATGAATCAAACTTTGAGAATAGTTTGTCATCCGTGTAAGTGCTTATCACGCCATGAATCGAACAGTTCAAGCTTGCAAAAGTTGCTCTTTTTTGTTTTATCTGGATTGTGAAATTTGGCTTACATGTTTGGATTGATGGATTATGAAGATTGACGTTAGTCGTGTATGGATGAGATTGATTTGGTTTTATAGAGCTTCAATTGTAACGTTGGCTAGTCCTTTTGAGTATACGGCAGCTGTAAATTAAGCCTTTTTTGGATGCATTACTATACCATGCATAACTTCCATTGTTTTTTATTCTCGGTTGATATGTAAGTGCATTCGGATTGTGACGGCACTGCTCTTTTGTCTGTGGTTTTCTTCTGTTTACAATTTTGGAAGCACATGATTCCTACTTATGAAGTTTAATGATTTGAAGCTGGAAAGATATTAAAGAGTCTGGTATCACCTGCAACCTAAGTCTACGTATGGTCCAGCGACTTAGGACCTTATGTTTTTTAACGTCTACTGTTTTGCTTTGGGTTTCTTGCATAAGTGAGCCAAATTTCTGTATGAGTTTCTATGCATATATTTTATGGTGTCTGCATAGTATTTTGGTAGTTGTCTTTTCTGTTTGGACAAGTATAATGGAGGTGTGTAACGTATCAAATCTTAATGGCCGTGTATGTGGAGCTGGAAAGATTGGTTTGGTTTGCATTGATTGATTTGTTTCTTGTTCTGAGGAGGTTGATTTATATCAGAAGTCGATCATTTCGAAATTGGGTTTATTCATGGTCAAATTGATTATCTTTGTTGACCTTGATGACAATTGGGTTTTATTCATGAAATTGGTTATCTTTATTAAACTTGATGACAACTTGGGGATGATAGCTAAAAGGGAATTTAACGCAAAGACTACTTAGGAGATTGCTTTTTAGTGGCAATGGTTGGAGTTCGTCATCATTTGTTAATTAAATATACTTTATCATTTTCTTATTGCTTCACTCTTTATTCTGTATGAATGCACAGACTAACTCTGCACATAAATTTTCTCTGTAAAACACTTTAAAACGGGTCAATTTACTCAAACAACTTGTTGTGAGAGGCCATTCTACCTTCAAGATCAGAAGTAAATTTGGTATAGGGTGATAAAATTACATTTAGTGCAATGTTAACTCTCGGTTAAATGTTTACTTAGTGGTGATGATTTCTTCATATTTTACTGTGTTGCAGACACCAAGTGATGGACTAAAAATCAAGGAGGTAAGAATTCTTGGACTTGTGTATGTTTTTCCATGCAATTCCAGATATTTCTAGTTCTTGGGGTGGCTTCGTATGGATTAAACGGAGTTGCTTTAGGCTTCATAAAAAGAATGTTTTTTTTAACTTATGATATTTGAAGTGCATCGTCAGGGTCACTGCAACCCAGAAATGCATGTCCTCAGCTGCAATCATTTGTTGCTAGAATTTGCTTTAAAGATGCATCATGTTGATGTCTGTGGGGTTGAAGTTTATTGCTTGTTAAGAAAATGGTAAGATGACTATGAAGTGGTTACTCAATGTTAAAGACACCAGTACCACTTGTGGAAAACCTTGTTTTGGGCTGAAGGAGGGTTATTACATACGTGGAAAACTGCTTTGCTTGCTTAGCTTAATTTTTATTAGATAGTAAATTATACTCGACACCTAGTTTGGCTTCAATTGCAATTCAGAGGTACAATTTTTCCCCTTCTCATTCCTAAATCAGGGTGTTCTCTTCCATGTTATAATTGGGTTGTGCCGCCTTCATTCAAATGATAAAAGTTAGTTCTCATGAAAATATCTTTTTTGTTTCTTCAGCTAGTGTTTTTTTTTTTTTTAAAGCTTGTTGAAAAAGATGCAAAGTAGCGATTATAGAATTGTGAATTATTCCAAAAGTTTAAGTTGGTAAGAATTGGTAAAGTTAATAATTTAATTAATGTTTGAATACTTTCCCTTACATGCATGGTTAGATAATATGTTGATCTTTTTAATTTAAATTACGATTAATTGTAGAATTAGACTTCAAATCTAAGATTCTCAATCTAATTCCACACTGTCTCATTGATTGTTTTAAAATTGTAAGTCAGTAGGGTATCATGAATTTTGTTAATGAATGTTTTTTAACAACTACAAAACAAAGAATGACATATGCAACTTTGATTTAGCTTAAAAAACAAGGGCAATTAGAAATTGATCACCTTCTCTGTCTCTTTCCATTGCATTTTTCCAGCTTAGGCATTTAATGTTACTTGGGTGGAGTGACTACTACCACCATTTTTTTTTTCCTAATGAAGATCAAGTATTTGATATTTCTCTATACAGTCCTATGAAAAGAACTCTAGAGGATTGGAAATTTTCTCAAAAAGCTGGCTTCCAGATACCTCTCGCCCAAAAGCGGCGGTGTGCTATTGTCATGGTTATGGAGATACTTGCACATTTTTCTTTGAAGGCATGGAGTTCTTTTTTTTCTGTATTCCTTTTTTTTTTTTTTTTTTGTTGAATCAGTGACCACTGTAAGATAATGTCTAGCACTGGTCGTAGCAAATTTGTGGTAATGGAACCTAGTGATTGACTTGGTCACATCATCATTCTCAGGAATTGCTAGGAAGTTGGCATTATCCGGATTTGGAGTTTTTGCTATGGATTATCCAGGCTTTGGTCTTTCAGAAGGTCTCCACTGCTATATTCCCAGCTTTGACCGGCTAGTTGATGATGTCATTGAGCACTTCTCAAAAGTCAAAAGTAAGCTATACAATTGTATGTCTTTTTGGTGAATCTTTTTAAAGCAATGGCGTTTCTCATTCCTTTTATTTACCCTGGAGGGTAAGATATGACCAGGTTCCACCATATGGAGACCTGGTTAACATTTGTCTGTTCAGTGAGTCAACTTCCATATGAGCGGTTAATTGCATTTTGGGATTTGCCTGAGAGATCGAGAGAACTTCTTAGTTTTGAGATATTTTTGAAGGTTGAGATATGGATAGTACATTCTTTCCTTTCTGGTTTTATCTACATTTTGTGTGGAAACTGGTGTCATCCTTCATCGCAGACACAATATGTGTGGCATTTCAACTCTCTGTACCATAGAGATGGGATCATCGCTGCATGAATGTGGCATTGTTAATTATACTGCAAATAGAAATCAGTGATACAGAAACAAATGCTCACAACCTGTACTTGTTTGTTAGTTTCTAGAAGAAACATTGATAGTAAAACAGTCACTAAAGTGTGTATAACTTTCTTGACAAAAATGCATAGTGCCTTTGAGATCTTCCATGCTCTGATGATGTTAATGAAGGCCATTTCTTTTATATATATATATTTTTTTGCAAGTATTAGATTTGGGTGGAAAAAGTATTGTGCTTTCAAGATTTTTTTAATTTATTTTATTTTTTTAACCTAGGTCATCTTCAAATCTCTCTGTAAAAACAGACCTTCAGCTTACATTCTTTTGGACCGATCAATTATTTGATTCATAAGTTTTGGTAGGCTAAGGGTTAGTTATGTGGCCTTACTGAAATAGAGTGTTGGGATTTCAAATTGAAGCTTATTTATCTAATGCCAAGCTGTTTGTGATTAGAAGTGACGCTCAAATTCCTACAGCGGTTGAAGAGTCAAATATAAAAAATGTGGAATCTAATCAAGCTGTCTGGGACTGAAAATAATCAGAGTTTACTTTAATGTTCTCTCTTGATTGCTATTACTTCCTTTGCTCCTGGAAGCACGTGGTAGTTTAGAGAAGTCTGAAATACATTTTTCGTTTATTGGATAAGGGGTAGGTCTGATTTTTAATCCAAAAATTTTAAAGGAAGCAATGTTGTCATTCGTTATAGCAGGTTTTAATGTCATTTCAAATAATAACTTTACGACATTAGTCTTCTTTTGATCACTTATGTATATCATTGTTGGATGGATTGACAACATTGTGCGGGACAGAGTGAAATTTTGTTAAATTTGTGGGATGAAGATCAAACCTAGCCTGATTTCAGGAGTCAAAAGTCTATTTCAAACTTTATGGAGTTGCTTTCTTTTAAGAGATATTCATAATTGAAACGTTTTCATCTAGTCAAACTATTGAAGTTTGTGAATGTTCAGATATTTTTTGGGAATCCTAATTTTGGGCATTTTGATTTCCAGCCCAGTGGCTCACTCTTATATTTTATCTTTTTGATGCTAGTTTCTCAAATTATGTAGGCGTTCCAAAAGTATTTATGTTCTGTAAATAGCTTTGCTACTCCAGTGTTCCTTAGATTAAAAGCTCTTGTAAGAACCTTAGTTCTTAACTAGTGATGGGTTTATGATGGAAATATGTCTCTGACTGGAAGTATTCTAAATATTTCTTTTGCATGTGTGTATAATCTGCTTTGTTGTGAATTTGCTTCCGTTATATTGAATGACAAGGGGGAGGAAGCTGGGCTTATCCTTTATAGCTTTCTTTGCATATGAGTTTCTCCTTTCTTCCGGATATAGAGGTCTTGGGATCTAGGATTTTAGGTGTTATTTGTTTAATGTGGTATGGAAGCAATTAAATCTTGAATTGAAAGTATTGTCTACAGAAAATATGCAGGGGATTGATTTGGCTCATCAGAAAGTGGTATTATCATCTCATTCAGTCACTGGAACCATGATAATGATGACTTCGCATCTTGTACTAATATCTCATTATTTGAGTGACATAGATCTGATAATCATGACGTTTTGGCTGAGAGAGGAGCTTCAACATTTGTATGTTGTCCTTGGGAGAGTACTTCTTTCGTTGTATTCTTTGATTCCTGTTCCTGCGCTTCTGTTTTCTGGCTGAAGGTCTTTTCCATCTTATCAATCTTTTTTTCTTGTTTCTTTTTTTTTTTTTTTTGGGGGGGGTGGGGGGGTTGTGGGGGGTTGTTGGGAGTTGTTCAAGGCCTTTTCCATTTTCATTTAATTTTTAGTTGCGTATGTAATGTGAAAGTCTAACTAAATGATCTGTATATGGGCTATCATGTATTCTTACCATTGTTTATACTAGTTTGCTCGAACTGATTGTTTCTGATTAACTTAAATGGCAGACAACCCTGAGTTCAGTAGTCTCCCGAGCTTCCTCTTTGGTCAGTCAATGGGTGGAGCTGTAGCTCTGAAGGTGCACTTAAAACAACCTAATGCATGGGATGGTGCCGTTCTTGTTGCACCCATGTGCAAAGTACTCCCTCTCAACCTACGTTAAAAAATCCTGCCTTGGTTGACCTGCTGTTAACTGATATATCTTGTGAAGATTGCAGATAACATGGTCCCCCCATGGTTGCTTAGGCAATTCCTGATTGGAATAGCTAATATTCTTCCAAAGCAGAAGTTAGTTCCGCAAAAGGATTTGGCTGAGGCAGCATTTAGAGAAAAGAGAGAATTGGTTTGTCTCTTTACATAAATATATGTTTCTAAGAATTAGAAAGATAGGATGCCATTAGTCTCGTTGACTATAGATGTAGGAGGATTCAGTTTTGAATAATATTGGTACGTGTTCTCTCTGGCTTTAACTGCTGCGTTTCTACGATTCCATCTGTATTTGTGTGTGATCAGTTGGTTTTTATCATTGTGAAATGGTCCTTTTTAGCTAAAATTCTTGGAATGTTTTTCTCTAAATGCAGACAGCTTACAATGTAATTGCTTACAAGGATAAACCACGCTTAAAGACTGCGCTGGAGATGCTCAAAACCACTGAAGAGATAGAGCGTCGATTGCAAGAGGTAAGCTAGTATTCTTGATTTCTCTTTTGTCATGTTTACAAGATCTATGAATGAAGGGAAACCTTTGTTTCATCCTGCTTCCGAGAATTGGATCCTGGATGATTTATCTGGACTTCCAAAAACCATCATACCTTTTCTACTCTGTTGTTTCAAAGGACTCGTCAATGCATCCACTTTCAAGTTCTCCAAGATATCTGCACTCTAACTTGAAAGGTTAGGGGAAAGCAAAAAAGTTCTAGGTCATATGAAACTGATTGAAACCCTCTTTAAGAATCAGAGACCGTTGGGATGGGTGAGTTACTAAATCTGTTAAGTGTTGCTGCAGGATATAACTATATAGCATGGTTAATTTATTGATTGCTAATGGGATTAAGAGGTTTGATATGCTTTTTATTTTTTCCCCTCAAGATCTTCCGTATTTGACAAGTCTGAATCATAGGAAACTAGAAACTTTCTAGATTACCTGTTGGACAATATAGCTTCTTGTTTCTTTGATGAAAATTTTGTTTTACCTGGAAGATTCAGTCACCATCAGAATATTATTCTGAAAAGAGTATTTGGAATATGAACTGCATTAGGTGACATGGAAATTACTGTAATTACAGGTCTCTCTGCCGTTGCTGATCTTGCATGGAGAGGCTGATATTGTAACTGACCCTTCCGTGAGCAAGGCCTTGCATGAGAAAGCAAGACATTCAGACAAGAAGCTTAACCTTTACAAGGATGCCTATCATTCTCTGCTCGAGGGTGAGCCAGATGAATTGATAATTCAGGTGTTCAACGACATAATTTCTTGGCTTGAGGAGCACAGTACAAAAAAAACTTCAAGCTGATCGTCCGCCTCCCTATTTTTGGCCTATAAATAGCTTCTTCTTTTTTAGTTTCAATTTAAAAATGCTTTGCTGTGATTCAATATTCAAAACTTTCTAGGGCATTGCATTCCGATTGTTAATAATTTTATCAATCAGACAACTCAAATATTTATAGCAAATTGCTTCAAAATTTCTCTTGTTATCATACTGGCAAGTATTTTGACGGCTGATTCTTCAAGTTTCTGCGTCTTCCCCTAAGTATATAGTGTGAATTGTCCTGGAAAGTGAGGGAAGAAAAAATAGAGACAGTAATGGGAGATCTTGTTATCTTATACATAGTTTATGGAGTTAGATTACTGGATGGACTAGAGATAAATTTAAGTAGTTGAAGCGGAATAAAGTACACCAAATTGAAAGAAATATTTTTACCTATTCCTTCCAATCAGTTGTTTGGAATAATCGAGTGCAACAGATTTTTTTTCTTGTTGCTAAACATCCAAGATCATGAGACGTATTAGTGGTTGCTCCTTTCTTGAGCTTAGATTAAAAAGAGAACAAATGTAGTGCTTTCCTAAAATCATTATAGTTAAAAATAATGAAGCCCCATGTGATGGACAACTCTATTTTGACTTCTTACTTTCAAGCTTTCCATCCATCCCAAAGGTAATTCAGAAGGAAGGTTACGAGGTTGAAGAATGTAAGAAAAAGTTTAATGGCCACTAAAGTTCAATGATGTGAGAAAATTTAATGGCTACTTAAGTTTGATAATGTTTAAAAAAAGTGAACTTTCTTGTTTATACACAAGATCTTATTATTCAACATAGACACTTGGAAAGTAAGAATGTTTCTTACCCTTTTTTTTTTATATATATATATTTATAGGTTGAAGGCTACATGAAGTCTTTCTTTGTTTTTACATATAAACAACATGTTTTAATTATATACAAAAGAATCGTGACACTCATCACTTTTTTATGATAAGTATTTGAATTTTCTATAATATCTCTACTAAAGAAATAATCAATCTTACGAGCTGAACCAAAGTAGCTTAGATCTCTTTAGGGGTAGGAGTTGAGGCTTTGGTACAAGGTCCATTAAAAATAGGGTTCATGGGACCTGATGACAAGGAATTCATCGAAGGCGATGCAAGGAGCAGCACATCCAAGGAATAGTAGTCGCCAAAAAACAGAAAAATACAAACAATGTAGTGCAAATGAGATAAGAAACATTATCCGATTGTTGCTTGATTTCTAGTGCTACTATACCAGTCTTTCCATTAGATACGTTGCATTTTCCCTCTTTTTTCTTTCGCTTTTAGTCTGTGATGAAGTTTTTTCAGGTACTACTTTTGAAAGTAAAAGCATAACATTGAAAAGATGTGTCGTAGGAATAAAGATAGAGTTGAAAGTGTTTTTTCTTTTCGTTGACTGGAAAAAAGAAAAAGAAAAAAGGAGTTTGTGAAAGCAGGAAAAATAGAAAAATTTGTAAGTTTTACATGAAACATGCATGATTATATTGAAAATAAGGAATTTGGCGAATTTGGTTGAATACCTTTTATGTTATGAAAATCACAAGAAAAAAAATGAATAATTTAGACCATGAATTCAAAATGTAAATGTTAATTAAAAACGAACTGTTGTTAGAACTATTGCACAGCATCAATAGTTACTGATCAACAAGAGAGAGGGTTTTCTTCTCCTTCTTCTTCTTCATTTTTTATTTTTTGTGTTCGCAAGGACTAAGAAAGAGACAAATGCTAGTGCTGCTTGTAGTGCTGTCTCTTACCAGACTTAATAGTGTCAGCTGGTGCGCAATATCGCCTTCTCAGCCTTTCTCGCGCTGCTTCCCAATATTGGAAAGCTGTCACCTTTACAGCTTGATTGTGCATTTTCTATACGCTTAAGTATATTGGCTCATGAAGAAGCTCTTGGTGTTGTCTTCGGGATCAGTTCTCTGGGTCATAAAAAGATGGGCTTCTCTCGTTGCCTTTGCCACTCCTCAATCTCACTGAAGGTTTCTTCTTTCCGCTTTTCAAGTATTTTCTTCTTCCTTCTGCCTTTGCCAGCTAAAATTTTGTGGCTAATGACCAAGTCGCTGCCTTTTGCTTTGCGTTCTTTTGAGTTCATTCCATCCATCTGGGATTTTTTTTTTCTCTTTCGCTTTAAGGTGTTGTAGTCGTTTTGTATGAATTCTGATTGATTGAAATGGGCATTTAGCTTAGAATGGTGTAGTTATAGTCTGTCCAAATGTGCTTTATTGTGCTACTTATACATCCTTCTCGACGACTTTGCTGCTAGATCTGGGATGGATATTCTTCCATATAATTATTCATCATGTGACGGATTCGGCATATGGTTTTGGCTTCTCTTTGTAATGGCCAATGGGATTACGAACATTATAGTCAGCCACTGTACCATTGGATGTATCTTAAGTGTTTTACATACGCTTCTGCTTCTTGTAGGCCTCTAGGATTCTATATTTATACCCCTTTGCTTGACTTCAATTAGAACCTCATAGAATTTATTGCGACTACCCAGGGCCGTCTTGGGACATCTTTTGAAGGTTGAATTGTTTCATTGAGTCCTGCGTGCAATTCCTTGAGCAAGTTCATAATTGAAAGAGGACAAATTGGCCCTGGTTAAAATTGGTCGTACGATATCTGAAACGGGGTCATTTTACAAATATTTTAAATCAATGGCACCCCTTGACCATGATGAAGACTCAAGGTTTTGTATGGCTCTAGTTAAGGTGATAAGTTTGTTTCATATACTAGGAAAACTAGAAACAGAGTGATTCCATTTCAATAAGTGGTGCAAAACTGGTTTTCAATACAGAAGTAAGTTTTTTGGCTTCCTTAGACACATCATCTTTATGCCTTAATCATTTTCATGATCATTTCCAATCTGCATTATATAATTGTTCCTTTGATTTCTTTAAGATAGTGTGTGATGTTCTGTTGGTGACTGGTATTGTTAATTAAATGGCCGTGCATGTGCTTGTTGCTCTTTCATTACATTATGTGGCATTTTACCTTGCCTAGTGTTTAATAATATCATTTTGCTGTCAAATATCGTGACAATCTCTCTTTCTAGGCTTTTTGTGAGTGAACTATTATTTGCACATATTATATACTATGTGACTAGAAGCTAAATGGGGCGTTTTGAATATCAGTAGGAGAAGTACATTTAAGGTCCTTCTTTTTTGAAGTTCTGAAGTAGCTTTTAATGAGTTAAGCATGAGATCTTCCCATCTGTATATATTCTTTGTTGAGTCTCATCGTTAGCTTCTAAAGAGTTAAGCATAAAAAAATGCGTATCTTACCAGAAATTTTCTTGTTTTTCCCACTTCAAAGGTTTTGATACTTTTTTTTTTTTTCAGATCAACCTCTTGGGACAGTCTATTGGACCTCGGCGTGATGTCAAAACGGGGTTTTCTCGAAGAAGTAATGGCTCTGAACTTTGTGGCCAATGGGTTGCAAGAGTGGGAGGCAACTTACACAGAGAATGGAGTTTCATAGGAGGGTCAAGAGTTATTATTAGACCAAAACCTGAAAGACGTGTCCTATATCAAAAAGGCTCTGCAGTATATGCTTCATGTAATCCATTTTCCCCATGTCTGCTACTTAATAATTGCTACTGCAGCTGCTATTTTCCAAGTTGCATAACTGTTTTTCATCCATCATCTCACCTTCATACGTTTTTTTTTTAAAAAAATGCAATGTGATCGAGGTAAAAACTTGTTTGTATGTATAAAAATATGAGATGCAGTTCATGTAATACTGGAGAACCAATGAGCAATGACTAAGAAAGCTTTAAATGACATTTGGAACTGTTTAAACTTACATAAGAGAAATGATGTCATTTAGAAGTATATGCATTATAGATTTCAATTTTATACTGTTGTAACGGCATTTCAAAACATTACTATAGCTCGTAATTCATATTCCACTGAAAATTCCAAGTGGAATATGTCCCTCAATAGGAAAGATAGATTTACCATTAGTTATTCTATGACATGATAGCCTCCAACATCAGGCTTTGTGGATCTTACAGAGTAAAGGAATTTAGGACTTCGAAGCTAAGTCCAAGACATCGTGCTTGAAACTGGATTTTTGCTGAATATCAAAAAGTAAGCCTCTGGAGCTTCTAAAGATTGGTTAGGTGAAGCTGAAAGTACTGGGCTTCTGCCATTATAGCTCAATGGGATATCTGACCTCACTATGAATTAATATTGATGAAAGTCTCCATTTTTGTTGAATGATATATTGCTACATCTAGCCTGTGAAATTAATGGAATGCATCACTTTCATGAAGTCTTCATTTTTGTTGACCTAGTGATCTAGTATTCTCGCTGCAGAAATGTACTTGTGCCTGGAAAATTAGGTCCTGTAAGTTTCTTCAGCCTTCTTGAGAGCTTATCTCCAGTTTGCAGCTTTCTTGTGTTGGTTGGTTCATCTGTAAACTTCTAAATGAACAAAGAATCTATCCAATTTTCTTTTGCTTTCTCTGTCTTCTGAATACATTTAACTTGGAATTCATCTGGAATTCATAATCATCTTAAGGCCAGAGATGAACTGTAATGCCTCAAATATTCAAATGGCGTTTTACATGCTATTATTGTGAGCTTGAGCCATCCTTCTTTGCGTAAGCATGACTTTCTGGTTCCTATGCTGTGTTCTCTGCCTATTATTTTGCAGGGCCGTCAAATTCCCAACTCGCTAGTAGTGTTTTCTCTGTGGGAACAGTAGCCGTTCTTCCTTTTTATACCCTCATGGTTCTGGCTCCTAAATCTGAACTGGTATGTTTCTGCATGAATCTCCCATATAATTCAGCCGATGCTTAGTTCCAGATATTTAGATCTATGCATTATTCAGAAATACTGTTGAAGTCATTGTGGTTGAACTGGTCAATTTTGCCTTGCATAGATTGCATGGTCTCGCTACATTGTCTGTATATCCCTTCATTCGGACCTTACTTGAGTATTACTGATCTTGGATTCTAGTTTGTAAAGCCTATTTCACTTGCTAGTCCTTAATAACAATGGGGGGGTTCTAATTAATTTAGTGATGGATAATCCAGACCAAAAAATCTGTCGCAAGCAGCATACCGTACGTTGTTCTTGGACTTCTATATGCATATCTACTATACATCTCTTGGACGCCTGAAACAATTCGGCTGATTTTTGCAAGTAAATACTTGCTGCCAGAGGTTTGAATTCTACACATTTGCGTTGAACATATTTTACTGATAACGATTGAATGATTCTTACATTTTATTTTTCTTTCTACCATGTGCAGCTGTCTAGCATAGCAAAGATGTTCTCCAGTGAGTTGACTTTAGCATCTGCATGGATTCACTTGTTGGTTGTAGATCTCTTTGCTGCAAGGTCTCTCTCTCCCTCTCTCTTCTCTCTCTCCCCCCACTCCCTCTCTCTCTCTCTCTCTCTCTCTCTCTCTCTTTCTCTGGTTGTAGTTCTAACACTCCGTTGAAAACAGGCAGGTTTTTAATGATGGACTAGAAAACCAAGTTGAGACTAGGCATTCAGTTTCTCTTTGCCTGCTTTTTTGTCCCGTTGGAATCCTTACTCATGTCATCACCAAAGCAGTGTTGAGCCAAAGTTCCAGAAGTTCCTGATTCGGCATGTTCATGATTCACTTTGCAGAAACATTCAAGTAATGGATCCATGGAATTTGAAAAAGTTCAAGCCTGGATATTTGCTTCAAACATGATAAGAATAAATGAATCACGAGCTTTCTTGTTTCCTTTTGTCAAACATTACATGACTGTTAATTTTTCTCTGTTTGGGTTCAAATAGTCACTGTAAGGATTTACATACAATACTTCTTCCTTAAGTCGTATCCCAAACTTCTGATCAACCTTCTCCTTGACGGTAGCAATAAGATCAAGCATGTCTTGAGAAGTTGAGCCACCGGAATTTATGAAGAAGTTGGCATGGATGTTGGATACCATGGCTCCTCCCACTCGAAAACCTTTTAATCCATCTTTCTCAATCAACTCAGCCGCTGCAGCTTCCGTAGTGGATGGATTTTGGAACACAGAACCTGCATTCCTTTCCCTTATCGGTTGAGATGCTCTCCTTCTGTAAATCAGACCACATCCTTCAGCAACTTCCAACAAAAAGAAATTCTTGTGAAAAACTTATTAAATCCCCGGAAAAAATATTAGAGTTCAAAGATATTAAATCATGACAATCTTAAAAGAACCTCTTATCATATTTTGACTGGTATTGTTTTAAAGATCACCTTGCAAGATACTCTTGTAGCCTTCTTCTCGACGATCCAGAAGGCTGAAGCCGGAATGTGACTGCAACAATCGATGCCAGACCTTCCATATATTGCAAGGAGGATGATCGGTAGCCAAAGTTAAGGTCGACGTTCCTAAGTGTCTGAAACCTTCCATCAGTAGTAATAATATCAATGCTATCAACAACATCAGCCGTCTCCTTCAAACATAACGAACATAATAACACATTTAGTCATCCAAATCCTGACGCTGTCAGAAACAAAATTTCCTTAACAATTTGTGGAATTTTACCTGTCCATTTGCTCCGGCATTCATATAGGTTGCTCCCCCTACAGTCCCAGGAATCCCTCCGGCAAATTCAAGGCCCGAGAATCCTTCATTAGAGCACTGCATTCCTAGTTTATTAAATCGGAAACCGCTTCCAACTCTGTAAACACCGGGTTCCTTCGTCTTCAAGAACTCAATCCGATTCAGGATAACACAACCATCAAAACCCAAGTCGTCAAAGAGACAATTTGAGCCTTTGCCAATGACAAGGAACCGTATGCAATGCTCGTTACAGAATCTGCATTAGTTTAAAAATGGGAACCATTAGTATTTCTCCATTCTACATTGGTAAACATCTCTCTCTCATATTTGGGAGTGGTTCAGACCCACAACCAGAAACACAAGAACGTACTTGACAGCAGAAACAAGCTGCGTTTGACTACGAACTTCAACAAAATAGTTACAAGGGCCACCAATGCCCCAGGTGCTCAGGTCCTTCAAGAGCTTCGTGCCATGAATGAACGTCAAACCATCCCACTTCCGGGGAGGCTCCTGCTTGCTGAGGCTGCTGCTCCGTTCCCCTACAAAGGACAGCGAGTTCCTCGGAGAACGTAGCGGCAGATGACAACCGTGAAAGTTTGAAGAGGAAACGAGAGGTAAGTGAAGGATGGACATGTTGAAGCTGCCTTTCATTTCACCAACATCATAAAAACCATTGTTTCTTCTGCTACTCTTGCCTGCGTGCGAGATCTCATAACTGCAGAAAGCGTTAAGTTTATGAGAAGGATGAAAGTTCGAGACTTTAAGCTCGACAATGGCTTCAAATGTCTCTGCTTTATTTCTCTGTCCTCCAATAATGGAAGGAAGACAGATGTGGAGATTTCTGTAATATTCTTGAAACATAAGGATGAGGGAGCAACTTCGTAAAAGAGCAGCAGATGTTTCAAGACGTTGGGGACAAAAGTCCGCGCATTTCGAGGGAAAAGTAGATATGGGTTGGACCCAGGCCTATACCAAATTAGTCTTCAGATTTATGTAAAACATAATCTTTTAAGCTTAATAATCTTTTTCATTCTCTCCCTGTACCATCTCAGATACCATGAATATAATCCAACATTGTCAGCTTCCAGAATATGGGGTTAAAAAGGGTACATCAAAGGTACATTAGAAGGAGATACGACCTCTTCGTATTTGAAAAAAATGATTGAAAAGTTACACAACGTGAATAATTCTCCATTGCTGTACACATGAAAAGATCCTTTACATGGGGAGTCCATTAGCTAACAAGAAAGTTGCATGGGTTAGAACAGAAGGCCAACGTCCAACAGTTTGGAGTACTTGATCAGTCACAACTAATTGTGAGAGAGAGTACTCTCTCTCGCCCGTCACGGATTGTATAGGCCTATTCCTTCAGCAGGAAAGTGTATTTTTAACTACTTATGCTGTATGGACCAATGTAATAACACTCCCCATCTCCCGAATGCCACATCAAAATCGGAACAACTGATTGTATGCTTGTGAGTGTCAGAGCATTCCCAAAAAATAAATTATTTGCCCGACAATTCCCAGTCCTGCTAAGCACAATCTGGATGTAAAGAACCAATAGATCTGCAACAGAACAAATTATGGGGTGGTTAGAGATGAGAAATTCATAACATATTCTGCAGTCTATTTGAAAATGCACCCAGGTATCCCACACTTCAAAAGTCTAATGCTCATTGTTGGTATTGAGCTCCCAGTGCATGGTGACTTTTGATTCAATTCGGTTTAAACTCGTTTTACTGAGAATGTGGGGTTCTGTTAATCCTCGTTGCATTAGAATTCTGTCTGATGTAACTATTTTCAAGCCCTTCTTGAATCCATTTATGTGTCATTACTAGTGAAAACACCATTAAATTTCTTGTCTATACATAGCTAAATGGACACCGCTGATAATCCTTGCCCCCAGGTATACATTCAAACTGAGTAGTGTTTCTCTATTACAGACTAAATTACAATCAACATTAATTACAGCATACCCATAAAAGATGTCTACATGAATAAAAGAACTTACATCAAGTTGGAAGTGGAGACATTTGGATTTGGTCGTCTAACAACCCATTCGGTGGATCAAGATTTTGAACAGAATCTTTCCTTGTACGTTCCAAAAAAGTTGCCTCATATATCCCTACAGATTTAGCCAAATTCCCAAGTGAGCTGCGTACAGTGGACTATCAAAAAGAGGACGAGAAACAAAGAAAGGTAGGTGAAAACACTATATCATAGAAGCTGGCTAAATGATTAACAAGTTCATGCAAGGTACTAAGACCTCAGACCAGTTATTTTTCCTGGGCGAATAAAAAGGAGGAACGAAAATAAAAGGGTCCCGGACAAGTGGAGGTGAAGCATCAAGCAAGATTATGCGCAGCTGCATTCGCACTGCAATGGATTTTTCTAACCGACCAGGACAGAAATTTCTGAGTTGACGTCTCTATAATACATCTCTGTGAGTTGCACAATATCGTATATCTTTAATGGAAAATTTTGGTTTGAAAATGCAAACGAATACATTATAAAACCAGTAAAAAGTGTGTCAAGTTGTTGTACAACTGCTAGCTACTGGACCACATATCATAAAGGTTATTCCAACAGCTGCCAATTTTAAAGGTCACTACCATTCTGACCTGAGGTGAAAAAAAAAAAAATACATCTTTCTGCACCATGAATTGTTCAGTTAGCAAAAATGGAACGGAATCTAAAAGATTAACTTTCAATACATACCAAAGCCTAAAATTAAGCAGCAGATTAGGAACCCTGGTAAAGAGAAATCCCTGTTGTACACAACCTCCATGACAATGATGCATCCTCCAGCTACCATTAAATGCCTTGGAGAAGAGAAAACCATGTGTAATCTACAAATACAACATCAGGATACACTTATATTGAGAAAAGAGATTGAGAGAGATATAATCGAACATGAAATACAAATAAAAAGAAAAGACCCAAGAGGAACACAGAAATCAGTCACCAGGCATGCCCAGTATAATTGCTTAGAGTTCACAAATAACAGAACCATTTTACAATGTGAACTCGTAATTGATTCTCTGAAATATATTAGTGCTCTTCAATCATGCCATCATATTATTTCAAGCAAATCAACCATGACAAAGGCTGATGCAACAGTTGACAAACTTTGACATGCTTTTTCTTTCAAACAACATCAAGAAATCACGATCATCTTAGGAGTTTTTCCCAGCAAAGAAGCTTAGTATGGATTCCTTTTGCTTTACTGACAAACAATAATTTTGAAAGTGGAAGGAGACAAAACATATAGCAAGCTGCCAATAGGAAAGTGTAACTTAGATCATTGGGTGATTATACCTTTTATACCACCTCTGAAACCCCAAATTGGTGAGCTTCATAGAACTGAAACTTCGAGGTGATACTCTAGCTAGGGAAAACGTTACTGAGGAGAACAAGTGATATCAATTTTAACTTACTGGTTGCCGAGTATAATTTTCATGAGAAACTAGGAATACACAGTCAAATAAAAAAAGCTTGTAGAAATGAAAATGAGATTTTGGAAATACTACTCTTCCGCCGTAAGGACGCCTAATATTCAGTTTATCTAGAAAATAAGAATATCACCCATGTAGCCGCATGTGTAAGAATGTTGTGTGCCAGAGGACACAGCATAAGAGGCTGGTTGTAAGCCAAACAGGAGAGCGAATGTTTCTGAGTAGGAGTGTCATTGCAACATATTATATAGATCAGAAGTTAAAATCTGAAAAATTCTACTGGAATCCACAACTACCATTCCTTAGTTTCACACTCCTGATCATACTACATAAGCATCACAGAAATAGAAGCAACTGAGAAGACAAATGATATAAAACTTATGCAAGATGAAAAGAAATAAGAAATGATATAGTCAATAGAATATCATTATCAATTTTGCATAAGCATATTTCTCCTCTATGTATTTGGATTTCTTTTTCATAAGAGAAAATCATATCTCGGTCTTTGAATGATAGATGAAAAGGAAAACCAAGGGAAAGTTAATCAATATAACTGCAATTAATACTGTGACTTGGAATCCCATCACTTGACAATATACCAACAAGGTCAAGCATGTAAGAGTATGATGATGCTGGTTCTACTGTTTCTTCAGAGCTAGATAACCTTTAAACTTTTTTCATCAAAACGAGCACAATGGAAATAACTGTTTCATATTTACAAAATAGCCTGTTTGAGGGTGAGATCATCAAATCTATTATCCAGAAGCTTGAGTAATTACATTTTCAAGCAAGTATGTAGCATATTCCTTTCCAGGCCACAACACCAATCCTTAGTCCCAACCAGCTGGTCCCAGCTACAAGGATCGTTTTACAGTACTGGACTCAATCTGAGGCCATGCGCAATTTATGCCTTTAACAACCATGTCCTAATTCTTGGGCGAGAAATCTTTTGATGTTTTTGTAATTTCCAAATTAATACAATTATTCTTCCACACTGGAGTTTCTCAACGAATTAGCAAACCCAAACTATAGAAGACATAGCAGCATTGAGAAAATTATCAATTAGGTACCTTTCTTCTGCAATACTGTCAACATAGAAGATCATGATTACTCCAAACAGAATAGTGCTAGAAAAGGCCCAAGTAGAGAATGGCAACTCGACACCACTAGCAGAAGGTGATCCCTAAGTGCTCCAACAGAAAAGAATAGGATAGGGGGTCAGATGAAAAAGAAATTAAGAAAAGAAAACACAGAAAGAAGCAACAAGTTGCCACTCAAGAAACCTATCACTAAAATAGAGTGCTTTCAGACTTACTATGATCATGTCCCACATGGCCACAGGAAATAGAAAACATGTTGCCGAAGCAATGGTTATAGCATGAAGCCGTCTTTTGAGTTGATTCTGAAAGCAGAAATGGTTAGAGTCTGCCATTGAGATGGGTATTATGGAGCTTACGTTAACTACAAACGGGGAAACAACTGTACTCAAACTAAATGGGCCAACAGGAAATGGAAAGATAACGGCATTTAGATGAAAATGAACACCTTGAGAGACACACGCCGTGCAATCACCCTTCTCAATGCTGATAAGATTCCAGCAAAAATGGGAACTGCCATTTCGGTCATACCCAACACTTGTTCTGTCCCAACCTCACCATCAGAGGTATCTTTCAATGGTAATTCCATGTTAAGCTTACAATAATAACAAAGTACAAAATAAACAATATTCACAGTAGCATTGAGAGGATTGAAATAAATGAGTAACGCAAGCAAAAGAATACAAGAACACAAAACAAGAAAAAAGAAATATGTATGTGTGTGTGTGGGTGAGTGGGTGCTAGACATAATTTCAGCTTAAAAAAAAAAGAACAAGAGGATATAGATTGGGGAATATGTTGCCATGGCCCAACCCCGAGCAAGTAAGTAGAAGGATGCCAACATTGCAATAAGACCACCTGCCTGGCAAAAGATGAGGAAACAATCATCTGAGTATCTAAAGAAAAGATGCCTATTACACTTCAATCAAATCATTCAGTGATGACAATTGATGGCAAACTTATCAACATCCTTATCTAAAAACTTTACTCAAACCTAGAATTATAAAAGAAATCCAACATTATACAGTGTAACTCATTTGACTAAAATTATGTATGACCATTAGGGAAAAACTTCCGTATCCATGTTAAGCATTGGATAAAAGATCTAGAGTCAGAAATTAAAAATGAATCTAAAACAGACTAATATTATCAGTTTGGATTCGATCAAAGGAGAAATGTACACTCTGAGTTACTAAATTTTAGCTGATATGCAGCACATCAGTGGCAAAACCTAAAACCATGATAACAAGCATATTAGAGAAACCTACCTTCTTCCAAACATGGCCCCTCCGTCCATATAATACTGCAGATAAAACTCCTAGAACAGCACCAGAATACTCTGCCAATATAGCTCTAGCAGATACACAACAAAACCAATTGTAACAACTAACAAAAAGAGATGATGGACGGAAAGAACATAAATTATCAACAATCAAGTGAAAAGAAGGAACTAGTAACAGTATTACTCATCAAGCAATGTGAACATCAGCTGTACTTAAATGGCCCACAACAAATAGATAGGAACGGCGACCTCACTTCATCCAGAGGGTGAAAAGGAATAGAGTAGACATTATAAGCTCGTAATGTCAAATTCAATCCACTAGGGTCTTTAGCATACAAAATGATTTGCAAAAGCCACCCAATTTTCTTGAGTTCTGAACAAACACTTTAAATAGAGAGATTGAAGCTCATAAAAATAATAGCATTTTTATGATCTATATATAAGTTGAAAGTAACTTAATTCTCTTCTCAACAGCAAAAGCATTTAAAAATAAAAATAAAAATCAATGTTTTTTGCAAATACTTGCCTATTTGAGATACTCCAACCATCTTCGATGAATAAGGTAGTGACTAACTGAACTTAATTACCTATCAACACTCTTAAGCCTAAAATTACAAAGGCATGTAACTGGAGAAGACTAATAGGTTGCCCAAAGAGAAAAAAGCACTTAGATTAAACCCAGAAGCACCTAACCTTTGGGTCAAGTACATGTATAAGTCAACGTATAAGGCATGGTTATGGGTATATACACTATAACAAGATTCATGACTACCTTGTTAATTATTATTGGCTGGTTTAGTTGAGGAGAATAATGCAGGGAAAAATGTAGCTGTTGAAGGAAGATATGATCTTTATTTCACCTCAATCTTATAATAATCCAAGGTAATCTTGTATTCTCCAATAACTTGGAACATAACTCTTCATATAAAAAAATAAAAATAAAAAACCCATGAGAAGAAAAGAGAGTTAAACATGTACTTGACCCAAAGGGTAGGCACTAGAACACACGGGGGTAAGCTGAAATCTTCATCAAGCATTAGGAAACCTACCTGACTGGTCCACAGGATTTGAGGCCTTTTCCCCACATAATGAAGTATAGAGCAGTTATGCCACCATTTATTATACAAGGCACTACCTGAACAGTAAATTGCACTACATAAGCAATGTACTAATAATATAAGTTGATTTCTTTGATGCCTTTATCATTTAATAATGGAAATTCGCTGTTTTACTTTACCTGTTGGTTTGAGAGTGCCCTGCCCTTCCAAGGCTTCTGCAGTACTAAAAAAATGATGGACGCTGGCACCAGACAGCAGAAGAAAAAAAGTATCACTGGAGCTCCTGTCTGAGTCAAATAGCGGTACATGGAGTAAACTGACCATATTCTCATGAAGTTGCCAATTATATGGATTATCTGCAAAGGGGTATGCCTATAGGAACACAAAATCACTGGTATAAGAAGTTTTGACCATCAAGAAGCCACAGGAAACATATTAGGATATCAACAAAAAATTTCCTTCAAAAAGATTAAAAAAAGAGTAACCTTATGCTTTCCTTTTCTCAATATTAAAGATCAGAGTCGAATTATTCCATGCCATTTTATCGCCCAACAGTAATTGGTCAAGGATATTCATGGAGCTTGCATTTAACATGAGACCGCGCTATCTCTCAGGTACAATAAAAGATGAACCATTTAAAAACATTTGCAAAGCATAATATCAAGTCCATCAGCACCTCAGCCATTATAAAAATGCAAAGAAACCAGTGAACAAACTGCCAGGCCGGCAATGCAGAAGACGAGTAACTAAAGACCATTAGGCCTTAACTAAAGCTGAAGTACTTATTAGTACACCTGAACCTCCAACAGATAACCGGATCCCACATTGACACCAATAAGGCAGTTTGTTGCCAACGAAACAGGAATGAGAAGTCTCTACTCAAGAAAGCCCAACATGATGGGTTTATTCATCATGAACTTTGTCTACTTTGTTATTCGTTAAGACAACTGTTGCTTATGTTGCAAAATAGAAAACAACAATACAAGATTCAAAACCTCACCATATTGTGTATTCTTGTTTCTTAAGAATTAAACGAAGTGCTAAAAAATTCTCATTTCGCCCAAGTACATTAACAACAAAAGAATTATGCCCACGTTTTATTAACCCAAAAGAACAAAACATAATTCAAAAAGTAGCTATTTTCGGACCTCATGAGACTGTAGAGTGCAAGAAAACAACGGAAGTTCAATCAAAGTCAACGTCTAGAAGCATCTAAGTTGACAGCCCTTCAAAATTTTCATTTCTTGAGGTTCCAAAGGAATAAAACAAAGGGTTTAGGGTTTTGTGCATTACCTGAAATGGGCAGATCCCCGATCTTGTGAGACTTGCCCTGTGGACATCATTTTTCAGGGACCAAATGTGATGCAAAAGAATGGATCTCTCTTAGGTACTTCGAAAAATTAGACTAGCGCAATCACTGATTAATCAAGTGCTTCCAGAACCAAGCTGAATCTCTCACTAGCATCGGAGGGAACAAGATCTCTCCCCAAGCCTTTTCTTTTTCTTTTTCTTTTTCTTTTTTCTTTTTTGACGATCTGTCAGAAATTTTATTTCCATTCAGGCCGGACCTCAGTCATTCATACCAGGCCCAAACACAGAAGCCTCGATCTCCAGGCTGAGCCTTACATTTTCTTTTTTCAGTTAAATAAATAAAAAGTATGGAGATGTAGGATGTCAAATCTGGAAGTTTTGGTTCTTGGGTAACAGAGCTGTTAACTGAGTTACATGCCTATGGACTATTTGATATTATAACTTTATAATGAAATAAAACAACTTTGTTAGAAAGGCATATATAAAGTACAATTATTTCATACAGAGCTACTATTTGAGCTGTATACACATTGACAACATAATTTTTGTTTTTTGGATATATAGATCAAATATTGTTTGATATTATAATTTTATAATAAAATAAAACAACTTTGTTAGAAAGACATATATAAAGTACAATTATTTCATACGAAGTTGTTAACTAAGCTACATGCTTATTGACAATGTAACTTTTTTTGTTTTTTGACCTATTAATCAAATATTGTTTGATCTATTATAGCTTTATAATAAATTCAAACAACTTTGTTAGAAAGACATATATAAAGTACAATTATTTCACAGCATAATTGTGAAATAGTAAATTTGAGGTCAAGTCATTAAGCCTATAAATGGAACAAAATTACTTAGGGACAAAAGAAGCATGTAGAGGATGTCACTTCTGTGTTCATTGTGTTTCGTTTTGGTAGACAAGTGTGAAGTGAGAGACATATAGACTCAGAAAATGAATGTTCAACTATCCTAAAGTCTTGCAATTAATTCAGGTGAAGAACTAGTCAAAGAAGATCTTGAGTCTTTGATACTGCCTTCTCAAAGCAGATCCTTTCTTTTCCTTTCACTTTCAGGTTGCCTTTTTCGTCCTGCAATGCAGATTTGACATGGCAGGTTGCCATTCCCACTGCCTGATGATCTATGCTTTCCAGGAAATGTCCTTAGCACACTTCCTGTTCTCTTTAGGGTTTAATCTATAAGTACAAGATTTAGGTTTGATTGATATGAAAGAGTCACAGAAATAAAAAAATAAAGTCATCAAAAGGATCCAAGTTAAGATTGCAGAAGATTTAAAGGTTGATTAGCCTTTTCATGTGGAATCTCGGAACCCACACTATCCCATCCTCTAGTGAGCATGATATGGCCCATTCAGGCTGTCCTCTTGAAATAATATCTTTGGATGCAATGCATCTGCTTTAATATCATCCCAAAAGTTGCATTATATTACTTCTTTTCAATCAATCTATAAAATTTTATCAGTCCATGCATTGGTGGGGCACCGCCTTGCTAATCCTATTCTTGTTCGTATTCATTTGGCATCGTTGTTGAATGTTTGGTTGTCTCTCGGATGCATCTGGTGGGAAGACATTGCTCAACCAAAATAGCAGAGAAGGGGCCCAACAATTACTTGACAACCACATTTTTTCTTAAGACTTTCAAAAGAAGAAAACCAGTTACATTCTGGATGTTTTACTGACATGAATGTGTTCACCCCTTCCTGATTAAGTTCATTTTTTCTTAAGATGTTTAAAAACCCCATTCACACCCAGCCACAGAACGAAAAGGAAAAATTGGATAGAAAACAGTGTGTATCTGACAGACTAAGTGAAGTCGGTTTCTGTTAGCTGGTTGTGATAATACTAACTGGCCATAAATTTTAGATCAAGGGCTCACAAAATACTGCTTAATGAATGCAGGCATAGACGAACCTGTTTATGTTTTGCTATGCTTTTATCTGTCCCCTACTGATTCAAAGTGTCAAACTTTATGATTATGAGATGTTGTAAATATCTGGGAGTTCCTTTCTCCCTTGCACACCAAGAACAATTATGAACAGGTTAAGTAGGCATTTGGTCACTAGTAGCTAGTTGGAAAATCTGACTAATCGAAAATCATAGAGTAACTACATAGTTTTGCTGACAAGCTCAGACGATCCACAGCAATATATCAGGTCCCTCAAAACCGATTTGTGCTTAGTTGCTTTTCCTCACAGGGCCACAGTTACATATGGGACGCTAGAAACTACAGTGATCTTTTAGAATGTGGAAGGTCCTAGGTGAAGTAAATGATATCAACAGCACGTTTGGCTAGTAATTGGAAAGAGACTTGTTTTATGGGATAGGGAGCAGATTCATGTGGCTTGCAGATCTTAGTCAAACTGGCCATGCTGCGTGGAAGCGAGTTTGTTCCCCATTTTGTTCCCTCTCCCAGATCTCCATAGCGTAAGCCTGCTGTGAGCTCGTCCCCTGCAGGGTTAAACACACTAAGCATCACTCGTCTTAAAGGCACAACTACAATCATATCTACTTCAACATTAACAGTCTTAAAATATGTATAGAACAAAACTCTATAAAACATCAAACTCCACTTTGTTCTCGACTCCACTTTTGGATGGATCTTTTGACATCAAACTCCTAATACGTTTGTCATGAAATAAATGAAGCTCCCCAACCTTATTGCAACACCCAGTAAGTAGGTCGAGTGAAAGTACCTTTGCTTTTTCAGTTGTGTAGGAAGAACATGCGGCTGCAATCTCCGTGGAAAGAAACTGAAATTTCAGGAAGAAAGAGAAAAAAGAACCTTTGCGTTAGTTTTTCAGATTACAGCATCAATGAGTTTATACAATTACACTTCGCTTTCTTTCTATCGGACTTACCTCAACCTGATTCTTGAGTGATTGCACATAATTGATAATTTCATCCAGCATCACTGCCAATCCCATTGTCTGTGAATTTACAGGCTATTTCATTAAAAACATTCAGGGGGACTGAAAGAACTGATGTTTGCTTTGGCAAAAAAACACACAAGAAAAAATAACAAAAACAATTCAACCTTGTTGCATCCAGGAACAAGGTCTTCCAAGCATCTCAACTTGTAATTGATTTTTTGCCTTCTCACCTGATCAAGGAATTGCTTTTTTATTTAGATTCTCAGTTCAGGTTTTGTAGAGTCAGAAAATTTCCTCATATGCTTTTAACGTTGATACGCAAGAAGATAAATATTGAATGATCTTGACTAATAACATGCAAAAAAAAAGAAAATACCCTTTCTGCTAAACTGTGATTGTCAGTAGCTTGGCCTCTTTTTGCTCTAACATGAATGACCCCAACTTGTTTGTCTCGTTCTTTATCGTAGTCTCTTTTCTTTCCTTTCGCTAAGCTCTGCAAATATAAAACCACAACTTGAGAACTCAACCTTTCCACAGAATGACAAAGTTCATTAGACAGTAAATCAAATGAAAGATGAAACGCACATTCTTTCTGGCAGAATTGTTATTGTCTTTCAACTCTCTGGAAGCTGTTGAGGGACTGCTCTCGGAGCTGCTTGTTGGTAGCTCCGTTGCTTTTCTCTTATTGCTTTCGCAGAAAGCATGTCTTGTTGAAGTAATAGTATGGAGAATGGGCAGTTTATTTAGGCAGTTGGACTGCAAAGTACCTGGAAGATTTTGTGCAAAGACTGCCTGATATTCAGGTTGTTGGTAGCGCAAGAAGTTATCCACCGCGAAGTTTGGATTACTGAAGTTGCCCATCATGCTTGCATTTGGCCCCATGAACTGGCTTATCATTTCGAGATCGGAATCTGTATCTGAGCAAGGTATAGAGAATTCAAAACGTTGCAGATCTTGTTCAAACTCAGCCATGACTGCTCAAACTGAGAGAACTCTACGGTGCTTAGATGGTGGAGGATTCCAACGTGCATTTTATAGATAAACGTTCATCATTGTGTTGACGTGTATTTCTGGTCTGGCTTATTTTCATGTGGGTATCAGTGTAATAATGTTTTCCTTTACACTTAAGGAAGTAAGAGAAAAAAGCACATGGAGCTCAAGTGGCAGCTTCATTTTCTGGGGTTCATATCCTCTGGTAGGGCCCTGCAGGGGGATATACATCAATTCGTCCATTAATAAGAACCAATATAAGTTTGAGAATTGCTTTGATATGTTTGAATATTGGGTTAAGTTTTATCGTCTCTTTTTATTTTCCAACCCTTTTCTGAAAGAAAATGATAAAGTTTGGAAAAGTAAAGAGGAAGATAAGGATTTATCACGTCCTTTGGGTCATCTCATCTATCTTTCCTTTTTTTAACCCTTTTCTGGTCAGGATAGGGTGGTTTGGACTAATCCCCATCTAGCTAGGCTACCTTAATCAGAAGTCAAAACACATAACCTGGGGCATGTTGGTCACTTGGAACAAAGTAGTGTTCGTAAATGTGAAGAAAAAGAAAAAAATCGAGTTGTTTTGGGATTTTTTTTTTTTTTGTCTTTCCCCTCTTTTCCTTCTGCTCATGATTGCCACTGTTGGGTATTTCAAATAGGTGAGTGGCGAAATGTATATCTGCTAAGAAGGCATGATACCGACTGATCCTCGGCCCCACGGATTGACGACTAGCACTTCTTAGAAAGTAAACAGAGAACTCAACAGCTTGTACAATACTGCATTTTGATAGATCAGGACACCTTGTTGAAGTAAGTCAACACGAAAACCGTGTCTATAAACATGGATGCCTATCGAGATGACCATATATTTTGTCCTTTTTTCCTTTCTATCCGAGCATGATAACTATTTGGTTTGAAATTTTCGTGTAAGAATTTGGCGTTTTCAGTGCGTTCTCAGTGACTTTCTGTCAATTTCAGAAGTTTTTAATCATTCTTGAACCCCAGAAAGCCCCATGTTTTGGAATCATGGTGAACTTACACAAGGAAATTCGGTTGAATAAGACCTGGGAGAAACGAATTTAACCATATCTATGACGCAAATACAGCTCACATGTACGTGTATGATGCTACTGTTAAGACCAAAGCAGTTGTAAAGATTGAGATGATCCGCAGCACTAGATTTTGTAAGCAGCCACGCAATAGTTGGAACTCGAGTGACAGAAGGGCAATGGCTGACAAGTACTATATGGAATTTGTTCCTTTAGCATGAATGACAAACCAAATCGTGTTCTCAATTTCAGAGCTACATGAAGTGATAGTTCTGTCTTGATTTAAATGGATGAATCTCCCAAAAAATGAATTCAACCTTGTGTGTCCCATAAAGGGATCCATGATAATCTACTTTGAGCAGTAATACCATCTCCCCTGTGACAAATGTAGCTTACATGAAAGGAAGAAAGCAAGATTATGAACAACAACTCAATCATAAGAAATTCATCCTTCCATAAGTTCAGGTTGCCGTTTGCTGTCATCTCTGAGTAACTTTATAATTGTCTAGCACAACGCATATTTATTCTCTCCTTCTTTAACAAAATGGAGCAAGGAAAGATACTCAGGAGGATGAGAGAAGGGGAGAAGGCTCAAGACTAAGGGAGGGGACTACTCCATGAGAATGTTTCTGGTTTGGTTGGTGCATACTGTGTATTTGGACAGCGTTGCGTACAATGAAGTTGGCATTACTAGTAGAAAGCTAAGAGAGGAGAAAATGGATCTCTTGATTAGCGGGGTTACCTACTAGTGGAAGGAAATTAGGGATGGCCACCAAGGAGTTGTCAATAATAATGTTCCCATTCCCTGGTGTAGGGTATTTCGACAGCAGTTCTGCCTTGACTTACACATACGTGGTCATTTCTAGCCATAAATGAAATGCAGTTCGTCACTGCACTTATGAGAACAATTACAACAGGAAAGAATGGTACTTTCAAAATTCTCATCAATTACTTATGAGAACAATTACAACAGGAAAGAATGGTACTTTCAAAATACTCATCAATTACTTATGCTCCCTAACTACCCTACTCTTAATAGAGTAATGAACTCATTACTCTTTAAGGTTCATGCTTTACTTTTTTCAAAGCAGATTGGTGTTCTGTTTTCTAAGATAATAACAGCTCATCTAATTGTTCAATTCGTTACAAACTATGATTACATGGAGAGGAGAAAAGGAATCACTTTTTTAAGTTGGAATAATATGTCTGGAAGTGAATTTGAGGATAGGATAGCTGATGGTTAAACCTTACGAAGGACTGAGCTTGCTCACTTGCTGCGGCGGAAGTTTCCAAGAAACACAGATAAAAGCTAAGCAGAGGTGACTCTGAGTGGGACTTGGCTGTAATTGCTCAATTCACAGAAATGGCTGTTCTTCTTTCACTCAACACCAAATCATTACCTGAACCAAAGTTTTGCTTCCGAAAAACGAACATTAAGCCTCGAGCTACCCTCGACAGGGCTCAGAAAATGCGGGTACCCTACGAGCTGAAGCAGGGGCAGACCCGTATCTTTCATCAGCTTCCTTCTGGCCTGAACATGGAGGTTATTGTGCAAAAGGGCCTCACAGGCAAGGGCTCAGTTGAGAGAATAGAAAGAAACAGCGAAAACCCTCCTTTGATATTTGTCCACGGAAGCTACCATGCCGCTTGGTGCTGGGCTGAACACTGGCTTCCCTTCTTTTCTAGTTGCGGGTTTGATTGCTATGCTATAAGCTTGCTGGGTCAGGTTAGTTCTCTTTCCCTCTTCTCTGCCTATTTGTCCGTTCGTGGATTTCTAGTATTAAGTCTGCCGTTATAGAGGATGGTGTAATCTCTACCTTCCTTCTTCTTGTTAAATTGGTTTGAGTTCCTGCAAAACTAGGTAGTAAGTTGGCAGTGGTTCATCACTAAATCGGTCTTTTGAAACTTAACCACAATCTTTGTCTTTTAATGGATTTGACGATCCATATCTAATTTTTCGTTTCTCCACTCAAAGAAAATGTCACAAAGAGAAAGGAACTAAAATTTGGAACTTTAGAAGTTTCATCATTAGTCTTAGCAAGTACAGTTCGAACATTCTCAACTTGTATATTTTTGAAGGGTATGTGCCGCTGGTATGAGATTGTCTTAGCCAGTGAACTTGTAAACTTTCTCAACCTATGTGTTTCCAAATGATAAATGTGCTGCTTCTTTATATATCGGTTAGGTATCAACTGTAAAATATTCTCATTTGATGTACCACACGAGAGAAAGGGACGAGCATTTTTTGCTCATCAAAGAGAGAGTTTGAGCTAAGATATTTTGATTTAAGCTGCGAACTTTTCTTCTTTTTCCATATTCTCTTCTGTGTTTGAACTTTAAAATTGTCCAAAAAAAAATTCTTTTGATCTTGAGTGAGAGTGAGGTCGAGTGTATTCAGCTTTTTTACTTTTGGATGATTTTCTTTTTGCCATAATTTTGTACTTCATCGTGACCACCTTCCTATAAACCTAACTCAAATTGAAGAACTCTCGTGAATTATGGTGTTCTCTTGTGGAATTGTCTTGTGTTATTTACTGCAACTATGATATGCTGCATAACTGCATACGGACGGATCTTATAACAGTTATTCTTTATGGTCAGGGTGAAAGTGATGCACCTGCTGGTCCTGTTGCTGGCACTCTGCAGGTATTTGAGCTTTCATGGAATATAGCTCCTTCAAAACAACAGTTTGATGGTGATAATTCTTTGTTTTGTATATTTCTTAATTGCTAGTGGATGGTATGTTCTTATTTTTCTTCCTTTTTTTTTTTTCATTGCATATTCTGCAGTAGACTCATGCTGGTGATGTTGCTGAGTTCATCAGGAGCACAGTGTCCTCACCACCAGTGTTGTTTGGACATTCGTTTGGGGGGCTTATTCTTCAGTATTACGTTGCAAATGTGAAGAATAATCCTGCTTCAGGTAATCCTATTAACTGGTTCTTATTTATTCGAGGAACGTTAAGCCATACTCTGGATGGATGAAGCAAGAAACAATGAAGTTGTAGAACTAGAAAGTGCCTTTAGATCTAACCAATTGAAGTCTGCTCTAAAGTATATAATTAAAATCAAGTTATTTTTCTTTCTACAAATACAATGATAGTTATAGGTGTAGCGTCGGTTATTATTATTTTTGAAGAAAGAGTGCCAGGGAACAATAATTGTTTATTTGGGTCTCGCACCTCTTTGGAGAGAACTATAATTCAATCTGTATATATAGGTGTCTGTTACAGCAAACATTAACCAATATGAGTGGCTGTATCTGTGTGAGTAGTGTGAGGATCTTGCATGGATTGACTCAAAATATGAATCAAATATTCAGCATGACGTCTAGTATCTGTGAGGTAGATGAGACATCCTGTTGTTTCCTAGGAAAGGCAGAGGGCTTAGCACCAAGCACTCCCCCATCTTTATGGAGGTCAATTTATGTTCATGTAAGGACGAAAATAAGCACCTTAGCACTAAATAACCCTCCATCTCTAAGGATGTACCGCATATAATTGAGTTGGGAAAAAAAATCTCATTGGGAACAGAAAACGTCAGTGGCAATATACTACTTCATTCACCCAAGATCTTTGATAAAGAAAGTGCTTCAGTTGCTGAATTGTGAGGGATCATTACTGTTAACAACGATGTCATTGATATATGCCAGGACAAAGATTGAATATTGCCTAGTAATCCAGGTAAACGAGAATTAATCTGCCTGTGGCTGGGAGGATCTAGCATCATGAAGAGTTTGGGAAAGCTTTCAGGAACATTGTCAAGAAGCCCGCTTTAAAGGATGTTTGTGTAGTTTGAAAACTCAATACTCTCCCTGTGTAGCAAAACTAGGTGGAAGATATGGTGCACTTCTGTTAGGGATGCATGAAAGATGAAATGTGAGACCAAGGACGAAGTGCTTCTGCCTAAGATGGACTTTAGATTCTGAGTTATGATCATCATTATAATCTATAGGCTAAGTTTTGTGTAAGACTTTTGTAATTCCCTTCCCCGACACAGGTTGTGTTGTGAGCCATGAACAACTTCAAAGAATTAGATGATTGATGGAGACAAATCTAGACAATTTGGGAAGATTCACGAGAAGTGGGGATCCAAAATTTAAAGACAGATTTTAGTTGGAACTTTGATGATGCTGCAGGCCCTACACGGGCCAATCCATTGAGCTAGTTTGATTGTTGCGATTTACATTGTACGAGAGTTTTACATTACTTTTTTTTCACTTTAGAAACGAGGTACTTGAGCATTTTGAAAACGTTTTGTAGTAACATTGTCCTAGAAACAGATGTGACATTCTCATGGTAGTTTCTCAAATTTCACGAGCTGTTCCTGAGTATTTGAAACATTCAAAATCAAGATTGATTCTTAGATTCCACATGGTGAATCCAGTCCTTCCTTTTTTCTACTGTAAACAGTCTAATAAACCCAGCCAACTCTAGGCTCTTGCCGGCATCCTGATATAAAGTCCAAACCATGGTTTAATTTCCCTGGGGCTGACCCTAATTGTAGACCTGTGGCTAGAACTAGTTCTCCCTTATTTCCTCAAAATACTCCTGGTTGATCTATTGATTTATGGCTCTCATTCCCCCCCACCTCTTTATGCTGAATGGTCTATATTCTAGGAATGGAGACTTTCTACCCCGAGCTTACAGGAGCTGCTCTTGTCTGCTCTGTGCCTCCTTCAGGGAATAGGTGATTTTCCGCTGTCTCATGCTTATGATGTTCTAATTCCCTTTTACTTAAAGATAGTATATTTCTTTTGCTTGAACTTAGCTAGGACTGAATTTTTTAATTATTTTTTTCAGTGGTTTAGTGTGGAGGTATCTCTTTTCCAAGCCTATTGCAGCATTTAAGGTATCTACTTTTACTTCTTTGAAGGGAAATAAAGTTTTAAGCGTCTTAGCTATGCATTTAGAACACACTGGTGGTTGCGCATTACTTCGGATTTCATAGACTTGCATGTCTTATTGGTTATCTTGAAGAATGGTGGTCCATCTACGTGCCGAGTGTTCCAACGAAAACTTGCATTGCTTATGTTCTATTTGTAAATCCATTAAATCCTTCTGATAGCTGGCTTGACAATTTAGAAAATTTGGGAACTTGTCATCAATATCTTCACCTTAAACTGGAAATCAATTTTCTTAGGGTGAACTTATATGATCTTGAGCAGGTGACACGCAGCTTGGCAGCAAAAGCTTTCCAAACTTCTCTTCCTCTTTGTAAGGAGACTTTTTTCTCTGCGACAATGGAGGATCATCTAGTTCTACGGTTTGTTCTTGACCACTTCTCTTCAAGCCATAGGCATATGGTTTAAAATTGCTTTAAACAAGATTCTTTATATCTTTTAACTTTGGACGTTATTTTTGATTTTAACATGCATATATTTCTCGATGAACTCTCTTTGCATTGGAAAGTTGAATGATGGCTTGTACCCTGAGTCAATATCTACTAAATTCATATTACCATTGGTAATTTGTGAACCCTGCTAGCAATTTTCTAAAAGATTGTTGGTTTGGGTGGCAAAAGCTAGCCCTGGGGAGTCCATTATTGATAATATCTTTTCTGAAGCCTGGGTCTCATGGGGAAAGGCTGCAGTACTAGTTATATGTTGCCTTTTAGCCTAATAATTTTTACACTTATTACGGTTCTTTATACGGTTTACTGAGTGGCGGAACTTAATCTCCTACTTGTTTTGTTTTTGGTAGTTACCAGCAGCTAATGAGAGAAAGTTCAAGGATGGCATTGTTTGATCTGGGGAAGCTGAATGCATCACTTCCAGTCCCTTCAGTGCCTAAAGATTCTATTGAGGTCCTTGTGTTGGGTGCAAAAGATGACTTCATCGTGGTAAACAAAAGTTTCAACACTAAAAGACATTTCCTGCTGCTCTTTTTCCACAATCTCTCTCTCTCTCTCTCATGCTGTGGGAGGTCTGCTATTGCTAGTTTTACTAAGCACCCTCGAATCCACTGCTCTCAGTAATAGCTGTTTTTAACACTTCCACTTAGATTTTCCCTTTTTGTTCATTTGCTTGGGTCTGCTTTGAACAAGTTGAAATACTTTTGTAGGATGCTGAAGGTCTCAATGAAACAGCCCGATTTTATGGTGTGTCACCAGTCACCGTTGAAGGGGTTGCTCATGACATGATGTTGGATTGTTCATGGGGGAAAGGTGCAGAAGTTATCTTGTCATGGTTAACTACCTTGAGAAATAGGACCAATATGACTGGGAAGAAAATTCTCTAAGCTTTAACCTCAGATTTTCCCAAACTGTGATATCTGGCTTGCTGACTCGGGTAGCCAATGTCAATGGCAACGCAAGTGTAGGATTTAACAACATTTTGTCTGTGTGTGTTTCAAGGCATTTGTTCCTTTTGTTACTGTACTGTACCATCATGAGAGGGTTAAGCAAACTTAGGATCCTTTTGTATCAATGTAAAATAATTCATTACTTTCAAATTTTTGGCTGCACTTTGAAGTGGATAAAAATTCCACACTTTCTATATCCTTTTTTTTAGGTATTTCTTTGATTTCAAGTCAATAAGTGTTTGGAATCTAAAATTAAAGTAATCTAGTATATCAAGTGGAGTTATTAAGAGATTTTTCTTAAATAGTAAAAATCCGAGACACTTCATCTCTCAACACATTCTTTATCTAACTAAAAGTAAATAAATAATTAAATAAGATCCAGGTTCTCTAATTTTATGATTTTAAAAACTAATGAAATTTTTTAGGATATTTACTTCCGAATTGGATGAGATTGAACTCAACAAAGTGCAAAAATTCAAAAGAATAAAGCTAAAATTTGAACATCTTTTTAGCATGGAAACTCCACTTACAAATAATATATGTGAATCAAAACTTGATTAAGTATGTGGTAAGTCCATAAATGCTGAAAATAAGATAAAATTTCTTTCCCTAATTGGATTGGTGTAAAAGCAAATAATATTTCTAAAGAAAAAGTTGTCTTGAAAATAGGAAAAGTAATAAGTCAATGATGCTGGGCTTGACAGTACATGAATGAAGGTCTTGAAAATTTTAAAATTAAGGAAAAAAAAAGAAGTGTAATTTTTCTTCTTCGTTGGGAGAAAATCAAGAGATAAACGCATATTTATCTTAAAAAATAAAGCCCAAAAAAATTATCCAAAGGAATTTTTGCATACAAAAGAAAGTCCCTTTTCAGTTGGGTTTCGGGCCCAAAGATCCGTTTAACCAAACAGGACCCGTGAAAACATCAACGCTCCCAAACATCTTCTACTCTAATAATCAATCGCAGCCGTCCGCTGCTAGGGCAATGCGTTTTAGCTTCTCCTTATAAAACCCTAGCATCGACCAACTCGTCCTCCTCTGTCCGCCAAGCCGAAGCCTAGGGTTTTTCCTCTGAGCGGGGCAGAGCTTAAGCGGTCTAGGCTGCACTTCACGGTACGTACACAAAATAACAAAACGGTTGGCTTGTTTTCCATTGTCCTCAACTGGGTCTCAATTAAATTCTCGTGTTTCTGTTGTGAGTCTGAGATTCAAGTGCTTCGCCTTTTACACGTGAAAACGGCTGTGAATTTTTGTTTGATTCTCTGGGAAGTGTTTGGAAAAAGAACTAGAAAATGGGTAATAGTCTTGTCACTTTATAGACGTCTTGATAGTATTTTTGCATGGGGATTTGATAAATAAACGAATTTTTCTTTTCTAAGGCCGGCCTGAGTGTAACCATGTTAATTTTTTTCTTAGAGGAGAAAAAATTGAAACTTTTTACGGTGAAAATCGATGATATATAGCATAATGTTTGCTTGTTTAGTAATTTGGTCCCGTCGTCGTTCTGTATAGATTTTCGTAAGATTAGATTTTATTTCCGCTATTGGAGTTGAATATGAACATTGTTGGTAACGTAAGCATTCTGCTCATTTTGTGGTTGTTATTTGATTCTCTGTACTCAAAGAATGGATTGTGATTCTACGTAATTTGCTTTAGATAGTGCTACGTAGTTTGGTTGAGGAAATGAGTTAGAAAGGTTTCTCTATGAGTGAGTATTTTATAATCAGACTTACATCAGACTTACAATAGCACGGATTCTTGAGTAAATATAAGCAATTAGTTGCGAAAATGGACTCTTTATTATGGATCATCTGTTAATGAGGCAGTTTTCATCTATTTTTAAGCAAACTTCTCATATGTAGTTTATCTAGTTTGTTTCTTGTTCATGTTATCTTAGTTTATCAAGCAACCCAATTCGTTCCTTGGAAATTTTAGGTCACCTTATCCGTGAGGCCTAAGTAAAACCTTTTCTTGGGTCTCTTTCAAGATCATTTGCCATGTTATAATACTATAGTTTTTGCTTCGTTAATGGGAATAAGAAACTGCGGACAATCTTTGTTATTGCGAATAATAATCTAACATATGTCTCAAAAGCCTTCAACCAACAACCCATAACCCATCTGCAAGCTCTTGAATGAAGTTATCATGTTAGTAAAGATGTGATTAACTTTAATAAATAACGCTTTGACTGTATTTTCTCTCTTCATATGTTAATGGTTCTGGCCCATGATTAGTTTAAACTTACAGATCTTGCCCGTTTAGCAGATCATCAACATGTTCTCTTCAAGGAAGAAAATCCACAAAGACAATGATGTCGAACCCACTGAATTCGAGGATACAGTTGCACAGGTGGGATTCTGTGCCACTTTATTGTCTGTGCTTTGTGATCTGCAACAGCATAATATCCTGATTTTTTCAATGCTTTAAAAATGTGCAGTACCTATTCGATTTGGAGAATACCAATCAGGAACTAAAAAGTGACTTGAAAGATCTCTACATCAATTCAGCAACGTACGTATTCAGATTAGTTTCGTTTATCTCCTAATGTTGAATTCTGTTTTTACAAGTTTTTGAGGACACCCACTTTCTTTGCACAGTCAGATGGATGTTTCTGGAAACCGCAAGGCTGTGGTGATTTATGTTCCATACAGATTGCGGAAGTCCTTCCGTAAGATTCATCTTCGTCTTGTTAGGGAGCTGGAAAAGAAATTCAGTGGAAAGGTAGGAACTTGGTTCTTTTTTATTTCTGTTCAACCCAATGGCAATGTAATTTGTTGTTGATGTTTGGACCTGCTAGCAAGTGATATGGTGCGATGGTATAATGTGTTTTTTCTAGTAACCTTTACACTTCATAATTGTCAGGAAGTTATGTTCATCTATTATCTGATGATAATTATGAACACCACGTTCATGTTAAACGTGGCTTGGTGTCCCATATCTTTGTCCGGCAATTAGTTATGGGATGTGTTGTGAGTGGATGTTTTGATGCATCAGTTGATCATTTGCTACTATTTGGCAGGACGTTGTTGTTGTTGCTACCCGTAGGATCCTTCGACCACCAAAGAAAGGCTCTGCAGGTCAGCGACCACGATCTCGCACACTAACAGCTGTCCATGATGCTATGCTAGAGGATGTAGTGCATCCTGCTGAGATTGTTGGCAAACGGACAAGATACCGAGATGATGGGTCCAAAATCATGAAGGTGATGGCGAAAATCAGTGGTCCTGTGATTGAATGTGATAATGGATGAAAACTGATTTTATTTTTAAGTTTTCTAATTATTTGTCTGTGTTCATTTTGTAGGTTTTCTTGGACCCCAAGGAGAGGAACAACACAGAATATAAGCTGGAAACCTTTTCTGGTGTCTACAGGAAGCTTACAGGGAAAGATGTAGTTTTTGAATATCCGATTACCGAGGCTTGAAAGGGCTGCTATCATCAGCATGTGTTTCGGCTCTGTTGTTTCGTTTTAGAGTCTCTACAATTGCATTGAGTAGGATTCTGTCTAAAAATTTTGACACCTTAATATTTGGTTTGTTGTCCTTCATATAAGACCAATGTTACTGGTGGTGAATCTTCTTTTTACAATGCGCGAAATTTCTTCAACCAAGCATGTCGAACTTAATAGATATATTGGTTAAAAGCTTGTTTTGTTATGATTTTGTCAAGCTCTCATCAAATGGGGGACTTCTCTTCATTGGTAGCAGCTCGATATGTTTTGTATTGCTACCTACCATTCCGCAGTTTGTATTTACTCAGCTGCCTGACTGGGAAGTGTTGTGTTTTCGATTTTGAAACCATTTGGATTGGATGGTTGTCTTAGGGAGCTTGATCCCTACTGCTGGCCGATGCAAGAGCAGTACCCTCTTAGCCTTGGGTTAGATGGTCATCGGTTTCTTGCTTTAAGTACGAACCTAGAATCACCCACTTGGTAAATGTCTTAATATTGGTTCCGTAATGGTGACAGCAAAGAGAAAGGGAAACTATTCCTTAATACAAGGAGACGTTATGGAAGTACGAACTGAGAATAATAAGAATGGTTGTGATAATTATATGAATTTCGTGGAGTGTAAGTAAGAATTTCCAGAGCAAGATGAGAAGACAAAGAATTGGTATACATTTGCCAGAAGTAGACAAATGGATCTCTATTGAAATGAAGAAAACCTGTAGCGTCTCGCTACCAAAATGAGGCGATTCTTATTTCTATTACTTTCATTTAAGCACACATTATTGACGCTTTCCTATGAACAGGGGTAGCATGCTGCATTAAGCACGCAAGTGAATTAGTTATTCGCTTTTATATAAAGGAAAAAAAGGCACATCCTGTAAAGAATTCACTACTCTTCAAAAAACCTGCTGCTCACTCCAGCCCTGTACAGCTGCAGTTCTGTTGTGCTTGTAATGGTAATACCCGTATTAGCAGGTGCAAAAACAACATCTCCTTCAGTAACTACATCACCTTTAGCTGATGCTGCCTGCATCACTCCCTCCCCTTCCATGATCACGAAAATGGAAGGGCCTGGGACCGCAGGAAAAACTGTTGATGCCCCCTGGGGAAGGATGCAACTGTCAACCTCAAATTCATCCAAAGGTGGCAGGTATCTTCTTACATATTCATTCACTGGAACTCCTTGAAGGATTTCTGGCAAGCCCTGCACCAAAGAAGATATCGTTGTTTATCCATGAATTGGTCCTACCATGCAGTCATGTATGCTTTTCTGATAAGGTCTAGTGTCCCCTCTGGTGAGCTGGAAAAAATTACAGTAACGTCACGTCTTTCCTTGTGGTAACAACAGTGAAGGTCTAAATTGGTGCAACGTCAATTTCAGTCCCTTTAAAAGTGGGACCAACATATACGTACAAATACATAAGTGAGTGCATGTGAGAATGCAGCAGGTCTGTCAAAACATTGATTGGTTCCATACCGTACAAGACAAGATTCCTGATGGCTAGATTGAAATGAGTCCAAAAGCAGGGACCTCAAAATGGTTGTGGATAAATTGCATAATGAACTCCATATACAAGTTGGTCCAAGGAAATATCTAGTCCCAATAGATCAAATACAACATCCAATCCAAACTTGATCGCACTTGCAAGAGATTGTTACCTGCTTGTATGTGAGCATAGAACAAAGAGTTTCGACATCTTTGTGCTTGGGAGTGAGGCCAGCCCGCACAACATTGTCTGCAGTTGCCATGCATTCAATGCATTCACCAAGTATATACGCATGGGGTTCGTTTGCACCAAGATATAATGCTTCACCAGGATTAAGCTTCAAATGATTAAAAAAGAACGCTGATATGACACCAATGTCACCAGGATATTGCTTTTCTAACCGCAACACCAGCAGTTCCTTGTCCGTTAACTGCCTCACCTGATGCAAAGGAAAAAAAAAAGGTTTGCAACTCAATTTTTCCAGTCGACAAGAACATGAGAGGGGGTTGGCCAAATACATAAGTTTCACGAAACCATAAAATACAGCTAGTTTACTGTACTAATTATTAACTTTTTGTAGAAACCATATTTTGATTCCACCATAAAAGTTTGTGGTCTCTCGACGCCTGTCTCCCTCACAAATACCAATTTGATCGGAGACCAAATGCCATCAGATCTAGATTGTTGAGAGTTGAAGTTTCTTCATATAAAGCAATGACAGTTTGAAAAGTAACAAGCTACTAACAACAGATCAATTTAAGAATTGACTTTTTGGCACAAATGGGTGGGGTACATAGAGTTTAGTAGATTGATCAGAGAGGCTACAAAAATGTATAACTATAGAACATGGAATGCTTTGTGAGCATATACCTTTACTTAAAGAGGGCACAAACTCTCTTTCTCTCTACCTTTACATATAGCAAGCTTCATAACTTGCGATTTGAAATTTAATCAACTGTCTATCACCGGCATGTGCTTCATGGGCCACCAGTACCCACAATTATTATTTTCCATCAAGAGAATACCTCTTCCAACACTATTGGATGGTCATATTTTGTAAGACATCAAATTTGACAGGTTTTCAATGCATGGTAGTTTTCTTGTCATATGCAATAGGAGAAGAGTATCTTCTCAGAGACCAAGTGTAATGGCCCAACAACGCTATAAGACAAGAGGATAAAGCACTCCAGGAAACATCCTACTTATAGACAAAAAAGAGTTGGAAGTTGGTTATTAGTGAAGTTTTCCAACCTACCTGACTTTCTGACTGTAGGCGACTTTTTATCTTGGAGATCACTTCTGCTACTGTCTCTTTATTTGCCAACATCAGTTGGGTGAAAGTTGATTGCAGTACAGACTTTGCTTTTTCCTCCCCCTTCTGCTCATCAAGGTTCAAGATCTGGTTCGCATTTGCACTGCCAACCAGTTCCACAATCTCGGGAACATTAAGAAACACACCCTTGAGTTCCTGCAAAGACAAAATGAAGTTACTTTAAGTAACCTATAATGAACTCAGGAATCATCATGACGTTTGCAATCATAGAACCCAAAAATGGCAGGAAAATTGCAGACCCAGCAGCAGAGAATTCTATTGTTAAATGTTGAAGTGAATAAAAGTTCATCAGATCTGCTGCACAGACCCTACATACTGTTGAAATGCAAGAAACTATCACTAGGATGATACATATAAATATGAAACTAGATCCGGCTACATCAAAGGGGAACTGGGAAACCTAATCAACAGGAAAAAAAAAAAAAAGATGAACATAAGTCCCCTGGCCATATCAGACCAGGGCTTTCTGCCCATACCTAATGACAATCCTGCTAATGAACACGCACCCATTAACAATCTCCAGGCAGTCCTCGGCAAGGACAGAAAGACTTGTTTGTTTTCCTTTCTCTTTCTCTCCCCACATAAGAAAATAATGGGAAATCAAAATCTGGCGATGATCTGAGGTCAGATCAGACAAAAGACTGTCAATATGAGGGAGTCATCTGGCAAGCTTAAATGCTGCGCAAGAAACCCAGGGAACTTTAAAATAGTTCAACAATTTCCCATAAATTCAATAGAGAAACTTGTGAATTTTGTCATAGTACTAGTAACAATGTCCTTCCAACTATAAAACTTCTCATTTGGGATTAGATGGGGATAACATGCTTACGAATTAATCATCTACTTAGTGGAAGTAAAATAAGTGAAATGAGCAAGGAAGATAATAATGAGTAACATAATATGCCTAGATGCCACTCAGGATTTATAGATGAATTAGAAAGAAACGGTCTTATCCATTTTGAAAGTAACCCATAACTATCACGATGCACTTATAGCAATCAAATGGTGAGCCACACCAATTTCAAAAATACCTTAAGACTTGTAAATCCACAAAGGGCCTCAAACTCTGTTATCGCCAGAGCCATCTCAGGCTTGTGATTGTCGTCCTTGTACAAGTCCGGCCGTGCCTTATGCAACACCCTCGCCAACTCCTTATCGGATGAGCCTGTATCGACAAGGCTTTCGCCACCGAGAGTACCTACGTCATACCAAAGAATCAAAATCCCGCATCATACACAAATTTTCACAGAAGAGCATAAACTCAAAAAGAAGCCATAAATATGTGAATTAAATCTCAAATTCCAGCAGAATCAGACAGAAAAACCAACCAGGAATTCACTAACACGATGAAAATGCATCATTGAAACACAAACTTCCACAACCAAGAACGTGTAAAATGGTACCTTGAACAAAAACGGGAGATCACAACCCCACTTGTCGAAGACCTTATCACCAATCACATCAGGATTCTCCGCGAGCCAGGACTTAAATTTCACATCCTTTGACCCAACCGACACGCCACCGTCGACGCTAGCCGGGGCGATGAAGGAGGGCCCGGAGTCGTGGGTGCCCATCCACAACTCAGCATAGGGCCTATCCAGCCGGATCTCAGACCCCGAGTTCCGACCAAACAAGTCGGCGACCCGGGAGTGGCGACCGAGGCGGCCCCAGTCATAGCACTGGACGGAGCATCTTAGCTTTCGGAGCTTCCTCTGCGAATCCATTGGTGGAGGGAAACGCGTAGAAGGGTATATTTATAGACAACTAGCGGTACCGGAGGTGCGGGAATTGGTGGTATATGCTCTGCATTGTGGAAAGATTGTGGCCCTGTTACCTCTTTTTGAAGCACCACGAGAGAGGGAAATAGCTTGGCAGAGAGAAAGACAACGACTTCTGAGTAAAGACCAAGTTTTTGACGATGCGATTCAGGGGGAGTGGGGTCCCTCGTGACACCCTATTCTTATCCTTTTCCTCCGGAATTCCCCCCGGATTTCCACTTTCCCGCGAGATAAATTCTTCCCGGAATAAACTGCAACAGACGTTCAATTTTAGGGGAGGTGGAGAAGCGGCGTGGAGCCGGCCACGAGGCATGCCGACAAAACGACCCTTGGACCGTTGGGAGTCATGGGGAGAATTTATTGCGTCGAATCACGGAGACGACGAATCCACGGGTTCCGCCGTTACAGGGAAAAGGAGGACTCGGAATGGGTCGGTGGAGAATCTTTTCCGTTTATGCCTCGCTGGCATGATCGTGTGCAGCAAGTTCCGTAGTCAAATCTTTTTTTTTTTCTAGATCCATGGGCCCCAACTGCGGATCGTCACATGGTTTTGTATTTTGTGACGATTGGTCACATCCTTGGAAAATCTAGACCGTCGTTTTCCCCAACGTAAAATCCTAAAATTAAATTGTTTTTTCAAATTCATGCTGGTTAACGCATCAAATCAGACGTGATGGTCCAAATTGTAGAATAACCCAAAACCAAAAAAAAAAAAAAAAAAGGTTGTTAATTACGAATTGCCTCTTAAACCTCTGATTTTGATTGATAACCAATCGTTGACTGAATGATGAAGGTGGAGAAGCATTCAATCAAATGGGAATTGTCCTAATAGAATCTGAAGCACGTATAGATCCAAGCCAGTGTCAGCATGGAAATGGCATAGTTTTGTATTTTTTAGGGTTCTAGGTTCTTGCCTACAGATGCGAATGGTATTGATTCGAATCCTAGAAATTTGTAAAATTATCCAAAACTCAAGTTATAAAATTGACACCCTTTTCTATAGGCGTAGTGGGTGGGGAGGGTTCTGTATTTAGCTCAATGATAAAGCCATAAAGGTTCTAATAAGTATAGAGTAAATAAGCCTAGACTATGTTATGTATCTACTAGGGATATTTACTATTTTTATCTTATATAGTCCCAAAACTTGCAATTACAAACGGATTTGCATAAACCCATCTCTTGATGGTTAGGTAACTATGATCCTTATCATTTTCTAGATCTATTTGTTGTGTGGCCTTCTTTGAGTAAAAACCCAATGAAAGAAAATATAGAAATCAATATTACAACAAATTTTATGATTTTTAATAATACAAATACCTTACTACCATACGGGTCAGATCACACCATATTTGAACCTACTTGGTGACATTTGTAATAGACCAGGCATGCATAAAGAGTAGTTATTAACACATCAGGCATGAACGGATAAAAGGAATTGTGTTTATTAATAGACTACGGCATGCACGCATAAAAGGAGTTGCATTTATTGATAGAAGAACTATATTTTTTGATAGACCACGGCATGCACCCAAAAAGTTTAACAAAAAATACAAGAGTAGAGTTAGAAACCGGGCATGCAAGGCATAAAACCTTCACAACGTCACCTGGTTGAAGGCCATTATGTTTTCATGCCTAGGTTGTCCATTATAAATGGACATATTTTTTTATTGTAACCCATGACTTAGGTTTGTCTAGTCATTGATATTTAAGTCATCCAAAACAATTAATATCAGCAGCTAATCATTCTCGTGGACAATTTCGATGTCATCGATCACCTTCAAAGATTATCTATATTCAGTGGTCGTTAAGTTGTCTTATAGCAAGATTAGAATTAAAAGACTATCATCATTGTCAATGTCACGAAATACACGTGCATATCACTATAGAATTAGAAAATGGAGTACTATTATGCTTTGTTGATTAGGGAGATGGCCCATTTGGTATATAATCTAGCTTTAGTGATGAAGGCATAAAACTCTAATGAATGTCACAAAGGCAATCTAGATGATGAGTTAGGTAACATCTTCGAAATGTACATGTTACAGAAATCCCTTTGGCTTAGTGGTAAACTATCTCTAGATTGACGAATCCTACTTATTAGTTACAAGTGGTAAAAAATTATAATTATACTCAATTCAGTCTATTTATATGAATCCAAGACTTCAAACTTGAGATAAAATTTGAATTATCACAAATTTCTAATTTTAAGAAATGCACTTACATAAGATTAAAAAGATTTTAAACCTACCTAATTACACAATGTTCTGTGAAACACTATTTAATGACCATAAAATATTTTGACAGGAATAAAAAAAGAGTTGGTTGTTTTAAAAGCTTGGATGGTATTTGACATAATGGATTGTGAAGCCACATGGTATTTGATAAAGCCTCGTAAGTTTCTCGTATTTACCAAGAACATTTTGTTTTTTTGACGATGCTGACGGTAAAAAGGAGCATATTTGACGAAGATCGAGTCTTTCAGGTCAATTTTAACTCCTAAAGGGCAAGGTTAATTAATGTAGAAAAGAGGGCAAAGTTAAGGGGCTACTTTGCAAAAAACCCAATCTTCCCTACCGAAGGGTTTTTGGTCACCCTCTCTAGACTTGGAGTCGAAGCTCCAAATTCTCAGCGGCAATGGCGGAATCCATTTGCAGAGCACTCCGAGACGGTGCTCTGGAGGGAGAGCACGCGCCGGCTCTCACAATCAAGGACTCCATAGCCTCTCCTTTCGGTTTCCACTTCTTCACCCATGTCCTCACCCAGCTCTCCTCTCACATTTTGGCGGGAAAATCCCAGTCACGGTCAGTTGGGGTTATAACTCTTGTGTCCTCGTCCTTAGTTGTTGAATTCCTCTTCCATAAATTTGTTAGTTATCAATTTATTGCAGCGGTCTAGTGCTTGTCGCTCTCTCTCGGAGCCCGTCGTTCTATGTGGATTTGCTGAAGAGGAGTGGGATAGATGTCGCCTCGTCACAAAAATGGTGAATTTTGTTTACATGTTGATTGCGATAATATTACTCACACGATTGTGATTATTGTTACTGTAGTTATTGAAAGGATTTTCAGTTACATGGGAACTTATATGAGGTTATTGTTGAGCATAGTTGCTGAAGGTGTAATATTGAACCAAAATATTGGTACAGGATTCAGATTTTGGATTGTTATACGGATCCTCTTGGTTGGAAGGATAGGCTTGTGGAGTCTGGAAGCATCGCGCGTCGTTTGAACGAAGCTTCTGCCGGAGCTAGTTTGTATAAGAATGTAAAGGACATGGATAAGTTGCTGTCTTCAATTATTGAGCTGGGGAAAGGTGTGGTGGTAATCTTTACTATTGGAGTGCCCCTGTGAATGTGCATAATAGTTTCTACCGGTTTGTCCTTTCAGTTGATATGTCTTTTTTTCTAGGGCTGTTTATTGGAATTCAGTGTGTTTTATGTTGGCCCCTTGGCTGTGTGGTAAAGGAAGGGATTGTGTTGGGGTAGGCCATAGGTCAGAGTGATACCAGTTTAAATTGTCTTTTTTCTCAATATTTGGTTATTGTTCTTTCTTTCTTTCTAATATTGGTTTGTGGGTGTTGGGAATTAGCAGAAAGCCAAATGATTAAGGCTAGTTTTTGTGGTTGCAGGATTAGTTGGACAAGGCAAAGCTCGTTTCTGTGTTGCCATAGATTCGGTAATTTTTGGATCCCACATTTGTAAATATGTAGCACATGCAAATTAATTTGGCTGATGCAATTACAGTGAGCTAGGTGAAGTTCCAGCCAGCCTGCTGGTTATAATGTGCGTAACTTTGTCCATTTTCTACGTTCTTGTACATGTTTATATGCCTATAATTTTGGATTGTAGTATAAGTACTGACTGAGAAGTCTATCTTGGTGATCTGCGGAAACTTCGTGTTGGGTACAAAACATGTACCAAAAAAAGAAATATGGATTCCAAGATGAATCCTGTCCTTTTCTGCGTTGGTTCTTGGAAACTTCCTCTTTACTGCTAGTCATCTGCCATCAAACATCACGAGGCATAGGCTTTGCTTAGGAAAGTAAATGCATTTCGGGCCTAGTATGTCGTGTTATGCAAATACTTGTTGGATTTGTACACTTTGTTGTATAGGCAGAAATGACTGGCAGGTGTGTTTCCAGTGCATTTTCTAGATCTGCTGCTAGAATTTTGACTTATTTTAACCCCCATAGAAGTTACTAAATATAATTACTATGGTACATTGGCCCCTCATTTTGAAGAAGGTTGTGAATTCTGGCTTATGAAATCCCTGAAACTCCTTTGATTAATATCAGTAGCTATCCTTCTTGAGCTTAGGATTTCTTGCCCTAATGGCAAATGGCATTGTGCATAACAGAGTTCTAGGACATGGAAGAAAGTTAGGTTGTTTTTTACTGCTAAATGATTTTTTTTTTTTTTAAGTTGTCAGAGTTTTTGAAACACTTGTTTGGAAGATATATGGTAAATGTAACTGGGGGCAACTCACTTTCAAGTGTTTCACATGTGCAAAATAACTAGTAAAACTGTGTATTAACCCTAAATATTCTCATAACTTCAGTGGTTTTTTCTAATTAAAATTCATTTTTATTATCAGATGTTGCCACTTCAAGTTCAATAGATATGATTGATTTTAAATCCAAAGTTTTAGCAATCACTTATTAGGAATTAGGTGAGGGTACAACACAATTTACAGCCATGACTATTTAACAAAAGTTCCTTCTGGATATATTTAATTCTTTTATTGGAAACTGCATTAATCATATTACTTCCAGTAATTGAAGCCCTCCAAATTATCCATTTTTTTTTCTAATAGATTTGTAGTATTCAAAATTAACTGGCAATATAGCAATATGTCTTTAACTTTAGAGTTGAGATATTGACAAGGAGTACTTTCATGTCTAAACCAATTCTTTCGTTTCAAATTGTATTCTGGAAAAATTGCAATGTGAATGTGTTGACACTTCCAATGTTCTGCTTAAATTTTGGAAATTTTCTATGTGCTGTATTTTGTTCTCTATCTATTAGCATTTATGTTACTTTTGTTAAGCTTCTTCTATGTTCTTGCTCTGCATAAGTGTTTTGTAAGGAATCCTTCTTGATTTTACCAGGTAAGCGAAATTCTAAGACATGCATCTATATCATTGGTTGCAGGGCTTCTAAGCAACCTTCGTAGCAACGGTAAAGTTTCCACTTTATATCATGTTTCTGTCTGTCATGGTTGTTAAAGTTTCCACTTTGTAAAATTTAGTGATTTTTGGAAGCACTAATAATATTACATATGCTGGAATAATTTTGTGCTTTTCATTGTCCTCTTCAATCCTGCAATTCATATCTTTTATTTTTAGATTCTAAGTTGCTACCATCATGTTGGCTGCCAAATTGTACAGTTTAAAGTTCTTCTTGGACTGCTATATATATAATTTTATTGCTTAGAATGAATAAAGAAACGTTGATCACTTTTACTAGAAGTTTTAGAAATCCCTGGGGATTATGGTGGCTGTATTTGATAATACTGGCATGGGGGTCACTTCTATTGAAAGAAAAGAAAGTGTTTTTATTGGATGCACAAAGTCTATGTTTAATAATAAGGTTTTTCGCTATTACTTGTGGTTTCAGATCAAGTTTCAAGCATCTTTTGGCTGTCACATTCAGACCTTCATGAAGAAAGGGTCAGCGCTGTTCTTGGCTATATTTCCTCGATGTCAGCCAGTTTAGAAGCATTAAGTCAATCTGCAAATGGACAGAGAGGCAATTGGGTGAACCTGTCTTTACCTGAATGCAATTGTTGGAGAGGAAAGTTTCTTGCTCGCTTGAAGCGCAGAAATGGACGTGTTCGAGTAGTGGTGATCTCTCCATCCCTCTCGCTCTCTCTCTCTTTGGGGTCTTCTATATTTTTTATGAAGTCACTGACTTGATCTTACTTAAAACCTTCCAGTCCGAAGAATTTCAAGTTGAGCAGTCAGTCATCACTTTCAAATCCATTTCATCTGAAGATGAAATAGTCAACAGAAGCCTCTTGCCAAAGGTCAGTTGTGTAGCTTTAACTTGATGAGTTTCCAATCCAGAATCTCTCTCTCCTCCTCTCTCTCACTTTTGGTGATCTCCACTCTCCTAGTTTGTGCCCCTCAATTTTTGTTCATTGTTGGGAAATATCCTTAAAAATATAAAAGTTAGCAAGACCTCGTTTTCCTTCCTGAGGGAAAAGGTACGTAGAGAATTACATCTCTTGGATGTGTCAAGACTTACCTTTCTTGGAAAAAATAGGAAACTCAGTACTCACTGGTGAAAGATGAGGGAGAAAAGACCAATAGAAGGCCCTGGGACCTGGAATGCTGGTGGATGGTGATGTCATATTCATCATTACTTGCTTTGGTTTGGAGAAGGATTTTGATGGTTGGTTGAGATTGAAGCTGGGGGATTCAAATAGCTAAATGCTATCGTGAATTTGATCTTGAGTACTTTTTCAAATGACACAAATTTTATGTTTCTCAAGTTCTCACAAACTTCAGGTTTATCATTTTGTTCTTGTTCTCAAAAGAAAAGGTCTCCCCCCTCTCTCCCCTCTTTCCCTGATTCCTTGTTTGAAGGAGTGCCTGACGCTTCTTGCAGCAGGTGCAGTTCAACCTACAGTTGTCAGAGAAGGAGCAAATTGATAGGGCTAAGGTTGTACTTCCTTTTGAACATCAAGGTATGTAGCCAGGAATGTACAGTTAATCTGTTCACCTAGCCACCTGCACGCAGAGACATGTGCATATATGTCTCTATCAGCAACAGACACACATATATATTTATGAGCATGTTTGTGTTCTTACAAAATGAAATATTACCTTACACTTACAGATCATACGTTGGATGTTTATAAATGCATGACTTTTGCTTCCTTTAGGCAATGGTGAACCCATCCAAATATATGATGGTCGGAGATCTCTTACGGATAGCAAGAATGAAGCAGCATCTGTTGCCACCGGAATATTGCAAACAAATGAGAACTCTAGCAAGGGTGAGATAGTATATTTGCGTGATTCAGATGATGAGAGACCAGATTCTGATGAGGACCCGGATGATGATTTGGATATATAATTTTGTTTGTCAAATCATGATTTTGGGGGTGCCAGAGTGCCAGATGTTGGTTAATTTACCTTCTTGTTTCTTTTATCCTTGGCAACATTCCAGCAAAGTTACTAACGAAATGATGTTTTTTTGCTGAGGCTAGGATAGCAGTTTAATCTCCTTGCATTTAGAGTCAGTGGGTAGATTTTATGTATAAATTTGATGCCTAACTTTCTTATTATATACTAATGATAAGGAATGTGGAATTAAATTTTGCTTGGCATTTCCTTCCTCCTTCATCAACCAGAAAGAAGGATTAATGGTTACCCGAAAAGTGGAAAATTGGTTTGGGCGGGAAGTGGGTGACATGGTGACCGTTACGTGCAAGATAGAGTAATCGCATAACGCCAATATTTAGATGGCCATGCCCGAGGCATTTGATTCTCCACTTTGATATTATTAATTTAGTTAAAATTCTAATTTTAAGACTAGATTTTTAAGTTTAATTCCAGCTTTAAATGATCAATTCACTTTTTTCTATTAAATTATGACATGAAATACTGTGATACTGGGATTGTACCATTAAGATGGAAAAAATAAGTAAAGGAAAAAGAATAAGCAGGACGAATGTAGCTGCAAATGGTACCGAAATATCTAAATTGCAAAATGAAGAAAAGAAGGCTATATAGGATGACCAAAAGTTACAAAGACAAAAAAAAAAAAAAAAAGAAAGGAAAAAGGGAAAAAAAGAAGAAGAAATAAAATGCAGTATTCAAGGAACTTATTCTCTACGAATTTGTTGGAGACACAATTGTGGTCGAGGAACTTAGTTGATGGAAATGTAGAGAAGGGCTTTACACTAATACTTACTCTATTCTTGGATTCTTAAAATAAAAAGATGGAAAAGTCAAATTTCTAACTTAAATTGGGAGATGACAAAGTCATATTCAGTAGAATGGCTTGTGGAAAGATTCAACCCCATTTACATTAAAAAAAAAAAAATTGAACTTCCAAATTTTTATTAAAAAATATATTATGCACAATGCGGGGATTATGTCTACCTTCCTTTGTTTTTTATTTTTTATTTTTATTGGGAGATTGATAGGGAGGACCCCTAGACATATCGTAGGGGTTGGAGATTGATAGGAAGGCCTTATGAGAATCGGACAAGGAGGACTTAGCCCCAATTTATTTTGCAGAACTCCCTTTTTTCCCCCAACTGAAGCAAGAAAAAGAAAAAGACAAGGTTGCTCTCATTGCCCTTTTAAGAATCTGAAAACACCTCTCGACTGGATAAAACTCAGAAAATAAGTAGTATTGCTGCCCAAACTAATATGAAAAAGATCTAAAAATCCTCCCAAATCTGAAGAAGAAAATATGGACTTTCTTTTTGCACACAACTTTGGCCCCCTAAGATCTGAATAAAGAAATAAGCATTTGGAGAGGATTTTCTTTCTAGTTTATTGAAGCTAGAATGTTTAATATGGCTAACTCTATGACCATGTTTAAATGTATTTCCTCTTTTCCTACCAAAATAATAATAAGTTTATGGTTCAATGTGGTAATTTTCTCATCAAATGTTGATAAGAAGATAGAACATGTTTTTTTTCTCAAATTTCTTAAATTTTGATGAACATAATTGTTTACTTTGTTTACATTCTAATAAATACAACTGTAACATGATTTCATGTTTAACTAATCAATTCTTATAGATTCTTCTTGAAGAAAAGAATGGAAAGCTATCAATAATCTTCTGTATTACTTCTGTAAGCACCATGACATAGTGTGTTCGTCCTAAGCTAAAAATTCCCCCTCTTGCTCGGTTGCTAGCCAGAACTTCTGCTCAAAAGAGATCACTGCTTAAATTGAGGGGCAAGTGAACACCTTCTTGGATAGAACTGGGAAGTAGGTGGAGTTGTAGAGTGGAACACTTCACCAGCTGCTTTTTCTGGGTCTTGTCTTAAATGGTGGAAGCTCCTTTGCTGCTCTTTGGACTTCTGTTTTATCGAGTCCATCATGCGAAAGATAACTAGATTAAATAAAAAACCTAAAACAGTTACATGCTTCGAGATTAAGAAACCCTCTTAACCATGGGGTGAATCTTGTCTTAAATGGTGGAAGCTCCTTTGCTGCTCTTTGGACTTCTGTTTTATGGAGTCCTTCGTGATAAAGATAACTAGATTAAATAAAAAACCTAAACAGTTTAGTAAGAAGTATTAAGAAACCCTCTTAACCATGGGTGATGATAGCGGCGAAGATCATAGATAGGAACTCCGGAATCATCATACAATAAGACTAACATGTTGTTTAGAAGTACATAAAATGAAAGAAACAGCAAATAAGTTGCTCTATCAAGGTTAGAGATCTGTAAGGAAAGCAATCTCCATATCGCCCATGACTGCAAAAGCTGTACGTTAACATCTTTGAACCAAATTTACAGAATTTTAGTAAGAAGCATCACAAACTGAAAACTCAAGGGATTGGAGTCTTCATACCATTATCAGCTTTATGCGGCCTTCACCTGTCTTCCAGAAACCCTCGAAGTGACTCATGAGTACACCAACCCGGCAACCCATCACTTCATTTGCTAGCAGAAGAGTTAGAAGATGCAACAAAATTTCGAGGAAACGCAGATAGTTTTTTATCATTCAAGTTAAACCCTACAGAACGCTTTCATGGTTTTCTATCTGCATGGTGTGAGAATGTTTCCTGTTTATCCCGACTTAGTTTGCCATGAATGTCATGAAAATGCTTCTTTCATGGTGCCATGAACGAGAAAGAAAGGTGAATTCTTTCTCTCACAAACACCGTGTTTTAGACCAAGCCACAAGGAGTAAGCCTTCAAGTTCCCTCAACGCCCCCAGCAAAACCATACTAGAAGTAGATCTTAGCATGGAATACTGGAAGCCTTTGAGGGAAGTTGGAGAACTTCTCCATCAGTCTTCAAAACCTTGATCAACTGCATCTCTTTGCCATACGAAAGTGAGAAGCTCCATGGGGTTTATATAGAGCGGTTACCTCTGTCTGCTTGATAAAGCTGCTGGGATATTTCCAAGTTTAGTATCCCCCTCAATTAAATACTCATTTTGAGGGCCACATTACAATCTTATTGAACGTAAATACTGTTCATTTTACCACAACGAGGTTATTAGTTCTTTTATGTCTATGTTATAGCCGGCTTATTCCCCATACCAAGAGTCAGTGGAATCTATCACACTTTTACGTTTAATTTGTCCTGAAAGACAATCCAGACTGTTTCTAAAACTCTCCTTTTCACTTATTCACTTTTGCCCATATCTTAATAGTCCGTACAGAGATCTATTCCATTGTGCAAAAATAAAGTTCATGAATCCAGGAAGAACAATGTCACCTGGGAACGGCAAAAGCAGGAAAAAGAAGAGAAACCCTCCAGCTGTCTTACAATCTTGGAAGGGTAAGGATCCTTTTGCCAACAGGAATACCCTACTCCCATCACACTCATTTAGTGACCAGTTGAATTTAAAAAGTGGGCAACTAAAGGAACCCATTCAAGCTTTCCCGAGGTTACAATGTCACCCTATTTGACTTGCCAAGTGGGGCATATACCAATCTCCTACAGATTCCTTCCTCACTAATTTCTTCGGGTGGAAGTGTTAAGATAAGATGGTATATGTCTGAAAAGGTCAAATCTGATCAGATTCTTCGGAAAGTCAGAACATCTATCTTTGTTTAAATGTTATCCGATTCGTGGGAAAAAGTTTAATCTTCAATCTTCGTTTCTGGTTGGAGTATCTAGAAGGAGAATTCGTATAAGTTAAAACGAAAATGAGCAATGTTAGGTAGATTATAGCCTTTACTACATGTTCTCAGGTAGCTACCTATCAGTCGAAAATGGAGTTATTTGCATGACATGACTCCTCAGTAATAACCCAAAGTTGCAGTCAAATTCCTGCTAAAATTTTAATAATCTGTTGGTCTTCTTATATCGTCTTTCTTAACTTATGTTGCTACGAAATCTAGTTATTAGTTTTGAGGAACAGGCATACTAACATGTTGACGTGGGTTTGGACTTAAAAGAGTTGTTAATAAAAGTGAAACAAGACAAAAGATTTCTATTGTTTGGACTTGGAAGTTACATAATTGTATTCTAATGCTTGATATAACTGCGACTTGTTTATGTATAGTCCAATGAAAGTAATTATTATTTGTATATAATGTGAGGTTTAAAAATCCCTAAATAGTGATAAATCTTTGATCATTATGTGATTGGATTCTGATTTCACCTTATACATTAAATATAAAATTTTATATTTTTATTGTTAGTCAATTTATCCAAGTTGGTACAGTCGTGAAAAATGTAAGTAAGAACCTTCATTGGAAAAAATATACTGGTCTAGAAAGAAAGGGTTTTCCTTTTCAATTAAAAAATTGAAAGAGAAAAGAAAAAAGATAATTGTTCTTACCGGAATTGGCATGAGCCCACTGTATTTACATTCCGTTACTTTAACCCTAAGGAGAAGGATGCCCAAGGCAAACTTAAGTGGACATAATTAAATTGTAAATAATTATTGTCCTACAGACTTCCATGGATCCCTTTTTTTATAAAGAGAGCTGGTATACCTAATTGTCAAACAGCTTTTGATTATTTTTGTTCCACCAAACATTGTTTATTTTTTATTTTTTTAATAACTCACATACTCTTGGAGTATCAAATTGGAACCAATATGTCCCAAACAACGCTTCTTTGTCACTAAATTAAGTACTAATTTACTATAAGGCACATAATAATTACTTTGAAAGTCCAATTCTTGGAGTATGTCCAACCTATGGTGAAATACTAAGCTTTCACAGGGACGTGGTGAAAGATTAGTTTGCAGCGCAAGTTACAGTTTCACATTCTGAAGTGCAGTCAGGCTTCCATTGAAGAGGTGCTGGAGGTACTTGTTCATTGCGTCTTAATCATGACACTTCAAATCTTTGCACTGCCAGAAACCATGACTTCAGTCCATTTAGATCAGCGTCCAATAGTTAGCTTATTCAAATCATGAGTCAATTATCTTTGATGTTAGCACCAAAATGGAAAATTAACCATTACTCTTTGACCTCAAGCGAGTGCACAAAAAGGCAAGCAAAAGTTTTCCTATAAGAAATTGTAATACATGTATGATATAACCCTTAATGGGAAAGGGCCAAAAGAATGAACCCACGGAAGCAGGAGTGGCATATGGACGCTCTCACTATCAAATGAATCAACAAGTAATATCTATGAACAGCATGAAGAAATCATTCAAGAATTACAAAAAATAAGTGAGCACCGGTCTTCTCTGCAATATCATGACCAGTATGAGCCGAGATGTCTAAACCTGAAGAAGAAGAAAAGAAGAAAAAGAATAAGCAAATAAAAATGGGATTAAATTCTGCTATAATTTGCTCCCATATCACTTTAAGAACATCCCATTTAGGCACAGAGGAAGACAAATAAGGTTTGCAACACACTTCATATAAGAAATCATTAGCAATAGCCACTGCCATATGAAAGAACGTATAGGAGACAGAAAAGGAAAAAGGAAAAACAGATTACCTCCGCTATATCAGTCAGTAAGCCAAACATCTATGATAACGTAAATAAATGGCTAAGCAAAACATCCCGTAACGGGTGTGCTGCATGGTAATCTATTACTTTTACTTCACCACATGGAGTCTATTTTTTTGAAACTCTATTAGGAATTTAGAGAAGTACTGACTGGGACTGGAACCACAACCTCTACACCTTTTTCATTGCAGGAAGTAAAAGTCATTTGAATAAATGCTATTTAAGGTACAAATATTAAATTTTGTGATTGAAAACACACTGACATGTTCGAGCAGGATATACAATATAAATAATTGACAAGGGAATAATTATTTCAAAATATGAGAGGCCAAATGGTATTATTTTGGTTGAATCCTTCAAGAAGAATTTCATTTTCTAAAACTGGTGCTGAAAAAGAAGCCATAATATGGGAGCCGCCACGCACAAGAATGATGTATGCAATGTTAACTTTTCCCCTTCTAGAGATGCTTTATACAGTTCAACATCTCGACATTTGATTGTTAACCCACACATCTAATGGATCTTAGATCCACCATCTCATCCTCCACCAGACTTGTAGGGGAGAGGGTGAGCTAATCTCTCTCTCTCCCTGTGCTTTTGAACCTGAAGAGAGAACTGTTGAACAAGTTTCAAGGTGCTTTTCTTTCAGCATTAAGCTTTTCTAGATCTGAAATAATCTTGCTTAAAAGTATATTATAGGTTTCAATAACACATGATGTTTCCCAAACAAACCATTACTAAAATTAGCTTAGGTAAACTTGTTCGATTAAAAGAGACATAATGAGTAGCTTTTAGAACTTCCATGAAAATAATCCCTGCATCGTAGTTCAAATGCAGTTTACTTGATTTTGAAGCATTTTAAAGCTTTTCTATGTTGATATTCAAGTTCAACAGATGGAAATCACTTGTATCTTTTTAATGTCATTCATGACTGAAGAGGTATCTGACGACTACATTCTAAATGATAGTTTTGTACCCTTAATGCAATGCAAGCACATTTAGTAAATTAGTTCGACACTCATATACACAAAGATATATGTTTGAAAATGAAATTTCAAGTAAAGGTTGGTTGTACCTCAAGATAAGATAACGAGTCCAAGATACAACGATGCACAGAGAAATATAAATGAAATCATTCCCCTGCAAGAAGAATTCATAGAACTAAGAAACAGAGACAAAATATTAACAACTAACCATAAATACATTTACAACCTAGACAATGATCCCTAGCAGATTACGATTCATGCTGTATCCCCCTTTTATACTTGGGGTTATTCATGCTTTTATATCCTACGAAGCTCACCAAATTACACCCCACGCAAGACCATTACAAGGGCAGGGACAAACTTCTGCAAACTTTTCAGCATCACTGGAGTGGACTCTTCGAGATATTAGGTCATCATAAATGTCTGGGTAAACCATATGTACATTAGATGACATTAGGAATTTGAAATTAAATAATAGCATTTGAGTAGCAAAAAGAGTCGATTATGATACCGTAAACTGAAAACAGGCTATTCATTACACCTGCAGTTAGCCAAATTAGATGTAAGTCAATATTGTCCTTCGCACGAGATTAAATATTGCTGTGGTAATAGAAGAAAATTTATTTCTTAGAAAGTAGACATATGACAGTTTAAGAGTATACCAATAAAGAGAATCACGTAGCGAAGAATACGGACTTTTGTTGTTTCTTGCAGCAGCCATACTATAGCAAGGAAAACGATAAAACCTGAGAGATTCAGTTGGTAAACGTCAATATCAGAAATGTGCCCCAGTGGATATCATTCAATTATAAATTTCTTAGCAAGATCATGAAAGAACTCACCAATGCAAAGGCCACGAAGTGTCCACTGATAAACAACACCATCAGCAAGTAAGAATACAGAAATAAAAATCCACGGATATCTTTTCAAAGAACAGAAAAGAAAGGAGAAGAAAGAACCAAACAAAAAATAGAATTTTTCTATGAAATAGCAAATATAACTGAAGATAATATATGTATCTCTAGATCTTACATTTTTAGCAATAAAGAGCACTACTAACAGAGCAACTCCAAGGCAAGCAGCGGCAACTCTTGCACTTAGGATATTTGTAGATGCCAGTATCAAGGCCATTCCCCAAAATGATGAACCAAGATCTGCATTGCAGAAATATTCAGATAATGACTGTCACTACGAAGCCATTCACATCAGATTGAAGATCACAGAATTGAAAGAGAATATAACATTAATTCAAAGGCAGAGTGGGTTGCACTAGGTTAATGGTAGATCTAGTGCTTGAGTGTAATTGAAAGAGGATATCACATTAACTCAAAGGCAGAATGGGTGCATTAGGTTAATGCTAGAATCTAATGCTTGAGTATTGATGTTATTTCTTTAACAACTTCTGGTCATGAAAAATCAGCACTGCAGGCACTTCCATAAATAGATGATGTTTCCTTGCCATCTGCCATGTTAGATGTCGATATTTGTGAAGGGTGGTTTAATATGAAGTCACTGTTACAGTACTTTAGTGTAGCACCCCATCTCTTCTTGACTAAAGGTAGAAAGAATTTTTGGAGAAGAACAACTCAGAAGTCGGGGAAGGAGTACAAATACAGGGAATATGTTTAATGAGACCTTGTTAAAAGTTTTCCACTTGGGTCTGGAATCCAATCCTACTTGCAACTTTGGGGCATTCCTTGTAACCATGGGTTTCACAAAAATTGGGCCTCAAGTATATTGTTGTGTGTCAAAGATGGCAATAAACCTATGAAGGCTTAATTAATGGCTGAAAGGAAGGTTGTGATTTGCATTAAAAGGTTTCTTGCTGAGCTTGTTTCCGCTGTTTCTCCAGCCTTATCTTCTTTTCTTTCCAGTGAACTTTTTCTTCCTTAGCCCCAGGTGTTGGGTTGACAGCCCTGTTCCTTCTCTTGCTATTTCTTTCTCTAAAGCAATGATAGCCCTTTAAGTTATGTAAAACGGGTCATAACACAATTGGACATGACAAGCACAACTCAAACATGTAAAAAAATCCACATTTGATTATAAACTCGACAAAGTGAGGTTTTCCATTAGTGAAGCAGGTTTGAAGGACGAGACACAAATGTGTACTTATTGCGTTCAAGAAGAGACTCACTCCAAACTCTGTTTCTTGTTCTTTAATTGCCTCATATAATTGTCCATGCAACATTGAATGAGCAATAAAGATGCTTGCCATGAGAAATAAAGTTTTCAGGGAGAAAAGAAAAGTACATCCTGCAGGCAAGATTATGCAATAGACCCCTCCACGGGTTTGTGTCACCCCACCCTCGTTTCCATGAACCTGGATCCCCTCCACCTGCACATTAGATTAAATCATATGACATATGAGTAAGCAGTCAGAAAATAAGGAGTTATGGAATGTAACATCATAGGGACTTATAGTATTTCTTGGCCTTAAAATCAGTCATTTGTATCTCAGCCTGGACTGGCAGCCACTAATTGGTTTGAAATTTAAAGATCGATAGTCAGAGTCCAAAGTCAAAGTTTTCATAAATGGACAGTATGAACTTCATGGATGAAGATATTCAAGATTCAATCCAAGACAACCCGTCAAATGGTGAAACTATGTTGTTACAAAACTTAAAAAGCAAAGATGAGAACAATAATATCTTGAGCCCATCTTCATGGCAGAAACAGTTGCGTGAGATTGCTAACTGAAGAAAAAAGTAGTGTGAAAGTTATGTTCAATATCTCTAGGTAGTATGGTCATTATCTGTAATACACAGCAGCTAATAACTTCACTCCAGGTAGCTACACAATGAATTCTGGAGAACTTAAATGTGCAACCTGCATTGTTATACATAACAAATGCCAGTCTTTGCTTCATGAGATCCTTGATGATCTTAGTTACGAGCATTCTGCAGGGGGTTGACACCAAATGTTGGAATGTTGCTCCACGGGCAAGTTTTTATACACCTATGGGTTTTAGACACAATGAAAGAAGAGAGGCCTATGGAGGATTGAGATTCTTGACAAAGGCAGGAGAGAAGTGACTTCTATAATAAAGTGGTCTTAGTCAATAATTACATAAGCCATCCGCAGAAGAAAGAAAATTGGAAATTGAGAACAGGAACAATGTTGGATGAAACATTCTGAATGCAAGAATTTTTAAGTATACTGAATCGTAAGGAAGCTTTTCTCTAGAAGGACACTGAAAAGCTAGGTTCCAGTTGCAAAGAGGGCCATGTAGGAGGTGGGTAATCTCCACTTCCTAAGGGTGTGTTAGTGTGAAAAGGACATAGGAAGCTTTCCACAGGTCACCCAAAACTCAATAAGGGAGATTCTGTTTTTGCAACTTCTGTATAGCCTGACTCCTCTATAAGAGCTCTCCAGTGTTTACACATTACCAAGAAAAAAAAGGGCATTCCTAAGGCCAGTGAGGGGTTAAGTTCTAACCCAGCGTCATAAGGACTCTCTGAAATTTGGGCATACAAGCATGTTTGCAAGCGAGGAACGCATGAGCACTTCCTTTTTCACTTCTTACTACTTATTATAGGAAGCTTCATCCCTATAAAACGAACTAATTTCACCATTTGAATTACGCTCAGACCAAACCAAGTAGAGATTACATTGGTTACCTAACACATTTAGCTACAAAAAAATTTCAGTATATTATAGGGGAAGTCAGAAAATACTGATAAAATATACTCTTGGAATCACTTCAAAGCCAAAGCTTCGGTTGTCAACTAACAAAAACCTTTATCGGAAATATATTTCTAAATCAAATCCCATTCAAACTCAAAAAGTACAATGAAAGATATTCTATGATAAGCAGAAGAGTATAATCCATATCATTTATAATACAATGCTTGCTGGAATTTGAAAGAACAGATAATTTCTTATTTAAAATGTCGAAATAGTTTCTTCAAGCTACCATGCCATGTCATCAAAGCACAAAAGTTTTAGAAAAGAGCGTTTTACCTTGCCACACGTGAGTATGCAAGCGATTGCATGACTTGCTTCATGCAGAAACACGGTGATGAGCTTAAAAGGTGTCAACAGTACTGTCCTCCATAGCTATAAGAATGGAAGCAAAACTTCTAGGTCAAAAGGTTAGTTGAGAAAACAATCAACTTCTTATTCAAACTCGTGAGGATGAAAAAAAGTTTCTCAATTCTTCCTGCAGGACAAATCTTATTCAGATACCAATAGATTATAAACAATAAGCTTCACCAATATAAAAAATCAAGTTCAGTGCAAAACTTGTTTGAAATTTGAAAACTCAAGCCATCTAAATGAATGCAATTCTAAACCCAGGGAAGGTTGCATGAATTCACCATGTTCACCTTTCTCTATTTATTCCTCGGCCCGCACCTATATTGGGGAGTAGTGTATCATATCTCTTCAACAGAAAGCAATATGTAACCTTTCTCTCACCATGAGATTGCCTTTGTTATCAGTCTCATACAGCTTCGAAGCAGAAGTGTCCGTTACACCTTCTCAGTTGTCCTTTTTACTCATCTTGCTAGCTTCTAACAATGCTCATTTTGAGATTCAGTCAAACGCTTTCCAGTTATGATTAGCAACAAATCATATCAGTTCGTTATCTCTATATTAACTTAAAAAGGTACCTATCAATTTTTCCAATTTTCCGGACCAGAAAAATCAACTTTCCCAAGTAACATCCGCTTGGATGCTAGTGATCATATGATAAAAGCCTATACGAGGTTGAATGCTACTATGTTATTCAACTAATAAGCAGTTATTTGTTTCTACTAATCTTCTGAATATTTTAACCACGGTCCCATCGTTTTCAAGTTAATATGCAAATTCGCCAACAAGCAGGAAAACCAACCAAAATTTTTATTTTTATTTTCCCAGAAATAAGTACTTTATTTTCATTAGTCAAACCACTTTGTCTAAGGAAATTCTATTTGAAATCCACCAAGGAAAAATACAGAAAAAATGAAGACAATCCCACATGTTCTGTTTGATCAGCCACAAAATGTGCAAGAAAATCAGTATCTCGATCCTTAAGACTTTTCCTCAGTCGAGCCCAAATGTAATTTTTGGCTCCGTTGACCAAAGCTGTTTGTTCTTCCAAAATAAACATAGAAACAACCCAAACATAACAACCCGATTTGGGTTTCTCTTTTGCTTTCATGAGGACCAAAAAAACCATGAAAAAGAAGAGCAAGACCAAAACAAAGCATACCGCGAGGATTACAACGGTGAAGACCGCGACAGTGATTAAGAACGCGGTCTGGTCGTGCTTGCAGCAGTCCTTGAGCTCCCAGTTCGGCATTATCTATCCCTCTTATCCCCCTTATCCCCCTTATCCCTCTGCTTCAACTAAGCCAAGAAAGCGATCTCCGGGTTAGATACAGCTTGAAATAAAAAAGGACCTTTTTCGAAGCGTGGATAATTGGAAAGGTGAAAAAGTTAGACAACGTGGAGAACACCAGGGAAACTGCCCAGAAAGTGGCTCCCCTTTAGTTCGACTCAGCTTCTTCGTCAGAATGTTCTGGGAATGACATGACCCAATAGGCTTCTCTGGCTTAAGGCCGTGTCACGGTGAGACTCAGTCATGATTGGCCAATTTGCCATGGAAGACTTCTGTCTTTGCCTTTACAGCTGGTGGCTCCTTTTTTTTTCTTCCCCTTCTTTCGTTCTTGGTGGGCCGATTTGTTCAACGAGACTGTGTCTTCTTGAACCTACACTGACCAATTCAAACTCAACACGTCATTGATTAGCAAAGAGTCCTTCACCTCTTCATCTTCCCGAACAAAAAGAAACATGAAGATTAGAAAATTACCATGTTTGAAATAAGAGATAAGAGCACTTCTATAATAAACTCAAAATTTGACCTAAGTTTTAAGGCCGATCCTAAATTTTCAGTTACAAGTGTTTCAAAATATTTTAGTTATAGATACTCTACAGATATTTATTTATTAAGAAGATGAAACTTCCATAAGTTACACTTTGACCTGAAAGTCTTTCATTTAATACTTTGGTTAAAAAACAGCTTTTAAATCGACTAAGTCATCTGAAAAATCCTAAAAAATAAGTATAACTTTATGAAGCAGTTGATTTTTGTTTTTGTTTTTTTAAAAAATCAATAACGATGAATGTAGCTTGCTCTAGAAGTAGTAAGAGCTAGAGAGAATATTAGTAAGGTTAAATTGGTACTTTGATGTGTAGAAGTGACTGTAAATATGTAAATTAATTATCACATTTATCTTGTGGGTAGTTATTAGGTATATCTTATTTTATATATATTTGTAATATATCATAGACTTACTTGTGGTATATTCTAAATATATCAAGGAAAAACTATAAGAAAACCTAAAAGAGAGAAAGAAAGGTTACGTAGTTGGAAGGACAGCAGCTTGTGCCCTACATTGTTTGCTGTTACAACCATCAACTAAGAGAAAGTCCAATATGTAGGTGGTGTAGATGCATGAATGAGTTGTTGTAAGTGTTAGAGAATAGCCATGAGTAAATTGTGTGTGGGTTTTGTAAACAATTTCTTTGTACTTGTTTAAATAATCTTAATAAGACTAATTTCAACATATTTCATTTGAATATTGTGTGGAAGACGAGAGTTATACATTAGAAATTAAAATTCCTGAGATTAAGTATAAATTAAAAAAAGACCCTTCAACTCTTAAACTAGTTTTTGGATTGAGTTTTTGGGTCTTGTAACTTAATATAGGAGCCTAGGTTGAATTTATTTCACACTGTACGACTTTGAGTCCAATGATGCTCGGTGTGCAGAGGGGTGTGTGGAAGACAAGAGTTCATCATTGGGTCAAGTCACTCATGTGGTTTGAATTCAGGACATATGGTTGATTTTGATACCAGTTTTAATGTGCCTCAAACACTTTGTCATAAAACTCAAATCTAAAGACGAGTCTTATTACATTTCATTTGAGTATTATTTACTACTTAGTCTTTTATAAGCTCAAACTTGATACAAGCCCCATAAGCTAACACATAATGACCTAAATTCGGATGTGACATGCAAAAACTCCAGCAACTTGCAGGAACAATTTTTCAGACGTGTATGGGACAGTTACAAAATAACTAAACCCGTTTTAAACTCTAATAAGCTGTATTATCTACGCATGAAAGGGATGATGGGACGGACCAACGAAATTTAACACACTTGTGGGAGCATAGCATCACCAGCACGCCATTGTAAAACTGGCTCATCGAACTAGTTGGCTATGGTTTCATTATAAAATAGAGGGAGACGATGTCCCGTTGGCTGTTGCATTAATGGATAGAGCCCAACCGTGAAGAAATCCAAAGAGAAATAACTTACTCCGCCTAAGCAAGAAATGAAGATGGCGATCGGGCCTGGAAGTTTCAGGGTGGTGTTCTTTCTTTAAAGACACCATGTATCCGGTGATCAGCCCACAGTTAGCTTACAAGAAACAAATGAACTCTTTTAACAGTCATCATAAACCACTTTCGTCCAAGGAAAACAGAAGAAGCTTCCGTTGATCTTTTCCACCCTAGTTGTCGTTGATTCTTGGGAGGATCACATCACAAAGAAGCTGCACCGCAACTTCTCAAAAAATTAAAGAAATAAAAACCTCTCACCTTTTCAATTCATTGATCAATCTCAATTGTTGACTAAAAATGTGGCAATCTTAATGCAGGTCTTGCATCCGTTTGCGAATTGGAAGATTATGTTATATAACATTTTATTACCTGACGTTGATTCATCATTGTAGGCGACAATTGGCACTCTGCAAGGGCTCGAGCCTTTTAGGGCGTTTGAAGGACACTTGGGAAATTTGAGATCGTCTAAATATATATGACCGATGCTTCAACGGAGTTGACAGGAGTAGCTGTCATCATCGATAGTCATCCGTTGACGCGGAAAGTTTACGTTGTAATTGCCTTATATATTCCGCTTATCAGGCCTGTTGTGTCGAATAGATTATTTATTTATTTAATGTTTATCAGATTTCTTAGGCAGCATGACAAACAAAAGGTTACACCGTGAAATGAGTTTCACCCAAGGCTTCCAATGATAGATGTATATCAACTTGTCCACGTTACTGTAGCATTGATTTTTCTTTTGGCCAGCACCACCATATCTGAAACCACGCCTCCTCTCTTCTTACAGAATGGGATAAAAAATGGCATTGTATAGTGGACGGTCTATCATTATTTTAGTGGGAGTTAATGAATTTAAGTGGAGTCCTTGTGACTATGTAGGTGGAATAAGACCGACGGACACTAGTTGATTATGAGGAAGATGGATAGCACCTTATGTGGTGATGGCTTCTCCTAAACGAATCTTATGTTCCTGAATTATGTCCAATTTTCCCAGTGGACTAAATCCAACAACTGCTTTGATAATACCAGGTTTCTTTTCCTGATGACTTCGATTTTCCTGAGCATTTTACTTCTCGTAGTCGATGAGCGGTTTTGGTTGGAATGAAAATGCGTTTTGGTTAATTGGAAATTGCTCTTCCTTAGACTCTTTGAAGGTTAACATAGATGGATTTGGTATTAAGGGTGTATGTGCGAGAGGGAGAGTGGTGCAAAATTGAAAATGAAGTATGCTCATGGTGTATTCAATTAATTTGAAAATATGTCATTAGAAGGGAATCGTGTTATCAAAGATAGAAGTAAATTCCTAATTTATGATTTATTGCATAAAAGGAATTTTCTCTATTCCTTAGAAGTTGGCTTATGAGTTGCATAATGTTCTAGTTAGATTTCTCCTAATGTTAGGATCTCACTTGTTTTGAGAAATGAATTTCTTAGCTAACAGGTTGACTAACTTTGGACATTCAATAATGAGATTGCAAATTTTTTCAACTCTCGGCTCTTTACCAATTTAATACAAAAAAATTTCATGAGAAAATCAAGTAGGCTTTGAGCATTATATGCCTCCTTAAATGGAGTTAATTTTGCTTTATATTAAGTTTTAATCAGTATAACATTTTATTTTTTACTACCGACTAGCATCCATGTTAGTTGATTATGATTTTATTTTTTTTGATATTTTGCATTCATTTATTGGGTTTATGTTATGAGAAATTAAGTGTACCCTTTTATATGTATCTTTTTAACAAGTTTGACATACCAGTCCACCTTTGTTCCAGTACATTGGGGTACTGTTCCTTTTTTTAAAAATGAAAATGCGTTCTATCCATTCTAGAAGCAAAAGGATTCATCTATTTGAGACAGAATAGCATATCCCATTGAATAAAACGTCGTACTTGGAGCAAAATGGATTTCGCCGTTCAGCTTTGAGGTCGTACATTCCAAGTGTGAAGTCTTCCTCTTCGTCAATTGCCTTAATTATTATTTTTGCATCAAGTGATGTCACTTTTCTCTATTTTCAATATTTTCCCATCCAAGCTCAAATACCTCACCTATCATTCATTCTAGCCATCACTTCTCCTGGCCACAGATGGATTCCTGGCTTCCCTCACAGTCTTCTTTCCTGGTTCCTTTCTTCTTCATATTCTTGGTCTCCATCGAGGTTCCGGGGTCTTTTTGCACCTATAATTTTTATGCGATTTGTAGCAATCAGTTTAACTGCGGGGTCATCACTGACGTGGGTTATCCATTCTGGGGTGATGGCCGATCGGCTGGCTGTGGCAATCCAAAGTTAAAGCTCAACTGTCCGAAAGGTATCACTACCATAGAAGAGATGCAGGTGAATTACCGCGTTTTGAGTGTTGACCAAAGCACCAAAATGCTTAGGATTGCCAGGGATGACTACTACTTGTCTGGAATCTGTTCTCCAGAGTTCGTGAATACCACCCTGGATTTCGAGCTTTTTGATTATGGCGGTGGCTACAGTAACATCACGCTATCCTATGGTTGCCCTTCACCCATCCCAACTCTACTCTCTTGCACCATTAAAGGGCTTACCGCTACAGGTGTGATGATACAACCTGGAGTTCAAGGCCCTGGGTTATGTGCGAAAAGTGTGGTTGTTCCTATTCTTCAAACTCATATTTCAGATATTGCAAATTGGTCAATAATTGAAGACGCCATCAAAGAAGGTTTCGAGGTGAAGTGGAAGGAGGATACCGCAGCTTGTGGTGCGTGCACCGCGTCAAAGGGAATTTGTGGATATGACCTGTCTACGAATGAAACTACTTGCTACTGCCCAGATCAATCAATGGGATCTACATGTTCTCCCTCAACAAACGCGCCTCCGACCAAATCAGGTATGTCCCTAATTTTCTACTTCTAGTCTAGCGAGCGCCTCGACTTGTCACTAGCCTTCGGCTATTGTCTCCCAAGCACTATTACATTAATGTGCCCTCAACTAATTATTCCATCAATCCTAACACTATCCACCAATTAACTCAATTCTTTAAAGAAAATTCCAATCGATATCTCTTCCCAAATCTGGGAAATTCATTTTCCACTTACGTTTGACTATACTATTACGTAGAATTTTCTTACCTTTTTTTTGGCATGCCACACATACTTTTGTTTTCTATAGACTTCAAAAATATCAATGTAAATAGAAAGTAGTAACTCTCGCAGATTAGTGATAGATTTTCAGTCTTATTTTTCCTTTTCTGTTTTTATATTCTAATAGTTTAATAAAATGCATATGAACACCATCGAGAACTTTAGATTCTTTTTTTTTAGCTTCTGTACTTGCCTTCCCTTACAAGTTTGTCACCGTATGAAAATGTCCAACTCTATCTTCTTGTTGCAGAACGATCGTGGAAACAGACTATGCTAACTAGAGTGCTATTGGTATGACAATCTTTATTGAATAAAAGCTACCTCCTTCAATTAATTTCATCGTATATGTTTCATGGAATGGCAACTTAATTTCTCTTGTACACATACTTGCGCACAAATACATACAAATGTATGTCTTGCTTTCTAATTAAAATGCTTCATTTGAACCCTTGTTTGCAGCCAATTTCGATCTTTGTGGTTATGGTTATCTCTTTCGTTACAATATACATGAAAAGGCTACACTTTCCAATTGGTTTGATGATGTGGGAAAGAGATATAAAGCATGATCACTTGAATACTGAGGAAATGATGAAGAATTTTGGATCAATAGGTCCTAAACGATATACTTACTTGGATGTGAAGAAATTGACCAACTCATTCAAAGAAAAAGTTGGACAAGGAGGGTATGGTATTGTATACAAAGGAAAACTACCTGATGGTCGTGTTGTGGCAGTGAAAATCTTGAATGAATCCAAAGGCAATGGAGAAGAATTTATTAATGAAGTGGCTAGCATTAGTAGAACATCACATGTTAATATAGTAACCCTTCTTGGTTTTTACTATGGGAGGGGTAAAAGAGCTTTGATTTATGAATTCATACTAAATGGATCTCTTGATAAGTTAATATACAATAAAGAATCTTCAATTCCAAATAGTCACTTAGACAAGAAGACAATGTTTCAAATTGCAATTGGTATTGCTCGAGGGCTTGAATACTTGCATCGGGGTTGTAACACAAGGATATTGCATTTTGACATAAAACCACAAAATATATTATTGGATGAAGATATGTGCCTAAAAATCTCTGATTTTGGCATTGCTAAACTATGCAAATCAAAAGAGAGTATTGTATCAATGACGGGCATGAGAGGAACTCTTGGATACATTGCACCAGAGTTATTTAATCCATACTTTGGTAGAGTGTCTCATAAGTCTGATGTCTATAGTTATGGAATGTTGGTTCTTGAAATGAATGGAGCAAGAAAAATAACTAATACCAGAGACTCTCATGGTAGTGAAGTCTATTTTCTAGATGAGATTTATGACAAACTTGAACATGGTGAAAGCTTAGGTATTTTTGAAGATGTAGTTGAAGAGGAAGAAGACATAATAAAAAAAATGATAACAGTGAGTTTATGGTGCATTCAGATGAATCCTTCAAATCGGCCATCAATGGGTAGGGTAATTGAAATGTTAGAAGGTACCTTACAATCTTTACAAGTTCCACCAAAGCCTTCCTATGATTCACCTTATAGGCCACCTCAAGATTCTTCTACAACTTCATTGTCACAAAATCTAACATTTCAAATGCCTTCAGTTGAATTGTAAGATGCAAAATGTTATTAAGGTAGTTGTGTGTGAAAGAAATGTACCTTTGAACGGATGTAATAGAAGGAAGGAAAGGCAAAGGGTGCGTTGTAAATTTTTTGAGCCTCCTAAACTTTTAGCTTTGTCAGTTGGTCTACATATAATCCTACTAAATGGATTGCATATGCTTTGTCTATTAAAAGAACTTCTATTTCTTATCTCCGTGATTTGTCATTGACTGTAATGATTTTTATCTCTCTCCTTTGTTGTCTTTCTTTTAGTTCCTTACCTGCTTTTTATTCTATATTGTTTGGTTGTGTTTTGCTTATCTATTTGTCCAAAAAAGAGAAAAAAAATGTGAACACTTACATATTATATACCATTTAGTTTTTGAACATTTCTCTATGCACAAAAAGGATGATTTGATGTTTAATTGTTAATTAGTTCTGAATGAGAAAAAAAAAATTAAAGATCAGGTATTATATTTTTCAACAAATAGCAATAATAAAAAGATGTTTTGCAGCTCTCTAAGAGAGAAAACATTATTTCTTTTGTACTCATTGGAGAACCATTGGAGGATACAATTGCCTTATGGAGGCGACAATAGTTTGGCCAACATTAAAATCATAAACTGGATGAACTTATAGCCTTTGTCTTCATACAGATAACATAGTAACCTAATAGAAATGCTTGCAGTGAAATATTTCGTCAACAAGTATGCCGAATAACTTTTTAACTTGAACCAAATAAGATGGTTACGGAAATACTTTTCAGTCAATAAATATTGTCAAGAGTGTTACAAGATAATTCGATAACAAACTATCAGAATTAGAACCAGGATCTGAATTGGACAGATAACGTTTATGCTGTTTTCTATTCTTCCTTGCCCGTCCAATGGTTACAATCCACAATAATTCCCCAAGATTCACACCTCACAGCCACAACAATCCACGGCAAGTCTCCAACTACTACAACAATAAGCCAACAAGGAACAACCCAATCTACCTCATGAATACTCCATCCACTACCAACTACGAGAGCTACACAGACAAACTATCAAACATTCCACAAACACTCACAATAACAGCACACCGACTCCTCACGCTACCTTCACAGGAAATACATAGACATACTACACAACAGAGAGTAATACAAAGAAATAGAAACACATACACAGCTTCTACGGGAGGCTGCCACCACCGGAACACTGGACTGCAACTTCTATGGGAGGTTGCCACCAACGCCTCTTTCACGCGAGACAGCACCCAAACTGCTTCTCTCCAGAATGTTCTGCCCTTCCCCCGTAGGTTGCCTTTTATTGTCTTTACTTTTTTGTCACTTATTACCAAGCCTTGATATTATAAAGCCCACACTTGCCTTGGCCCAAGTCAGCCCGTAACAAAGAGCTCAAAACTGGGGCGAGAAGAAAAGATTGAAATTGGAGTCTCATTGAAGAAATTCAGAGAGCCAAACCTGGAACGCCTAGCTCACCCAGCGTAAGAGGATGGCGCAATTAGGCTTTGGAAGTTTCCGGCAGTGTTCTTTTCATTAAAAAGGCGTACATATTTGAGGGAGTCCCTGGTTTCTCTTACATCATTTCAGGAATTCACTCCAGTTAACACTCCAGATCCGCTGCGCACACAAACAAAAAGAAGAAGAAGAAGAAGAAGAAGAAGAAGAAGGAAGAAGAAGAAGAAGGAAGAAGAAGAAGAAGAAGAAAGAAGAAGAAGAAGAAGAAGAAAAAAAAGAGGCAATTGCGGTGCAGGATGGGTAGAATTTGGCGAATAAAAGGGTCCTTGGCCCGAATAAAAGGATGCTTTGTCCTGTGACAAGCATGGCTTAAGCCCAATTTAAGTATTTTATTAATAAAAATAATATTACCGTCCCTGGTTCTATTAAAAATAAAAGAAACAAGATCCTTTGCCCGGGTTAAAAAGTAACGTTTTAAGGTAATTATATGGTGGTTCCAAAGAATTGGATTTCTCAAACCCCTGCCGTGCTACTTCTTAATTCTAAGATACTAAATGAAAATAGGTTGACAAAAATTGTCCAAATCCAAACACAAGTCTTTTGCCAGGACTTGGTGAATTGGCTAGAATATGTTAGTTTTGTAGTGTAAAATAACAAATTGGTATATAATGTGTAGTAAGAATATTAATATAAGATTTTAATTCAGCTCATTGAGGCTCACAACTATAAGGATTGGAATCAGTTTGATACAAAATGGGATATTTTGGTCGCAAAGGCCAATCCGGTTGAAGTTTAGAGTCTTGATTCAACATATAAGGGACACTGATACTTTCAACATTTAAGGGATCCTGAAAGCTCAAGCATCAAAATAGACGCTAGAGCACGTGATTGCTGCCACAAATCCCAACTAACCCCTCGTCCTTATAGCTACTAGAAAATATACAAGCAGTAGTTTCCTGGGACCTCACAAAGACGGTCTCCGCAGAAGCTTCACAAAGATACGAAATACAAAACATGCTCTCTACATACACCCAGCCCGCTAGCCATATTAACCCACGTACACTTATGGCCCACAGAACAAACATACATACACATAGTCAAAATGACACGTTACGAAAATAGACTCTCTTATAAAGCATGTGAAGCCCTGTATTTTCTCTGTACCGGCATATGTAGCTTCAATTAATTATTTTGGAAAATATATATACACAGAATTAGTTGTTTTTCATTTTCCTTGACAGAAAATATAGAGCCTACGGGCATTCTCTCGTCACGCTGTGTTTTATGGGTATTTCTGTCGATATCAGAAAACTGCTTTCAGCTTCCCTCAGCTTGTTTTTCTTGATTTTTCCTGAGACCTAATGTGACTACATATAGCGTTCTTATTGATGGCTTTGGTAACACTGAAGATCTCATTGGTGCAGTTGAGACATGGAACAAGATGGTAATCCATTTTTGCACCCAAAAGTTGTCGCGTGCACGTCCATGGTGGATGTTCTCTATAGGAATTCCACGATCAATCAGCGTTGTTCTCTTATAAAACATACAATGAGCCATTGGATGGCCTCTTTGAGGTGAATAGATTAGGAGAAGCTTTTGAACGCTTTGGGGAGATGGAAGAACGGGGAATCCGTCTGAATATGGCGACTTACAGCATCATTTTGCATGGATTTTTTCGTGCCCATACGCCTCAGGAGATTTGGATGCTTTCAAGGGAAAATGCTGGTAGGAGTGATAAAGCCTGATGCCATCACATATAACATCATTATTTTTGCCTACTTTAAGCAGGGACGTGTTAAATATGCAATCAAAGTTTTGGACAGAAGCAGTGCGGCCGAAGAGTGGCAACCAGACGTAATAGCTTTTTCAACCACTTGTTAAGTGTTCGGTTATCGTAACCTTTTCATTTCTTGTTCCAAGCGGGAAATATAGGTTTTAAAAATACTTATGCCTGCATATTATCTATTTGATGTTTCAATGTCAATGCTAACCCTACAATCTACATCCAGGTAAAAATGTTGTCTTCTTTTTTTTCAAAAAAAGTCTTTGATTGATGTATTACTTTTACTTATTATGTTATAGATAAAATGCCCTCACTGGTTTCTGGTATCCCTTTTCGACCTCAATTGAGAATTTTTCTTGTTACTAGAGCCTAACTATTTTTCTCACTTCTGTTGTGGGTGTGACTCGAGTTTCATTTTATCTGTTGCTTCCAGATGATGTTGTTAGGTAGAGTATGTGTCCTCTCTGTTACGCTGTACTTTATATTGCACTGCTATCATGTATGCCATTAATCTTTGTCAAGCTAATAGGATACAAGTTTGATCTCATTCGACACTAATATAGCTGATTCTGCTCTTATTAATTTATGCTTGTCTTGAACTTTCAGATTACAATTCAGTTGGACTGACTCATTTAGGACATTTCAAGGATCGGGATGGAAACAGAGACAAGTATTACAGAAAAGAAGTCGTTATAGGAGCAGGGAACAGTATGATCGTGACAGACACCCTGGAGGGAAAGAGATCACAATTGCCGGAGCAGGTGGCTCCCTATAGTTGGACTTGGCTTCTTCGTCAGAATGTTCCGGATATGTAGGTATTGCAGATGCAGCCAAATGAATGAGTTGTTGCAAGTGCTGAAAATTACCATGAGCGAATTGTGTGTGGGTTTTGTAGATAATTCTTTTGTATTTGTTTAGATAAATTTAATAAAATTAATTTCAACACATTTTATTTGAATATTATTTTTTAACTTAGTTTTCCATAAGTCCAAACTAATTATGAACCCTTATAAGTCCGTAACAAACTATCATGCGTTGCAGTTGATGTCAAGGCAACCCATTTTGGCCCATTATGGCATTTTTGTGTCAAGTTGCTCCTATGTTTTGAATTAGGACATGAGGCTGATATTGAAATCAATTTTTATGTACCTCAATCACTTTGTCATAAAATTAAGATTTAAAGAAGAGTTGTAGTAGATTTCATTTGAGTATTATTTACTACTTAGGCTTTAGAGGCTCAAGCTTGATACAGGCCCCATAAGCTATAAGCTAACACATAATGACCTAAGTTCGGTTGTGACATGCAGAAACTCCAGCAACTTGCAAGAATAATTTTTCAGACGTGTAAGGGACGGTTACAAGATAACCAAACCCGTTAGTGTAAAACGTTACTTCCGCTATCAATGGTCAAAAAGGAAAAGTTGTTTGCTTGCATTCTTTGGTATCCACCCCACGACGAGTTCCTTTGTTATACCATTTTGTCTCATAAATGCATCATTTACATCCAATCTCTCAAGAAAGAATTTTTTCAAGGAACACCCGCAAGAGTTTATTTTCATATCTTTTATGGCAGATTGATACGTAGCCAACGATGGAGTTTCTCTCCGTCTCATAAAGGGCTTTCCCGTTTTAACTCTAATAAGCTGTACTATCTACGCACGACAGAGATGATGGCACGGACCAGAAGTTTAGAACACTTGTGGGAGCATCAACGGAGCGGCACGGTACAACTGGCTCATTGGACTAGTTGGCTGGGGTTTCAACTTAAAATACAGAGAGACGATGTCCGGGTGGCTGTTGCCTTAATGGATAGAGCCCAGCCATGAAGAAATCCAAAGAGAACATAACTTACTCCGCCTAAGCAAGGAATGAAGATGGTGATCGGGCCTGGAAGTTTCAGGGTGGTATTCTTCCGTTAAAGACACCATGTATCCGGTGATCAGCCGACGGTTAGGTTACAAGAAATAAATGAACTTTTTAACAGTCATCATAAACCACTTTCTTCCAAGAGAAAAAAAAAGGAGAGGCTTCCTTTGACCTTTTCCACTCTAGTTGTCGTTGATTCTTGGGAGGGTCACATCACAAAGAAGCTGCAGCGCAACTTCTCCCAGAAAAAAAAGAAAAAAAGACCTCTTACCTTTTCACTTCATCGATCAGTCCCAATTATAGACTAAAAATGGGGCAATCTTAATGCAGGCCTTGCCCGCCTTCATGATTTTGGGGGACAACTGGCACTCTGGAAGGGTTCCAGCCTTTTAGGGCGTTTGAAGGACACTTGGGAAATTTGAGATCGTCTAAATATAATATATGACCGATGCTTCAATCCGAGTAGACAGGAGTAGCTGTCATCAGCGATAGTCATCCGTTGACGCGGAAAGTTTACGTTGTAATTGCCTTGTGTATTCCGAGTATTAGGCCTGTTGTGTATTTTGTTGTCAGATTTCCTAGACAGCATGACAAACAAAAGGGTACACCGTGAAATAAGTTTCACCCAAGGCTTCCAATGACGGATGTATGTCAACTTGTCCGCGTTGCTGTAGCATTGATTTATATTTTGCCCAGCACCACCGTATTGAAACCACGCCTCCCCTCTTCTCACATGATGGGAGAAAAAAAGGCACTGTATAGTGGACGATGTATCATTATTTTGGTGGGAGTTAATGAATTTAAATGGAGTCCTTTTGACTTTGTAGGTGGAATAAGACACTAGTTGATTGTGGGGAAGATTGATAGCACCTTATTTGGAGATCGCTTCTTCCTAAACAAGTCTCATGTTCCTAAATTATGTCTAATTTCCCCAGTGGACTAAATCCAACAACTGCTTTGATGATACCAGGTCTCTTTCCCTGGTGACTTTGATTTTCCTGAGAATTTTACTTCTCAAAAGTCGATAATCGGCTTTGGTTGGAACGAAAATGCCTTCTAGTTCGTTAGAAATGCCCTTCTTTAGACTATCTAAAGTTGAATATAGATGAGTGTGGTATTAATGGTGCATGAATGAAAGAGAGAGTGGCGCAAGATTGGAAGAGAAGTATGTTGCTAGCATATACGGTTAACCTGGGCAATGAAAATAGTGCAATAGTAGAGATCTTGGCTTTACTTAAAGGTTTGGAAATATGTTATTAGAAGAGAATTGTGTTGTCAAAAATAGAAGCAAATTTCTAATTTATGATTTATTGCATAAAAGGAATTTTCTCTACTCCTTGGAAGTTGGCTTATGAGTTGCATAAATGTTTTGATTATATTTCTTACAATGTTTAGATATCTCATGTGTTTGGTGAAACAAATCTCTAAATTGATGGATTGACTAACTTTAAGTATTCAATAACAAGATTGTAAGTTTTTTCGACTTTTAGCTCTTTACTAAGTTAACATAGGAAAATTTTATGGAAAGATCAACTAGATCTTGAGCATTATAAGCCCTCTTGAATATAGTTAATTTTACTTTATCTTGAGTTTTAATTAATATAATATTTTAGTTTTTACTATTGACTACTCATATATGCTAGTCGACTATGGTTTTATTTCTTTGATACTTTGTACCCATTATTGGGTTTATGTTATGAGGAATTAGGTATTTGACATTTTAGTATATGTATCTTTCTAGCAAGTATGACATTTTAGTTCACCATTATTATTTGTGTAAATGAGGTACTTATCACAAGATGACAATGAGTGTAGCAGACTCTTTCTATTGATATTGCTGTGATATGAACTATATAATGTGAGTCCTTATATAAGGAAGATCCTCATATGAAAAGAATTACACGGCTCAATATTTACATTAATTGGATACATATATTCAGCCAATTATGTTGTCCTAATATATTCTAATATTCCATAACAGTACTGTTTCTATTTTTTTTTTTAAATGAAAATGCGTTCTGTCCATTCTAGAAACGAAAGGATTCATTCATTCGTGACAGAATAGATTATCCCATTGAAGTAAAACGTCGTACATGGAGCAAAATGCATTTCAACGTTCAGCTTTGAAGTCGTACATTCCAAGTGTGGGGTCTTCCTCTTCGTCAATTGCCTTAATTATTATTTTTCCATCAAGTGATGTCACTCCTCTATTTTCCATATTTTCCCATCCAAGCTCAAATAGCTCACCTATCGTTCATTCTAGCCATCGCTTCTCCTAGCCCCAGATGGATTCCTGGGTTTCCTTACAGTCTTCTTTCCCGGTTCCTTTCTTCATCATATTCTTGGTTTCCGTCGAGGTTCCGGGGTCCTTTTGCGGCTATGATTTTTATCGGAGTTGTAGCAATCACCTTAACTGCGGGTACATCACCGGCGTGGGTTATCCATTCTGGGGTGATGGCCGACCGGATGGCTGTGGCAATCCAAAATTAAAGCTCAACTGTGCAAAAACTTTCCCTACCATGGAAGTGATGCAGGTGAATTACCGTGTTTTGGGTTTCAACAAAAACAGCCAAACGCTTAGAATTGCCAGGGAGGACTACTTTTCTGGAATCTGTTCTCCAGAGTTCGTGAATACCACCCTGGATTCCGAGCTTTTTGATTATGACCCTGGCTACACTAACATCACGCTATCCTATGGTTGCCCTTCAGCCATCCCAGCACTACTCCCTTGCACCATTAAAGGGCTCACCTCTACAGGTGTGATGATACAACCTGGAGTTGAAGGCCCTGGGTTATGTGCGAAAAGTGTGGTTGTTCCTGTTCTTCAAACTCAATTTTTAGATGTTGCAAATTGGTCAATAATTGAAGAAGCCATCAAAGAAGGTTTCGAGGTGAAGTTGAAGGAGGATACCGCAGCTTGTGGTGCGTGCACGGAGTCAAAGGGAGTTTGTGGATATGACCTGTCTACGAATCAAACTACTTGCTACTGCCCAAATCAATCAAGGGGGTCTGCATGTTCTCCCTCAACAAACGCGTCTCCGAAAAAATCAGGTATGTCCTAATTTTCTACTTCTAGTCTAGCGAGCGCCTCAACTTGTCACTAGCCTTCGGCTATTGTCTCCCAAGCAAGGGGGTGGATTTTTAAGCTGTACCCTGTTGTTGACTGGTTGAGAGTCCTAAGCAACTCCATCTCCAAAATTGGAAGGCCTTGAAGAGGAATCTCAGGCCATGCAAAAGAAAAAAGGATTGAGGATGAGTTAAGAGCGTGGACTACGAATTACCAAAATTTAAATTTCTTTTAAAATATTATTCTTTCTTTCTAAGACTATTAATTATTCCAACTGAAAAGCAACAAACCTTTGAATGGGTCATAATTTCGCTAACCATATGTCATAGTAGGAATCAAGTGTGAGAATTTAATCGACCTCTAATGAGATCGAAAAGCCAGGATCTGCGTAATCAGATCTAAAACACCAAAATGAATAAGAAATAAGAAAACCATACCATATTTCAATCCCTTAGGAAGATTCACAAACGCAAAATCAATCTTCAGGTTAAGTTCATATCCTCTATTCTCATTCCGTAGGCATTAGCTTGATAAGAGAAGCTAAAGGGTTTCGGCTTGAAGAATGAAGCCTCTTACAACCCTAATGCCTGAATAATGTGCTTAAATAGTATGAGTTAGAGGATAGGACCTAGCTCTAGCCTTATGTGCCACCAAATAGGCCCACTCATCACGACCCTATTTAGTTAGCCATTGTCCACACCAGCCAGTCTATATTCATTAAATGGATTCTTAAGTCTCACTTTATTAGACGAACATTAATATAAGCCCACCTTATGGAAAACTTAAAAAATTATGCTAACATTCTCCCACTTGGGCTATATTAATATGAACAAAATAGTAATAATAATAATTAGTATTTCAAAATAATTATTTGTGCATACCTTTATGTTGATCTAGAGATTGTTTTTCAACAATATTTTCATGATATAAGATTTCAACTTTTGAATTATGACAGTAGTTATACCGCTTAATTGATATAATACTTATCATGGTCACAAAAGCTTTAACCTCATGATAAGGATGAATATGGTAGTGTGGCAACCACATAACACTTTCTACTTCATGTGTTATTTATGTTGTTAGTCCAATTCTCTCTCATTCGATGATAAAATATCATCAGAGAATATACTTTATTGTTCCAATGAACTTATATGTCTTGTACTTAATAACTCGAGTTTAACTTTATGTGTCACAAGACATGCTTTATGGCTACCTTAGCCATTACTTATGGTTTACACCTCCCTTAAGACTTCACTCTATATATATATTAAGTATATATGCAGATTTAACCTGTCAACATATAAAGCACCCACGTGCTAAATACAACTAGCAAAACTAATGAGAGGTTATACATATTTCAACAATTTACCCAATGGTAAATCAATTTAGTAGTAAACTTTATATTACAGTGCTCCCACTGAGCAATAGCATCCTATGCTTTTATGTTCATAATAATGACATATCTTTAAAAGTACAAGTCTTTAGTATGTGGGTGTGAAAACATAGTATCTGTAATGATATTGTAAACTATAATGTCACCTTTCTTAAGTTTGTCCTTTATAACTTAATGTTTGATTTCTTTGTGGTTAGACCATGTGATACCTTTACAGTTTTATAATAAAACAACTTTATTATCACAAAATGAATAAGAAATAAGAAAAAAAACCATATTTCAATCCTTTAGGAAGATTCACAAACGCAAAATCAATCTCCAGGTTAAGTTCATATCCTCTATTCTCATTCTGTAGGCACTGGCTTGATGAGAGAAGCTAAAGGGTTACGGCTTGAAGAATGAAGCCTCTTACAACCCTAATGCCTGAATAATGTGCTTAAATAGTATGAGTTAGAGGATAGGACATAGCCCTAGCCTTATGTGCCACCAAATAGGCCCACTCATCACGGCCCTATTTAGTTAGCCACGACCCACACCAGCCAGTCCATATTCATTAAATTGATTTTAAGTCTCACTTTATTAGACCAACATTAATATAAGCCCACCTTATGGAAAACTTAAAAATTATGCTAACATCAAGTTCCTTTCTCAATATTTATTTTAGAAATTTAACAATTAAAACGGTTATAATGAAGATATCTGCCCGTTAACATCATTGAATGTGTTAGACAGAAGTGAAAAATTGGAGTTTAGATGGTTGTTTTTGTGTCTGAGGTGCTCTCTTTGACCTGTCAAGAATTAAATATAATCTTGGACTTCAAAGTTTTGTCATTATATGGAGTCAGTCCCCTAATTGTGCCCAAACTTCGTCAAATCCATTAGTTTTCACAATTTGGACGCTTGAGAGGAATTTTGAGACCATTCATCACCACCCTTCCTTTTTTAATCTGATCACCTTAATCTGCTTTCACATATTGCTCATTTATGAGCCATATTGAAGCCATATTGATTTTATGTGAATTAAATATTTTAGAAGTGTATAGAATTCTGATGCATAATCTTATTTTTCAATATTAAAATTTCAAATTATAGTTGATCTTAATTGTTATCAAGAGTCATTTATGACTCGTTATCAGGAATTTTTTTAAGGATCAAAATTAGGAATCTATATTAACAGCTTGAACGTCAACGCATGTTGGATTTAGTGTGTTCTTTTTCTTATATCTTTTCCATCTATTTTATTTTTATTTTTCCGGATTACCATTGTAATTGATTTCATTTACTTTATCCTAAAGTCTTGTCCTGTCGGTATTTTTTCTTCATGAAGTTGATGCCTCCCCTTGTTTGTTTTCCCCGCCATAAAAAATTCCTCAATTGTGTCACAAAGTCCATGCCAAGATGCTCTAAATGGACTTTGACACCCAATGATGTCCCACAATTTTATTGAAGGCCTAAAGATTTAAAGCCAACCCTTGATCTACCAGCTAACTACTTTCCATTAACGGCAGCCAGCCCTGCCACCTTCCAACTCATTACAACATTCAGGTCAACGTTTAGTTCACCTAGCTGAGTGGGCTCGCTAGTTAATACTGAGACAACTTGTCTAGTTACCAATGTGTTAAGTTAGTCTCAGTTTTACTAATCTTCTCTTAGGTCATGTCTCTCTCCAACAATTAGCTAGTTGTCTAAGACAACTCTCTTACCGAAATGGTTTATCTACTAAGTTTTTTTATACTTATTTTAATTTATTATTACATAGATATCCTCACCAATCCTAAAACTGTCCACCAATTAACTCAATTCTTTAAAGAAAATTCCAATCAAAATCTCCTCCCGTGCTCTTGAGCATAAAAGGATGGTAAAATCTGGGAAATTCCTTTTCCACTTACGTTAGATTCTACTATCTCGTAGAATTTTCTTACCTTTTTTTTTTTTTTGTTCTGGCATGCCCCACACACTATTGTTTTCTATAAACTTCAAAAATATCATACGCGCATAGTAATTCACTATAATAAAACGTAGTAAGTCTGGCAAATTAGGGATAGATTTTCTAGTCTTATTTTTCCTTTTCTGTTTTTATATTCTAATAGTTTAATAAAATGCATATGGACACCATTGAGATTTTTTTTTTTTTTTTTTTTGTAGCTTCTATACTTGCCTTCCGTTACAAGTTTGTCACGGTATGAAAATATCCAACTCTATCTTCTTGTTGCAGAACGATCGTGGAAGCAGACTATGCTAACTAGAGTGCTACTGGTATGACTATCGTTATTGAATAAAAGCTACCTCCTTCAATTAATTTCATCATATATGTTTCACGGAATGGAAACTTAATTTCTCTTGTACCCATGCACACGCACAAACACATACAAATATATGTCTTGCTTTCTAATTAAAATACTTCATTTGAACTCTTGTTTGCAGCCAATTTTGATCTTTGTGGTTGTGCTTATCTCTTTCGTTATTATATACATGAAAAGGCTACACTTTCGAATTTGTTTGATGATGTGGGAAAGAGATATAAAGCATGATCACTTGAATATGGAGGAAATGATGAAGAATTTTTGATCAATAGGTCCTAAGAGATATACTTACTTGGATGTGAAGAAATTGACCAATTCATTCAAAGAAAAAGTTGGACAAGGAGGATATGGTATTGTAATAATGACCCCATAAGCTATAAGCTAACACATAATGACCTAAGTTCGGCTGTGACATGCAGAAACTCCAGCAACTTGCAAGAATAATTTTTCAGACGTGTAAGGGACGGTTACAAGATAACCAAACCCGTTAAGTGTAAAACGTTACTCCCGCTATCAATGGCCAAAAGAGAAAAGTTGATTGCTTGCATTCTTTGGCATCCACCCCACGACGAGTTCCTTGCTATACCATTTAGTCTCATGAATGCATCATCTACATCCAATCTCTCAAGAAAAAAGTTTTCAAGGAACACCCGCAAAAGTTTATTTTCGTATCTTTTATGGCAGATTGATCCATAGCCAACGATGGAGTTACTCTCCGTCTCATAAAGGGCTTTCCCATTTTAAACTCTAATAAGCTGTCTTATCTACGCATGAAAGAGATGATGGAACAGACTACAGAAGTTTAAATACAGACTAAAGAGTTATCATTGATAGTCATGCGTTGATGTGGAAGGCTTGAAGCCGGTAGGTTATTCCTTCCCGTTTCACGCGGCAATTACGGTAATGCATTCCGCGTATTGGGCACGTCGAGTTGAATATATTTTCAGATTCTTTCAAAGCGTGATAAACAAAAGGTCATCACGTGATAGAGCTCTCCCCCAAGACTTCAAATGGTAAAGCATTGATTTTTCTTAGCCTTCGTCGACGGAGCATGAAGTTTCCGTCCAAGGTATAAACGGGGATATTTACCTTAGTCCTCACCGGGGGACAAAAACGCCATTTTGTAAGGGATGAGTTATCGTGTTCTTGAAGGAAGTTTGTGATATTAAAATGCAGTCCCTGTGATTAGGTAGGTGGAATTGGACTGACGGAGACCATTGATTATTGTTGCGAGCCTGCGACATGGATCTAGTGGTTGGAGCCGTGAGGGGAAGTCTTCCCAATCAATGACATTACGTTTCTTCCTTTGATTACCAATGATGAAAGTTGAGCAATCAAATGAATAGAAAAGAGAGTGAAAGTCGGGAAAGGGATTTAACTACTTGGCCGAAGCTGAAGGTACAACTGAATACAGGTTTAATTCTCAATGGCCTTACATTCTCAATTCCTGTTATTTATAGATGACCTATTGCTCCCAGTCCAGGCTGGCATTATTAGTTAGAGCTGCTGAAACGGATTAACAACAGATAACGGAAATTACGGAATGGATAATCTCCATCCGGTAAAACTGTTATGGCCTCCACGTCAGCTTCTCCCCTCCATAACTACCACCTGGCTGAATTGTTAAGCTACGTGGCATTATCTTGCACAATTATATGGAAGATGGATAGCACGTTATGTGGCGACATTGTTGCTTTCGCCCGGAAGAGTGATATGTTTCACAAATCATGGCCACGTTTCCCTGTTGCCTGTTTCCGATAATACCTGGTCATTTAATACGTAGGATACAAAACAGCTTCGAAAGCGACCAAGTCATTTGAAAATCCTAATAAATAAATAAAACTTAATGAAGTAGTTGATTTTTTTTTAATCAATAACGATGAATGCAGCTTGCTCTAGAAGTAGTAGGAGTTTAGAGAAAATATCAGTAAGGTTAAATTGGTACTTTGATGTGTAAAAGTGATGGTAATATGTAAATTAATGATCAAATTTATCTCGTGGGTAGTTATTGGATATGTCTTATCTTATATATATTCACAATATATCATAGACTTATTTGTGATATGTTCCAAATGGATAAGGAAAAAACTATAAAAAAACCACAAAGAGAGAAAAGGGTTACGCATATGGAAGGACAACAACTTGTGTCCTACATAATTTGGTGTTACAATCATCAACTAAGAGAGAGTCCAATATGTAGGTACTGTAAATGCAGCCAAATGAATGAGTTGTTGTAAGTGCTTAGAGTAACTATGAGTGAATTGTGTGTGGGCTTTGTAGATAATTCCTTTATATTTGTTTGGATAAACCTAATAAGACTAATTTCAACACATTTCATTTGAATATTATTTTTTAACTTCGTTTTCCATAAGTCCAAACTAATTATAGGCCCTTTTAAGTCCATAACAAACCATCATTTTTTGCAATTGATGCCAAGGCGACCCATTTTGGCCTACTATGGCATTTACGTGTCAAGTTGCTCCTATGTTTTGAATTCAGGACATGAGGCTCATCACTTTGCCATAAAATTGAGATTTAAAGATGAGTTTTAGAAAATTTCATTTGAGCATTATTTTCTACTTAGGCTTTTAGAGGCTCAAGCTTGATACAGGTCCCATAAGCTATAAGCTATAAGCTAACACATAATAACCTAAGTTCGGTTGTGACATGCAAAAACTCCTGCAACTTGCACGAACAATTTTTCAGACGTGTAAGGGACGGTTACAAGATAACCAAACCCGTTAGTGTAAAACGTTACTTCCGCTATCAATGGTCAAAAAGGAAAAGTTGTTTGCTTGCATTCTTTGGTATCCACCCCACGACGAGTTCCTTTGTTATACCATTTTGTCTCATAAATGCATCATTTACATCCAATCTCTCAAGAAAGAATTTTTTCAAGGAACACCCGCAAGAGTTTATTTTCATGTCTTTTATGGCAGATTGATACGTAGCCAACGATGGAGTTTCTCTCCGTCTCATAAAGGGCTTTCCCGTTTTAACTCTAATAAGCTGTACTATCTACGCACGACAGAGATGATGGCACGGACCAGAAGTTTAGAACACTTGTGGGAGCATCAACGGAGCGGCACGGTACAACTGGCTCACTGGACTAGTTGGCTGGGGTTTCAACATAAAATACAGAGAGACGATGTCCGGGTGGCTGTTGCCTTAATGGATAGAGCCCAGCCATGAAGAAATCCAAAGAGAACATAACTTACTCCGCCTAAGCAAGGAATGAAGATGGTGATCGGGCCTGGAAGTTTCAGGGTGGTATTCTTCCGTTAAAGACACCATGTATCCGGTGATCAGCCGACGGTTAGGTTACAAGAAATAAATGAACTTTTTAACAGTCATCATAAACCACTTTCTTCCAAGAGAAAAAAAAAGGAGAGGCTTCCTTTGACCTTTTCCACTCTAGTTGTCGTTGATTCTTGGGAGGGTCACATCACAAAGAAGCTGCAGCGCAACTTCTCCCAGAAAAAAAAGAAAAAAAGACCTCTTACCTTTTCACTTCATCGATCAGTCCCAATTATAGACTAAAAATGGGGCAATCTTAATGCAGGCCTTGCCCGCCTTCATGATTTTGGGGGACAACTGGCACTCTGGAAGGGTTCCAGCCTTTTAGGGCGTTTGAAGGACACTTGGGAAATTTGAGATCGTCTAAATATAATATATGACCGATGCTTCAATCCGAGTAGACAGGAGTAGCTGTCATCATCGATAGTCATCCGTTGACGCGGAAAGTTTACGTTGTAATTGCCTTGTGTATTCCGAGTATTAGGCCTGTTGTGTATTTTGTTGTCAGATTTTCTAGACAGCATGACAAACAAAAGGGTACACCGTGAAATAAGTTTCACCCAAGGCTTCCAATGACGGATGTATGTCAACTTGTCCGCGTTGCTGTAGCATTGATTTATATTTTGCCCAGCACCACCGTATTGAAACCACGCCTCCCCTCTTCTCACATGATGGGAGAAAAAAAGGCACTGTATAGTGGACGATGTATCATTATTTTGGTGGGAGTTAATGAATTTAAATGGAGTCCTTTTGACTTTGTAGGTGGAATAAGACACTAGTTGATTGTGGGGAAGATTGATAGCACCTTATTTGGAGATCGCTTCTTCCTAAACAAGTCTCATGTTCCTAAATTATGTCCAATTTCCCCAGTGGACTAAATCCAACAACTGCTTTGATGATACCAGGTCTCTTTCCCTGGTGACTTTGATTTTCCTGAGAATTTTACTTCTCAAAAGTCGATAATCGGCTTTGGTTGGAACGAAAATGCCTTCTAGTTCGTTGGAAATGCCCTTCTTTAGACTATCTAAAGTTGAATATAGATGAGTGTGGTATTAATGGTGCATGAATGAAAGAGAGAGTGGCGCAAGATTGGAAGAGAAGTATGTTGCTAGCATATACGGTTAACCTGGACAATGAAAATAGTGCAATAGTAGAGATCTTGGCTTTACTTAAAGGTTTGGAAATATGTTATTAGAAGAGAATTGTGTTGTCAAAAATAGAAGCAAATTTCTAATTTATGATTTATTGCATAAAAGGAATTTTCTCTACTCCTTGGAAGTTGGCTTATGAGTTGCATAAATGTTTTGATTATATTTCTTACAATGTTTAGATATCTCATGTGTTTGGTGAAACAAATTTCTTAATTGATGGATTGACTAACTTTAAGTATTCAATAACAAGATTTTAAGTTTTTTCAACTCTTAGCTCTTTACTAAGTTAACATAGGAAAATATCATAGGAAGATCAACTGGTCCTTGAGCATTATAAGCCCTCTTGAATAGAGTTAATTTTACTTTATCTTGAGTTTTAATCAATATAATATTTTACTTTTTACTACTGACTACGCATATATGCTAATCAACTATGGTTTTAATTTCTTTGATACTTTGTACTCATTTATCGGATTTATGTTATGAGAAATTAGGAATTTGACATCTTAGTATATGTATGTTTCTAGCAAGTATAACATTTTAGTTCACCTTTGTTATTCGTATAAATGGGGTACTTATCACACAATGACAATGAGTGTAGGAGGCTCTCTTTCTATTGATATTGCTACGACCTGAACTGTATAATGTGAGTCCTTATAAAAGGCAGATCCTCATATGAAAAGAATTACACGGCTCAGTATTTACATTAATTGGATACATATATTCAACCAATTATGTTGTCCTAATATATTCTAATATTCCATAACAGTACTGTTTCTATTTTTTTTTCCTAAAAATGAAAATGCGTTCTGTCCATTCTAGAAACGAAAGGATTCATTCATTTGAGACAGAATAGATTATCCCATTGAAGTAAAACGTCGTACATTCCAAGTGTGTAGTCTTCCTCTTCGTCAATTGCCTCAATTATCATTTTTCCATCAAGTGATGTCACTCTTCTCTACTTTCCATATTTTCCCATCCAAGCTCAAGTAGCTCATCTATTATTCATTCTAGCCATCACTTCTTCTAGCCCCAGATGGATTCCTGGCTTTCCTCACAGTCTTCTTTACTGGTTCCTTTCTTCATCATATTCTTGGTCTCCGTCGAGGTTCCGGGGTCTTTTTGCGGCTATAACTTCTATGGGAGTTGTAGCAATCTGTTTAACTGCGGGGACATCACCCACGTGGGTTATCCATTCTGGGGTGATGGCCGACCGGATGGCTGTGGCAATCCAAAATTAAATCTCAACTGTGTGAGAAATTTCCCTACCATGGAAGTGATGCAGGTGAATTACCGTGTTTTGGGTTTCAACAAAAGCACCCAAATGCTCAGAATTGCCAGGTATGACTACTTCTCTGGAATATGTTCTTCTGAGTTTGTGAATACCACCCTGGATTTCGAGCTTTTTGATTATGGCCCTGGCTACATTAATATCACGCTATCCTATGGTTGCCCTTCATCCATCCCGACACGACTCTCTTGCACCATTGAAGGGCTTGCCGCTACAGGTGTGTTCATACAACCTGGAGTTGAAGGCCCTGGGTTATGTGCGAAAAGTGTGGTTGTTCCTGTTCTTCAAACTCATATTTTAGATATTGCAAATTGGTCAATAATTGAAGACGCCATCAAAGAAGGTTTCGAGGTGAAGTGGAAGGAGGATACCGCAGCTTGTGTTGCATGCACCGAGTCAAAGGGAGTTTGTGGATATGACCTGTCTACGAATGAAACTACTTGCTACTGCCCAAATCAATCCATGGGGTCTACATGTTCTCCCTCAACAAACGCGCCTCCTAAAAAATCAGGTATGTCCCTAATTTTCTACTTCTAGTCTAGCGAGCGCCTCAACTTGTCACTATCCTTCGCCTATTGTCTCTCAAGCAAGGGGGTGGATTTTTAAGCTGTACCCTGTTGTTGACTGGTTGAGAGTCCTAAGCAACTCCATCTCCAAAATTGGAAGGCTTTGAAGAGGAATCTCAGGCCATACAAAAGAAAAAAGGATTAAGGATGAGTTAAGAGCGTGGACTACGAATTACCAAAATTTAAATTTCTTTTAAAATATTATTCTTTCTTTCTGAGACTATTAATTATTCCAACTGAAAAGCAACAAATCTTTGAACGGGTCACAATTTCGCTAACCATAGGTCATAGTAGCAATCAAGTTCCTTTCTCAATATTATTTTAGAAATTTAACAAATAAAACGGTTATAGTGAAGATATCTGCCCGATAACATTGTTGAATGTGTTAGATAGAAGTGAAAAACTAGAGTTTAGATGGTTATCTTGTGTCTAACCTGCTTTCTTTGACTTGTCAAGAATTAAACATGATCTTGGACTTCAAAGTTGTGTCATTATATTGGAGTAAGTCCCTTAATTGTTGCCCAAACTTCATCAAATACATTAGTTTTCATAGTTGGGACGCTTGAGAGGAATTTCGAGACCATTCATCTCCACCCTTCCTTTTTTAATCTGATCACCTTAATATGCTTTCACAGTTCAGGTATTGCTCATTTATAAGCCATAGTAATTTTATGTGAATTGACATATTTTAGAAATGTACAGAATTCTTATGCATAATCTTATTTTTCAATATTAAACTTTCAAATTATAGTGGATCTTAATTGTCATCAAGAGTCATTTATCAGTTGTTATAAAGATTTTTTTTAGGATAAAAATTTGGAACCTATATCAATACTTTGAACATCAATGCATGTTGGCTTTAGTGTGTTTTTTTGCTTATCCCTTTTCCATTTCTTTTATTTTTATTTTTCTGAATTACCATTGTAACTGATTTTATTTATTTTATCCTAAAGTCTTATCCTGTCGGTAGTTTTTATTTCATGAAGTTGATGCCTCCCCTTGTTTGTTTCCCTCGCTATAAAAATTCCTCAATTATGTCATGAAATCCATTCCAAGATGCTCTAAATGGACTTTGGACATCCATTGATGTCCCAAAGATTTAAAGCCAACCCTTTTCACCACTTATAGATTCATCATTCCTATGGCTTTCGTTTTCTTAAAAATTTGTATGACCAAACGAAATAATAATACGTGAAAAACATTCCCCATTCAATTTGTCTATTAAGACATATGTGGCATCATCATGTACCAGCTAACTATTTTCCATTAACGGCTGCCAGCCCTGCCATCTTCCAACTTATTACAACATTCAGGTCAACCTTTAGTTCAACTAGCTGAGTGGGCTTGCTAGTTAATAGTGAGTCAACTTGTCTAGTCACCAATGTGTTACGTAAGTCTAATTTTACTAATCTTCTCTTAGGTCATGTCTCTCTCCAACATCTAGCCAGCTGTCCAGGAGAGCTCTTTTATTGAAATAGTGTACCTACCAAGTTTTTCTATATTTCTTCTATTTATAGAAAAATAATGGTTTTTACTATTGCATAGATGTCTAACACTATTACATAATGTGCCCTCAACTAATTATTCCATCAATCCTAACACTATCCACCAATTGACTCAATTCTTTAAAGAAAATTCCAATCAATATCTCTTCCTAAATCTGGGAAATTCATTTTCCACTTACCTTTGACTCTACTATTACGTAGAATTTTCTTACCTTTTTTTTGGCATGCCACACATACTTTTGTTTTCTGCAGACTTCAAGAATATCAATGTAAATAGAAAGTAGTAAGTCTCGCAAATTAGTGATAGATTTTCAGTCTTATTTTTCCTTTTCTGTTTTTATATTCTAATAGTTTAATAAAATGCATATGGACACCATCGAGAACTTTAGATTCTTTTTTTTTTTTAAGCTTCTGTACTTGCCTTCCCTTACAAGTTTGTCACCGTATGAAAATGTCCAACTCTGTCTTCTTGTTGCAGAACGATCGTGGAAACAGACTATGCTAACTAGAGTGCTATTGGTATGACAATCTTTATTGAATAAAAGCTACCTCCTTCAATTAATTTCATCGTATATGTTTCATGGAATGGAAACTTAATTTCTCTTGTACACGTACATGTGCACAAATACATACAAATATATGTCTTGCTTTCTAATTAAAATACTTCATTTGAACTCTTGTTTGCAGCCAATTTCGATCTTTGTGGTTATGGTTATCTCTTTCGTTATAATATACATGAAAAGGCTACACTTTCCAATTGGTTTGATGATGTGGGAAAGAGATATAAAGCATGATCACTTGAATACTGAGGAAATGATGAAGAATTTTGGATCAATAGGTCCTAAGCGATATACTTACTTGGATGTGAAGAAATTGACCAACTCATTCAAAGAAAAAGTTGGACAAGGAGGATATGGTATTGTATACAAAGGAAAACTACCTGATGGTCATGTTGTGGCGGTGAAAATCTTGAATGAATCCAAAGGCAATGGAGAAGAATTTATTAATGAAGTGGCTAGTATTAGTAAAACATCACATGTTAATATAGTAACCCTTCTTGGTTTTTGCTATGAGAGGGGTAAAAGAGCTTTGATTTATGAATTCATACTAAATGGATCTCTTGATAAGTTAATATACAATAAAGAATCTTCAATTCCAAATAGTTACTTAGACAAGAAGACAATGTTTCAAATTGCAATTGGTATTGCTCGAGGGCTTGAATACTTGCATCGGGGTTGTAGCACAAGGATATTGCATTTTGACATAAAACCACAAAATATATTATTGGATGAAGATATGTGCCCAAAAATCTCTGATTTTGGCCTTGCTAAACTATGCAAATCAAAAGAGAGTATTGTATCAATGACGGGCATGAGAGGAACTCTTGGATACATTGCCCCAGAGTTATTTAATCCTTACTTTGGTAGAGTATCTCACAAGTCTGATGTCTATAGTTATGGAATGTTGGTTCTTGAAATGAATGGAGCAAGAAAAATAACTAATACTAGAGGCTCTCATGGTAGTGAAGTCTATTTTCCAGATGAGATTTATGACAAACTTGAACAAGGTGAAAGCTTTGGTATTTTTGAAGATGTAGTTGAAGAGGAAGAAGACATAATAAAAAAAATGATAATAGTGAGTTTATGGTGCATTCAGATGAATCCTTCAAATCGGCCATCAATGGGTAGGGTAATTGAAATGTTAGAAGGTACCTTACAATCTTTACAAGTTCCCCCAAAGCCTTCCTATGATTCACCTTATAGGCCACCTCAAGATTCTTCTACAACTTCATCATCACAAAATCTAACATTTCAAATGCCTTCAGTTGAATTGTAAGATGCAAAATGTTGTTAAGGTGGTTATGTGTAAAAGAAAAATACCTTTGAACGGATGGAATAGAAGGAATGAAAGGCAAAAGGTGCGTTATAAATTTGTTGAGCCTCCTAAACTTTTAGCATTGTCAGTTGGTCTATGTATAATCCTAAATGGATTGCATATGCTTTGTCTATCAAAAGAACTTCTACTTCTTATCTCCATGATTTGTAATTGACTGTAATGATCTTTATCTCTCTCCTCTGTCGTTTTTCTTTTAGTTCCTTATCTGCTTTTTATTCTATATTGTTTGGTTGTGTTTTGCTTATCTATTTGTCCAAAAAGGAGAAAAAAAATGTGAACACTTACATATTATATACCATTTAGTTTTGAACATTTCTCTGTGCACAAAAAGGATGATTTGATGTTTAATTGCTAATTAGTTCTGAATGAGAAAAAAAAGAGAGTTAAAGATGGGGTATTATATTTTTCAACAAATAGCAGTAATAAAAAGATGTTTTGCAGCTCCCTAGGAGAGAAAACATTATTTCTCTTGTACTTATTGGAGAACCATTGGAGGATACAATTGCCTTATGGAGGCGACAATAGTTTGGCCAACATTAAAATCATAAACTGGATGAACTTATGGCCTTTGTCTTCATACAGATAAGATAATAACCAAATAGAAATGCTTGGAGTGAAATATTACATCTACAAGTATGCCGAATAACTTTTTAACTTGAACCAAATAAGATGGTTACGGAAATACTTTTCAGTCAATAAATATTAGCAAGAGCTGGCTCAGAACTGGGGCGAGAAGAAAAGATTGAAATTGGAGTCTCATTGAAGAAATTTAGAGAGCCAAACCTGGAACGCCTAGCTCACCCAGCGCAAGAGGATGGCGCAATTAGGCTTTGGAAGTTTCCAGCAGTGTTCTTTTCATTAAAAGGCACAAATATTTCAAAATTACGAAAGTTATATAATTTCATATTTTTGTATACTACTTTTTATTAATGTAAATTTATATTTTGATTTAAAAAAAAAGGGCTCACATATTTGAGGGAGTCCCTGGTCACTCTCACAACATTTCAGGATTTTACTCCAGTTAATGCTCCCAAATCCGCTGGGCACAGAAAAAAAAAAAGAAAAAAGGAAAAAGAAAAAAAGGAAATTGCGGTGCGGGATGAGTAGAGTTTGCAATACAAGGGTCCTTCGCCCGAATAAAAGGATACTTTGTCACAAGCATCGCTTAAGTCCAATTTAAGTATTTTATTAATAAAAATAATATTACCGTCCCTGGTTCTATTAAAAAAAGAAAAAAGAAAAAAGAAAAAAACAAGATCCTTTGCCCGAGTTAAAAAGTAACGTTTTAAGGTAATTATATGGTGGTTCCAAAGAATTGGATTTCTCAAACCCCTGCCGTGCAACTTCTTAATTCTAAGATACTAAATGAAAATAGGTTGACAAAAATTGTCCAAATCCAAACACAAGTCTTGCCAGGACTTGGCGAATTGGCTAGAATATGTTAGTTTTGTAGTGTAAAATAACAAAATGGTATATAATATGTAGTAAGAATATTAGTATAAGATTCTAATTCAGCTCATTGAGGCTCAAAACTATAAGGATTGGAATCAGTTTGATACGAAGTTTAGAGGCTTGATCAACATATAAGGGACACTGATACTTTCAACATTTAAGGGATCCTGAAAGCTCAAGCATCAAAACAGACGCTAGAACCTGTGATTGCTGCCACAAATCCCAACTAACCCCTCGTCCTCATAGCAAAGACGGTCTCTCCAGAAGCTTCACAAAAATACGAAATACAAAACATGCTCTCGACATACACCCAACCCACGAGCCACGTTAACCCACGTACAATTATGGCCCACAGAACAAAAATACATACACATAGTCAAAATAACACGTTACAAAAATAGACTCTCTCGTAAAGTTTACGATATATTTTTGGATGTTGACTAAACAGAAATTAAATGAACAAATAAAAAGGGCTTTTTTCGAAGCGGGGATAATTGGGAGGTAAGAAAGTTAGAGAATGCGGAGAACACAAAGGAAACTGCCCAGAAAGTGGCTCCCAGTAGTTGGACTTGGCTTCTTCGTCAGAATGTTCTGGGAATGACATGACCCAAGAGGCTTCTCTGGCTTAAGGCCGTCTCTCGGTGAGACTAAGTCATGATCGGCCAATCTGCCTTGGAGGACTTCTGTCTTTGCCTTTACAGCTGGTGGTTCCATTTTTTTTTTCCCCTTTCTTTCTTGGTGGGTCGAATTGATCAACGAGACTTTGTCTTTTTGAGCCTACACCGACCAATTCAAACTGAACACGACATTGATTAGCAAAGAGTCCTTCCCTTCTTCATCTTCCCGAACAAAAAGAAACGTGAAGATTACAAAATTACCATATTTGAAATAAGAGATACGAGCACTTCTATAATAAACTCAAAATTTGACCTAAGTTTTAAGGCCGATCCTAAATTTTCAGTTACAAGTAGTTCAAAATATTTTAGTTATAGATACTCTACAGATATTTATTTATTAAGATGATGAAACTTACATAAGTTACACATGAACGTGAAAGTCTTTCATTTAATACTTAGGTTACAAAACAAGCCACCAAGTCATCTGAAAAATTCTAATAAATAAATATAACTTTATGAAGCAGTTGATTTTTTTTTAAAAATCAATAACGATGAATGCAACTTGCTCTAGAAGTACTAGGAGTTTAGATAGAATTTTATTAAGGTTTAGCCGGGTACTTTGATGTGTAGAAGTGATGGTAAATATGTAAATTAATTATTACATTTATTTTGTGGGTAGTTATTGGGTATATCTTATCTTATATATTCACAATATCATAGAATCATTTGTGATATGTTCTAAATATATCAAGAAAAAACTATTAGAAAACCTAAGAGAGAGAAAAAAGGGTTATGCGTATGCAAGGACAATAGCTTGTGCCCTACATTATTTGGTGTTACAAACATCAACTAAGAGAAAGTCCAATATGTAGGTATTGCAGATGCAACCAAATGAATGAGTTCTTGTAAGTGCTGAAAATAACCATGAGTGAATTGTGTGTGGGTTTTGTAGATAATTCTTTTATATTTGTTTGGACAAAGTTAATAAGACTAATTTCAACACATTTCATTTTAATATTATTTTTAACTTAGTTTTCCATAAGTCTAAACTAATTATAGGCACTTTTAAGTCCATAACAAACCATCATGTTTTGCACTTGATGCCAAGGCGACCCATTTTGGCCTACTATGGCATTTAAGTGCCAAGTTGCTCCTATGTTTTGAATTCAGGACACGAGGCTCATCACTTTGTCATAAAATTGAGATTTAAAGATGAGTTTTAGAAAATTTCATTTGAGTATTATTTTCTACCTTTTAGAGGCTCAAGCTTGTTACAGGCCCCATAAGCTATAAGCTAACACATAATAACCTAAGTTCGGTTGTCAGATGCAAAAACTCCTGCAACTTGTACGAACAATTTTTCAGACGTGTAAGGGACGGTTACAAGATAAGCAAACCCGTAAGTGTAAAACGTTACTTCCGCTATCAATGGTCCAAAAGGAAAAGTTGTTTGCTGCATTCTTTGGTATCCACCCCACGACGAGTTCCTTGTTATACCATTCTGTCTCAAAAATGCATCATCTACATCCAATCTCTCAAGAAAGAATTTTTTCAAGGAACACCCGCAAGAGTTTATTTTCATATCTTTTATGGCAGATTGATCCGTAGCCAACGACGGAGTTACTCTCCGTCTCATAAAGGGCTTTCCCGTTTTAACTCTAATAAGCTGTATTATCTACGCACGACAGAGATGATGGCACGGACCAGAAGTTTAGAACACTTGTGGGAGCAAAGCATCAACAGAACGGCACGCTACAACTGGCTCGTTCGGATTAGTTGGCTGGGGTTTCACCCTAAAATACAGAGAGACGATGTCCGGGTGGCTGTTGCTTTAATGGATAGAGCCCAACCGTGAAGAAATCCAAAGAGAAAATAACTTACTCCGCCTAAGCAAGGGATGAAGATGGCGATCGGGCCTGGAAGTTTCAGGGTGGTATTCTTCCGTTAAAGATACCATGTATCCGGTGATCAGCCGACGGTTAGGTTACAAGAAATAAATGAACTTTTTAACAGTCATCATAAACCACTTTCTTCCAAGAGAAAAAAAAAAGGAGAGGCTTCCTTTGACCTTTTCCACTCTAGTTGTCGTTGATTCTTGGGAGGGTCACATCACAAAGAAGCTGCAGCGCAACTTCTCCCAAAAAAAAAAAGAAAAAAAAGACCTCTTACCTTTTCACTTCATTGATCAGTCCCAATTGTTGACTGAAAATGTGGCAATCTTAATGCAGGTCTTGCCCGCCTTCATGATTTTGGGGGAAAACTGGCACTCTGAAAGGGTTCCAGCCTTTTTAGGGCGTTTGAAGGACACTCGGGAAATTTGAGATCGTCTAAATATAATATATGACCGATGCTTCAATCCTAGTAGACAGGAGTAGCTGTCATCATCGATAGTCATCCGTTGACGCGGAAAGTTTACGTTGTAATTGCCTTGTGTATTCCGAGTATTAGGCCTGTTGTGTCGAATAGATTTTTTTTTTGTTGTTGTCAGATTTCCTAGACAGCATGACAAACAAGAGGGTACACCGTGAAATAAGTTTCACCCAAGGCTTCCTATGACGGATGTATGTCAACTTGTCCGCGTTGCTGTAGCATTGATTTATATTTTGCCCAGCACCACCGTATTGAAACCACGCCTCCCCTCTTCTCACATGATGAGAGAAAAAAAGGCACTGTATAGTGGACGATGTATCATTATTTTGGTGGGAGTTAATGAATTTAAATGGAGTCCTTTTGACTTTGTAGGTGGAATAAAACACTAGTTGATTGTGGGGAAGGTTGATAGCACCTTATTTGGTGATCGCTTCTTCCTAGACAAGTCTCATGTTCCCTTCTTCCTAGACAAGTCTCATGTTCCTAAATTATGTCCAATTTCTTTTCTTTTCTTTTTTTTTTTTTTTGGTAACCAAGGTGTCCCACCTCGACTAATCCTTGGGGAAGGCTAGCACAGCAACTCACCGCCATGACCCCCCACTTAAATCACAAATGCTCCCCATGGGGAGTTGAACCTGGGACCTCAAGGATCTCAAGCCCAACCCTTACCAAGTGGACCACCTGTGGGTGGGTAATTATGTCCAATTTCCCCAGTAGACTAAATCCAACAACTGCTTTGATGATACCAGGTCTCTTTCCCTGGTGACTTTGATTTTCCTGAGAATTTTACTTCTCAAAAGTCGATAAGCGGCTTTGGTTGGAACGAAAATGCCTTCTAGAAGGGAACGAAATGCCCTTCTTTAGACTATCTAAAGTTGAATATAGATGAGTGTGGTGTTAATGGTGCATGAATGAAAGAGAGAGTGGCGCAAGATTGGAAGAGAAATATGTTGCTAGCATATACGGTTAACCTGGACAATGAAAATAGTGCAATAGTAGAGATCTTGGCTTTACTTAAAGGTTTGGAAATATGTTATTAGAAGAGAATTGTGTTGTCAAAAATAGAAGCAAATTTCTAATTTATGATTTATTGCATAAAATGAATTTTCTCTACTCCTTGGAAGTTGGCTTATGAGTTGCATAAATGTTTTGATTATATTTTTTACAATGTTTAGATATCTCATGTGTTTGGTGAAACAAATTTCGAAATTGATGGATTGACTAACTTTAAATATTCAATAACAAGATTGTAAGTTTTTTCAACTCTTAGCTCTTTACTAAGTTAACATAGGAAAATTTCATGGGAAGATCAACTAGACCTTGAGCATTATAAGCCCTCTTGAATATAATTAATTTTACTTAATCTTGAGTTTTAATAAATATAATATTTTATTTTTTACTATTGACTACGCATATATGCTAGTCAACTATGGTTTTATTTCTTTGATACTTTGTACCCATTATTGGGTTTATGTTATGAGGAATTAGGTATTTGACATTTTAGTATATGTATCTTTCTAGCAAGTATGACATTTTAGCTCACCATTATTATTTGTGTAAATGAGGTACTTATCACAAGATGACAATGAGTGTAGCAGACTCTTTCTATTGATATTGCTGTGATCTGAACTATATAATGTGAGTCCTTATATAAGGAAGATCCTCATATGAAAAGAATTACGCGGCTCAATATTTACATTAATTGGATACATATATTCAGACAATTATGTTGTCCTAATATATTCTAATATTCCATAACAGTACTGTTTCTATATTTTTTTTTTGAAATGAAAATGCGTTCTGTCCATTCTAGAAACGAAAGAATTCATTCATTTGTGACAGAATAGATTATCCCATTGAAGTAAAATGTCGTACATGGAGCAAAATGCATTTCAACGTTCAGCTTTGAAGTCGTACATTCCAAGTGTGGAGTCTTCCTCTTCGTCAATTGCCTTAATTATTATTTTTCCATCAAGTGATGTCACTCCTCTATTTTCCATAGTTTCCCATCCATGCTCAAATAGCTCACCTATCGTTCATTCTAGCCATCCCTTCTCCTAGCCCCAGATGGATTCCTGGCTTTCCTTACAGTCTTCTTTCCTGGTTCCTATCTTTATCATATTCTTGGTCTCCGTCGAGGTTCCGGGGTCCTTTTGCGGCTATGATTAATCACCTTAACTGCGGGTACATCACTGACGTGGGTTATCCATTCTGGGGTGATGGCCGACCGGATGGCTGTGGCAATCCAAAGTTAAAGCTCAACTGTCTGGGATATATCGCTGCCATAGAAGTGATGCAGGTGAATTATCTTGTTTTGGGTTTCAACAACACCACCCAAACGCTTAGAATAGCCAGGAAAGACTCCATGTACGGAATCTGTTCTCTAGAGTTCGTGAATAGCACCCTGGATTTCGAGCTTTTTGATTATGGCCCTGGCTATATTAATATCACGCTATCCTATGGTTGCCCTTCACCCATCCTAGCACTAACCGCTTGCACCATTAAAGGGCTTACCGCTACAGGTGTGATGATACAACCTGGAGTTGAAGGCCATGGGTTATGTGCGAAAAGTGTGGTTGTTCCTGTTCTTATAACTCATAATTTAGATATTGCAAATTGGTCAATAATTGAAGACGCCATCAAAGAAGGTTTCGAGGTGAAGTGGAAGGAGGATACCGCAGCTTGTGGTGCGTGCACCGCGTCCAGGGGAGTTTGTGGGTACGACCTGTTTACGAATCAAACTACTTGCTACTGCCCAGATCAATCAATGGGATCTACATGTTCTCCCTCAACAAACGCGCCTCCGAAAAAATCAGGTATGTCCCTAATTTTCTACTTCTAGTCTAGCGAGCGCCTCAACTTGTCACTAGCCTTCGGCTATTGTCTCCCAAGCAAGGGGGTGGATTTTTAAGCTGTACCCTGTTGTTGATTGGTTGAGAGTCCTAAGCAACTCCATCTCCAAAATTGTAAGGACTTGAAGAGGCATCTCAGGTCATACAAAAGAAAAAAGGATTAAAGGATGACTTAAGAGCGTGGACTACAATTACCAAAATTTAAATTTCTTTTACAAGATTATTATTTCTTTCCGAGACTATTAGTTAGTCCAACCGAAAAGCAACAAATCTTTGAACGGGCATAATTTCTCTAACCATAGGTCATAGTAGGCATCAAGTTCCTTTCTCAATATTTATATTAGAAATTTAACAAATAAAACGGTTATAATGAAGATATCTGCCCGATAACATTGTTGAATGTATTAGATAGAAGTGAAAAACTAGAGTTTAGATGGTTATCTTGTGTCTAACCTGCTTTCTTTGACTTGTCAAGAATTAAACATGATCTTGGACTTCAAAGTTGTGTCATTATATTGGAGTAAGTCCCTTAATTGTTGCCCAAACTTCATCAAATACATTAGTTTTCATAGTTGGGACGCTTGAGAGGAATTTCGAGACCATTCATCTCCACCCTTCCTTTTTTAATCTGATCACCTTAATATGCTTTCACAGTTCAGGTATTGCTCATGTATGAGCCATAGTGATTTTATGTGAATTAAATATTTTAGAAATGTACAGAATTCTTATGCATAATCTTATTTTTCAATATTAAACTTTCAAATTATAGTTGATGTTAATTGTTATCAAGAGTCATTTATGACTCGTTATCAGGAATTTTTTTAAGGATCAAAATTAGGAATTTATATTAACAGTTTGAACATCAACGCATGTTGGATTTAGTGTGTTCTTTTTCTTATATCTTTTCCATCTATTTTATTTTTATTTTTCTGGATTACCATTGTAACTGATTTCATTTACTTTATCCTAAGTCTTATCCTGTCGGTAGTTTTTCTTTCATGAAGTTGATGCCTCCCCTTGTTTGTTTCCCCCGCCATAAAAAATTCCTCAATTGTGTCACAAAGTCCATGCGAAGAATATGGACTTTCATTGTTTCTTGCAGCAGCCATACTATAGCAAGGAAAACGATAAAACCTGAGAGATTCAGTTGGAAAACGTCAATATCAGAAATGTGCCCCAGTGGATATCATTCAATTATAAATTTCTTAGCAACATCATGAAAGAACTCACCAATGCAAAGGCCACGAACTGTCCACTGATAAACAACACCATCAGCAAGTAAGAATACAGAAATAAAAATTCACGGATATCTTTTCAAAGAACAGAAAAGAAAGGAGAAGAAAGAACCAAACAAAAAACGGAATTTTTCTACGAAATAGCAAATATAACTGAAGATAATATCTGTATCTCTAGATCTTACATTTTTAGCAATAAAGAGCACTACTAACAGAGCAACTCCAAGGCAAGCAGCGGCAACTCTTGCACTTAGGATATTTGTAGATGCCAGTATCAAGGCCATTCCCCAAAATGACGAACCAAGATCTGCATGACAGAAATATTCAGATAATGACTGTCACTACGAAGCCATGCACATCAGATTCAAGATCACAGAATTGAAAGAGAATATAACATTAATTCAAAGGTAGAGTGGGTTGCACTAGGTTAATGGTAGATCTAGTGCTTGGGTATAATTGAAAGAGGATATCACATTAACTCAAAGGTAGAATGGGTGCATTAGGTTAATGCTAGAATCTAATGCTTGAGTATGGATGTCATTTCTTTAACAACTTCTGGTCATGAAAAATCAGCACTGCAGGCACTTCCATAAATAGATGATGTTTCCTTGCCATCTGCCATGTTAGATGTCGATATTTGTGAAGGGTGGTTTAATGTGAAGTCACTGTTACAGTACTTTAGTGTAGCACCCCATCTCTTCTTGACTAAAGGTAGAAAGAACTTTTGGAGAAGAACAACTCAGAAGTCGGGAAAGGAGTACATATAGAGGGTATATGTTTAATGAGACCTTATTTGAAGTTTTCCACTTGGGTCTGGAATATAATCCTACTTGCAATTTTGGGGCGTTCCTTGTAACCATGGGTTTCACAAAAATTGGGCCTCAAGTATATTGTTGTGTGTCAAAGGATGGCAATAAACCTACATGAAGGCTTAATTAATGGCTGAAAGGAAGGTTGTGATTTGCATTAAATGGTTTTTTTTTTTTCCTTCTGAGCTTGTTTCCGCTGTTTCTCCAGCCCTATCTTCTTTTCTTTCCAGTAAACTTTTTCTTCCTTAGCCCCAGGTGTTGGGTTGACAGCTCTGTTCCTTCTCTTGCTATTTCTTTCTCTAAAGCAATGATAGCCCTTTAAGTTATGTAAAACGGGTCAAAACACACTTGGACACGACAAGCACAATTCAAACATGTTAAAAATCCACATTTGAGTATAAACTGGACAAAGTGAGGTTTTCCATTAGTGAAGCAGGTTTGAAGGAAGAGACACAAATGTGTACTTATTGCGTTCAAGAAGAGACTCACTCCAAACTCTGTTTCTTGTTCTTTAATTGCCTCATATAATTGTCCATGCAACATTGAATGAGCAATAAAGATGCTTGCCATGAGAAATAAAGTTTTCAGGGAGAAAAGAAAAGTACATCCTGCAGGCAAGATTATGCAATAGACCCCTCCACGGGTTTGTGTCACCCCACCCTCGTTTCCATGAACCTGGATCCCCTCCACCTGCACATTAGATTTAATCATATGACATATGAGTAAGCAGTGCAGAAAATAAGGAGTTATGCAATGTAACATCATAAGGACTTATAGTATTTCTTGGCCTTAAAATCAATCATTTGTATCTCAGCCTGAACTGGCAGCCACTAATTGGTTTAAAATTTAAAGATCGATAGTCAGAGTCCAAAGTCAAAGTTTTCATAAATGGACAGTATGAACTTCATGGACGAAGATATTCAAGATTCAATCCAAGATAACACGTCAAATGGTGAAACTACGTTGTTACAAAACTTAAAAAATAAAGATGAGATAATATAGATGAGAACAATAATATCTTGAGCCCATCTTCATGGCAGAAACAGTTGCGAGAGATTGCTAACTGAAGAAAAAAGTAGTGTGAAAGTTATGTTCAATATCTCTAGGTAGTATGGTCATTATCTGCAATACACAGCAGCTAATAACTTCACTCCAGGTAGCTACATAATGAATTCTGGAGAACTTAAATCTGCAACCTGCATTGTTAACAAATGCCTTAGTCTTTGCTTCATGAGATCCTTGATGATCTTAGTTACAAGCATTCATAAGGGAGTTGACACCAAATGTTGGAAGGTTGCCTCCACGGGCAACTTTTTATCCACCTATGGGTTTTAAACACAATGAAAGAAGAGAGGCATATGGAGGATTGAGATTCTTGATAAAGGCAGGAGAGAAGTGACTTCTATAATAAAGTGGTCTTCGTCAGTAATTACATAAGCCATCCGCAGAAAAAAGAAAATTGGAAGTTGAGAACAGGAACAACGTTGGATGAAACATTCTGAATGCAAGAATTTTAAGTATAATGACTCGTAAGGAAACTTTTCTCTAGAAGGACACTGAAAAGCTAGGTTCCAGTTGCAAAGAGGGCCATGTAGGAGGTAGGTAATCTCCACTTCCTAAGGGTGTGTTGGTGTGAAAAGGACATAGGAAGCTTTCCACAGGTCACCCAAAACTTAATAAGGGAGATTCTGTTTTTGCAACTTCTGTATAGCCTGACTCTTCTATAAGAGCTCTCAGTGTTTAACACATTACCAACAAAAAAAAGAGCATTCCTAAGGCCAGTGAGGGGTTAAGTTCTAACCCAGCGTCATAAGGACTCTCTGAAATTTGAGCATACAAGCATGTTTGCAAGCGAGAAACGCATGAGCACTTCCTTTTTTACTTCTTACTACTTATTATAGGAAGCTTCATCCTTATAAAACGAACTAATTTCAACATTTGAATTACGCTTAGACCAAACCAAGTAGAGATTACATTGGTTAGCTAAAACATTTAGCTACAAAAAAATTTCAGGATATTATAGTGGAAGTCAGAAAATACTGATAAAATATACTCTTGGAATACACTTCAAAGCCAAAGCTTCGGTTGTCAACTAACATAAACCTTTATCGGAAATATATTTCTAAATCAAATCTCATTCAAATTCAAAAAGTACCATGAAAGATATTCTATGATAAGCAGAAGAGTATAATCCATATCATTTATAATACAATGCTCGCTGGAATTTGAAAGAACTGATAATTTCTTATTTAAAATGTCGAAATAGTTTCTTCAAGCTACCATGCCATGTCATCATAGCACAAAAGTTTTAGAAAAGAGCATTTTACCTTGCCACACGTGAGTATGCAAGCGATTGCATGACTTGCTTCATGCAGAAACACGGTGATGAGCTTAAAAGGTGTCAACAGTACTGTCCTCCATAGCTATAAGAATGGAAGCAAAACTTCTAGGTCAAAAGGTTAGTTGAGAAAACAATCAACTTCTTATTCAAATTCACGAGGATGAAAAAAAGTTTCTCAATTCTTCCTGCAGGACAAATCTTATTCAGATACCAATAGATTATAAACAATAAGCTTCACCAATATAAAAAATCAAGTTCAGTGCAAAACTTGTTTGAAATTTGAAAACTCAAGCCATCTAAATGAATGCACTTCTAAACCCAGGGAAGGTTGCATCAATCCACCATGTTCAACTTTCTCTATTTATTCCTCGGCCCGCACCTATATTGGGGAATAGTGTATCATATCTCTTCAACAGAAAGCAATATGTAACCTTTCTCTCACCATGAGATTGCCTTTGTTATCAGTCTCATACAGCTTCGAAGCAGAAGTGTCCGTTACACCTTCTCAGTTGTCCTTTTTACTCATCTTGCTAGCTCCTAACAATGCTCATTTTGAGATTCAGTCAAACGCTTTCCAGTTATGATTAGGAACAAATCATACCAGTTCATTATCTCTATATTAACTTAAAAAAGTACCTATCAATTTTTCCAATTTTCCGGAGAAGAAAAATCAACTTTTCCAAGTAACATCCGCTTGGATGCTAGTGATCATATGATAAAAGCCTATACGAGGTTGAATGCTACTATGTTATTAACCTAATAAGCAGTTATTTGTTTCTACTAATCTTCTGAATATTTTAACCACGGTCCCATCGTTTTCAAGTTAATATGCAAATTCGCCAACAAGCAGGAAAACCAACCAAAATTTTTATTTTTATTTTTATTTTCCCAGAAATAAGTACTTTATTTTCATTAGTCAAACCACTTTGTCGAAGGATATTCTATTTGAAATCCACCAAGGAAAAATACAGAAAAAAATGAAGACAATCCCACATGTTCTGTTTGATCATCCACAAAATGTGCAAGAAAATCAGTATCTCGATCCTCAAAACTTTTCCTCAGTCGAGCCCAAATGTAATTTTTGGCTCCGTTGACCAAAGCTGTTTGTTCTTCCAAAATAAACATAGAAACAACCCAAACATAACAACCCGATTTGGGTTTCTCTTTTGCTTTCATGAGGACCAAAAAAACCATGAAAAAGAAGAGCAAGACCAAAACAAAGCATACCGCGAGGGTTACAACGGTGAAGACCGCGACAGTGATTAAGAACGCGGCCTGGTCGTGCTTGCAGCAGTCCTTGAGCTCCCAGTTCGGCATTATCTATCCCCCTTTTCCCCCTTATCCCCCTGCTTCAACTAAGCCAAGAAAGCGATCTCCGGGTTAGAGACAGCTAGAAATAAAAAAATAAAAAAAGGACCTTTTTCGAAGCGGGGGATAATTGGAAAGGTGAAAAAGTTAGAGAACGTGGAGAACACCAAGGAAACTGCCGAGAAAGTGGCTCCCCTATAGTTGGACTTAGCTTCTTCGTCAGAATGTTCTGGGAATGACATACCCAATAGCCTTCTCTGGCTTAAGGCCGTCACACGGTGAGACTCGGTCATGATTGGCCAATTTGCCGTGGGGGACTTCTGTCTTTGCCCTTACAGCTGGTGGCTCCTTTTTTTTTTTTTTTTGCCCACTTCTTTCGTAGAGGTGGGCCAATTTGATCAACGAGACTCTGTCTTTTTGAATCTACACCGACCAATTCAAAGTCAACACGTCATTGGTTAGCAAAGAGTCCTTCACCTCTTCATCTTCCCGAACAAAAAGAAACGTGAAGATTAGAAAATTACCATGTTTGAAATAAGAGATAAGAGCACTTTTATAATAAACTCAAAATTTGACCTAACTCTTAAGGCCAATCCTAAATTTTCAGTTACAAGTATTTCAAAATATTTTAGTTATAGATACTCTACCAATGTTTATTTATTAAGATGATGAAACTTCCATAAATTACACTTTGACATGAAAGTCTTTCATTGAATACTTTGGTTACAAAACAACTTCTAAAGCGACTAAGTCATTTGAAAAATCCTAATAAATAAATATAACTTTATGAAGCAGTTTATTTTTTTTTAATTTTAAATCAAGAACGATGAATGCAGCTTGCTCTAAAAGTAGCAAGAGTTTAGAGAGAATATCAATAAGGTTAGATTGGTACTTTGATATGTCAAAGTGATTATAAATATGTAAATTAATTATCACATTTATCTTGTGGATAGTTATTGGGTATATCTTATTTCATATATATTTGTAATATATCATAGACTTTTTTGTGGTATATTCTAAATATATCAAGAAAAAACTATAAGAAAACCTAAGAGAGAGAAAGAAAGGTTACGCAGTTGGAACGCCAACAACTTGTGCCCTACATTGTTTGGTGTTACAACCATCAAGTAAGAGAGTCCAATGTGTAGGTGGTGTAGGTGGTGTAGATGCATGAATGAGTTATTGTAAGTGTTGAGAATAGCCATGAGTGAGTTATGTGTGGGTTTCGTAAACAATTTCTTTGTATTTGTTTGAATAATCTTAATAAGACTAATTTCAACATATTTTATTTGAATATCATTCTTAATTTAGGTTTCTATAAATCCAAATTGACTATAGGCCCTATAAGCTTGAAAGAAACCATCATACTTTGTAGTTGACACCAAGGTGACTCACTATGACATTTATGTGTCAAGTCGCTCTTATGGTTTGAATTCAAGACATAAGGTTGATTTTGATACCAGTTTTAATATGCCTCAATCACTTTGTCATAAAACTCAAATATAAAGATGAATCTCATTACATTTCATTTGAGTATTATTTGCTACTTAGTCTTTTATAAGCTCAAACTTGATACAACCCCCATAAGCTAGCACATAATGGTCTAAATTTGGATGTGACATGCAAAAACTCTTGCAACTTGCAAGAACAATTTTTCGAACATGTAAGGGACGGTTACAAAATAACTAAACCTATTTTAAACTCTAATAAGCTGTACTATCTACGCATGAAAGGGATGATGGGACGGACCAACGAAGTTTAACACACTTGTGGGAGCATAACATTGAAGAAAAATAGAGAAAAGCAAGATATCTCAAGGGAGTTGAGATATCTTGAACCTTATATTAAAGGAAAAACTACAAGAACAAATGTTTAAAAGGTGTGAAAAGATGAATCAAAGGATTATACAAGTATCACTTATATACAAGAGTGACAAAGAGACCGTTGTGTATCAACGGTTTGTTTTGAGTTTGAATTTGATTTTGAAGATGTAGCGTGCATCATTGGAGAAACTGAAAAGGTGATTGTTTCAGAGGCTGTTAACCTAGAATGAGGAGCATATACATTTTTAGTTTCAACTAGAGGGCAGGCTAGGAGAAACGGCATAGGAGGAAGCCATCTTAGACTTTTATGTACTATGCTAACATAGATGCTTCTTTTCCAAGTAGTTACTTTCTTTAAGCCCCTGCAAACTTGGTGGGGAATAAGATGTTACACCAAGTTTGGATCGCAAGGAAAGAAAAGAGAGACACAAGAGGGGCTTGGTAAAAATATCATTAAGCTGCTGAGAAGATGGGACATAAATTGTAGTAATGGATCCCAAAGCCATTTTTTCACATATAAAATGAGAATTGATGGAGATGTGCTTTGTTTTTCCATTTAGAGTAGGCTTGGTTATGAGTTGCAAGGCTGAAATGTTATCACAGTGCAAGATTGTGGGACATGGTTGAGGCACAAAGAGGTCACGGAGGAAAGCGTATATCTAGGTAGACTCTGCAGCAACAGAAGCAAGAGAACGATATTTTTGTTAGGTTTTATGGCTTAACAAGAAGGAGGGTTGAATTGTTATTCTAACAATCGGATGCTTTTGTATGATATAAAAAATTAAGTTAATTAATTTAACAGTTTATGAATTAATAAGCAATCAAACAAACAGAATTATTCAAACAGGTAAAGAGCAAGAGAATCAACACCCAATTTACCACAGTAGTTCGGCACTCAATCCTTGAGTCCTACGTCCACCCTCTTCTCTTTCAATCCAACCGATTGAAGTCACCTTTACTCAACCTGATTAGGAGAACACGTTCTCCCTAATCCAAATAATTCATTCTTAAAGGAATTCTTAAGTCCAAATACAAATTATGATCAAAAGATCATGTACAGTAGCAAATCCCCGAATAATGTGTTAGTTTATAGGATATTGCTTATCAGAGGAGCCATTTAAGTATATGTAACAAGATACAGAGCTCCTATCACGAAAACCCCAATTTGAGTAAATTAGGTTTTCAGATTTTCCTCAAGATTTATGTGCAGTAAATGTTTTTAAATGAAATCAGCACATAAATAATGTTATACATGCTATGATTGAATATATAATCAAAGATCAAACCAAATAATCGAATATCACCGAACCCTTGTGAGTCACCGAGAGATGAGCAAACTTGAATCAAATAGTAAGTGAGCTTAAGAGATTTTCTTCACAAAGAGAACACTTCAAATAGATGTAGATCATCAAGCCAAAATCTTCACGTACACATCTTCTTTAAATAGGAAGTAGATCTAGGGCTTTTTTTAGATCAAACCTGAACCATAACTTTCTTCCCGTTAGGAATAATGACCCATCCATCAAATCGAACTCATATCATTCCTTAGAGCCTCAATCTGACCGTTCTGACAGCCAGTCTTCTCCAAAATCCTCCCGTTGAGGTTTCGGTTCTTGAGAGAAGTAGAGATGACATTGGAGACAAGTAGCAGTGGCTAGGGCAAAATGATCGAAAGACCTCTTATGTGCGTCTTTCTATTAAGTGAGACGACGTCATGGTAGGTGCATCTTTAATGGATGAGACGACACTGTAGCGAGCGCGAGTAGGCTTACTTTAGCAGGATTAAGCCGACGCGAGCTTGGGCCGCATCACATAGCCTCAGTCCAGCAACAAAGGATCTAGTCTAGTAACAAAAGATCCAATAGGTAAACACGGTCCAATATCAATAGAGTCCAAAGTTCAATTATGTAAACACGGTCCAAAAATATGATCTTTTACAAAGTTCATATTTTAGTGTAATACATATCTTAGCTTTGAACTAATATCAAGGTAGAATCAATCCCCTTCATATTCCTACAAATGCATAAAACCAAGTATCATATTTCTAAATAAAATATATTAAAATATATTAAAATATATTTTATTTCTTAAAGAAATATTCAAATACACAAATGTATTTCACAAGAACTTTAAGAATATGTTTTATGAAGGAATGTAGGAACCCGGTTACTTTATAACATCATTAATTGATATTATAATTTGTACACCTTTTACTTCCTATAATTTTCTTTTTGCACATATAAAAACATATTTCAAGAATTGATATTTACCAAAATATTTTTAGTCACAACAAAACCCTATTTTCCAACAATCTCCCCTTTTTTGATGATAACAAAATATTTCAATAGTATGGCACATGTCACCAAATATTAATCATGTTTTTCATGGGAACATACTTTGGCATTACAACATATTGATCATCACATAATTAATTTTGCAATATTTTCTGCTCACTACTTGTATGATTAGAATCCACAAGCAAGTCCTATACATGTGTCTAACAGATTTCGAAATTGATCATAGAACATGTGATATATGATTAGAATCCGCAAGCAAGTCCTATATATGTGTCTAACATATTTCGAAATTGATGATAGAACATGTGTTTTTTCAAGCAGGGGTGTTAGAGAGATATGTATCCCACATTCTGCACTGATATAGTCAGAAATGAGACTTCACATGTGCTTTATTCTTTCCTCCTTTTTGTCATAAGTAAAAAGAATGAGCATGCAAGTAATCAGGACAAACGACATAGATTGAGTAGACAGTAAACCAGTAAGGATAGGAGTAGGATACTAACCGGATGTTGTTAGAGTGGAAGTAGAGTCGCTCCCCCTCAAACCGAGCAGTTTGGGTAACAATAAAAGAACAGGATAGCAGTAATAGAGAATTCAAAGATTTTCAGGGACTAACATTCCAAGTTCTCTTCTAAAAGCATAAAATCTTTCCTTTGATAAAGGTTTGGTTAAGATATTAGCAACTTGCTGATCAGTGTTCACAAATTCAAGTACAACATCTCCTTTTTGAACATGACCCCAAATGAAATAATGTCTAATTTCTATGTGCTTTGTTTTAGAGTGCTGGATAGGATTTTTAGTGAGATTGATTGCACTGGTGTTGTCACATTTTAGTGGAACTTTATATGATAAGATGCCATAATCCTCTAATTGTTGTTTCATCCATAAAATTTGAGCACAACTACTGGCAGCAGCTATATATTCGGCTTTAGTGGAAGAGAGAGCTACACAGTTTTGTTTCTTAGAGTGCCAAGAAATAAGCATGTATCTAAGATAGTGACATCCACCACTCGTACTCTTCCTATCTAATTTGCATCCAGCATAATCAGAATCACTAAAGGCATGTAAATTCAGAGTTGTATCTCTAGGATACCAAATTCCTAAAGAAATCGTGTCTCTAATGTATCTAAAGATTCTTTTAACAGCAACTAGGTGCTGTTCTTTAGGATTGGATTGATACCTAGCACATAAACACACACTGAACATGATATCTGGTCTAGATGCAGTCAAATATAGCAAAGAACCAATCATTCCACGATATGATTTAGTGTCTACACTAATTCCATTTTCATCATTAGATAATGATAAATAAGTGCTCATTGGTGTATTCATTGGTTTAGAGTCGTGCATCTTGTATTTCTTGAGCAATTCATTTGTGTATTTTGTTTGACTTATAAAAGTTTCTTTGTTTGTTTGTTTGATTTGCAATCCAAGAAAATATGTTAACTCACCCATCATACTCATTTCAAATTCACTTTGCATGCATGCAGTAAATTCTTCACATAGTGTAGAATTTGTAGAACCAAACACAATATCATCAACATATATTTGAACAATCAAAATTTATTTTTCTTTTTTCTTTATAAATAATGTATTGTCCATTTTTCCTTTTCTAAAATCATGATTAATCAAGAAGGAACTTAGTTTATTATACCAAGCCCGTGGAGCTTGTTTCAAACCATATAAGACTTTTGACAATTTAAAGACATGATTTGAATAAATCGGATCTTCAAATCTGGGTGGTTATTCAACATATACCTCTTTCTTTATAATACCATTCAAGAATGCACTCTTGACATCCATTTGAAATAAGGTAAAGTTCATACAGCAAGTAAATGCAAGTAAGATTCGAATTGCTTCCAACCTAGCTACTGGTGCAAATGTTTCATCATAGTCAATCCATTCTTCTTAACTATATCCTTGTGCCACTAATCTAGCCTTATTTCTAGTAATAGTGCCATTTTCATCTAGTTTATTCCTGAATACCCATTTTGTACCTATAACTAGATGATCCTTTGGTCTAGGAACCAGATTCCAAACCTTACTTCTTTCAAACCGGTTTAATTCTTCTTACATAGCAAGAAACCAGTTTTCATCTTCAAGAGCCTCATCTACTTTCTTTGGCTTTACTTGAGATAGAAAGGCTTGATGTTCACATATGTTGTGAACCCGAGACCTTGTGCTTACTCTAACATTTGGATTTCCTATGATGTGATTGTGATCTACTTCATTTCTTACTCTAGGAAAGGAAGGTTCTCTAGTTTCAGACTCCTTTTCAACTTCAGCCCTATTTGGAAGACTTTTAGTTCCATTTTTCTCTTCGGTTTCTAGAATGCCGTGATAGTCATCCTCAAACTTAACATAAATTGACTCTTCTACAACTAAAGTTCGTTTGTTGAATACTCTATATGCCTTACTTGTATGAGAATATCCAAGAAATATTCCTTCATCACTCTTGGAATCAAATTTCCCAAGTGATTCTTTTCCATAATTCAAAACAAAAAATTTGCTGCGAAACACATGAAAATATGAAATGTTTGGTTTTCTTTCAAAGAATAATTCAAAAGGTGTCTTTTTCAAAATAGGTATGATTAAAGCACGATTTGAAATATAACAAGTTGTGTTTACAGCTTCTCCCTAAAAATGTTTAGGAAGATTATATTCACACATCATGGCTCTAGCCATTTCTTGAAGAGTTTTATTTTTCTTTTCAATAACACCATTTTGTTGTGGTGTTCTAGGAGCTGAAAAATTGTGTGAAATACTATTTTCTAAACAGAATTTTTCAAAAGGTTGGTTTTCAAATTCACCTCCGTGATCATTCTTATTTTTATGATTGAAAAACCTTTTTCATTTTGAATCATTTTACAAAATTCAGCAAATTTTTCAAATGCCTCATCTTTCCTAGCAAGCATGTATGTCCATGTGAATTTAGAATAATCATCTATAATGACTAGGACATAATATTTACCATTTAGTGTTGCTGTTCTCATAGGGCCGAAAAGGTCCATGTGTAGTATTTCTAATGGTCTAGATGTACTCACCACAAGCTTTGACTTGAAGCTACTTTGTGTATGTTTACCTTTAATGCATGTTTCACATATTCTATCATTGTTAAATTCTAAAGATGGAAGATCTTTTACTAAATTATACTTACACAGTTTTTCTATCAATCATAGACCCGCATGTCCTAGCCTTCTATGCCACAACCAAGCATGTTTGTTCAACATTCAATTTACTTAAATCAAGCACATAGATATTGTCTTTTCTATTTCTAACAATCTTCATTTTATGTTCAGCATGCTCAACAAGACAATTTTCTTTTCCAAAATTTATTTTGAATCCTTTATCACATAACTGACTTATGCTAAGTAGATTAAATTTTAGTTCATCTACAAGCAAAACTTCAGATATAAGTAGGGTATTAAGATTACCTATTGTTCTCATTCCTTTTATTCTTCCTTTGGAGTTATCTCTAAAAGACACCGTACCTCCATTTTTCAATTCAAGTGTTGAGAAGAGCTCCTTCATCCCAGTCAAGTGTCGAGAACATCCGCTGTCCAGAATCCACATGTTCTTGAGCTTTTTGTTCCTCATTTGTGTACTCATAACCTGCAGAAACAAATTTGATCGTTGAAGTGCTTGGTACCCTTTTTACTTTGGGTCCATGAGTGCTAGTTTGACTTAGAGTTCTGTCATTCTTAGGCAACCAAAGTTTCTTTACTTTGTAAGCTTTTCTAAGTCTTATGGGACATTTATCAAAATTATGACCAAAATAATTGTAAAAAGAGCATTTATTTTCATGCAGTGGAATTGAACATTCTTTTTCTTTAAAGAAATGCGTGAATGATTTTGATTTTTCATTCAATTTATATCCTAGTCCCACCTTATCATATATACCTCTTTAAGAATTTAGAATCCTATCTAACATGTCACTACCCTTTGTAAATTTCTTTAGCAACAGATTAGTTGCATCAAGTTTTAATTTCAAGTCACAATTTTCTTTTTCTAGCTCACGGACTCTATTCTTAAGATTTTCAGCACATACTTGTGAGTTATTTTCAACATGTATTTCAATATCAGAGCATGAATTGACATCACAGAAAGTTTCTATTCCTATTGTCATGTTTTCAAATTTTCTTTGTTTCTCATACATATCATTCATGCAAGCATCATATTTCATATATGCATTACCAGAAATACTAATGTTGTCATCCACGGAAATTGAAGCATCTTTCTTTTCAGTTTCATCTCTATATGCAGTAGTTCCTATACTTTGTTTATTATGTGCATCAGTTAAATTAGTTTTATGTATAAAAGTCAACATTTTCTATTTTTCAGATTTATTTTTTGCTTTTTCTATTTATTTTTTAACTTATTTGCATATTCAACTAAATTAGAAAATGTAGTTTCTAACCCATAATTTATTTGAAGAAACAGTTCAGAATCACTTACCTCGTTGTTTTCTTCCTCAAGAGTTGCTGTTATGGTTAGACATAGATGTGCAACTTCTTCTTGAGCTTCTTCATCAGATGAGGAGTTCTCATCATCATCCCAGGCAGCAATCATGGCTTTCTTTTTGTTCTTGATGTTTCTTTTCTTGATCATCGGACAATCAATCTTGATGTGTCTTGGTTTTCTGCATTCATAACACACATTCTCCCTAGGTTCATTTAATTCTTTTCTCCTAGTTTGCCCTATGTTTTTATTTAATCCTCTTCTTAGGAATTTTCTAAATCTTCTAGCTATAAAAGCTACTTCATCATTTTCTGACTCTTCCTCTTTAACCTTTTGAACTTCTACTTTAAGTGCAAGTGATCTTCTATTTTCCTTTTCTTTCTCTCTTCTCATAAGCTGCATTTCATGAGTTTTAAGAGAACCTAGCAAGTCATCTAAAGTCAGCACATCTAGGTCATGAGCTTCTTCTATGGCCATCTTTTTAGGATCCCAACTCTTGGGTAGGGATACTAACATTTTTCTCACCATTTCCTCATTTGTATAGGTTTTTCCTAGCAATTTAAGCTCAGAAATAATTTCAGTGAATCTACCAAACATATCACTAATAGTTTCAGAATCTTTCATAACAAATAATTCATAGTCATGTGTAAGCATATTGACTTTAGAAGACTTTACCTTTTTAGTTCCTTCATAGATAACTTCTAATTTATTCTAAATTTCTTTACCGGTGGTGCAAGAGGACACTTTGTTAAACTCATGTGCTCTAAGACCACTATAGATCATAGTCATGGACTTAGCATTTAACCCTATTAGTTTAGCTTCATTCTTTGACCACTCATCAGTTTCGGGTAATGTAATACCCTTCTTGATTACTTGCCAAACTTCTGGATCTTGGCCTATTATGAAAACTTGCATTAATTATTTCCAATGCCTAAAATTAATGCCATCAAACAAGGGAGGTTTATTAAACCCTGTAACAGCTAAACCTTTGTCAGAAGCCATAGTATGGATCTACTCTAGGATATTAATCCTTTTAATTAGAGAACTTGGCTCTGATACCAATTGTTAGGTTTTATGGCTTAACAAGAAGGGGAGGTTGAATTGTTATTTTAACAATTGGATGCTTTTGTATGATATAAAAAATTAAGTTAATTAATTTAACAGTTTATGAATTAATAAGCAATCAAACAAACAGAATTATTCAAACAGGTAAAGAGTAAGAGAATCAACACCCAATTTACCACGGTGGTTCGGCACTCAATCCTTGAATCCTATGTCCACCCTCTTCTTCTTCAATCTAACCGATTGAAGTCACTTTACTCAACCTGATTAGGAGAACACGTTCTCCCTAATCCAAATAATTCATTCTCAAAGGAATTCTTAAGTCCGAATACAAATTATGATCAAAAGATCATGTACAGTAGCAAATCCCTGAATAATGTGTTAGTTTATGGGATATTGCTGATCAGAGGAGCTATTTAAGTATATGTAACAAGATACAAAGCTCCTATAACGAAATTCCCAATTTGAGTAAATTAGGGTTTCAGATTTTCCTTAAGATTTATGTGCAATAAATGTTTTTAAATGAAATCAGCACATAAATAATGTTATACAAGCTATGATTGAATATATAATCAAAGATCAAACCAAATAATTGAATATCACCAAACCCTTGTGAGTCATCGAGAGATGAGCAAACTTGAATCAAATAGTAAGTGAGCTTAAGAGATTTTCTTCACAAAGAGAACACTTCAAATAGATGTAGATCATCAAGCCAAAATCTTCATGTACACATCTTCTTTAAATAGGAAGTAGATCTAGGGCTTTTTTTAGATCAAACCTGAACCATAACTTTCTTCCCGTTAGGAATAATGACCCATCCATCAAATCGAACTCATATCATTCCTCAGAGCCTTAATCCGACCATTCTGACAGCTAGTCTTCTCCAAAATCCTCCCGTTGAGGTTTCGGTGTTTGAGAGAAGCAGAGATGACATTGGAGATGAGCAGCAGTAGCTAGGACAAAATGATCGAAAGACCTCTTATGTGCGTCTTCCTATTAAGTGAGATGACGTCGTGGCAGGTGCATCTCTAATGGATGAGACGACACCGTAGCGAGGGCGAGAAGGCTTACTTCAGCTGGATCGGGCCAACGCGAGCTCGGGATGCATCACAAAGCCTCAGTCCAGCAGCAAAGGATCCATTCCAGTAATAAAAGATCCAACAGATAAACACGGTTCAATATCAACAGAGTCTAAATTTCAATTACGTAAAGACGGTCCTAAAATATGATCTTTTACAAAGTTCATATTTTGGTGTAATACATATCTTAGCTTTGAACTAATATCAAGGTAAAATCAATCCCCCTCATATTCCTACAAATGCATAAAACCAAGTATCATATTTCGAAATAAAATATATTAATTAAAGAAATATTCAAATACACAAATGTATTTCACAAGAATTTTAAGAATATGTTTTATGATGGAATGTAAGAACTCAGTTACTTTATAATATCATTAATTGATATTATAATTTGTGCACCTTTTACTTCCTATAATTTTCTTTTTGCACATGTAAAAACATATTTCAAGAATTGATATTTACCAAAATATTTTTAATCACAACAAAACTCTATTTTCCAACAATTTTGATTCAGTGGAGGACCTGGATATTGCTGGTTGACGTTTTAAACTTTAGGAAATTAAATTTGCTCCTAAAAAGAAACAAAAGCCCGAAGTTTACCACCAAGTAGAGGGATAACCACCCTAATCAGTGTCGGTGAACCCACAGAGATCAAGGCCACTACGAGAGTGAAACTGGAGGCATAAATCAACTATGCCATGAACATATCGTAGGACTCACTTGAGATTGTGATGGTCAAGAAGGGAAGGAGCATGCATCACATGACAAAGCCAATTAACAACAAAAGATAAATCATGCCTAGTCATGGTTAAATATTGAAGAGCCCCAACTAGGCGGAAGGTAGATGGCTGAGAGAAAAGAGAGGAACCAAGTTTGACTTATGGGGGCTTACTAGCAAGTGGTGTAGCAATGGATTTACAATTAGTCATGCTGGGTCGTGACAAGAGGTCTATGGCATATTGTCTTTGACTTAAGTGTAACCCAGTAGCCGTTCAATGAACCTTAATGCCAAGAAAGAAGTGTAGGTTACCAAGTTGTTTTAGAGAAAATTTTGAACGAAGGGTAGAAAGATAATCCTTTACATGCTTGGTGGAGTTGCCGATGACTATTAAATCATTCACATATAACGATAACCATAAGTGCACCTTATTTGATTGATAAATAAATAATGAGGGGTCATTTTATGATGCAAGAAAGCCATATTCCAGCATAAATGTAGTGAAGCGGTTGTACCATGCTCTAGGAGCCTGCTTTAGGCCATAAAGGGCATGCCTTAGCTTACAAACATGGTTGGGTTTGGCATGATCAACATAACTAAGGGGCTGATGCATAAACACTGTCTCAAAGAGAGGCCCATGTAAGAAGGCATTGTTGATTTCGAATTGAAACAACATCTAATTCCTGATGGGAGCAATAGAGAGAACAAGGTAGATAATTATGTGTCTCATTACAGGGGAGAAGGTTTCAAGGAAATCAACTCCTAGCTCTTGGTGAAAACTTTTTGCAACAAGCCTCGCCTTAAGTCTATCAACCAAACCATTAGGACCAAGCTTGGTTTATTACAGCCATTGGCAGCCAACCACATTCTATGAAGGATGACAAGGAACAAGAGACCACGTCTGGTTTTGAGCAAGTGCATGGATTTCTTCATCCATTGTAGATTTCCAGCCATTATGGAAAAGTGCAGATTTAACCGTGGTTAGTGGGGTAGGAATAATGTGGGTGGAAAGGGCATATTTTGGGTTGGGTTTAAAATCCTAGACTGACTCCCTGTTCTCATGGGATGGGTTTGTACGGGGACAGATGAATGAATAGGTAAAGAAGTGGATGAAATGTCATCTGATCCAAGAGAAGTATCCGAACATGAAGTAAAAGCACGAGGTTGAGGAGAGAGAGGGTCATTCGAATGTGAAGAAGGTGAAACTTAGGATTGAAAAGGAGGGAGATTACTTAAAGGTAGAAAATGGTTTAGGAACGTGCCATGAGGAGAAAGAAGGTTGCTTAAAGGTGAAGAGTGGGTTACGGAGGTGCCATGAGGAGAAAGACAATTATCTAAAGGTGGACAGTGGGTGCCGTGATGTGTGGAGGTAGGAACTTTTTCTAGTAAGGGGGTCCCATGAGGAGAGAGAATATGGCTTAAAGGTGGAGGGTGGGTTACAGAGGTGCATGAGGAAAGAGACAATTATCCAAAAGTGGAGAGTGGGTGCCGTGATGAGTGGAGGTAGGAACTTTTTTTAATGAGGATATGCATGGATTTAAAGGAGAACAATTTTGAACTTTTCTTTGTTGCACTCCATCCATGGTATGTTGCATGGAAGTAGGGGAGGAAGGTCCTTCAACCAAGGACATGTCATGCTCTGCATGTGGGGAAAGCATTCCAATCATACCATGAGGGGGCGATGTGTTCTCACAAGGTGAGTCATGTACCAAAGAAGATCCTTAAGGGAGGCATGTGTCCATGAAAGGAACGGGCCTGGTACGTGCACAAGGGCCAAGAGATGAGGATGAACTCATAGGAGAGAAAGTCCGTGAGTTTGACATAGTAGCCTGTGGAAAATAAGTATAGCTAGATGTAGGAGGTAACAAGTTTGTAGGAGTAGGCATTGGTGTAATAATAGTATTCGAACGAGATGTTATAGGAGCAATCGAAGACCCAGGAGTAGCTTGTAGCTTTTTTTGAATAAAAGGAAAGAGGTCTTCATTGAAGAGGACGTGCTGAGAGACAAAGGTTTGACGTGTAGGAATATGATAACATCGACAAAATTTGTGTTTAAGACTATACCCTATAAAAACACATTCAATAGAGCATGGAGATAATTTATCTGAGGCCAAGTGTCGAAGGTGTGGATAACAAGCACATCCAATCTTTAGCAAGATGGAATAATCAGGTTTCCTTTGATATAATTGTTCAAACGATGAAAACCCTTGTAGAGAGGTTGAAGGAAGTCTGTTAATCAAAAAGAGAGCAGTAGCAAAAACATTTGACCAAAAGATGACTATTAAATAGCTGCAGCCTATGTTTACCGAAACTGCATTGACGATGAGCTTTCTTCTTATGGTAGGCATTGCATAGCGCGTGCGAGAGAGAGAGAGAGAGAGAGAGAGAGAGAGAGAGAGAGAGAGAGAGAGGTTTTACTCAAGGAGTGTTCCAAAGAACGACCAAGTGGAGATGAGGTTTTGCGGAGGTGATGGGGTGAGGAAGGTGGTCTATAAATTTTGCATGTGAGCTAGGAAGGGCCTCTGTGTGATTTTATAGCATGTTTGTTACTATTTGTTAATGACAAAGCGATCATAACCACACTGTCCGTAAATATATATTTTAAGTAATATCGTAGATTGGCTGTCATGTAGCAGTGTGTGATTCAACAGTCGTGGGTGTCTCTCCCAATTAAATAATTGCCCATTTGATAAGCTTACTAATGTAGCATATACTAATGGTCTTTGGATTAGTCTAATAAAATAAGACATGTGGCTTTCATAATAGTTTAATATGAACTAGCATGTGTGGTCTATCACTTGATAGGATTATGATAGGCCAAACCTATTAAGTCAGCATATAAAGAAACTGTTAAGTTATATTCTCTACCTCTATAAACAATATTATAAGGAAAAGTGAGACCTAAGAGTTTTTCATAAGTCATCTCTCATAGTTGTCTCATTGAAGCCATTATACATAAAGTGAGAATGAAGAATATGTTCCTAGTACAGCTTACACAAATCTATAACCACGTCCACAACATGGCACTACATGGATAGCATGTAGGAAGGGACTAACTTTTGTAAGTTTAAGTCACTCTTAGTAACCCCTTAATAGTGTAAAGGGAAATTATTCTTTGGTTTTTCTATCACAAAGACATGGGCATGAAAGGTTGGGTAAATTAATGCACAAAAGTAAACATGTGTATGTGCATTCTACCATGTGTTAGTAGATTTCTATCCCCCTATTGTAAACTCCACTCATTATAAAGGATGTGAAGACTATAATGAAGGTAAAAAATTTGTTAAACTCTTCGTTACTCTAAAGGTTAACTCCTTTTAGAGAAGTCCTAGCCATTGTTGTAATCATAGCTAAAAAGAAGTATTTCAAGATCTATCAAGAATAGCCAACCTTTCATCCCCAAACACATTCTTAAACCTTGGTCCACACTAGCTCCTAACTAAAAGATTAGATTTTGCTTTGCAGATTTTTACTATAGATTCAAAGAACAATATGCATTCCTTATTCTAGTCTTATTTATAATATTGTTTTTATTGTCTTTGGTATTTTTGATTTTGACTATGCAGATTCTGAATTTTTTATTTAACTGGAAATAAGTTATTGCTTATATTTTACACAATCATATTATTAAATGATAGAGCACAAATGTGATAACACGCGTTGGAAAATCTGCGCTTCTCTCTGTCAGAACGGTAGTTGAGAAACCGTGCCACAAAAATTAATTGTGACACTGATGGCATGTCAGACGGAGGCTCAAGGTGGGAGCTGAAGCAAAGCGCGAAGGAGTCAACTGGGTCGTCATGGGCAGGTAATTTAACATAAAATTATTTCTTACCTCTGAGTTATAGGTTTCTATGGTAGGCCTATTGTTTATTTTAAATTCTTTGAACTCGTAGGAGAGAGAGTCCATGAGTTTGACGTAGTAGCATGTGGAAAATAAGTACAGCTAGATGTAGGAGGCAACAAGTTTGCAGGAGTAGGCATGTAAAAATAATATTTGAAGGAGATGTTATAGGAGCAATTGAAGACCTAGGAGTAGCTTGTAGCTTCTTTTGAATAAAAGGAAAAAGGTCTTCGTTGAAGAAGACGTGATGAGAGACAAAGGTTTGGTGTGTAGAAATATGATAACACCGATAACATGTGTTTAAGACTATATCCCATAAAAACACATTTAAGAGAGCACGGGGATAATTTATCTGAGGCCAAGTGTCAAAGGTGTGGATAACAAGCACATCCCGTCGGCAAGATAGAATAATCAAGTTTCCTTTGATATAATTGTTCAAACCGTAAAACCCTTTGTAGAGAGGTTGAAGGAAGTCTGTCAATCAAAAAGAGAGCAGTAGCAAAAATATATGGTAAAAAAAAACTCTAAGGCAGTGATGAGATGCGATCCGGCACTTAGACTGTTGTGTATCAAATGGCTCCGATAAGCAACCAGGCCCAAAGGGATTGTTGTGTATCAACAGTGTGTTTTGAGTTTGAATTTGATTTTGAAGATGTAGCGTGCATCGTTGGAGAAACTGAAAAGGAGATTGTTTCAGAGGCTGTCAGCGTAGAATGAGGAGCAGATATGTTTTCAGTTTCAACTAGAGGTAGGCTAGGAGAAACAGCATAGGAGGAGGCCATCGTAGACTTTTCTTTCTTGTGCTGACGTGGATGCTTCTTTTCAAGGTAGTTACTTTCTTTAAGCATCACCAGCACGCCATTGTAAAACTGGCTCATCGGACTAGTTGGCTATGGTTTCACTATAAAATAAAGGGAGATAATGTCCCGTTGGCTGTTGCGCTAATGGATAGAGCCCAACCGTGAAGAAATCCAAAGAGAACATAACTTACTCCGCCTAAGCAAGAAATGAAGATGGCGATCGGGCCTGAAAGTTTCAGGGTGGTGTTCTTTCTTTAAAGACACCATGTATCCGGTGATCAGCCCACAGTTAGCTTGCAAGAAACAAATGAACTTTTTTAACAGTCATCATAAACCACTTTCTTCCAAAGCGAGAAAAAGAAGAAGCTTCCGTTGATCTTTTCCACTCTAGCTGTCGTTGATTCTTGGGAGGATCACATCACAAAGAAGCTGCACCGCAACTTCTCAAAGAATTAAAGAAAAAAAAAAAAAACCTCTCACCTTTTCAATTCATTGATCAATCGCAATTGTTGACTAAAATTGTGGCAATCTTAATGCAGGTCTTGCTCGCCTTAGCGAATTAAAAAGATTATGTTAGATGACATTATATTACCTGACGTTGATTCATGATTGTAGGCGAAAAAGTTGGCACTCTGCCAGGGCTCGAGCCTTTTAGGGCGTTTGAAGAACAGTTGGGAAATTTGAGATCGTCTAAATATATGTGACTGATGCTTCAACGGAGTTGACAGGAGTAGCTGTCATCATCGATAGTCATCCGTTGACGCGGAAAGTTTACGTTGTAATTGCCTTATGTATTACGCGTATCAGGCCTGTTGTGTTGACTAGATTATTTATTTATTTAATATTTATCAGATTTCTTAGGCAGCATGACAAACAAAAGGTTACACCGTGATATAAGTTTCACCCAAGGCTTCCAATGACAGATGTATTTCAACTTGTCCGCATTACTGTAGCATTGATATATCTTTTGCCCAGCACCACCATATCTGAAACCACTCCTCCTCTCTTCTCACGGAATGGGACAAAAAATGGCATTGTATAGTGGACGATCTATCATTATTTTGGTGGTAGTTAATGAATTTAAATGTAGTCCTTGTGACTATATAGGTGGAACAAGACCGACGGACACTAGTTGATTATGAGGAAGATGGATAGCACCTGTTGTGTCGACACTAGTTGATTCTTCCTAAACGAATCTTATGTTCCTAAATTATGTCCAATTTGCCCGGTGGACTAAATCCAAAACTGCTTTGATAATACCAGGTTTCTTTGCCCGATGACTTCGATTTTCCTGAGCATTTTACTTCCCGAAAGTCGATGAGCGGTTTTGGTTGGAATGAAAATGCGTTTTGGTTAATTGGAAATTGCCCTTATTTAGACTCTTTGAAGTTGAACATAAATGGATTTGGTATTAAGAGTGCATAGGCAAGAGGGAGAGTGGTGCAAGACTGAAAGGAAAGTGTGCTCTTGGTGTATTTAGTTAATTTGAAAATATGTCATTAGAAGGGTATCGTGTTATGATTTATTACATAAAATGAATTTGAACATTATAAACCTCCTTGAACAAAGTTAATTTTGTTTTATGTTAAGTTTTAATCAATGTAATTTTTTATTTTTTATTACTGACTAGTATCTATGCTAGTTGATTGTGGTTTTATGTTTTTGATGTTTTCCACTCATTTATCAAGTTTAAGTTATGAGAGATTAGGTGTTACACCTTTTATATGTATTTTTTTTAGCAAGTTTGACATTCTAATTCACCTTTGTTATCCATATAAATGATAAGAGTACTGTTTCATTTAAAAAAAAAAAATGAAAATGCGTTCTGTCCATTCTAGACCCTAAAGGATTCATTTATTTGACACAGGATAGTATATCCTATTAAAGTAAAACGTCGTACATGGAGCAAAATGCATTTCCCCGTTCAGCTTTTAAGTCGTACATTCCAAGCGTGAAGTCTTCCTCGTCGTCAATTGCCATAATTATTATTTTTCCATCAAGTTATGTCACTTTTCTCTACCTTCCATATTTTCCCATCCAAGCTCAAGTAGCTCACCTATCATTCCTTCTAGCCATCACTTCTTCTAGCCCCAGATGGATTCCTGGCTTTCCTCACAGTCTTCTTTCCTGGTTCCTTTCTTCATCATATTCTTGGTCTCCGTCGAGGTTCCGGGGTCTTTTTGCGGCTATAATTTTTATGCGAGTTGTAGCAATCAGTTTAACTGCGGGGACACCACCCATGTGGGTTATCCATTCTGGGGTGAAGGCCGATCGGATGGCTGTGGCAATCCTAAGTTAAAGCTCAGTTGTAAGAAAAATATCACTACCATGGAAATGATGCAGATGAAGTATCGCGTTTTAGGTCTCAACAAAAGCAGCCAAATGCTCAGAATTGTCAGGAATGACTACTTCTCTGGAATATGTTCTCCTGAGTTTGTGAATAGCAAGCTGGATTCCGAGCTTTTTGATTATGGCCCTGGCTGCACTAATATCACGCTATCCTATGGTTGCCCTTCAAGCATCCCAGCACTAGTCCCTTGCATCATTAAAGGGCTCACCTCGACAGGTGTGATGATACAACCTGGAGCTGAAGGCCCTGGGTTATGTGAGAAAAGTGTGGTTGTTCCTGTTCTTGAAGCTCAGGTTGTAGATCTTACAAGTTGGCCAATGATTGAAGACGCCATCAAAAAAGGTTTCAAGGTGAAGTGGAAGGAGGATACCGCAGCTTGTGGTGCGTGCACCGAGTCAAAGGGAGTTTGTGGATATGACCTGTCTACGAATGAAACTACTTGCTACTGCCCAAATCAATCAAGGGGGTCTACATGTTCTCCCTCAACAAACGCGCCTCCGAAAAAATCAGGTATGTCCCTAATTCTACTTCTAGTCTAGCGAGCGCCTCAACTTGTCACTAGCCTTCGGCTATTGTCTCCCAAGCAAGGGGGTGGATTTTTAAGTTGTACCTGTTGTTGACTGGTTGAGAGTCCTTAGCAACTCCATCTCCAAAATTGTAAGGCCTTGAAGAGGCATCTCAGGTCATACAAAAGAAAAAAGGATTAGGATGAGCTAAGAGCGTGGATTGCGAATTACCAAAATTTAAATTTCTTTTAAAATATTATTCTTTCTTTTTGAGACTATTAATTATTCCAACTGAAAAGCAACAAATCTTTGAGCCGGTCACAATTTCGCTAACCATATGTCATAGTAGCAATCAAGTTCCTTTCTCAATATTATTTTAGAAATTTAATAAATAAAACGGTTATAGTGAAGATATCTGCCCGATAACATTGTTGAATGTGTTAGAAAGAAGTGAAAAAGTAGAGTTTAGATGGTTATTTTGAGTCTAACCTGCTCTCTTTGACCCGTTAAGAATTAAATATGATCTTGGACTTCAAAGTTTTGTCATTATATTGGAGTCAGTCCCCTAATTGTGGCCCAAACTTTGTCAAATCCATTAGTTTTCACAATTTGGACGCTTGAGAGGAATTCTGAGACCTTCATCTCCACCCTTCCTTTTTTAATCTGATCACCTTAATCTGCTTTTACAGTTTTGATATTGCTCATTTATGAGCCATAGTGATTTTATGTGAATTAAATATTTTAGAAATGTATAGAATTCTAATGCATAATCTTATTTTTCAATATTAAAATTTCAAATTATAGTTGATCTTAATTGTTATCAAGAGTAATTTATGACTTGATATCAGGAATTTTTTTAAGGATCAAAATTAGGAATCTATATTAACAGTTCGAACATTAACGCATGTTGGATATAGTGTGTTCTTTTTCTTATATCTTTTCCATCCATTTCATTTTTATTTTTCTGGATTACCATTGTAACTGATTTCATTTGCTTTATCCTAAAGTCTTATACTGTCGGTAGTTTTTCTTTCATGAAGTTGATGCCTCCCCTTGTTTGTTTCCCCGCCATAAAAAATTCCTCAATTGTGTCACAAAGTCCATGCCAAGATGCTCTAAATTGACTTTGACACCCAATGATGTCCCACAATATTATTGAAGGCCTAAATATTTAAAGCCAACCCCTTTCACCACTTATAGATTCATCATTCCTTTGGCTTTCCTTTTTTTTTTTTTTTTTCTTTCTTTCTTTCTGTATGACAAAACTAAAGAATAATACGTGAAAGACATTCCCCATTAAATTTGCCTATCAAGACATATGTGGCCATCATCATCTACCACCTAACTATTTTCCATTAACGGCTGCCAGCCCTGCCACCTTCCAACTCATTACAATATTCAGGCCAACCTTTAGTTCACCTAGCTGAGTGGGCTCGCTAGTTAATATTGAGTCAACTTGTCTATTTAGGTCAACCTTTATCACAAATTAGTGATAGCAAATAGTCACTTGGACAATAAGACAATGTTTCAAATTGCAATTGGTATTGCTCGAGGGCTTGAATACTTGCATCGGGGTTGTAACACAAGGATCTTACATTTTGACATAAAACCACACAATATATTATTGGATGAAGATTTGTGCCCAAAAATCTCTGATTTTGGGCTTGCTAAACTATGCAAACCAAAAGAAAGTATTGTGTCAATGACGGGCATGAGAGGAACTCCTGGATACATTGCCCCAGAGGTATTTAATCCTTACTTTGGTAGAGTCTCTCACAAGTCTGATGTTTACAGTTATGGAATGTTAGTTCTTGAAATGAATGGAGTAAGAAAAATAACTGATACTACAGACTCTCATAGCAGTGAAGCCTATTTTCCAAAGGGGATTTATGACAAACTTGAACAAGGTGAAAGCTTAGGTAATGTTGAAAATATAGCTGAAAAGGAAGAAGACATAATAAAAAAGATGATAATAATGAGTTTATGGTGCATTCAGATGAATCCTTCAAATCGGCCATCAATGGGTAAGGTGATAGAAATGTTAGAAGGCACCTTAAAATCCTTACAAGTTCCACCAAAGCCTTCCTTTGATTCACCTTAAAGGCCACCTCAAGATTTTTTGACAATTTCATTGTCACAAAATCTAACATTTCAAATGCCTTCAATTGAATTGTAAGAAGTAAAATTTTATTAAGGTGGTTGTTGATCTATACGTTGAAGGAGTGGTATAAAAAAAAAGTACCTTTGAACGGATGGAATAGAAGGAAGGAAAGGAAAAAGGTGCATTATTAATTTGTTAAGCCTACTAAACTTCTATCATTGTCAATTGGTCTTGGTATAATCCTACTAAATGGATTGCATATGCTTTGTCTATTGAAAGAACTTCTATTTCTTATCTCCATGATTTGTAATTGGCCGTAATGATCTTTTATCTTTCTCTCCTTTGTCTTCGTTCTTTTAGTTCCTTATCTGCTTTTTGTTCTATATTGTTTGGTTGTGTTTTGCTTATCTATTTGTCCAAAAAAGAGAAAAAAAAAAAAAGTGAACACTTACATATTATATATCATTTAGTTTTTGAACATTTCTATGTGCACAAAAAGGATGATTTGATATTTAATATTAACTAGTTCTGAATCAGAAAAAAAAAGTTAAAGATGGGGTATTATATTTTTCAACAAACAACAATAATAAAAAGATGTTTTGCAGCTCTCTAAGAGAGAAAACATTGTTTCTCTGGTACTCATTGGAGAACCATTGGAGGACACACTTGCCTTATGGAGGCAACAATAGTTTGGTCAACATTAAAATCATAAACTGGATGAACTTATTGACTTTGTCTTCATACCAGATAACATAATAACCTAATAGACTAATAGAAATGCTTGGAGTGAAATATTACATCTACAAGATGGTTACGGAAATACTTTTCAGTCAATAAATATTGTCAAGAGCTGGCTCCGAGCTGGGGCGAGAAGAAAAGATTGAAATTGGAGTCTCATTGAAGAAATTCAGAGCGCCAAACCTGGAACGCCTAGCTCACCCAGCACAAGAGGATGGCGCAATTAGGCTTTGGAAGTTTCCGGCAGTGTTCTTTTCATTAAAAGGCGCACATATTTGAAGAAGAAGAAGAAGAAGAAGTTTTCATTAAAAGGCGCACATGAAGAAGAAGAAGAAAGAAAAAAAGAAAAAAAAAGAAAAGAAGGAAACTGCGGTGCAGGATGACTGGAATTTGGCAAATAAAAGGGTCCTTTGCCCGAATAAAAGGATGCTTTGTCCTGTGACAAGCATGGCTTAAGTCCAATTTAAGTATTTTGTTAATACAAATAATATTACTGTCCCTGGTTCTATTAAAAAAAAAAAAGATCCTTTGCCCGAGTGAAAACGTAACGTTTTAAGGTAATTATATGGTGGTTCCAAAGAATTAGATTTCTCAAATCCCTGCCATGCAACTTCTTAATTCTAAGATACTAAATGAAAATAGGTTGACAAGAATTGTCCAAATCCAAACACAAGTCTTGCCAGGACTTGGCGAATTGGCTAGAATATGTTAGTTTTGTAGTGTAATATAACAAACTGGTATATAATGTGTTGTAAGAATATTAGTATAAGATTTTAATTCAGCTCATTGAGGCTCACAACTATAAGGATTGGAGTCAGTTTGATACAAAATGGGATATTTTGGTCGCAAAGGCCAATCTGGTTGAAGTTTAGAGGCTTGATTCAACATATAAGGGACACTGATACTTTCAACATTTAAGGGATCCCGAAAGCTCAAGCATCAAAGCAGACGCTAGAGCCTGTGATTGCTGCCACAAATCCCAACTAACCCCTCGTCCTTATAGCAACTAGAAAATATACAAGCAGTGGTTTCCAGGGACCTCACAAAGACGGTCTCTGCAGAAGCTTCACAAAAATACGAAATACAGAACATGCTCTCCACATACACCCAACCCACAAGCCACATTAACCCACGTACAACTATGGCCCACAGAACAAAAATACATACACATAATCAAAATGACACGTTACAAAAATAGACTCTCTCATAAAGTTTACGATATAATTTCGGACGTTAACTAAACATAAATTAAATGAACAAATAAAAAGGGCTTTTTTCGAAGCGCGGATAATTGGGAGGTAACACCAAACGAAACTGCCCGGAAAGTGGCTCCCTGTAGTTGGACTTAGCTTCCTCGTCAGAATGTTTTGGAATGACATGACTCAATAGCCTTCTCTGGCTCAAGGCCGTCTCGCGGTGAGACTCGGTCATGATTGGCCAATTTGCCTTGGAGGACTTCTGTCTTTGCCTTTACAGCTGGTGGTTCCATTTTTTTTGTTTTTTTCCTTTCTTTCTTGGTAGGTCGATTTGATCAACGAGACTTCGTCTTTTTGAACCTACACCGACCAATTCAAACTCAACACGACATTGATTAGCAAAGAGTCCTTCCCTTCTTCATCTTCCTGAACAAAAAGAAACGCGAAGATCACAAAATTACCATATTTGAAATAAGAGATAAGAGCACTTGTATAATAAACTCAAAATTTGACCTAAGTTTTAAGGCCGATCCTAAATTTTCAGTTACAAGTAGTTCAAAATATTTTAGTTATAGATACTCTACAGATATTTATTTATTAAGATGATGAAACTTACATAAGTTACACATGGACGTGAAAGTCTTTCATTTAATACTTAGATTACAAAACAGGCGACCAAGTCATCTGAAAAATTCTAATAAATAAATATAACTTTATGAAGCAGTTGATTTATTTTTTTAAATCAATAACGATGAATGCAACTTGCTCTAGAAGTAGTAGGAGTTTAGAGAGAACGTTAGTAAGGTTTAGCCTGGTACTTTGATGTGTAGAAGTGATGGTAAATATGTAAATTAATTATTAAAATTATCTTGTGGGTAGTTATTGGGTGTATCTTATCCTATATATTCACAATATCATAGAATTATTTGTGATATGTTCTAAATATATAAAGAAAAAACTACTAGAAAACCTAAGAGAGAGAAAAAAGGGTTATGCATATGCAAGGACAATAGCTTGTGCCCTACATTATTTGGTGTTACAAACATCAACTAAGAGAAAGTCCAAAATGTAGGTATTGCAGATGCAACCAAATGAATGAGTTGTTGTAAGTGCTGAAAATAACCATGAGTGAATTGTGTGTGGGTTTTGTAGATAATTCTTTTATATTTGTTTGGATAAACTTAATAAGACTAATTTCAACACATTTCATTATAATATTATTTTTAACTTAGTTTTCCATAAGTCCAAACTAATTATAGGCCCTTTTAAGTCCATAACAAACCATCATGTTTTGCACTTGATGCCAAGGCGACCCATTTTGGCCTACTATGGCATTTAAGTGCCAAGTTGCTCCTATGTTTTGAGTTCAGGACACAAGGCTCATCATTTTGTCATAAAATTGAGATTTAAAGATGAGTTTTAGAAAATTTCATTTGAGTATTATTTTCTACCTTTTAGAGGCTCAAGCTTGTTACAGGCCCCATAAGCAATAAGCTAACACATAATAACCTAAGTTCGGTTGTGACATGCAAAAACTCCTGCAACTTGCACGAACAATTTTTCAGACGTGTAAGGGACGGTTACAAGATAAGCAAACCCGTAAGTGTAAAACGTTACTTCCGCTATCAATGGTCCAAAAGGAAGAGTTGTTTGCTGCTTTCTTTGGTATCCACCCCACGACGAGTTCCTTGTTAGACCATTTTGTCTCATAAATGCATCATCTACATCCAATCTCTCAAGAAAGAATTTTTCAAGGAACACCCGCAAGAGTTTATTTTCATATCTTTTATGGCAGATTGATCCGTAGCCAACGATGGAGTTACTCTCCGTCTCATAAAGGGCTTTCCCGTTTTAACTCTAATAAGCTGTATTATCTACGCACGACAGAGATGGTGGCACGGACCAGAAGTTTAGAACACTTGTGGGAGCAAAGCATCAACAGAACGGCACGCTACAACTGGCTCATCGGACTAGTTGGCTGGGGTTTCACCATAAAATACAGAGACGATGTCTGGGTGGCTGTTGCCTTAGTGGATAGAGCCCAACCGTGAAGAAATCCAAACAGAACATAACTTACTCCGCCTAAGCAAGGAATGAAGATGTCGATCGGGCCTGGAAGCTTCAGGGTGGTATTCTTTCGTTAAAGACACCATGTATCCGGTGATCAGCCGACGGTTAGCTTACAAGAAATGAATGAACTTTTTTAACAGTCATCATAAACCACTTTCTTCCAAGAGAAAAAAAAAAGAGAGGGTTCCTTTGACCTTTTCCAAGAGAAAAAAAAAAAGGAGAGCGTTCCTTTGACCTTTTCCACTCTAGTTGTCGTTGATTCTTGGGAGGGTCACATTACAAAGAAGCTGCAGCGCAACTTCTCCCAAAAAAAAAAAAAAAGACCTCTTACCTTTCCACTTCATTGATTAGACTCAATTGTAGACTAATAATGGGGTAATCTTAATGCAGGCCTTGCCCGCCTTCATGATTTTGGGGGACAACTGGCACTCTGGAAGGGTTCCAGCCTTTTAGGGCGTTTGAAGGACACTTGCGAAATTTGAGATCGTCTAAATATAATATATGACCGATGCTTCAATCCGAGTAGACAGGAGTAGCTGTCATCATCGGTAGTCATCCGTTGACGCGGAAAGTTTACGTTGTAATTGCCTTATGTATTACGCGTATCAGGCCTGTTGTGTCGACTAGAATATTTATTTATTTATTTAATATTTATCAGATTTCTGCAGCATGACAAACAAAAGGTTACACCGTGAAATAAGTTTCACCCAAGGCTTCCAATGACGGATGTATGTCAACTTGTCCGCGTTTCTGTAGCATTGATTTATATTTTGCCCAGCACCACCGTATTGAAACCACGCCTCCCCTCTTCTCACATGATGGAAGAAAAAAAGGCACTGTATAGTGGACGATCTATCATTATTTTGGTGGGAGTTAATGAATTTAAATGGAGTCCTTGTGACTATGTAGGTGGAATAAGACACTAGTTGATTGTGGGGAAGATTGATAGCACCTTATGTGGTGATCGCTTCTTCCTAAACAAGTCTCATGTTCCTAAATTTTGTCCAATTTCCCCAGTGGACTAAATCCAACAACTGCTTTGATGATACCAGGTCTCTTTCCCTGGTGACTTTGATTTTCCTGAGAATTTTACTTCTCAAAAGTCGATAAGCGGCCTTGGTTGGAACGAAAATGCCTTGTAGCTCGTTGGAAATGCCCTTCTTTAGACTATCTAAAGTTGAATATAGATGAGTGTGGTATTAATGGTGCATGAATGAAAGAGAGAGTGGCGCAAGATTGGAAGAGAAGTATGTTGCTAGCATATACGGTTAACCTGGACAATGAAAATACTGCAATAGTAGAGATCTTGGCTTTACTTAAAGGTTTGGAAATATGTTATTAGAAGAGAATTGTGTTGTCAAAGATATAAGCAAATTCCTAATTTATGATTTATTTCATAAAAGGAATTTTCTCTACTCCTTGGAAGTTGGCGTATGAGTTGCATAGATGTTCTGATTATATTTCTTCCAATGTTTAGGTATCTAACATGTTTCGTGAAACAAATTTTTTAATTGAAGGATTGACAAACTTTAAGTATTCAATAACAAAATTGTAAGTTCTTTCAACTCTTAGCTCTTTACTAAGTTAATGTAGGAAAATTTTATGGGAAGATCAACTAGGCCTTGAGTATTATAAGCACTTTTGAATAGAGTTAATTTTACTTTATCTTGAGTTTTAATCAATATAATATTTTATTTTTAACTATTGACTATGCATATATGCTAGTCGACTATGGTTTTATTTCTTTGATACTTTGTACCCATTATTGGGTTTATGTTATGAGGAATTAGGTATTTGACATTTTAGTATATGTATATTTCTAGCAAGTATGACATTTTAGTTCACCATTATTATTTGTGTAAATGAGGTACTTATCACAAGATGAAAATGAGTGTAGCAGACTCTTTCTGTTGATATTGCTGTGATATGAACTATATAATGTGAGTCCTTATATAAGGAAGATCCTCATATGAAAGGAATTACACGGCTCAATATTTACGTTAATTGGATACATATATTCAGCCAATTATTTTGTCCTAATATATTCTAATATTCCATAATAGTACTGTTTCTATTTTTTTTTTAAATGAAAATGCGTTCTGTCCATTCTAGAAACGAAAGGATTCATCCATTTGTGACAGAATAGATATCCCACTGAAGTAAAACGTTGTACATGGAGCAAGATGCATTTCAACGTTCAGCTTTGAAGTCGTACATTCCAAGTGTGGGGTCTTCCTCTACGTCAATTGCCTTAATTATTATTTTTCCATCAAGTGATGTCACTCTTCTCTATTTTCCATATTTTCCCATCCAAGCGCAAATAGCTCACTTATCGTTCATTCTAGCCATCGCTTCTCCTAGCCCCAGATGGATTCCTGGCTTTCCTTACAGTCTTCTTTCCTGGTTCCTTTCTTCATCATATTCTTGGTCTCCGTCGAGGTTCCGGGGTCCTTTTGCGGCTATGATTTTTATCGGAGTTGTAGCAATCAGCTTAACTGCGGGTACATCACCCGCGTGGGTTATCCATTCTGGGGTGATGCCCGACCGGATGGCTGTGGCAATCCAAAATTAAAGCTCAACTGTGCAAAAAATTTCCCTACCATGGAAGTGATGCAGGTGAGTTACCGTGTTTTGGGTTTCAACAAAAACAGCCAAACGCTTAGAATTGCCAGGGAAGACTACTTTTCTGGAATATGTTCTCCTGAGTTTGTGGATAGCACCCTGGATTCCGAGCTTTTTGATTATGGCCCTGGCTACACTAACATCACGCTATCCTATGGTTGCCCTTCAGCCATCCCAGCACTACTCCCTTGCACCATTAAAGGGCTCACCTCTACAGGTGTTGTGATACAACCTGGAGTTCAAGGCCCTGGGTTATGTGCGAAAAGTGTGGTTGTTCCTGTTCTTCAAACTCATATTTTAGATGCTGCAAATTGGTCAATAATTGAAGACGCCATCAAAGAAGGTTTCGAGGTGAAGTTGAAGGAGGATACCGCAGCTTGTGATGCGTGCACCGAGTCAAAGGGAGTTTGTGGATATGACCTGTCTACGAATGAAACTACTTGCTACTGCCCAAATCAATCAAGGGGGTCTACATGTTCTCCCTCAACAAACGCGTCTCCCAAAAAATCAGGTATGTCCCTAATTTTCTACTTTAGTCTAGCGAGCGCCTCAACTTGTCACTAGCCTTCGCCTATTGTCTTCCAAGCAAGGGGGTGGATTTTTAAGCTGTACCCTGTCGTTGACTGGTTGAGAGTCCTAAGCAACTCCATCTGCCAAATTGGAAAGCCTTGAAGAGGAATCTCAGGCCCCACAAAAGAACAAAGGATTAAGGATGAGTTAAGAGCGTGGACTACGAAATACCAAAATTTAAATTTCTTTTAAAATATTATTCTTTCTTTCTAAGACTATTAATTATTCCAACTGAAAAGCAACAAACCTTTGAATGGGTCATAATTTCGCTAACCATATGTCATAGTAGGAATCAAGTGTGAGAATTTAATCGACCTCTAATGAGATCGAAAAGCCAGGATCTGCGTAATCAGATCTAAAACACCAAAATGAATAAGAAATAAGAAAACCATACCATATTTCAATCCCTTAGGAAGATTCACAAACGCAAAATCAATCTTCAGGTTAAGTTCATATCCTCTATTCTCATTCCGTAGGCATTAGCTTGATAAGAGAAGCTAAAGGGTTTCGGCTTGAAGAATGAAGCCTCTTACAACCCTAATGCCTGAATAATGTGCTTAAATAGTATGAGTTAGAGGATAGAACCTAGCCCTAGCCTTATGTGCCACCAAATAGGCCCACTCATCACGACCCTATTTAGTTAGCCACGGTCCACACCAGCCAGTCTATATTCATTAAATGGATTCTTAAGTCTCACTTTATTAGACCAACATTAATATAAGCCCACCTTATGGAAAACTTAAAAAATTATGCTAACATTCTCCTACTTGGGCTATATTAATATGAACAAAATAGTAATAATAATAATTAGTATTTCAAAATAATTATTTGTGCATACCTTTATGTTGATCTAGAGATTGTTTTTCAACAATATTTTCATGATATAAGATTTCAACTTTTGAATCATGACAGTAGTTATACCGCTTAATTGATATAATACTTATCATGGTCACAAAAGCTTTAACCTCATGATAAGGATGAATATGGTAGTGTGGCAACCACATAACACTTTCTACTTCATGTGTTATTTATGTTGTTAGTCCAATTCTCTCTCCTTCGATGACAAAATATCATCAAAGAATATACTTTATTGTTCCAATGAACTTATATGTCTTGTACTTAATAACTCGAGTTTAACTTTATGTGTCACAAGACATGCTTTATGGCTACCTTAGCCATTACTTAAGGTTTACACCTCCCTTAAGACTTCACTCTATATATATATTAAGTATATATGCAGATTTAACCTGTCAACATATAAAGCACCCACGTGCTAAATACAACTAGCAAAACTAATGAGAGGTTATACATATTTCAACAATTTACCCAATGGTAAATCAATTTAGTAGTAAACTTTATATTATAGTGCTCCCACTGAGCAATAGCATCCTATGCTTTTATGTTCATAATAATGACATATCTTTAAAAGTACAAGTCTTTAGTATGTGGGTGTGAAAACATAGCATCTGTAATGATATTGTAAACTATAATGTCACCTTTCTTAAGTTTGTCCTTTATAACTTAATGTTTGATTTCTTTGTGTTTAGACCATGTGATACCTTTACAGTTTTATAATAAAACAACTTTATTATCACAAAATGAATAAGAAATAAGAAAAAAAACCATATTTCAATCCTTTAGGAAGATTCACAAACGCAAAATCAATCTTCAGGTTAAGTTCATATCCTCTATTCTCATTCCGTAGGCACTGGCTTGATGAGAGAAGCTAAAGGGTTACGGCTCGAAGAATGAAGCCTCTTACAACCCTAATGCCTGAATAATGTGCTTAAATAATATGAGTTAGAGGATAGGACCTAGCCCTAGCCTTATGTGCCACCAAATAGGCCCACTCATCACGGCCTTATTTAGTTAGCCACGGCCCACACCAGCCAGTCCATATTCATTAAATGGATTCTTAAGTCTCACTTTATTAGACCAACATTAATATAAGCCCACCTTATGGAAAACTTAAAAATTATGCTAACATCAAGTTCCTTTCTCAATATTTATTTTAGAAATTTAACAATTAAAACGGTTATAATGAAGATATCTGCCCGTTAACATCATTGAATGTGTTAGACAGAAGTGAAAAACTGGAGTTTAGATGGTTGTTTTTGTGTCTGAGGTGCTCTCTTTGACCCGTCAAGAATTAAATATAATCTTGGACTTCAAAGTTTTGTCATTATATGGAGTCAGTCCCCTAATTGTGCCCAAACTTCGTCAAATCCATTAGTTTTCACAATTTGGACGCTTGAGAGGAATTTTGAGACCATTCATCACCACCCTTCCTTTTTTAATCTGATCACCTTAATCTGCTTTCACATATTGCTCATTTATGAGCCATATTGAAGCCATATTGATTTTATGTGAATTAAATATTTTAGAAGTGTATAGAATTCTGATGCATAATCTTATTTTTCAATATTAAAATTTCAAATTATAGTTGATCTTAATTGTTATCAAGAGTCATTTATGACTCGTTATCAGGAATTTTTTTAAGGATCAAAATTAGGAATCTATATTAACAGCTTGAACGTCAACGCATGTTGGATTTAGTGTGTTCTTTTTCTTATATCTTTTCCATCTATTTTATTTTTATTTTTCCGGATTACCATTGTAATTGATTTCATTTACTTTATCCTAAAGTCTTGTCCTGTCGGTATTTTTTCTTCATGAAGTTGATGCCTCCCCTTGTTTGTTTTCCCCGCCATAAAAAATTCCTCAATTGTGTCACAAAGTCCATGCCAAGATGCTCTAAATGGACTTTGACACCCAATGATGTCCCACAATTTTATCGAAGGCCTAAAGATTTAAAGCCAACCCTTAATCTACCAGCTAACTACTTTCCATTAACGGCTGCCAGCCCTGCCACCTTCCAACTCATTACAACATTCAGGTCAACGTTTAGTTCACCTAGCTGAGTGGGCTCGCTAGTTAATACTGAGACAACTTGTCTAGTTACCAATGTGTTAAGTTAGTCTCAGTTTTACTAATCTTCTCTTAGGTCATGTCTCTCTCCAACAATTAGCTAGTTGTCTAAGACAACTCTCTTACCGAAATGGTTTATCTACTAAGTTTTTTTATACTTATTTTAATTTATTATTACATAGATATCCTCACCAATCCTAAAACTGTCCACCAATTAACTCAATTCTTTAAAGAAAATTCCAATCAAAATCTCCTCCCGTGCTCTTGAGCATAAAAGGATGGTAAAATCTGGGAAATTCCTTTTCCACTTACGTTAGATTCTACTATCTCGTAGAATTTTCTTACCTTTTTTTTTTTTGTTCTGGCATGCCCCACACACTATTGTTTTCTATAAACTTCAAAAATATCATACGCGCATGGTAATTCACTATAATAAAACGTAGTAAGTCTGGCAAATTAGGGATAGATTTTCTAGTCTTATTTTTCCTTTTCTGTTTTTATATTCTAATAGTTTAATAAAATGCATATGGACACCATTGAGATTTTTTTATTTTATTTTTTATTTTTAGCTTCTATACTTGCCTTCCGTTACAAGTTTGTCACGGTATGAAAATATCCAACTCTATCTTCTTGTTGCAGAACGATCGTGGAAGCAGACTATGCTAACTAGAGTGCTACTGGTATGACTATCGTTATTGAATAAAAGCTACCTCCTTCAATTAATTTCATCATATATGTTTCACGGAATGGAAACTTAATTTCTCTTGTACCCATGCACACGCACAAACACATACAAATATATGTCTTGCTTTCTAATTAAAATACTTCATTTGAACTCTTGTTTGCAGCCAATTTTGATCTTTGTGGTTGTGCTTATCTCTTTCGTTATTATATACATGAAAAGGCTACACTTTCCAATTTGTTTGATGATGTGGGAAAGAGATATAAAGCATGATCACTTGAATATGGAGGAAATGATGAAGAATTTTGGATCAATAGGTCCTAAGCGATATACTTACTTGGATGTGAAGAAATTGACCAATTCATTCAAAGAAAAAGTTGGACAAGGAGGATATGGTATTGTATACAAAGGAAAGCTACTTGATGGGCGTGTCGTAGCAGTGAAAATCTTAAATGAATCCAAAGGAAATGGAGAGGAATTTATTAATGAAGTGGCCAGCATTAGTAGAACATCACATATTAATATAGTGACTCTTCTTGGTTTTTGCTATGAGAGGAGTAAAAGAGCTTTGATTTATGAATTCATAGCAAATGGATCTCTTGATAAGTTGATATACGATAAAAGATCTTCAATTCCAAATAGTCACTTAGACAATAAGACAATGTTTCAAATTGCAATTGGTATTGCTCGAGGACTTGAATACTTGCATCGGGGTTGTAACACAAGGATCTTGCATTTTGACATAAAACCACACAATATATTATTGGATGAAGATTTGTGTCCAAAAATATCTGATTTTGGCCTTGCTAAATTATGCAAACCAAAAGAAAGTATTGTGTCAATGACGGGCATGAGAGGAACTCCTGGATACATTGCCCCAGAGGTATTTAATCCTTACTTTGGTAGAGTCTCTCACAAGTCTGATGTCTACAGTTATGGAATGTTAGTTCTTGAAATGAATGGAGCAAGAAAAATAACTAATACTAGAGACTCTCATAGTAGTGAAACCTATTTTCCAAATGAGATTTATAACAAACTTGAACAAGGTGAAAGCTTTGGTAATGTTGAAAATTTAGCTGAAGAGGAAGAAGACATAATAAAAAAGATGATAATAGTGAGTTTATGGTGCATTCAAATGAATCCTTCAAATCGGCCATCAATGGGTAAGGTGATAGAAATGTTAGAAGGTACCTTACAATCTTTACAAGTTCCACTAAAGCCTTCCTTCGATTCGCTTGATAGGCCATGTCAAGATTCTTCTACAACTTCATTGTCACAAAATTTGACATTTCAAATGCCTTCAGTTGAATTGTAAGACACAAAATTTATTAAGTTAGTGGTTGATCCATACATTTAATGAGTGGTATAAAACAAATATACTTTTGAATAGATGGAATAGAAGGAAGAAAAGGCAAAAGGTGCATTATTAATTTGTTGAGCCTCCTAAACTTTTAGCATTGTCAATTGGTCTTGGTATAATCCTACTAAATGGATTGCATATGCTTTGTCTATTGAAAGAACTTCTATTTCTTATCTCCATGATTTGTAATTGGCTGTAATGATCTTTATCTTTCTCTCCTTTCTCTTCTTTCTTTTAGTTCCTTATTTGCTTTTAGTTCTATATTGTTTGGTGTTTTGCTTATCTATTTGTTCAAAAAGAAAACAAAAATTGTAAACACTTACATATTATATACCATTTAGTTTTTGAACACATATCTGTGCACAAAAAGGATGATTTGATGTTTAATTTTAGTTAGTTCTGAATGAGAAAAAAATTAAAGATGGGGTATTATATTTTTCAACAAATAATAATACTAATAATAAAAATATTTTGCAGCTAAGAGAGAAAATATTGTTTCTCTTGTACTCATTGGAGGATATAATTGCCTTATGGAGGCGACATTAGTTTGGCCAACATTGAAATCACAAAATAGATGAACTTATAGCCTTTGTCTTCCTACCAGATAACATAATAACCGAATAGAAATGCTTGAAGTGAAATATTACATCTACAAGTATGCCGAATAACTTTTTAACTTGAACCAAATAAGATGGTTAAGGAAATACTTTTCAGTCAATAGATATTTTCAAGCGCTGGCTCCGAACTGGGGCGAGAAGAAAAGATTGAAATTGGACTTTCATTGAAGAAATTCAGAGAGCCCAACCCCGCAACGCCTAGCTCACCCTGCGCAAGAGGATGGCGCAATTAGGCTTTGGAAGTTTCCCCGCGGTGTTCTTTTCATTAAAAGGCACACGTATCTGAGGAAGGAGTCCCCGGTCACCCTCACATCTTTTCAGAATATCACTCCAGTTACCACTCCCAAATCCGCCGCACAAAAAAAAAAAAAAAGAAAAGGGAAATTGCGGCACAGGATGAGTAGAGTTTGGCGAATAAAAGGGCCCTTTGCCCGAATAAAAGGATCCTTTGTCCTGTGACAAGCATGGGTTAAGTCCAATTTAAGTATTTTAATAATAAAAACAATATTACCCTCCCTGTTTCTATCAAAAAGGGAAAAAAGAAAAATCCTTTGCCCGAGTTAAAATGTAACGCTTTAAGGTAATTATATGGTGGTTCCAAAGTGTTGGACTTCTCAAACCCCTGGCATGCAACTTCTTAATTCTAAGATACTAAATGCAGATAGGTTGACAAAATTGTCCAAATCCAAACACAAGTCTTGTTAAGACTTGGCAAATTGGCTAGAATGTGTTAGTTTTATTGTGTAAAATAACAAACTGGTATGTAATGTGTAGCAAAAACATTAGTGTAAGATTCTAATACAACTCACAAAACTATAAGGATTGGAATTAGTTTGATGCGAAATGGGATATTTTGGTCACAAAGGCCGATCCTGTTGAAGTTTAGAGGTTTGATTCAACATCTAAGAGACATTTATACTTTCAACATCTAAGGGATCCTTAAAGTTCAAGCATCAAAACAGCCGCTAGAACCTGTGATTGCTGCCACAAATCCCAACTAACCCCTAACCATATAGCAACTAGAAAATATACAAGCAGTAGTTTCCAGGGACCTCACAAAGACGGTCTCTGCAGAAGCTTCACAAAAATACGAAATATAAAAAAATGCTCTCCACATACACCCAACCCACAAGCCACATTAACCCACTTACAATTATGGCCCACAGAACAAAAATACATACACAGTCAAAATGACTCGTTACAAAAATAGACTCTCTCATAAAGTTTACGAAATAATTTCGGACGCTGACTAAACAGAAATTAAATGAACAAATAAAAAGGGCTTTTTGAACCTACACCGACCAATTCAAACTCAACACGTTATTGATTAGCAAAGGGTCCTCCCCTTCTTCATCTTCCCGAACAAAAAGAAACGTGAAGATTAGAAAATTATCATATTTAAAATAAGATATAAGAGCAATTCTATAATAAACTCAGAATTTGACCTAAGCTTTAAGGCCGATCCTAAATATTCAGTTACAAGTATTTCAAAATATATTAGTTATAGATACTCTACATATATTTATTTATTAAGACGATGAAACTTCCATAAGTTACATTTTGACATGAAAGTTTTTCATTTAAGATTTTGGTGACGAAACAGCTTCTAAAGCAACCAAGTCATCTGAAAAATCCTAATAAATAAATATAACTTAATGAAGCAGTTGATCTTTTTCTTTTTTTTTAATCAGTAATGATGAATGCATCTTGCTTTAGAAGTAGGAGTTTAGAGAGAATATTAGTAAAGTTTAGCTTGGTACTTTGATGTGTAGAATTGATGGTAAATATGTAAATTAATTATCACATTTATCTTGTGGGTAGTTATTGGGTATATCTTATCTTATATATATTCACAATATCATAGACTTATTTGTGATATGTTCTAAATATATCGAGTAAAAACTATTAGAAAACCTAATAGAGAGAAAAAAGGGTTACGCATATGTAAGGACAATAGCTTGTGCCTTACATTATTTGGTGTTACAATCATCAACTAAGAGAAAGTCCAATATGTAGGTATTGCAGATGCAACCAAATAAATGAGTTGTTGAAATTGTTGAAAATACCATGCGTGAATTGTGTATGGGTTTTATAGATAATTCTTTTGTATTTGTTTGGATAAATTTAATAAGACTAATTTTAACACGTTTTATTTGAATATTATTCTTAACTTAGTTTTCTATAAGTCCAAACTAATTATGAGCCCTTATAAGTTTGTAACAAACTATCATGCTTTGCAGTTGATGCCAAGGTGACCCATTTTGGCCCATTATGACCTTTATGTGTCAAGTTGCTCCTATGTTTTGAATTCAAGACATGAGGCTGATATTAAAATCAATTTTTATGTGCCTCAATCACTTTGTCATAAAATTGAGATTTAAAGACAAGTTTTAGCACATTTCATTTGTGTATTATTTACTACTTTGGCTTTTAGAGGCCCAAGCTTGATACATGCCCCATAAGCTATAAGCTAACACATAATGATCTAAGTTCGGCTGTGACATGCAAAAACTCCTGCAACTTGCGAGAACAATTTTTCAGACGTGTAAGGGACGGTTACAAGATAACCAAGCCCGTAATTGTAAAACGTTACTCCGCTATCAATGGCCAAAGGGAAAAAGTAGGTTGCCTGCATTCTTTGGTACCCACCCCACGACGAGTTCCTTGCTATACCATTTAGTCTCATGAATGCATCATCTACATCCAATCCCTCAAGAAAGAAGTTTCGAAGGAACAAGCGCAAGAGTTTATTTTCATATCTTTTATGGCAGATTGATCCATAGCCAACTATGGAGTTACTCTCCGTCCCATAAAGGGCTTTCCCTTTTTAAACTCTAATAAGCTCTTTTATCTACGCATGAAAGAGATGATGGGACGGACGAAAGAAGTTTAAAACACTTGCGGGAACAAAGCATCGCCAGCACACGCCACGGTAAAATTGGCTCATCGAACTAGTTGGCTGTGGTTTCACCGTAAAATACGGGGAGACGAGGTCCGGGAAGCTGTTGTCTTAATGGATAGAGCCCAACCTTGAAGAAATCCAAAGAGAACCTAACTTACTCCGCCTAAGCCATGATTGAAGGTAACATGATCGGGCCTAGAAGTTTCAGGGTGGTGTTCTTTCTTTAAAGACACTGTTAAGAGAGAGACAGTCTTACATTGGAACGAAAATTCAAATATTTGCGCCTTATAAGACATGGACTACCTCTTATTATTGTTTATAAGTTTTGGTAGGCCTGAGCTCATTTTTACAGACACCATGTATCCAGTGATCAGCCCACGGTTAGCTTACAAGAAACAAATGAACTTTTTTTAATAGTCATCTTAAACCACTTTCTTCCAAGAGAGAGAAAAAATCTTCCGTTGATCTTTTCCACTCTAGTTGTCGTTGATTCTTGGGAGGATCACATCAAAAAGAACCTGCAGCGCAACTTCTCAAAAAATTAAAAAAAGAAAAGAAAAGAAAAGAAAAAAACCTCTCTCCCTTTCAATTGATTGATCAATCCAAATTGTTGACTAAAAATGTGGCAATCTTAACTCAGGTCTTGCTCGCCTTAGCGAATTGGCAAGAGTATGTTATAACATTATATTACCTGACTTTGATCCGTGATTTTGGGGGACAATTGGTGCTCTCGAAGGGCTCCAGCCTTTAGGGCGTTTGAAGGGACGCTTGGTTAATTTGAGATTGTCTAAATATATGACCGATGCATCCACCGCAGTTGACAAGAGCAGCAGTCATCATCGGTAGTCGTCCGTTAACGCGGGAAGTTCACGTTGTAATTACCTTACGTATTTCGCGTATTAGACCCGTTGCGTCGAATAGATTTTTTTTCAGATTTCTTAGCACGATGAACAAAAGGTTACCCTGTGATATGACTTTCACCCAAGGCTTTCAATGTTAGATGTACATAAACTCCTCTGGTACTGTAGCATTGGTTTTTCTTTGCCCAGCACCACATATCCAAAACAACGCTCCCCCTCTTCTCAAAGAGTGGGACAAAAAATAACACTGTATAGTGGACGATCTGTCATTATCTTCGAGGGACTTAATGAATTAAAATGGAGTCCTTATGACTATGTAGGTGGAATTGGATTGACAGACACTAGCTGATCATGGGCAAGATGGATAGAACCTGACGTGGTTATTGCTTCTTCCCAAACAAATCTCATCTTCCTAAATTATGTCCACTTTTTCTGGCCGACTAAATCCAACAACTGCTTTGATAATACCAGTTCTCTTTTCTTGAAAGTCCGGTTTTGGTTGGAATGAAAATGCATTATGTCCATCCTTAAAGCGAAAGGATTCTTTTTTGTTTTTATAATCTAGAACTCCCATTATGCTTTGTTTAATGGCTTAAACTAGAAAGTAATAGTTTGACCCAAAACATGATCAGGTCAATCAAAAATACAATAGAAGAAATTTGAACTTAGAATACTTGTTCGAAAAATGCAACTTAGGTTATTCCTTCTTTCCGAAGAAATCTCCATCATTGAAGTGAAAGGATTTTTTTTAATTTTTAATTTTTATTTTTTATAACCTAGAACTCCCATTAAGCTTTGTTTGATGACTTAAATTGAGAACAATAACCTCCCCCAAAACGTACTTAGGTTAGTAAAAAGTGCAACTAGCCACCAAAACATGCTTAGGTTAGTAAAAAATGCAATCAAAAGAATTTAAATTTAAGATATTTACTTTACAAGATTTCTCACACTAATCCTTCTTACTGTCTCATCTTCACCATTCAGCTTCGAAGTCGTACATTCCATGTGTGAAGCCTTCCTCTTCATCAATTGCCTTAATTATTATTTTTGCATCTAGTGATGCCACTTTTCTCTATTTTCCATATTTTCCCATACATGCTCAAATAGCTCACCTATCATTCATTCTAGCCATTAATTCTTCTAGCCAGAGATGGATTCCTCGCTCTCAGTCTGTATTTCTTGTTCCTTTTTTCTTCATATTCTTGGTCTCGTCGAGGTTCCGGTGTCTTGTTGCACCTTTAATTGGTATGCGAGTTGTAGCAATCATTTTAACTGCCGGGACATCACTGACGCGGGTTGTCATTTCTGGGGTGATGCCCGACTGGATGGCTGTGGCAGTCCAAAGTTGAAGCTCAACTGTGCTTCAATCGAAGGAAATCTAGGATTTCAAATCAGTCTGAGCTGCAGATCATTGTCAAAACATATGACTGCGCTTCAATCGTTGTTGGGCAGCGTTATTGTTGATAGTCATGCGTTGGTGTAGTGTTGAAACACGTAAACCTTGGTTTTTGGAAAAGTCAAAAATGACGGCTTACACATATAGCCGTAAATATTGACTAACGTACCTTCTGGAAATGCTTAAGGACAAAGCAAACAAGATACTTACCGACGAAGGAAAGCGAGGAGACGCCGAAGACACTAGAAAGTTTCATAAGATGTTCTTCAGGCGATACGCGGCAAATTAGGCAGTGAAGTAGTCTATAAAAGGAGATGACCTCTCCTTGTTTTATAATCCCCACCAGAAATAGATAAGCTATAGCAATAGCTTAGTAGGCTTGTTATTCCTTCTTTTATCCATTTATTTTATAGCAATAAAAGATTTCCTTCAATTTCTCCCTTCCCTGGTTCCAACATTTGGTATCAGAGCCAAGTTGCAATGGCGTCAAGTAACTCTGTTCCATTACAATTGCCAAAATTGAATGGAAGGAATTACAACAACTGGGCTGTTCAGTTGAAGGTACTCTTCAAATCACAAGATTTGTGGAATTTGGTGGAGAAAGGTTATGTCGACATAACTGATCCAAAGGAGCTTGAAGCTTTAAAGAAGGAGGAGAGAGATCTCTTGACAGAGTCTCAAAAAAAAGATCAGAAAGCATTGTATGCGATCTTTCAAGCCGTGGAGGAACCAATATTTGAAAAAATATCGAGCGTGGAGACCGCGAAAGCAGCATGGGATATCTTGCAGAAATCCTATCAAGGAGATGATCGTGTCAGGCGGGTTCGACTTCAAACACTTCGAGGAGATTTTGAGTCTTTACGCATGAATGACTCAGAATCAATTTCATCATATTTTGATCGTGTGCAAACCGTTGTTAACCAATTAAGGGTTAATGGTGAAGAACTCGTGGAGATTCGAGTTGTAGAAAAAATCTTGAGGTCTTTGACTGAAAGATTTGACTACGTTGTAGCAGCAATTGAAGAAGGACAAGATGTGTCCACGATGACGCTTGAACGATTGATGGGTTCATTGTGTTCGCATGAACAAAGAATGAATCAAAAAGCCAGGAGTTTGAGTTCCGAGCAAGCATTGCAGAGTCGGGCTCAAGTAAATCACAGAACCAATCAAGGAGGTAAAGGTCGTGGAGTTAGACAAGATAGAGGTAAATATTCAATTCCCTCTGGAAGAAGACGAGATAAGTCAAAAATTAAGTGTTTCAGGTGTAACAAATTCGGACATTACAAATCCGAATGCCGTTCAAAATTGCCGAATGAAGAGACGGAGCAGGCACATACCGTTAAGGCAAATGGAAATTTTGTGCTAGCATGCAAGAGTGATGATGCAAGCACTGTTGATACCAATACATGGTATTTGGACACTGGATGCAGCAATCATATGACTGGGCGAAAGGAACTATTCTCACAGTTAGATGAGACAGTTCGTGGCGAAGTTAATTTTGGAAACAAAACAAAGGTTCCTGTTATGGGCAAAGGTAATATTAATATTCAATCGAAAGATGGTAGTAATGTTACTATTGCAGATGTTTACTTTGTGCCAGGAGTTTTTTGGAATTTGCTTAGTGTTGGGCAACTTTCTGAAAAAGGTCATAAAGTTAACATAGAAAATAGAGTTTGCACTATTTATGGAGTAAATAATAGGTTGATTACAAAGGTGCCAATGACGAAGAGTCGGATGTTTCCTCTAGATCTTCAGCCTAAGACTCTTATGAGTTTTCAAGCAATAATAAGAGACAAAAATTGGTTATGGCATCTTCGATTTGGTCACTTGAATTTTCGTGGGCTAAGGTTATTAGCTCAGAAAAATATGGTGATTGGTTTGCCTGTGATAGATTGTCCAGACCGTCCATGTGAAGGATGTCTTGTTGGAAAGCAAAGTCGAAATTCCTTTCCAAGTGGAAAAGCCAAAAGAGCAAAGCAATTGCTGGAATTGGTACATACAGATCTTTGTGGCCCTATTGAGGTGGAATCAGTTGGACAAAAAAGGTACATCTTATCTTTTGTGGATGATTTTACTAGAAAAACATGGGTATATTTCTTACAAAGAAAATCAGAAGCTTTTAGCAAATTTAAAGAATTTAAAGCCTATGTTGAAAAACAAAGTGGTTTTAATTTGAAGACTTTAAGGTCAGATAGAGGTGGAGAATTTACTTCAAATGAATTTTATGAGTATTGTAAAATTCATGGAATTAAACGTCAACTAACCGCTAGTTATACCCCTCAGCAAAATGGTATAGCAGAAAGGAAAAATAGAACAATTTTTGAAATGGCAAGAAGTATGCTAAAGGCTAAGAAGTTACCAAAGCCATTTTGGGCAGAAGCCGTAGCTTGTGATGTATTTATCTTGAACAGGTGTCCAACAAGAAGTGTTCTTGGAAGAACTCCAGAAGAGGCTTGGAGTGGCAACAAGCCAGATGCTTCATTCCTACGTGTATTTGGATGTATAGCATATCCTCATATACCAGATGAAGAAAGGAAGAAGCTAGATGACAAAAGCCAAAAATGTATCTTCATTGGTTATAGTCAAGTTACTAAGGGTTATAAGCTATATAATCCAGTAACAGAAAAGGTGATTATTAGTAGGGATGTTCAATTTGTTGAAGATGAAGCCTGGGACTGGAACCAAAAGATTGGCCAAAGCAGTGTCAATTTAGAAGGCGAGTTATTAGAAGGAGAAATGGAGAAGTCTGCAGATGAAGAATCATCTTTACCTACTAGTTCAGCACCAATGCCAGAATCAGAATCTCTAGTACGACGTTCACAGAGAACACGACAAATGCCAGCAAAGTACAAAGATTATGTGGTCACAAGAGATGATGACAGTGACACTGATGAAACAATAGCAAATTTTTGTTTATTTGCTGATTGTGATCCCACAGTGTATGATGATGCAGCAGCAGATGAGAAATGGATCAAGGCAATGGATGAGGAGATTCATTCAATCGAGAAAAATGACACTTGGGAGTTAACTTCTTTACCACCTGGTAAGAAACCTATTGGTGTTAAGTGGGTGTACAAGACAAAGTACAAATCCAACAGTCAGGTGGACCGTTATAAAGCCAGACTAGTGGTGAAAGGCTATAAGCAAAAGCCAGGTATTGATTATTTTGAAGTATTTGCACCAGTGGCTCGAATGGATACTATTCGAATGATCTTAGCACTTGCAGCTCAGAACCACTGGAAGATCCATCAAATGGATGTTAAGTCAGCATTTCTAAATGGTTTCCTTGAAGAAGAAGTTTATGTGGAGCAACCACAGGGTTATGTGAAGAAGGGGCATGAAAATCAAGTATATAAGCTGAAGAAAGCATTATATGGGTTAAAACAAGCACCCAGAGCTTGGTATACCCGGATTGATACATACTTGTTGGAGCATGGTTTTCAAAAATGTCCATATGAACATACACTATATATCAAGTCAAATGCTAATGGTGATATATTAATTATGTGCCTTTATGTTGATGACTTGATATTTACAGGAAATTCTGAGAAAATGTTTGCAGAATTCAGGGAGGCCATGGCTAGTAAATTTGAAATGACATATTTAGGATTGATGGCCTATTTTCTAGGTCTTGAAGTAAAGCAGACTGAAGATGGCATATTTGTTTCACAACAGAAATATGTCAATGATATTTTAAAGCGTTTGAAGATGGAGTCGCTCAAGGCAATTCGGACTCCTGTAGCAGAAAGGTTGGAGCTGAAGAAGAAAGGGACCGGTGAGCTAGTAAATCCTACGTATTTCAAAAGCATTGTTGGAAGCTTAAGATATTTGACCGCTACTAGGCCAGATATTATTTATGGTGTGGGACTTATTAGTAGATTCATGGAGAAACCTTACCAGTCACATTTGCAGGCAGCAAAAAGAATCTTACGTTATGTAAGTGGTACCCGTAGTAATGGAATTTTTTATCGACATTCTAAAAATTTCAGATTACAGGGGTACACAGATAGTGATTGGGCAGGTGATACTGAAACACGGAAAAGTACTTCCGGATATGTTTTCTTTCTTGGATCAGGATTAATTTCTTGGTCATCGAAAAAACAAGAAGTTATTGCGCTTTCAACCGCTGAAGCAGAGTATATAGCAGCAGCTACAGCAGCGTGTCAAGCAGTTTGGTTACGAAGAATTCTTTCAGAATTGAAGTATGAACAGGATGGTCCTACAAAGATTATTTGTGACAATAAATCGGCAATTGCATTAGCCAAGAATCCTGTTTTGCACGGCAGAAGCAAACATATTAATATCAGGTATCATTATATTCGCCAGTTAATCAAGGATGGAGAGATTGAACTTAACTTCTGTAGATCCGAAGATCAGATTGCAGATTTGTTCACGAAACCCTTGAAGGCAGAATTATTTGAAAAGTTAAAAATGATGCTTGGAGTTATCGACATCAAAAACCAAGTTTAAGGGAGGCTGTTGAAACACGTAAACCTTGGTTTTTGGAAAAGTAAAAAATGACGGCTTACACATATAGCCGTAAATATTGACTAACGTACCTTCTGGAAATGCTTAAGGACAAAGCAAACAAGATACTTACCGACGAAGGAAAGCGAGGAGACGCCGAAGACACTAGAAAGTTTCAGAAGATGTTCTTCAGGCGATACGCGGCAAATTAGGCAGTGAAGTAGTCTATAAAAGGAGATGACCTCTCCTTGTTTTATAATCCCCACCAGAAATAGATAAGCTATAGCAATAGCTTAGTAGGCTTGTTATTCCTTCTTTGTATCCATTTATTTTATAGCAATAAAAGATTTCCTTCAATTTCTCCCTTCCCTGGTTCCAACATGTAGAAGGCTTGAAGTGTCGGCAGGTGATTCCTTCCCGCTTCACGCGGCAATTACCGTAATGAATTCCGCGTATTGGCCAAGTCGAGTTGAATAGACTTTCAGGTTGTTTCATAGCGCGATAAACAAAAGGTCATCACGTGATAGAACTCTTCCCCAAGGCTTACAATCGTAGAGCATTGATTTTTCTTAGCCTTCCTCTGTCGGAGCATAAAATTTCCGTCCAAGGTATAAACGGGGACATTTACGTTAGTCCTCACCGGGGGACAAAAACGCCATTTTGTAAGGGATGAGTTATCGTGTTCTTGAAGGAAGTTTGCGATATTAAAATGCAGTCCCTGTGATTAAGTAGGTGGAATTGGACTGATGGAAGACTATTGATTATATATGAAAGATGGATAGCAAGTTATGTGACGAAATTGTTGCTTTCGCCCGGAAGAGTCTCATGTTTCTCAAACCGTGGCCACGTTTCCCTGTTGACTGTTTCTGGTAATAGCTGGTTATTCTGCAAGCAAAATATGGTGACTTGAGTTTCCTAAGCACTTTGATTCGTGAAAGCTGGTGATCTGGTTCCTGTTGAGATACGAATTTGCGTTCTGTCCATATTTGAAGTGAAAGGATTTCTCTGTTGGGTAACAGAATAACTTATCCGATTGAACTGAAGCGTCGAACAAGGAGGGAAATGCGTTTCACCATTTAGCTTGGAAGTCAAACAATCGAACTTTGAAGTCTTCGTCTTCATCACTCTCCTTAATTATTATTTCTTCTATCAAGTGTCACTTATCTCTATTTCCCATATTCTCCCTCCAACATCCGGTGTCAAATAGCTCGCCAGTAGTTCATTCCAGCCATTACTTCTTGCCAGGGATGGATCCCTGGGTTTCCTCACAGTCTGCTTTTCTTGTTCCTTTCTTCATCATATTCTTGGTCTCCATCGAGGTTCCGGGGTCCTTTTGCGGCTATGATTTTTATCGGAGTTGTAGCAATCAGTTTAACTGCGGGGACATCACTGACGTGGGTTATCCATTCTGGGGTGATGGCCGACCGGATGGCTGTGGCAATCCAAAATTAAAGCTCAACTGTGTGACAAATTTCTCTACCATGGAAGTGATGCAGGTGAATTACCGTGTTTTGGGTTTCAACAAAAACAGCCAAATGCTCAGAATTGCCAGGGAGGACTACTTTTCTGGAATATGTTCTCCTGAGTTTGTGGATAGCACCCTGGAACCCGAGCTTTTTGATTATGGCCCTGGCTACACTAATATCACGGTATCCTATGGTTGCCCTTCAGCCATCCCAGCACTACTCCCTTGCACCATTAAATGGCTAACAGATACAGGTGTGTTCATCCAACCTGGAGTTCAAGGCCCTGGGTTATGTGCGAAAAGTGTGGTTGTTCCTGTTCTTCAAACTCATATTTCAGATATTGCAAATTGGTCAATAATTGAAGACGCCATCAACGAAGGTTTCGAGGTGAAGTTGAAGGAGGATACGGCAGCTTGTGGTGCGTGCACCGAGTCAAAGGGAGTTTGTGGATATGACCTGTCTACGAATGAAACTACCTGCTACTGCCCAAATCAATCAATGGGGTCCACATGTTCTCCCTCAACAAATGCGCCTCCGAAAAAATCAGGTATGTCCCTAGTTTTCTGGTTCTGGTCAGGCAAGCGTCGAGCAGTCATTACTAACAGCATTTCAATGGAGATATGGTGTCGAATCTTGACACCTTATTCTGAACATGAGAACGTAGACCACCCGTCATATGAAACAGCATTTCAATGGAGATATGGAATGAATTACGTGTCAGCATTAGTATTTCTCTGTGAGTTCATGAATACTTAACTTTGGCCAAGAACGGAGATTTTTTATTTTTATTTGTATTTCACTAATCTTTCACCATAGATCACGTATATTCACCAAATTAGGCCAGCTAGCACATTGTAGCACACGGCATACTCTCTGGATTGCACCCATGGGGGGTTAAAACCTCTCTTTAAACCTTGAACAATTAAATCCTGGGATATTTTCTAACAATGATGTTGCCCATCTTGACCATTTATTGTTACTTTCTGCAAGAGAAGCACATTATTCTATTGCCATAATCGTCGGAGAAAATTTTAGACAATAAATTTTTTTGAACTATACTAGGTTATTTTTCCCTCATTACCTTGTCCTATTTCTTCTGTAAACCATAGACAACATAAAGATAGAGAATAGTACTCGAGAAGCAATTTCTCGTTCTTGGCTGGGAAATAAGATGGGTCCAATATAAGCTGGGGTAGCCTTTCGTTCTTGCAGGGCTTGTGGTTGATTACCTTTCTTCCGGAGTCCTGTCTTTGTTTAAATTTTTTCAGTTTGGTGCTCCTTCTATGCTTTTGTAGCTATACTGTTGTTGAGACCTTAATTTTATACGTCTTTTTCTGAATTACGTGAATTTTCTTCAAGCTTTAGGTCCTTTAGCCTTCCTAAGTTGACCAACCCAGCTTTTATAGGCTAAGATGCAAACATGGTTCCAGAGATGCTTCCAATGAATATGTGGCCGGACTCTTGTCCCAGGATTGACGCCTTGCATATGTGACAAAATGAGCATATTCAACACCTCCAATACAATAGAAAAAACTAGGATTATGTGCTACCAATTACAGCGAATTGGACTTTACGGATATAGGAAGGGGCTGGTGATAAAAAAGGGATCCACAAGTTTGAGTTGCTAGACCTGAATTTAAAGTCAATCGAGGCATGGACCAGACAATTGAGAGAACCTTTCACGAAAATATCTCAGTTAGCAAAAGAGTTCTTTTTCAGCCGCCTCATAGATCATGGTGTCCTTCTCAAGTAAGAGGGAGGGTGTTTTGGCTCTAACCTTGTTGGCTTTGATCTCTTTCTATTTTCCTTATGACGAGGTTGTGATATTTTAGGTAGAAGTATAAGACTGCAGTTTAGGTGAGTCGTTTGCCTTCAAAACGGTGGCTTTTTCTGACTTTGCGAGAGTTTAGACTGGTTACAAATCTCCCAAGTTTTTTTTTTTTTTTTCGGTTTTTTCCTACAATTTGTCTAGGAGATCAGGATTTCGTGCGGATAACGCGTAGAAAAATAGAGAGCTGTCTTTATATTGGGCCAGTCACACAATTGTAAATTAACCGGCTGCGGTAGTGTTCCAATAGAAGCATCTGCTCAGTCCGCCCTACTTTGTCAAAGATCACCAGCTCCATTACGATGCTTGATCAGAAGTTTAAGCTATTTCATCTTCAGCTTCTCCTTTTCTTAATCTGATCACTTTCATCTCACCCTCTGTGTCTTTCAAGATGCATCGCTATTAGAAGCAGTCCCACATCGGGTAGAAATTAAAAAAGAGCTCCATATATATCCAGGCAAACCACTCTCCCACTAAATGGTTATTATTGATAGTCATGCGTTGATGTGGAAGGCTTGTAAGTGTAGGCAGGTAATACTTTCCCATTTCACGCGCCAATTAACGTAATGTCTTCCGCGTATTGGGTATCTCGACTTGAATAGATTTTCAGATTTTTTCAAAGCGTTATAAGTATAAGGCACAGTTGAATAGATTTAATCTTTCAAAGCGTGATAAGTATACTTTTTCCGATAATACCTGGTTTTTCTGCAAGCAAAATATGGTGACTTGAATTTCCTAAGCATTTTGATTCGCGAAAGCCGGTGATTTGGTTCCTGTTGAGATAATGAAGTGAAAGGATTCTTTTGTTGGGTCACAGAATAAGTTATCCGATTGAAGTGAAGCGTCTTACCTGGAGGGAAATGCGTTTCACCATTTAGCTTTGAAGTCAATACATTCAAAGTTTGAAGTCTTCATCTTCATTACTCTCCTTAATTATTATTTTTTCTATCAAGTTTGGTCACTTATCTCTATTTCCCATATTCTCCTTCCAACTTCCGGTCTCAAATAGCTTTTTTTTTTTTTTAAAGAAATATGGACATTGTTCTTATCAGTTATATTGATAATAAAGGTAGATTGAGATGTTAGATGTGTTAGAAAAATATATAGGACATAATATAATACTTAGTCCTTCATTACATAAACTTGATGAACGAGTATAAAACTTTACTGAAATAAAAACATAGTTGACTAGCATGAATGCATAGCCATTAATGAAAAATAAAATATTACTCTCATTGAAACTTAGCATAAAGTAAAAGTAATTATTACTTTCAAATAACTTACTAATAGTTCATTTCAGCCATCACTTCTAGCCACGAATGGATTCCTGGGTTTCCTTAGTCTGCTTTTCTTATTCCTTGCTTCATCCTAATCTTGGTTTCTGTCGAAGTTCGGTGTCTTTTTGCACATATAACTAGTATGAGACTTGTAGCAGTAAGGATAGCGGGCTATTTCGTGAGACTAGCATGGCTTGATCCTACTGTAATGATGTATTAGACAGAGGCATGCACTGTCTTTTTGTTACGTGCACTCAAACCTTTGCATGGGAAAGAGGCACCTTTGTCCGTAAGTTTGAATTCCCAAGTTCTGTGTGGAGGTTGATTTCCTCGAACAAACCCGACTCTCTCTCTCTCTCTCTCTCAACTGATCACCATAGGGCGATCAGGCAAGAAGTACGTCGACTGCTTACTGGGTGATCAAACCGTTAACCGCCCAGTTACCCGGAGAGTTACGCGACAGCGTAACAGATATCACTAGTATAGAAGTGATGCTGGTGAATTATCGCGTTTTTGGTTTCAACAAAAGCAGCCAAATGCTTAGAATAGCCAGGCTGGACTACTTTTCTGGAACCTGTTCTCCAGAGTTTGTGAATACCACCCTGGATTTCGAGGTTTCTGATTATGGCGGTGGCGACAGTGACATCACGCTATCCTATGGTTGCTCTTCAGCCATCCCAACAAAACTCTCTTGCATTAAAGGGCTTACCGCTACAGGTGTATTGATACAAGATGGCGTTCAAGGCCCTGGGTTATGCGCGAAAGGTGTGGTTGTTCCTGTTCTTCAAACTCCTAATGGAGACTTTACAACAAACGGGTCAATAATTGAAGAAGTCATCAAAGAAGGTTTCTATGTGAAGTGGAAGGAGGCTACTTGTGCACCGCATCTAAGGGAGTTTGTGGAAATCAGGTATGTCGCTATTTTTCTACTTCTAGTCCAGCGAGCGCCTCAACTTGGTACTAGCCTTTGGCTATTGTCTGTCAAGCACGTGGGTGGATTTTAAGCTATACCCTGTTGTTGACTGGTTGAGAGTCCTAAGCAACCCATCTCCAAAATTGGAAGGCCTTGAAGAGGAATCTCAGGCCATGCAAAAGAAAAGAGGATTAAAGATGAGTTAAAAGCATGGATTACGAAGTACCAAATTTGAATTTATTTTACAAGATTGTTATTTCTTTCTTGAGACTATTAGTAATTCAACTAAAAAATAACAAATCTTTCAATGAGAGTCAAAATTTCGCTAACCATATTTTTTGAAAAATTTAACAAATAAAACACGATTATAATGAAGAACTAGAACTGAAAAATTTATTTTTTTGCCCGATTACGTCGTTGAATGTATTGGATAGAACTGAAAACTAGAGTTTAGATGGTTGTTTTGTGTCTGGGGTGCTCTCTTTGAGCGGCCGGGAATTTTATATGCTTGGGGCTACAATTTTGTCATTATGTTGGAGTCGGTCGCGTAATTGTCGCCCAAGCCTCGTCAAATCCATTAGTTTAAAAGTTCGGACGCTTGAGAGGAATTTTGAGACCATTCATCTCCACCCTTCCTTTTTTAATCTTATCACCTTAATCTGCTTTCCATCGTCTTCGTATGCCAATAATGAGCAATGCCGGAACTGCACACTCAGAATGTTACTTTTTGATAAATATTTAGTTTTACCCATACCTAGGTCTCAAAATGCATAAACTATTTATTTTATGTGAATTAACATATTTTAGAAATATATAGTATTCTGATGCATAATTTTTTTCAATATTAAAAAACATTTGTTTAAACTCTTTCTTTGCAGCCAACTTTGATCTTTTTGGTTGTGATTATCTCTTTCGTTATTATATACAAGAAGAGGCAATACTTGCTTTTTTTTTTCTTTGAATATCGGGAATAAGGGTGGGGGATTTATTTGGAAGGAGTGGCAATATACTTATTCGGATGTGAAGATGTTGACCAACTGCTTCAAAGAAAAAGTCGAGCCAACCGTTTCCGTCTTTTCAAAATTGCGGTTTGGATTGCTAAAGCTCGCTGCTTTGGATAGGCTATAGGTACTTTTTCCGGTGGATGTGATCAAACACTTACGCAACTTAGAGAATTAAGCCAGCGGACAATCCTATCTGAATAGTATAGTTTGGTTTTCCCCCTGAAGACAAATAACTTTCAGATGTGATCAAAGGTTCTAGTCGTTACATCATAATTGCGTTATCCCTATACACTTCAAAGAAGAACAAAGGATGTTTTTTGTGCTTATATTTCAGCAGCACTTCTATATAGGACCAGTGATAAGAAACTTTTTAAGAGTTTTCATCCACCGAGGTCAATAGAAAATTTATAGAAGACCTAGAATTCTTCGATGGCTCATTTTAAAAGCTTAAAAAACCTGATGAAGGGACAGGCCTATCTAGTTGGGATATGTTCTAGTCAATAAGCATTGCTATCTCAAGCTTGGACAAAAATCTGCTGTATCTTCATGGTATGACAAGCTCACATCATTTTCTTTTATCTATACAACATAATCCTGAAAACATCTGAGCATCTTTGTATAGAGTATTTGGTAGCTTGCTTCTAATTAGTTGTGTTTACTTCCAAATTTGTTACTTGCTTTGCCATGGTCCTAAAAGTAATTAAACTTGTAATATTGACAGGTTTAAGCCTTTTGGTTCACTGATTGAGTTTATTACATTTGGTATCAAAACCAAACCCCACATCCTAAGTTCAAACTTTGGCAGATGTACTTGATTGTGTGAAACTATTGTTGAGCTTATATTAGGTCTTGACCATGTGTATGATGATTTTTATTGGAGATATTTTTCTAGATTCTATCTTCGTCCATTTTGACTGACATTTTCTGTATCTTTTGGCTCTTTGCAGGGAATTCCAAAGAAGTACCACTTGGAGTAGGTAATAGTTTGTGGTGTGAAAACCACAGTGCATCTTCCATATTTTATAAAGAAGAAAATTAATCCAACTCTGTTGTTTTCAGCGTTCGGCATAGGAGGCGCATGCATTTTGGGTACTTTTCTAGGCTGTTGGATCTTTTCCATCAGGCAGCGGAGAAAAAAACGTGCCCAGGAATCTAAAAGCAAAGAGCTGCTTGCACCTCCTTCAGGTAGAGGCACCCCTATTTCTTCAGCTAATTTCTTTCAAAGAGATATAAAGCATGATAAGTTGAATATTGAGGAAATCATGAAGAATTTTAGGTTAGGTCCTAAGCGATATACTTACGCAGATGTGAAGAAATTTTCCAACTCATTCAATGAAAAAGTTGGACAAGGAGGATATGGTATTGTGTATAAAGGAAAATTATATGATGGGTGTATTGTGGCGGTGAAAATCCTAAATGAATCCAAAGGTAATGGAGAAGAATTTATTAATGAAGTGACTAGCATTAGTAGAACATCGCATGTTAATATAGTGAACCTTTTAGGTTTTTGTTATGAAGGGACCAAAAGCACTTTAATCTATGAATTCATGCACAAGGGATCTCTTGATAAGTTGATATATGATAATGGATTTTCAACCCCAAATGGTCACTTGGACAGCATGACAATGTTTCAAATTGCAATTGGTATTGCTCAAGGGCTTGAATACTTGCATCAAGGTTGTAACACAAGGATCTTGCATTTTGACATCAAACTACACAATATATTATTGAATGAAGATTTGTGCCCAAAAATATCTGATTTTGGTCTTGCTAAAGTATGCAAACCAAAAGAAAGTATTGTATCAATGATAGGCATGAGAGGGACAGTAGGGTATATTGCCCCAGAGGTATTTAATCATTATTTTGGTAGAGTTTTTCATAAGTTTGATGTCTATAGTTATGGAATGTTAGTTCTCGAAATGAATGGTGCAAGAAAAAAAATTGATACTAAAGACTCTCATAGTAGTGAAGTCTATTTTCCAAATGGAATTTATGACAAACTTGAACAAGGTTAAACCTTTGGCATTTTTGAAGATGAAGACAAAGAGGAAGAAGACACAATAAAAAAAATGATAATAGTGAGTTTATGGTGTATTCAAATCAAACCTTTAGATCGACCATCAATGGGTAAGGTGATAGAAATGTTACAAGGCCCTTCATAATCTTTACAAGTTCTAGCAAAGCCTTCCTTTGATTCACCTGAAAGGCCACCTCAAGATTCTTCAATGACTTCTTTGTGACATTTTGTGACATCTCAAATGCCTTCACCTGAATTGTAAGATTCAAAATTTAATAAGGTGGTTGTCGATCTATACATTGAAAGGTGGTATAAAACAAGTCTACTTTTGAACAAATGGAATAGAAAGAAGGAAAGGCAAAAGGAGTGTTATTAATGTTGAGCTTCCTAGAGTTTTAGCACTACTAGCTAGTTTTTGTATAATCTTATTAAATAGATTACATTTTCTTTACCTATAAAAAGCACTTCCATTTCTTATTTCCATGATTTATAATTACCTATAACAATCTTTATCTTTCTTTCCTTTGCTTTTCTCTCTTTTTGTTTTTTATCTGTTTTTTATTTTATGTTGTTCAGTTGTGTTGTGTTTTGCTCATTTGTTTGGTTCCTCTCTCTCTCTCTCTCTCCCCCCCCCCCCCCCCCCCCCCCCCCAACCCAAAAAAAAAATGTTAACACTTAAGAGATTATATACCATTTAGTATTTGAACTCAAAAATGATGATTTGATGTTTAATTGTTAATTAATTGTACATGAGAAATTTTTTTTAAAGATGATGTATTATATTTTTCAGACGAGGGAAAAGAAGAAAAAGAAGTTTTGCATCTTATGTAAGGGAGAAAAAACTGTTTCTCTTATGCTCAATGGAGTTGTCTAATGGAGGCAACAATAGTTTGGCCAACATTAAAATCATAAACTGGATGAACTTATAGCCTTTGTCTCCATACCGAATAACATAAAAAAACCTAATTGAAGTGCTTGTAGAGAAACATTACATGTAAAAATGTGTCGAGTAACTCTTTAACTTGAACCAAATAAGATGGTTATGGAAATACATGGGGCAAGAAGAAAAGAGTGAAATTGTAGTCTCGTTGAAGAAATTCAAAGAAAGCCAAACCTGGAACGCCCGGCTCACCTAGCACAAAAAGATGCCGTAGTTGGGCTTTGGAAGTCTCGCGGTGGTGCTATTTTCTTTAAAAAGTGCGCGAATCCAAGGAACGCGTCCCCGGTCATTCTCACATCATTTCAGGATTTCACTGCGATAACACTTCCAAAGCCGCCGTAGAGAAAAACAAAATTGGAAATGGTGAGGCTTCATGAGAGAGAGTTTGGCGAATAAAAGAGGCCCTTGCCCGAATAAAAAAGTGACGTTTTAAGGTAATTATTTGGTGGTTCAAAAGTGTTGGATTTCTCAAACCCCTGCCGTGCAACTTGTCAATTCTAAGATACTAAATGAAATTAGGTTGACTGAAACTGTCCAAATCCAAACACAAGTCACAGGCCTTAGGCGAATTGGCTAGAGAACGTTAGTTCACATTATTTTCCCATCAGCGGTAGCGATGTCTGACTGGCAGGACTGTTACACCCGTTAGCACTGAATGAATTAAATTACGCATTGTAACAAGTTCTTCATAAATTTAAGAAATGTAATAAAAACGAGAAAAATGTGTTGCTCAATTGTTATGGACCTACTGTAATCACCGTAAAGTTTTATTCTACTGAGACAATAGAGAAATAAAAATATAAAGGAAATAACACGAAAAGGGAAATAGCAATAAATGAAAGATTGACATGGTAACCCAAAATCCTATAGTTAGAATCATACTAATTTATTACTAAGTTAGTTGGCTAAACACATAAATCAATCATTGAGTTATTAAGTACTTTTAATCTTTCTATTTAATAATGAGATTATCTTCTATTTAACATTTGTAATCCATTCAAAAGTAAATGAGATCTTCATCAATTCAGCCTTAGATTTGCATTGAATTCATGGCATATTTTCAGGCACGTGAGGTGGAAATCGTAATTTAAATTCTAGGCACGTGACATAATCTTAATGCAGTTCTTGCACGCCTTAGCAACTTGCCAAGAGTATGTTGTAACATTCAATTTACCGGATTTTGAAGGACAGGTATGGAGGCAATTGGCACACTCGAAGGGCTCCAGCCTTTTGTGGGGTTTGAAGGACACTTGAATAATTTGAGATCATGCTGAATTATAGAGCATCAATCGTAGTTGATAAAAGTTGCTGTCATCATCAATAGTCATTCATTGAGGCGGAAAGTTTACGTTGTCATTATCTTACGTTTTTCGCGTATTAGGCCTTTTGTGTTGAATAAATTTTTCAGATTTCTTAAGACAACATGACGAACAAAAGGTTACACCCTCATATAACTTTCACCCAAGCCTTCAAATGTTAGTTGTATATCATTGACTTATCTTTGTCCAGCACCACCATATCCGAAACCACACCAACCCCCACCATATCTTTGTTCCATCAAGAGAAACAAAAAAACAAAAATATAACGAAAAATATTTGAATAATTTCTTCTCTTCCTTTCATTAGAAACTATAGCCTTTTAATAGGCTTTATAAAATGTGAAAAGGAAACATTATCAGAACAAATAATAAAAAAAAGACGAAAAGGAAAATAACAAGAAGGGAAAGATGATCATGTTCCTAAACGTTTATATCTTTGCTATTTCTAACTTATGAGATATTCTTATACTTACAACTTAATCATCAATACAAATCTTTTCACGTAGTAACAAGATCACTTCCTATTTGGCATCTGCAAATCTCTCTAGGAACAGATGAGATCGTTATCAATTCAGTATCTTGAAGGCAATTCAGATTTGCATTGAATTCATTAGCTATATTTCTTACTACAAAAATTACTAATTAAAAAAGAATCCTAATTTAAAATCTAGGCACGTGGACACTAGTTGATTATGGGTAAGATGGATAGCACCTTATATGGTGATTTCTTCTTCCCAAACGAATCTCACGTACCTAAATTATGTCCACTTTCCCAGCGGACTATATCCAACAACTGCTTTGATAATACCAGGTTTCTTTTCCTAGTGACTTGTTTTTCCTGGGCATTTTAATTCTCGAAAGTCGATGAGCCGGTCTGGTGTGTGTAATTTTTCAAAATATGCATTTGGTGTTTGCTGGTAGTGAGTCTGATTTTGCCATCACAGTTCCCCGTAGTATCTACTTTTACAACAAAATTACTTGGGCCTCATAATCAATGGCGTTCTGATGAAGTCAACTAAACTTCCAAAGTCTTTCACTCTTCCAACCGATCGATAGTTACTCTCTGCAGCTTCCGTGTGTTTCCCATGATACTGAACATTACCCATCACTCCTACCAATTTTTTCCTCTCAGGACATGGATACCAGGCTTCTTTCACCGCCTCCTTTTCTTATTTCTTTATATTTCTTAGTCTTGGTAGGTTTCGTCGAGATCCCAATAATATCTCTATGCGATGATGATTTATACTCAATCTGTAGCAGTTCGTTCGACTGCGGACAGATGAAACTTGGTTTTCCCTTCTGGGGAGGTGTCCGAGACAGTGGTTGCGGCCATCCTGTTTTGAAGCTCAACTGCGACGAAGGCGTTGCTACCATGGAGATTATGGAAGTGGTGTATCGTGTGCTGGATGTCAGTCCCAAGACTCGCACACTCAAAATTGCAAGAGAGGACTACTGGACAGGAATTTGTTCGCCAAAATTTGTGAATACCACCTTTGATCCCACACTTTTCGATTTGGGTTTTGGTTACCAGAATCTCACATTATCCTACGGCTGTTCTCCTTTGTCACCGGATCTCCCTACACCTCTCTCTTGCCCCTCAAGTGGCTGTGTACATTGATTGGGGAGCACATGGGCCTAACTCATGTAAAATTAGCGTGGTTATCCCTATCCTTGACAGTGATACGCTAGATGCTTTCTTTTTACCAAATTTGGAGCAAGACATCAAAGAAGGATTTGATGTGCAATGGAAGATAGATACTGCAGCTTGTAGAAACTGCACGGCACACAAAGGAGTTTGTGGATATGACCCAGAGTTGAATCAACCAACATGCTATTTCCCAACAGCGAAACCAGGTACGTTCACAGACTTATCACTTATATTCCCGGCAAAAACCATTCGAGAACTGAAAAGGAAACATAATTTGCATCAAATAACCAGGAACCTGAAATTGGTTTTTACTCTCGGCAGAGTAAAACCAGTTTTGCACACGAGCACACGCGGCTTTTAAGGGAGGAATAAACTAGTAAGTCTTGCCTTGCTGACTTCTAATGACTATAGGGGTTCCAAGGGGCCCAAGAACGTATAAGGTTGAAAGTGAAATTAAGGTAGCCTCTAATCTAGTTTGGTTCGTACATACTGTTCTAATTTCACCCCAAAAACAGTTTTAGAGAAACCATAGATTATGAGATGCTATATTGATTTGACATTAACACATGATTTAACTAAGAATAAATTAATATTTAAAATTGCACCTAAAAGTCAAAGATTCAAGATCTTACTAGGCACTCATTAATTAGTTCCAATCATGAAACGAACAAGTTTCTTTATATATTTAATAAAATAATGAAAAACCTTTTGTTATACTACTTGAGTAATTTTAGGTACTGTAAGTCACCGTCTTCCCATCTTATCACCCATATATATGCATGCAAAAATAAAAAAATAAAAAACATGTAGCAAAAAAGCGGCTCCCTTTAGGTTACAACTAGCCAAGCTGGTTTTCCCAAATTAAGGATGAGTTAAGAGCGTGGATAACGAATTATCAAATTTAAATTTCTTTTATCAGATTATTATTTTCTTTCTGAGACTATTACTTATTCCAACTGAAAAGTAACAAATCTTTGAATGAGAGTCACAATTTCGCCAACCATATGTCATAGTAGGAATCAAGTTCTTTTCTCAATATTTATTTTAGAAATTTAACAAGTAAAACGACTATAAGGAAGGTATCTGCCCGTTGAATGTGTTAAATAAAGTCCGAAAACCAGAGTTTAGATGGTTTTTTTGTGTCTGATCTGCTCTCTTTGACCCGTCGGGAATTTAATGTGCGCAATATCAGAAATGTACACCCAAGTCGACCTTTAGTTCACCTGGTTGAGTGGGCTAGCTAGTTTTACTAATCCTATCCACCAATTAACTCAATTCTTTAAAGAAATTTCCAACCAAAATCTCTCCCCAACTCTTCAGCCTGAAAAGATGGTAAAATTTAGAAAATTCCTTTCCCACTTATGTTTGACTCTACTACGACTTTGAATTTCGTTTGCCTTCTTTGGCCTGCCACATCTACTGTAGTTCTATATAAACTTCAAAAATATCGTAAGTGTATAGTACTTCAATATGAACAGAATGTAGTAAGTCTCGCAAATCATTGATAGATTTTCTTGTTTTCTTTTTCTTGTGTGTTTTTTTTATTCTAATAGTTTAATAAAACGCATATGGACACCATTGAGAATTTTTGATTTTTTTTTAAGATTTTATACTTGCCTTCCCTTATAAGTTTGTCTCCGTCTGAAAATGTCCAACTCTTATCTTCTTGTTGCAGAAGGATTGTGGAAGCCGACTTTGCTAACTAGGGTGCTATTGGTATGATAATCGTCATTGAATAAAAGCTACCTCCTTCCATTAATTTCATCGTATATATTTTATGCAATGCCAATTTAATTTCTCTTATGCAAATACATACAAATATATGTCTTGCTTTCTAATTAAAATACGTCAATTTAAACTCTTCTTTGCAGCCAATTTCGATCTTTTTGGTCGTGGTTATCTCTTTCGTTATTATATACAGGAAGAGACTACACTTTCCAATTGGTTTGATGATATGGGAAAAAGGTATAAAGCATGACCAGTTGAATGCTAAGGAAATCATGAAGAATTTTGGATCAATATATGTTGGATCTATAAGTTGTAAGCAATATACTTACTCAAATGTGAAGAAATTGACCAATTCATTCAAAGAAAAAGTTGGGCAAGGAGGATATGGTACTGTATACAAAGGAAAATTATTTGATGGGCGTGTTGTGGCAGTGAAGATCTTGAATGAATCTAAAGGCAATGGAGAAGAATTTATCAATGAAGTGGTTAGCATTAGCAGAACATCACATGTTAATATAGTTAACCTTTTAGGTTTTTGTTATGAGAGGACTAGAAGAGCTTTGATTTATGAATTCATGTCAAATGGATCTCTTGATAAGTTGATATATGATAAAGGATCTTCAACTCCAAACAGTCACCTGGATAGCAAGACAATGTTTCAAATTGCAATTGGGATTGCTCGAGGGCTTGAATACTTGCATAAGGGTTGTAACACAAGAATCTTGCATTTTGACATAAAACCTCACAATATATTATTGGATGAAGATTTATGCCCAAAAATATCTGATTTTGGCCTTGCTAAACTATGCAAACCAAAAGAGAGTATTGTGTCCATGACAGGCATGAGAGGGACTGCAGGATATATTGCCCCAGAGGTATTTAATCGATACTTTGGTAAAGTCTCTAACAAGTCTGATGTCTATAGTTATGGAATGTTAGTTCTTGAAATGAATGGGGCAAGAAAAAGATTTGGTACTAGAGACTCTTGTAACAATGAAGTCAATTTTCCACATGGAATTTATGACAAACTGGAACAAGGTGAAAGCTTTGGTATTTTTGAAGATATAGCTGAAGAGGAAGAAGACATAATAAAAAAGATGATAATAGTGAGTTTATGGTGTGTTCAAATCAATCCTTTGGATCGACCATCAATGTGTAAGGTGATAGAAATGTTAGAAGGTACCTTACAATCTTTACAAGTTCCACCAAAACATTCCTTTGTTTTGCCTAATAGTCCACCTTAAGATTCTTTTGCCATTCCATTAGTCACAAAATTTGCCATTTCATGTGTCTTCAGTTGAACAATAAGATTCAAAATGTTAATAAGGTGGTTGTCCATCAATACATTCAAAATATAGTAAAAACAAATTGACTTTTGAATGAATGGAATAGAAAGGAAAGGCAATAGGGGCATTATTAATTTCTCAACTTCCTAGACCTTTCGCATTGTCAACTGGTCTTTTTTTAATCTTATTAACCGAATTTCATTTTCTTTGTCCGTCCAAAGTACTTTCATTTCTTATTTCCATGATTTTTAATTACCTGTAATGATTTTTTTTCTTTCTTTCCTTTGTTTTCTCTCTTTTGGTTTTTTACCTGCTTTTTATTATATGTTGTTTGGTTGTGTTTTGCTCATTTATTTGTCTCCCAAACAAAGAAAAAAGAAGTGAAAACCTAGCTGTGATATTACCATTTAGTTTTTGAACATTGCTCTGTGCACAAAAAGGATGATTCGATGTTCAATTGTTAATTCTTCTGAATGAGAACAAAAATTCAAGATGGGGTGTTATATTTGTTGAGAGAAAAATACTGTTCTCTTGTTCTCGATGGACCATGCGACGTATTGCGCATATGACACAAATCAATGTTGAATAGGCTTACAAATTTGAACGCAAAATCAACAAATGGGGTTTACCGTGATGGAACTCCACGGTAGGTATATGTGTATCAACTTTTTCAACTTTCCTCACAGTTGGCTTTTTTTTGTTCTTTTCTTGATTATATTGTTGGTCTCTTTCGAGGTTCCTTGGTCTTTTTGCTCCTATGATAAGTATTCGAGTTGTAGCAATCAGTTAACTGCAGGACATCGCCGACGCGGGTCTATCCATTTTCGGGGTATGGCCGACACGATAGCTGTGGCAATCCAAAGTAAAAGCTCTGTGGTGTGAAAAGTATTTTTACCATAATTATGAGCGGTAGTTCCAACCTCAACTTATTACTGGCTTTGGTCCATTGTTTCCAAGCCGGTGAGTTGAATTTTAAGACAACCGGGCAATTCAATCACACCTTACCATTGACTGGTCGAGAGTCGTAAGCCACTGCAACTATACAATTTGAAGGCCTTGCAGATAGGAGAGGAATCCCAAGCCACACAAAGAAAATTGGATTAAAGATGAGTTAAAAAGTAAGGTTATGAAATGCTTATCAACTTGGCCAGATTATGTTAGTTCACATTATACTGAAGCTTTGACGGAGTCATCAACGGCGGGGTTTAAGGGAAGGCTGAATTGCACATCATCCTTCCATTCCTGTGGTCGGTCCTTCTACATGTATCGACTGCTTCAATTGTTGTTGACAGCAGCGGCTGAATTGTGGATGCTAGTCATGGGTTAACGCGGTAACCTTCGAGGTCCGGTCGCCGAGAAATTTCCTCCTGTTTCACACGGTACTGACTATACGACGTAGTGAGCGTACGACACAAGTTGTTAAAGGCTGAAGGCTGAGAGGTCTATCCTAAAACGTATTCAACTAATGTAGAAGGCCTCTTCAACTATAGGCCAAAAAGACTTAAGATAATAATCTGATACCATATTAAAGATTGGGAGGCTCATCCTAAAACCCATAGACAAGAGGTGGTAAACCCTAGCCATTAATAAGGCCAAACACTTATAGTGTGGGATGAAATCCCAAGACGCCTCCTCATGCCCGGAAGTGATATTCTACCAACCTACAAGGCCTCTTGGGCTATCGGCTCATAAGGCTTAGGACAATGTTTTGATACCACATTAAAGACTAAAAGACCCATTCTAAAACACACAAGTAAGAGGTGGTAAATTTTAGCCATTAATAAGGCACTTCCGGTATAAAACAAAATCCCAACACAAGTCATTGTCCAATAGGCCTACAAATTTTCAAAGCAGAATCAACAAATGTTGTTTACGGTGACGCATTGCCATTGTGTAACTGTTAGTTTACAATAAATAAACGAACTTTTTTAATAGTCATCATAAACGACTTTCTTCCAAGACACAAAGAGCTCCCGTTGTTTTTTTAATTTTTTTAACTTTATTTTTTTTTTTTTGTGAAAGGTCAAGAATTATATATCACAGTAAAAAATTACAAGATTTTTCCATTACAACATCATCATTTAGGCTCAAACACTATATTTGTCAAATTTCAAAACTTTTGCTAAAATTTATTACAATTTATAGATTTTACTCTTCTAGTAGATGAAAATTTTCTTCTCATGTCCTTCTTGATTTTGCAATAATGGTCAAATTGTCTAGACTTTTATTATTGAATATTTTTATATTTCTTTCCCTCTAAATGTAATACAACACAACATTGAAAGATATACTAAGCAAGGTTGTTGCAAGACTTTTACTCTAGACAACTTTGATCATATAACATATTTCATCTCTCTAGTGTTCAATTCTTCAAGTTAATCCATTTATACTTAATAGAGTCTTCCATATGTAATTCGTAAACCTGCATTTAAAAAATAAATGTTCTTATGATTCTTCACTTTGTTTGCAAAGGTTGCATTGTAAGTTCACTGAGTTATTTCATACAACTATATGATCTACTATGGATAGTTGTGATGGATTATCCAAAAATAAATATATTTTTTTTCACTCTAGTTGTGATTGTAGATTTTGAAGCTAGTTGATTATTGGAAGGATCACATCACAAAGAAGATGCAGCGCAAATTCTCAAAATAAAAATAAAAATCTCTCACCCCTTCAATTCATTGATCAATCCCAATAGTTGACTTCACATGTCACAATCTTAATGTAGGTCTTGCACGCCTTAGCAACTTGGGAAGAGCATGTTGTCGGGGACACTTTGATAGATTCGTGATTACAGGAGACACTTTGGGTAATTTGAGATCATGCTGAATTATAAAGCATCGTCCAACTGTAAGACTGATGCTTCAATCGTAGTTGATAAGTGTAGCTGTTAACATTGATAGTCATCTGTTCACGCGGAAAGTCCGTGTTGTAATTGCCTTACGTACTTCGTGTATTAGACACCTTTAGTCGGATAGAATTTCTTTTCAGATTTCTTAGACAGCACGACAAACAAAAGGTTACATCGGGACATACCTTTCACCCAAGGCCAACTGTAGCATTGGTTTTTCTTTGCGCAGCACTAACATATCCGAAACCACGCATCCCCCTCTTCTCACAGAGTGGGACAAAAACTTGCATTTTATGGTGGATGATCTGGTCATTATTTTGGTGGGGGTTAATGAAATTAAAGGGCAGTCCAGTGACTATGCAGGTGGATTGGACTGACGGACACTAGTTGATCGTGGGGAAGATGGGTAACACCTTATGTGGAGATTGCCTTTTCCCAAACGAATCTCATGTTCCAAATTTAAGTCCACTTCCCCGGCAGGCTGAATCCAACAACTGCTTTGATAATACCTAGTTTCTTTTCCTGGTGACTTGATTTCCTAAGAATTTTAATTCTCTAAAGTTGATTAGCAGGTTTTTCTTGGAATGAAAGTGTATGCCATCGTTCCTTGAAGCGAAAGGATCCATTTATTTGACTCTAAGAACAGCTTATCCCATCCAGGTAAAAAGTCTTACATGGAACAAAATGCATTTCACCATGTAGCTTTGAGGTCGTATATTCCCAGGTGTGAAGTCTTCTTCTTCATCAATTGTTTTATTTATTATTTTCCCATCAACTGGTTTTACTTTTCTCCGTTTTCCATATTTTCCATTCCAGTTTCAAATAACTGCTTTTTTGGCTCCCTTCCTAGTCGGAGAAATTTTGAACATTGTGAATTGTGGAAGTGGGTAAGTATTAGAGTGCGAGAGTCAATTTCAAAACTTGAAAATATTAAGTAAAAAAGTCTCATTACTTATAACATCATAGACCCATCATCTCACTTTTAACGTGAGATAACACCCACTTTTAATAATAGAATTACTTCTTTACACTTTGAGCAAGCTACCTTAAGAGGTTCAGTTCCCTATATATTTTCTACTAAACTTCCAGGAAATTTACATTGAGACTCTGTTGAACATGTAGTTAGTAATTCGGTGATCTTCATGCTTCATTTAGTCTTCTGAGCATCATTTCCAGCGTGATACGCAAGGTGCGAAGAGCAACTACCGGGGCTACAGTGTGAGTTACGTTGGGGAGACTTTGACTTACACGTTGACGAGTTAGCAGACTAACCTACGCATTAATTACACATTGATATCTTTCAAAAGCTGACCTGACCATTCCAATGCTGAGATGGCAGGATTGAATTGGTCTGTGTTTTTCACAACAGAGAGACAGAGGAGGCAGGGTACGTTCAAGTTCCTCCGCAAGTTGAGTTCCAGTGCTTTCGACTTCACTGACCTGAACTGCTCAAGAAGCAAATTGTTCTAGGAGAGACTCTTTCACACTCATCATAGTCTTGGTTTCAATCGAGGTTCCGGTGTCTGTTTGCAGCTATAATTTTGTATGAGAGTTGTAGATATAAGTTTAACTGCGGGGACATCACTGACGTGGGCTATCCATTCGGGGTTGATGGCTGAAGGGATAGTTGTGACACTCCAAAGTTAAAACTCAATTGTAAAAGAAATATCCCTACCATAGAAACGATGCTGATGAATTATCGCGTTTTGGGTTTCAACAAAAGCACCGAAATGCTTAGATTCGCCAGAATAGACTACTTGTCTGGAATTTGTTCTCCATTGTTCGTGACTACCACTCTGGATTCCGAGCTTTTGTATTGTGGCGGTGACTACATGAACATCACGCTATCCTATGGTTGTCCTTTCGCCATCCCAACACTACTCTCTTGCACCATTATCGGGCTTACCGATATGGGTGTGTCGATACAACCTGGAGTTCAAGGCCCTGGTTTATGTGCGAAAAGTGTGGTTGTTCCTGTTCTTCAAACCCCTAATGGAGACGTTACAACAAATTTGTCAGTAATTGGAGACGCCATCAAAGAAGGTTTCTACGTGAAGTGGAAGGAGGATACTGCAGCTTGTAGTGCGTGCACCGCGTCCGAGGGAGTTTGTGGATATGACCTGTTTACGAATCAAACTGATGGGCATGTTGTGGTAATGAAAATCTTAAACGACTACAAAGGCAATGGAAAATAATTTATCAATGAAGTGGTTAGTATTAGTAGAACATTACATGTTGATATAGTCACCCTTCTTGGTTTTTGCTATGAGAGGACTAAAAGAGCTTTAATTCATGAATTCATGAAAAATAATCTCTTGATAAGTTGATACATGATTAAAGTTCTTCAACTCCAAATATTTGCCAAGACAACAAAACAATGTTTCAAATTGCAATTGGTATTGCTCAAGGGCTTGAATACTTGCATCAAGGTTGTAATACAAGAATCTTGCATTTTGACATAAAACCACATAATATATTATTGGATGAATATTTGCACCCAAAAAATCTCTAATTTTGGCCTTGCTAAACTATGCAAACCAAAATAGAGTATTGTGTCAATGACGGGCATGTGAGGGACAATAGGATATATTGTCCCAGAGGTATTTAATCAATACTTTGGTATAGCTTCTCACAAGTCTGATGTTTATAATTATGAAATGTTGGTTCTTGAAATGAATGGAGCAAGAAAAATCACTAACACTAGAGATTCTCATAGCAATGATGCATATTTTCCACATGAAATTTATAACAAACTTTATCAAGGTGAAAGCTTTGGTATTTTTTATGATATGACTAAAGAGGAAAAGGACATTATAAAAAAAGATGATAATATTGAGTCTATAGTGTGTTTAGAGCAACTTTGGATTGCCTATCAATGGGTAAAGTGATAAGAATGTTAGAGGGTACTTTACAATCTTTACAAATTCCACTAAGGCCTCCCTTTGATTTGCCTTTTAGGCCCTTTTAGGATTCTACTACAGCTTCATTGTCACAAAATCTGACATTTTAAATGTGTTGAATTGAATTATAAGTTTCAAAAATTTCAATAAACTAGTTATGTTGATCTATACATTCAAATAGCATTATAAAAAAAATCTACTTATGAATAAATGGAATAGAAGAAGGAAAGGCAAAATGAGCATTATTAATTTGTTGAGCATGCTAGACTTATAGCATTGTCAATTGGTCTTTGTTTAATCTACTAAATAGATTGTAATTTCTTTTTGTTAGTAGAAAGCACTTTTATTCTTATTTCTATGATTTGTAGTTGCCCTTAATGATCTTTATCTTTCTTTCCGTTGTTTTTTTCTTTTGGCTCTTTATCTTTTTTTGTTCCTATGCTATTTGGTTGTGTTTTGATCATCTGTTTGTCCAAAATAAAATAAAAAGAATTGTAACCACCTAGATATCGTACACCATTAGTTTTGTTAAACATTTCTCTATAATTTGGTGATTAATAGTTTTGAATGAGGAAAAAAAATCTGAAGATGGTATTTATTTTTAACATACAAGAAAAAAGAGAGAAAAAGGAGTTTTGCAACTCTCTAAAAGAGAAAACACTATTTGTCTTTTACTCATTGGAGAACCATTGGAGGATACAAGTGCCTTATGGAGGCGACAATAGTTTGGCCAAAATTAAAATCATAAACAAGAAAAACTTATAGCCTTTATGTTCATAAATAGATAAACTTATAACCTTCGTCTTCATACAATCACCTTATGAAGGATGCAATTGACTTGTTTAGTGTTAGTTCCTTTCAATTAGCTAACAAAATTTTCAATTCTATAAGTGATGGTTGAGTTGATCATTGTCTAATGACCATTGTAAGTCCTTGTTTTGCTTCGCTAATTATTAATTCTTCATCAAGTTGAGATATCTCATTGCAAATACTCTTCAATTCAGTAAAATATTGACTAATTATCACAACTCCTTGACTGATAGATGCAAACTCATTTTCCAACATTTGAAACCTCCCTTTATTTATTTTGAAAAGTAGCTTTGAAAAAATATCTTAAACTTCTTTTGGAGTTTTAGCATTTTATTATGTGCTCTAAAAATTCTTTATCAATAATAATTAAGGCATAGAGCTTCACTCCCATTTGTAATTTCTCAAACATCTTTGACCTTGTAAATATGGCTTTACATGGGTGCTCCAATGGTCATAATTGTAATTATTGAGCTTTTTCAATCCTCTTATTGCGTTCCAAAAATTTTCCATTATGATTAGTGTAGTATTTTTGAATCTCTCATACCAAGAAGCTAAATCCTAGACGAATCTAGTTGACAGTATTTTGTTGCTCACAATGGATGGTCTTAACTTTTCTTCGGCAAAATAATAATATTATTCTTGTCACTCAGCGTTAATTCTACAAAATATCAACCTTTATATATTGGCTCATACCACTTATAAAAGCCTAAGTAGACCCAATCAATGATTTGAGAAAAACAAAAAGACAGTTATTATCATTAATAAACAAATGATTTTACAAGGTCAAAACAATAAGACGATACAACAACTCTATGCTCCCCAAAAAACTTCTTACTTAAAACAATACAAACTTCTTTATTCACCTTGGAGCCGCCACATAGGCCATGTGCCCTCAAAATATCTCACTAAGCACAACAGCTTTTCTTTTTCCGCCGCCACATAGTCCATGTGCCCTCAACACCTTTCATTATCACCAGAATACATGCTCCAAACGCTGAGGACCACAGGCGGCCATATTTTTTCCGTGGCCACAAGTATAAAATTATAACCAATCAAGGTTTCCCTCATCTGGCTTTTGAGTTGAACCGCAGCGGTGAAGAACCTCTGATGAAAACCAAGTACATGAGTTACCGAGTTCTTGAAGTCAATAACACGGCGCGGACTCTCAGATTTGACTTAGAATTTCTTAACTTTTTAAGCATGCTGAGCTTACCTTGTATTCGTTAAACTTTACAGTTGTAACACAGTAATAGTTAATTTATATATAAACAATGGATTGTTCTGTTTGCAGTATCAATGACACATTTTTTGTCTTGTTTATGCTTTTTAGTATTTCAACAACTTGCATATGAATCTCGTTGAGGATTTTAGATTCTTCTTTTTTGCTTCTGTGATTTGCTTCTCATATGATGATATCCAACTCTATCTTTGCAGCAAGCAGAATGCTTCCAACGTCATTTTGCCAACTGTACGACAATCTATATTGAGTAAAAGTTAATATTTTCTGTTGGTTCTATTACGTGACAATATGGAAAACCACTTTTTTTTTCCCCCTTGCATATATTGGAATTACTATTGCATATATACGCATATTGAGATATGAATAAATACATAAATTGAACTATTCTTTGCACGCAGGAACTCGTGATCAGTGTGGGTGTAGTTGCGGGTACAATTGTGGTAAGCTTGGTTGTGATTATATGCGCGAAGAAACGACACCATCTCAGTAATTTGATGATTTGGAAGAGAGCTATAAGGAATAATCACTTTAATACTGAAGAAATGATGAACAACTTTGGATCGATGGGTCCAAAATGATATACTTATTCAGAAGTGAAGAAATTGATCAACTCATTCAAAGATAAAGTAAGACAAGGAGGTTATGTTTTTGTGTACAAAAGGAAAATTATCCAGTGAACCTATTGTGGCAGTGGAAATCTTGAATGAATCCAAAAGAAATGGAGAAGAATTTATCAATAAGGTGGCTAGCATTTGTAGAACATTATTGGCTTGGGTTATCCATTTTGGGATTATGGCCCACTGGATATATGAGGCAATCCAAAGTAAAAGCTTAATTTTACCATATAGATTATGAGCGATGGATCTAACCTCAACTTAGAATTAGATTTGTTCCATTGTCTCCCAATCATTGGGGTTGAATTTTAAACCAACACTCAGCGATCCGATCACACCGTGTCATTGACTAGTTGAGAACCGTATGCCACTGCAACTCTAAAATTTGAAGGCGTTGAAGATAGAAGAAGAATCCCAAGACATCCAAAGAAAACTAGATTAAAGATGAGTTTTTTTGAAAAAAAAAAAAAAAGAAAAAGGATTGTGCAACGACTTCATTGTATGCGTTAGATAGAAGTGAAAAATTGGAGTTTAGATTAGCTGTTTTGGATAACAGGTGCCAAGTTTGACTCGTCAAGAGTTTGAACTGATCAGACTTACAAGTTGTGTCATTGTACTGGAGTTGGTGCCCAAATTGTGGGGCAACTTCGCCATGGGTTCTCATACTCTGGACGCTTGACTGGGGTTTAAAAAGATTCATGCCCATCCTCTTCCCTTTTCTAATCTGACGCGTTGAGTTTGACCAGCCCACATGAACTGACAGCTTCGAAGTTTTGTCCGTTCAAGTCGGTGGCTTGATTGCAGCGCAGCTTCCTCGAAGCCCATCAGTTTTCAGAACCAAGACGCTTGGCTGGAATTTAAAAAGATTCATGTTCACCCTCTCCTTTTTTCATCTGATCACTTACAATCTGTGTCTCTCAGAAAATGAATTCCCGTCTCTTCCGAACCGTTAGTCTCCCTTTTGTGGTAATCACCATAACCTTGATCCACTTTCCATTTTCTTCGTACGCCAATACTGAGTACTACCAAAACTGCAGCGCACCATTTGATTGTGCGGGGATTAGGAACCTCAGTTATCCTTTCTGGGGGCCGGGTAGGCCAAGCTATTGTGGTCATCCCGCTTTTGAGTTGAACTGCAGCGGTGAAGCCCCTCTAATGGAAATCCAGGACATGAGTTACCGATTTCTTGACGTCAATAACACTGCGCGGACTCTCAGAGTTGCTAGAGAGGATTACTGGAACAAGTTCTGCCCGGCTACGTTCGTTAATACCACCATAGATTTCACCATCTTTTCTTATAGTTCAGCTACCACGAACCTGATGATCTACTATGGTTGCCCCCTTACGGATCAGGCCGGTTCTCCAACTTGCTCTATAAACGGTACCGAGTTTGCGACTTACATAATTGTCAATGGCAGCTTGAACTCGCTTGATACCGCAGGGTGCCTGTACAACGTTAAAGTTCCAGTTCTCCAATCGGCGGTGGGAACTGGGCTTAATTTAACTGAAGCTGCGCTGATCGACGCTATTGATGGCGGCTTCATTTTGGGGTGGAATGCCCGTGATGATTTGTGCGATACGTGCCAAACGTCCGGCGGGCTGTGTGGGTATAATACAAGTACGAGCGACTTCACCTGCCTTTGTGCGGATGGAGCTCTCTCAAACACGTGTGGATTAACGCCAGGTAAGTATCTTTGATGTTTCTTTTGCTTCATTCTTGCATATATGTTCAGGCATGTATTATTATTATCCCCCTTTTCCTCTTTCTTTGTTTCTTATGTGCAGTAAAAATAGATTTCTCAGACTTCGGATTGAGACGAAGCATTTAGGAAGAAAACCCCAAACTTGTTTTTAGTATATATCTCATCCATCCAATACTTGAACATCACAAAAATATATTTGAAACATGCAAATATTAGGTAATTTTTGTTAATTATTTTGGTTAGGCGAGGATTGGTAGAAAGCATAACATCACAAGTCTATGACTGATTAGGCAAACAGATGCTTCCCCAAGAATTTTACTCTCGATAATTCTCTCTATATTCGGAGCTAGTATGGAACCAATTACACGGAAAAAAATAGAATCGAGGATAAAACTGGGATATTTGCACAGGAGCTGCATATAATTATAAAATAACAGCTAAGAAAGATATTGTTTTACGGTTAACCCATGAAATAATTATTTAACCACTAATATTCATCGATAAAGGTGTTCTGAGTTGTCCATATCAAAGGTTATTGGGAAGGGTATCCGTGCCATAACAGTCACCTTGTTGATGTCGCCAGGTAATCTAGATGGACTTTTGAGACCCTATTTTGTCAAACTGTTGCAACTTTAATAAATGCCTTGAAAGATTCCTGAAGCCAACCCTTTAAATCACCCATGCATTCATCATTCAGACATGTCACCCAACAATTATTCAACCTTTCTTTCTGCACGATATATCCGATGTTTGATTGGGAATGGGCGCTGCTTTAGCTAGCTAAGTAGAACGTTGCTTTTGTAATGGAAGTGGCCAAGCACTTCGGCAGCGTAGAGATTTAGGGGTTGAAGTTAAATTCACTTGGCTTGGGATATGGCAACTTCAGGATCAATTTAGTTTAGGGGTCAGCTGGACTTTGTTCTTTTAGAACTCAGGATTTTATAAAATCTATCCTTGCTAATAGTGAGAAGAAGTGTTGCTAAAACATAGTCATTTTATCCCCTCCTGTTGTTTGATACCTCTAATCGAGCTCTAATTGAATTAGGGGATGTAATTTAGACTACAAGTCAAATCTGGAGTTCCACCTTCCATTTGCTTCTAGTATTGCTTCGTGCATCCAAACAATAATAGTTTAGAAGAAATCCACTTTTTCTTAGATTATCATTTGATGTAAATATTAAAAATGTTAAGTAGCGTGTGTTATATTCTTCCAAGTAGTGATTATTAGGTAAAGCTTAAATGTAAAAGTATCTTATAATTCTTAAATTAGTTTTTAGATTGAATTTTAAATTTTTTTATAATATCAAGGTCAAATATGACACGCCTAACACTATTCAACTTAAATCTTCTTGGTTGCATGATATTTAGAGAAATGCAATCTCACACTAGATAGATAAAATTCTTTGATATTGTTTTTAAATAAGTTTGCTTCTATCAATGTATAAACTAACTTTTAAATTTGACTATAAGCTTTCTAATAGAATAGAAGAAAAAATGCTCATAACTTAAGTTTATGTGTTGCAATTAGGAATTCATACATTTTTTTAACAATAGTAGAATAAAAAGAAACATGCACATGCATGTACACAATAGTTTTATGTGATTTGACTCCCATAACCTGCCTACGTCCAAGGGATTAATTCTTCACTAATTAATCAAGAAATTTACAACTACGGTAATTTGAACCAAAGTAAGACTACAAAATCCTCATAATTTTGGCTTCGTAACACTTTTTTAAATAACCTATCACTTACTCATTCATCTTACATGAGTTTTTTATCTTGTTTCCAATACAAAACTTAAAGGCATGTTTATAGGCCTTCCAACTTGAAAGGCTTTCTTTTCCAAGCCATGTGGGACTTCTTTAGGAATTTGAATACTTTACAAGAAATTCCTTCTTCAATGAAAAATTCTTGAACACTTCCACTTCTTTAGAAAACTTAATGTGATTTTTTCTTCGGTCTTCTTATGGTTGGATAGGATTCTCTTTGGTCTCTTTGCTACCTTATCTTCATGTTTCCTTTGAACAGTTTGACCATCTAGTAAGTTAACATTCTTCACTTTTTTCCACTTGCCTTGAAGTATCACTTTGTCTTGTTTATATATTTTGAGTAATCACCTTCACCCTTAGATGGGTACCAAGTGAAACAACATGCAGGCACATACCTTATATTTCATAGTTTCTTGACACTTTCATTATGAAACATGAAGCTAACACTCTTAATGCCTTCAATCTTTTATCTTTTCATTGTTTCGTATAGTAACGCAACTAAGAACACCTCTCTTGTTAAAGATATCAAAACAAACCTATTCTTTACATACATAACATCAACAATAGAATCCAACATCTATTTATAACTTTATTCAAGTGAATTCTTTTCCTCCTAAGTCAATGGACAAAATTCATTGATAAAGACAAAATTTAGCTAAGATTCTTCTTTAGATTTCTAGAAGTCTACCAAATCCTCCAATTGTTTACAATTTCTACACCTAGACTTAGGTCTTTCTCTCAAATTGTCATTACCTTGTTGTGTCCTCCATTGAAACAAACTTACTACAACCAATTCTTTCTCAACATGATTTTCATTATTTTTTTCTATTAATCTCTCATTATGACATAACATTCAAATCACATCATCCAATGTTAATATTGAATTTCCCACAAGAAAGATTGCACAAATGATTTGTAAGATTCTGAAAATGATGATAGTAAAAGTAAAGCCTTCTCCTTTAACTTTAGTTTTTCTCTATTGCTTAATAAGTGAGATAATTTTGCATCTACCTTTTCAAAATTATTTATGTGATTGGGGAGATTCATACTTTCATTCATCTTTAAATAAAAAATCTTCATCTTGAGACACAATTTGTTTGTCAAAAATTGTGATATATAAATACTCCCCAATGTCTTCCACAAAGTTATAGTTGTTAGCTCTTTCAACACCTTCTGCTTCATATTTAGAGCAAACCTTATTGTGTTGTGCTCAAAACTTTCTTTTGCATCTCTATTCACTTCTTAGAATTCATTCCTTTTGACATATTCTCCTCCAAAGCATTATTAAGAGCTTGTTGTACTAACTTCTACTAACTTGCTACAATATAAAATCATTCTTTGTAGCAAATAGAGGAGCAACATACTTATATATGCATAATACTTGCACTTAGATTAGATCGCTACTCCACAAAATAAGTTTAGAAAAAATAAGAAAAGCATTAGAAAAATTCTTGACTTGATAATGTGTCAACTTACGTGTCACTTGATAATGTGGTGTTATCAAACTCTTGACTATGCATTGATGAAGCATAGTCCTCCTTATACTAATTGCGCAGTGATGTGGCAGAATCCTCCTTTCACCTACACATTTGTACATAACTCACGTTGACACCGTTTATTAGGAAGTAACATAGTTTCTAATATAAAAAGGATTAAATAGAAACACGTAGACACACTTAATACAATAATATTACGTGGTTCGGCCTCCACCACTTGCCTACATCCACAAGATTAGTTTATCATTTATTACTCCAAAAATTAGAACTATAATCTTACACATGAAAGAAAGATTGTCAGATCCTCGTAACCTTATTTTCATAACACTCTTTAAATAACCTACCACTTGGTTACTAATATTATACATACTTTTGGTTCTATTTCAAAATACACGACTTAAAATATACGCTTTCGAACTTGAGAAGCTTTCTCTCCATAGTCTTGTGGGACTTCCTCTTCGAGAATTTGGAGACTCCCTTACACTTCCTATTTCTGTAGCAGTTTTATATAAGACCTGCTGAACATTTTACTTATATAGATACCCCTTCACACAAAAACTAGTTTTACCTGTAAATATTTAAGATACATAGCTACCGAAACTTCATCCCAACTCTTGAATTTAGAAAGATGGTAAACCTCCAAAATTCCTTTCTTATTTCCGTTTGAATTCACTTTGACTTAGAATCTCTTAACTTTTTAAGCATGCTGAACTTACCATTGTATTCACTGAACTTTACAATTGTAACACAGTAATAGTTAATTTCTATATAAACAGTGGATTGTTCTGTTTGCAGTATCAATGACACATTTTTTTGTCTTGTTTTTGCTTTTTAATATTTCAACAACATGCATATGAATATCGTTGAGGATTTTAGATTCTTCCTTTTCGCTTCTATCATTTGTTTCTCATATGACAATATCCAACTCTATCTTTGCAGAGCACATGCCTGAGAAACTCACTTTTTCAACGGTACGACAATCTATATTGAGTAAAAGTTAATACTTTCTTTTGATTCTATTACATGACAATATTGAAAACCACTTTTTTTTTTCTCTTGCATATGCTGGAATTACTAGTGCATATATACGTATATCGAGATATGAATATATACATAAATTGAACTATTCTTTGCACGCAGGCACTCATGATCAGTGTGTGTGTGGTTGCGGGTACAATTGCGGTAATCTTTGTAGTGACTATATGTTGGAAGAAACGACACCAGCTCAGTAATTTGATGATGTGGAAAAGAGATATAAGGAATAATCACTTTAGTACTGAAGAAATGATTAAGAACTTTGGATCAATGGGTCCAAAACGATATACTTATTCAGAAGTGAAGAAATTGACCAATTCATTCAAAGATAAAGTTGGACAAGGAGGATATGGTTCTGTGTACAAAGGAAAATTATATGATGGGCGTATTGTGGCGGTGAAAATCTTGAATGAATCCAAAGGTAATGGAGAAGAATTTATTAATGAAGTGGCTAGCATTAGTAGAACATCGCATGTAAACATAGTGAACCTTTTAGGTTTTTGTTATGAGAAGACCAAAAGAGCTTTAATCTATGAATTCATGTAAAAAGGATCTCTTGATAAGTTGATATATGATAATAGATTTTCAACCTCAAATGGTCACTTGGATAGCAAGACAATGTTTAATATTGCAGTTGGTATTGCTCGAGGGCTTGAATACTTGCATCGAGGTTGTAACACAAGGATCCTGCATTTTGACATAAAACCACACAATATATTATTGGATGAAGATTTGTGCCCAAAAATCTCTGATTTTGGCCTTGCTAAACTATGCAAACCAAAAGAAAGCATGGTGTCAATGACAGGCATGAGAGGGACTGCAGGATATATTGCCCCAGAGGTATTTAATTGTTACTTTGGTAGAGTCTCTCACAAGTCTGATGTCTATAGTTATGGAATGTTGGTTCTTGAAATGAATGGAGCAAGAAAAAAAATTGATACCAAAGATTCTCATAGTAGTGAAGTCTATTTTCCAGATGAAATTTATGACAAACTTGAACAAGGTGAAACCTTTGGCATTTTTGAAGATGAAGATAAAGAGGAAGAAGACATAATAAAAAAAATGATAATAGTGAGTTTATGGTGCATTCAAATCAATCCTTCAGATCGACCATCAATGAATAAGGTGATAGAAATGTTAGAAGGCCCTTCACAATCTCTACAAGTTCCAGCAAAACCTTCCTTTGATTCGCCTGAAAGGCCACCTCAAGATTCTTCAAAGACTTCTTTGTCACATTTTGTGACATTTCCTTTACCTGAATTGTAAGATTCAAAATTTAATAAGGTGGTTGTGGATCTATACATTAAGAGGATGGTATAGAACAAATCTACTTTTGAACAAATGGAATAAAAGGAAGGAAAGACAAAAGGAGTGTTATTAATGTTGATCTTCATGGACTTTTAGCATTACCAGCTAGTCTTTATATAATCTTATTAAATAGATTACATTTTCTTTATCTATCAAAAGCAGTTCCATTTCTTATTTCCATGATTTACAATTACCTATAACGCTTGATCTTTCTTTCCTTTGTTTTTCTCTCTTTTGGTTTTTTATTTGATTTTTATTCTATGTTGTTTGGTTGTGTTTCGCTCATCAGTTTATTCTATAAAAAAATATGTAAATACTTATAGATTATATGCCATTTAGTATTTGAACGCAAAAAGGATGATTTGATGTTTAATTGTTAATTAGTTCTAGATGAGAAAAAAAAAAGATGAGGTATTATATTTTTCAATAGACGAGGGGAAAAAAAGAAGAAGTTTTGCAGCTATGTAGGAAAGAAAACATTGTTTCTCTTGTGGAATGTTAGTTCTTGAAATGAATGGGGCAAGAAAAAGATTTGGTACTAGAGACTCTTGTAACAATGAAGTCAATTTTCCACATGGAATTCATGACAAACTAGAACAAGGTGAAAGCTTTGGTATTTTTGAAGATATAGCTTAAGAGGAAGAAGACATATTAAAAAAGATGATAATAATGAGTTTATGGTACGTTCAAATCAATCCTTTGGATCGACCATCAATGTGTAAGGTGACAGAAATGTTAGAAGGCACCTTACAATCTTTACAAGTTCCACCAAAACATTCCTTTGTTTTGCCTAATAGTCCACCTTAAGATTCTTTTGCCATTCCATTAGTCACAAAATTTGCCATTTCATGTGTCTTCAATTGAACAATAATATTCAAAATGTTAAGGTGATTGTCCATCTATACATTCAAAATATAGTAAAAACAAATTGACTTTTGAATGAATCGAATAGAAAGGAAAGGCAACAGGGCCATTATTAATTTCTCAACTTCCTAGACCTTTCGCATTGTCAACTGGTCTTTTTTTAATCTTATTAAACGAATTTCATTTTCTTTGTCTGTCCAAAGTACTTTCATTTCTTATTTCCATGATTTTTAATTACCTGTAATGATTTTTTTTCTTTCTTTCCTTTGTTTTCTCTCTTTTGGTTTTTTACCTGCTTTTTATTCTATGTTGTTTGGTTGTGTTTTGCTCATTTATTTGTCTCCCAAAAAAAGAAAAAAGAAGTGAAAACCTAGCCGTGATATTACCATTTAGTTTTTGAACATTTCTCTGTGCACAAAAAGGATGATTCGATGTTCAATTGTTAATTCTTCTGAATGAGAACAAAAATTCAAGACGGGGTATTATTATTTTCGAGAGAAAAATACTGTTTTCTTGTTCTCGATGGACCATGCGACGTATTGCGCATATGACACAAATCAGTGTTGAATAGGCTTACAAATTTGAACTCAAAATCAACAAATGGGGTGTACCGTGATGGAACTCCCACGGTAGGTATATGTGTACCAACTTTTTCAACTTTCCTCACAGTTGGCTTTTTTGTTCTTTTCTTGATCATATTGTTGGTCTCTTTCGAGGTTCCTTGGTCTTTTTGCTCCTATGATAAGTATTCGATTTGTAGTAATCACTTAACTGCAGGACATCTTCGACGCGGGTCTATCCATTTTGGGGGTATGGCCGACAGGATAGCTTTGGCAATCCAAAGTAAAAGCTCTGTGGTGTGAAAAGTATTTTTACCATAATTATGAGCGGTAGTTCCAACCTCAACTTATTACTGGCTTTGGTCCATTGTTTCCAAGCCGGTGAGTTGAATTTTAAGACAACCGGGCAATTCAATCACACCGTATCATTGACTGGTCGAGAGCTAGTTGATTATTGGGAGGATCACATCACAAAGAAGATGCAGCGCAACTTCTCAAAATAAAAATAAAAATCTCTTACCCTTTTAATTCACTGATGAATCCCAATAGTTGACTTCAAATGTCACAATCTTATTGCAGGTCTTGCACGCCTTAGCAAATTGGGAAGAGCATGTTGTCGGAGACACTTTGATAGATTCGTGATTTTAGGGGACACTCTGGGTAAGTTGAGATCATGCTGAATTATAAAGCATCGTCTAACTGTAAGACTGATGCTTCAATCGTAGTTGACAAGTGTAGCTGTCAACATTGATAGTCATCTGTTCCTGCGGAAAGTCCATGTTGTAATTGCCTTATGTACTTCGTGTATTAGACACCTTCAGTGGGATAGATTTTTTTTCAGATTTCTTAGACAGCACGACAAGCAAAAGGTTACATCGGGATATACCTTTCACCCAAGGCTTTCAATGTCAGACGTACATCAACTTGTCCGCACAACTGTAGCATTGGTTTTTCTTTGCGCAGCACTACCATACCAGAAACCACGCATCCCCCTCTTCTCACAGAGTGGGACAAAAAGTGGCATTTTATAGTGGATGATCTGGTCATTATTTTGGTGGGGATTATTGAAATTAAAAGGCAGTCCCAGTAACAGGCAGGTGGATTGGACGGACGGACGGTAGTTGATCGTGGGGAAGATGGGTATCACCTTATGTGGTGACTGCCTTTTCCCAGACGAATCTCATGTTCATAAATTATGTCCACTTTCCCGGCAGGCTGAATCCAACAACTGCTTTGATAATACCTAGTTTCTTTTACTGGTGACCTGATTTCCTAAGCATTTTAATTCACGAAAGTTGATCAGCAGGTTTTGGTTGGAATGAAAGTGTTTTCTGTCGATCCTTGAAGCGAAGGGATTCATTTGTTCGACTCTAAAACAGCTTATCGCATCAGGTAAAACGTCGTACATGGAACAAAATGCATTTCACCATGTAGCTTTGAAGTCGTATATTCCAAGGGTGAAGTCTTCTTCTTCATCAATTGTCTTAATTATTATTTTCCCATCAACTGGTTTTACTTTTCTCCGTTTTCCATATTTTCCATTCCAGTCTCAAATAGCTCACCCATCATTCATTCTAGCCATTACTTTAGCCATAGATGGATTCTTGGCTTTCCTCACAGATTGCTTTTTTTGTTCCCTTCCTCATCGGCGAAATTTTGAACATTGTGAATTGTAGAAGTGGGTAGGGTTACTACTTTACACTATGAGTAAGCTACCTCTATATAAGAGGTTCAGTTCCCTATATATTTTCCACTAAACTTCCAAGAAATTTACATTGAGACTTTGTTAAACATGTAGTTAGTAAGTTGGTGATCTTCATGCTTCTTTTAGTCTTCTGTGATAAGTTTAGCACAGGTGAAAACTGGTGTGAAACAAAGTAGAATGAAACATAGTGACTTCCATGGAAGGGAAACAAAGATAATTTGAACAAACAAGCTCGTGGCTTTTCATAAACAAAAAAGTTCTTGCTTACAAGGGCATAACAGCAACTACAAATGAGTTCAAATGCATAAAACTACAAGCCAATCCATAGTACCTAAATATAGAAACTTAAATTGAGTTACATACAAGGTAGGTACAAAAGCGTAGCCTAGACTACTGCACTGAGAAGGCATGCATGTTTGAAAGCGTGCTAAGCAAGTTCACCTATTAAAAGACTTTAGCCAACATATCTGTGCACCATTTTGTCACAAAAGATTTCCTCCAGCATGTCCCCATTACCCATACTTTCTAACAGTTCTCCTTAATGGGGAGCATGATGACTCCCACCATCTTCATAAGCCTTTCATACTGAGTTTGGCCAAGAGTTTTGGTTAATATATATGCAACTTGTTCTTCACTCTTAGAATAGACCAGCTCAATATCTCCAGCTTCCATAACTTCTTATACATAATAATTTTAATGGCAATGTGTTTTGTCTTAGAATGGTGGCTGGGATTGTAGGCCATGGCTATGGCTGATTTGTTGTCACAATATATCTTGGTAGACTTTTTCTGATCAAGGCCTATTTCTAACAGTAGCCTTCTCAGCCAAACACTTTGGCTTGCTATAGTTGAGACAACAACATATTTTGCCTCAGCTGTGGAGAGAGCAATTGAACTTTGTTTCTTCGAAGACCAACTAAAGATAGCAATTCTAAGTAAAAACACATAGTCGGTAGTACTCTTAGAGTCTTTAGTATTACCTACCTAATTATTGTTTGAGTATCCCACCAACTCAATTTTCTTGTCAGCTTCATAGTAAAGTCCATGGTCCTATGTGCCTTGGAGATAACGTAGTATGTTTTTAGCTCTACTAAAATGAAAGGCAAAAAGCTTATGCATGAACCTGGATAGGATTCAAAGAGTGGCATAAAACAAATCTTCTCTTAGATGAATGGAATAAAGGGAAGGAAAGTCAACAATGGCGTTATTAATTTGTTGAGCTTCCAAAAAACTTTTAGCATTGCCAATCGATGGTCATGGTAGATCGTAGACCACAATACGATTTTGTAAAATGTTCTTGGAATAAAATTAAGTATGAAAATTTAAATCATATAAATATTGATCAAAATATAACATTTAGAATAAGCCAAAAAAAAAATGAATATGGGTAATCTTTGTGTAATAATATAAATTACATTTTCTTCGTGTTTTGAAATAACTTCAATTTCGTATTTCCATGATTTGAAATTACCTATAATGATTTGTCTCTTTCTTCCCTTTGGTTTCTCTCTTTAGAATCTATTTTTTATTATACGTTGTTTGGTTGTGTCTTGATCATCTATTTGTGTGCCCCCTCCCCCCCAACAATAAAAAAAGAAAGAAAGAAAGAAAGAAAACACTTACATATTATATATCATTTAGTTTTTGAACACTTCTTTGTGCACAAAAAGGATGATTTGATATTTAATTTCTAATTAGTTCTTAATGAGAAAAAAATTAAAGGGGGTATTATATTTTTCAGCACACAATTAAAAGAAAAAATTTTGCAACTCTCTAAGAAAGAAAACATTGTTCGTCTTATACTCATTGGTGAACATCAAAGGAAACAATTGCCTTATGAAGGTGACAATAGTTTGGCCAACATTAAAATCATAATAAATCTAATTGAAATGCTTGTAGTGAAATATACACGATTAGATCATATGAAAATTCTAATAAAGTGACATCGATGAACAATATTTTTACCAATTTCTAAGTTTTGAACCTCAAAGCAATATCTCACCTTACCCATACCCTAGCATTGCCTTTGTCAACAACCTCATTTAGCTAAGCAACACATGTATCTGTTACACATCATAAAACCCTCCTGATAAACTTCTTCTCGTCTTCTCCACTTTGCTGATTCTGCTAATTTCGCACAACACTTTTTTCAACATTAATGATAAATAATTAGTTTGATACCCCTATAATGAGTGAACAGTAAGAATGTTCTAGACCAGAAAAATCAACTTTCTCAAGTCATAACCACATGGATTCTATTTGGTTTGAAGTTGACAAGATCTGCTTGAAGTCATGTCATGTGACCGAAAACTATAATATTTTTCTTGATACCAAGGAGCTTCCAAGTCGTTAACCACACTTAACATTTGTTGACTTAATCAGCTAATTCCCCCGACAGAAAAAAAAAAAAAAAAAAAAACGCACCAAACTACCTTTCTCAAGTCATATCCAGATGACTTCTATTTGATTACAATGGGGAATTTTATTCAATAGACGAAGAAAAAAAAAACAAGAAACAGAGAAAAAAGTGAAAAGTAACCCATATCAGCTATTTGATTTTTAATTTTTTTGGTCTTGAGATTCATCATAATTATTACATAAGTAACAATTTTTATCTCTATAATCTTGAAGAAAGTAAAGTCTATATCTTGTAAAGTTAGTTCTGAATTACTTGTGATACTATCATTAATTGTCAGGAGATTAAATACTTAAGCCATAAAATTTTATACCAATTGATTATAAGACCTTGATGAGTGATAGTTTTCTATGCAAAGCCTGTTGCAAAATTTTTATTTGTAGATGCTACTCATATAATCTTATTTTCTCATATACCATTAGGCTTTGTTATAAAATTTAGATTACATGCAAGTATAGGTCATGAACGCCACCTGTTACAACACATGTTGCTTAGAATCTAATAAATTTTATTTTGTTAGAATCTAACAAAATAGTTATGGAAATGCTTTTATTTTCTTTAAGAAGCGCACGTACCAAAGGAAGTTGTCCCGGTTATTCTCACATCATTTCAGAATTTCACTCCAGTTAACACTCCCAAAGCCGTCGGAATTACAAAAAAGAAGAAGAAGAAGAACTGACCAGGAGTGAAGTTTGGCCCAAAAAGGGGATCCTTGCCGGAATAAAAAAAACTGATGTTTCAGGGTACATATTTGGGGGATCAAAAGCGATTGATTTCTCAACCCCCTGCCGTGCAACTTCTCAATTGTAAGATACTAGATAAAATTAGGTTGATTGAAACTGTCCAAATCCAAACACAAGGCTTGCCAGACCTTAGCGAACTAGCTAGAGTATGTTAGCTCACAGTGCACTAAACCATTGACGAAGTCACCACTGTCGGGGTAACAGAAAAAGTAGGTCTAGCAAGCTAAAATTTAAAATCAGGCTGAATTGCAAATCATCCTGCCATTGTGGTGATTGGGCCTTCTACATGTATGGACCAATGCGTCGATCGTAGTTGACAACAATGGCAGCACTGGGGAGGGGATCATGGGTTAACGCGGCAACCTTCTAGGATGTGTCAACGGGAGATCTCCTCCTGTTTCACGCCGTAATGACAGCTGGTTCGGCGTATTGCGTCAATGTTGAATAGGCTTACAAATAAGCATAATCAGCAAATTGAGTTTACCGTAACAGAACTATGACTCCCTGCGGGTATAGGAGTATCAACATTTTCCATGGCGCTTGTAATTGCAATTAATATGGTGCATGCATTTCTTTAAACTTGAAGTGGATGACGACAATGCAATGTGTTCATACTTGAAGTGGATGACGTGCCTGCAGAGAGATACAATCTTTTTATCACATCCAGTATATTATTTTCCCATCAACTGGTATCAATTACCCCATTCTCACCGGTTGTTTTCATCCATTGCTTCTCTTTGCCATAGATGCATTCCCGGCTTTCCTTACAATCTGTTTCTATTGTTTCAACAGCAGGACATCACTGGCTTGGGTTATACATTCCGTGGGTATAGCCCACTGGATGGCTGAGGCAATCAAAGGTTTTTTCAAAAGAATTTAAATTTAAATGTATTATTTACAAGTTCTTGACACTACTCACACATTGTTGTTCTCAACACTAATAGTATTTCCTTGTTAGGCTATATCTACAGTACCTATGTACTGAGATCTCTTTTGGCTAGTAGTTGTAACGCAAGCCCTCTGGCTATTGCCCTCACAATATGCTATGCAGTCCATCGCCCTCACAATGGCACAACCCTTTCTAAAATTTTCCTATGATTTTCTATTTTTAAATTAATAATAAAGAAAATAATCTTTAGAATATATTTATGATATATTTAAAATATACCTAATATATATCTAAGAGATAGTATTCTTACTAACTACCTCTATGAGAAATAGGGTAGTTAGCTTACATATTTGTCCTCACTTCCTCACAAAAGAGAAGCAATTTAACCTTATTAATTTTCATTCCAAATGCCTATCAAAATAAAATTAATGAGTGTGACACAATTCACTAACCATACCAAATATGTAACAATGAAGTTCTTCTCGTAATATTTCTTTTAGAATTTTAGTTAATAAAGGCACTTAAATAAGTATTTGTGCAATGACGTCGTTGTATGGGTCAGATAGAAGTAAAAAATTAGAGTTCAGATTAGCTGTTTTGGATAACAGGTGCCAAGTTTGACTCGTCAAGAGTTTGAACTGATCAGACTTACAAGTTTTGTCATTGTACTGGAGTTGGTGCCCAAATTGCGGAGCAACTTCGGCGAAGCCGGTGGGTTCTCATACTTTGGACGCTTGACTGGGGTTTAAAAAGATTCGTGCCCACCCTCTGATCACCCCCAATCACTGTCTCTTTTTATCTGGCCCATTTCTCCCCCGTCGGTTTGTCAAAAGGAGATTTTCTTCTGGAAAAATCTCTCCTCATTCATTGTCCGTGCGGGAAGTTCTTTCTCCACAGCTTCGTGTTAGGTGTGTAACAAGGTCACTTCACTTCTCCTCCTTTTCTCTTTTGAGAGACCCACATGTCAGGTTGATACTTTCTTCATGATTGACTAAAACTTTCTTTAAACCTTAACCAATTATATCTTGGGATATTCTCTAACAATTTTGTTGCCCGTCTTGACCATTTCTTCGTTGCTTTCCGTGTGAGAAGAACATTGTGATCATGATAGTCCTATTTCTTCTGTAAACCATAGGCAACATCAAGATAGAGAATAATTCTCGAGAAGCAATTTCTCGTTCTTTGCCAGCAAATAGGATGGGTCAATATAAGCTGGAGCTGCATTTCCTTCTTGCAGGGCTATTGTTTGGTTACCTTACATATGGAGTCTGATAGTCGAGTCTTGTCTTTTGGTTAATTTCTGTCAGTTTGGTGTCCCTTCTAAGCTTCTCTAGCCACACTGTTGTCGAGACCTTAATTTTGTACATTTTCCTCTGACAAACGTCAATTTTCTTGAAGCTTCAAGTTGTTAAAATCTTCCTAAGTTGAGCACCACAGTTTTTATGCACTAGAAAGTAAATATGGATCCCGAGATGATTCAAATGAATATGACCAACCTTTTATCACAAGATTGACTCCTTCCAAATGTGGCAGAGTGAATATATTCAACTCCCTAAATAAAATAACGATATTGAACTTCTTGGGTACAGCAAGGTGCTGGTGATTAGAAAACTCTCCACAAGTTTGATTGCTAGGCCTGAATTTAAAGTCAATCGAGGCATGGACCAGACAATTAAGAGAACCTTTCACGAAGTTATCTCAGTTAGCACAAGAGTTCTTCTTTTTCAGCCGCCCCATAAGTCATGGTGTCCTTCTCAAATAAGAGGTGTTTTGACTCTTAACTTTGTTGGCCTTGATCTCTTTCTATATTTATTATAACGTGTTTGTGACAATTTAGGTAGGAGCATAAAACTGCAGTTCAGGCGACTTTTTTGTTTTCAAGGCGCTGGCTTTTTCTGACTTTGCTACGGTTTAAACTGATCACAAACCATCCAAGTTTTCCTTCTTTTCTTATTTTTTATTAAAATTTTCCTAGAAGAAGATCAAGATTTCGTGCAGGGAACGCGTAGGAAAAAAGAAGATCTGTCGTTATAATGGGCCAGTCACCCAATTGTAAATTGATCATCTGTGGCAGCGTTACAATAGCAGCATCTATTTGAAAGAGCTCCGGCTTCCCTACTTTGTCAAAGACCACCAGCTCCATTATGATGCTTGATAAGAACTTAAAGCTATTTCATCTTCAGCTTCTCCTTTTCCTAATCTGATCACTTTGATCCCACCCTCTGTGTCTTTCAAGATGCATCCTCATCTCTTCCCAACCAGTCTCTCTTTTTTGGTAATCACCATAACCTTAATCCACTTTCCTTTTTCTTCCTACGCAACCGGGCAATACCAGGAATGCAGCGCACCATTTCAATGTGCGGGGATGAACCTCAGTTATCCTTTCTGGGGGCCGGATAGACCAAGCTATTGTGGTCATCCGGCTTTTGAGTTGAACTGCAGTGGTGAAGACCCTCTGATGAAAATCAAGGACATGAATTACCGAGTCCTTGAGGTCAATAACGCTTCGCGGACTCTCAAAGTTGCTAGAGAGGATTACTGGAACAAGTTTTGTCCGGCTACGATCGTCAATACCACCATAGATTTCACCATCTTTTCTTATGGTTCTGGTACCACGAACCTAACAATCTACTATGGTTGCCCCCTTCCGGGTCAGCCCGGTTCTCTAACTTGCTCTATAAACGGTACCGAGTTCGCGACTTACACAAGTGGCGAGAGCATCTTGAACTCGTTTGCTACCACATTGGGGGGTTGCCTGTACAACGTTAAAATTCCAGTTCTCCAATCAGCGGCGGGAACTGGGCTTAATTTAACTGAAGATGCACTGATCAACGCTATTGATGGCGGCTTCGTGTTGGGGTGGAATGCCGAGAATAGTTTGTGTATTGCATGTCAAGCGTACGGTGGCTTGTGTGGGTACGACACAAGCAAGAGCGCTTTCGCTTGTTATTGTGCAAATGGAGTCACATGTGTATCGACACCATCAGGAGGTAAGTGTTTCACTGTCATTTTTTCTTCATTCTTGCATATATGTTTGGATGCTGGGCTACGAGCATGTAGATTGGCATCTCCTTCTGCTTTCTTTCTTTTCCCTTAAGCGTGGCTATTTTAATGGAGAAAAAACATGGTTCCAGACACGCTTCCAATGAATATGAACGGCCTTTGTCCCAGGATTGACGCCTTGCATACGTGACAAAATGAGCATATTCAACACCTCCCATAAAATAGAAAAAACTAGGATTATGTGCTGCCAGTTACAGCGACATTGGACATCACGGGAATAGGAAGGTGCTCATGACTAAAAAAGCCTCCACAAGTTTGAATTGCTAGGCCTGAATTTAAAGTCAATCGAGGCATGGACCAGACAATTAAGAGAACCTTTCGCGAAGATATCTCAGTTAGCACAAGAGTTCTTCTTTTTCAGCCGCCCCATAGGTCATGGTGTCCTTCTCAAATAAGAGGATGTTTTGACTCTTAACCTCGTTGGTCTTGATCTCTTTCTATTTTTATCATGACGTGATTGTGATGTTTTAGGTAGACGTATAAGACTGCAGTTTAGGTGAGTTTTTTGTTTTCAAAACGGTGGCTTTTTCTGACTTTGCGAGGGTTTAGACTGATTACAAATCTTCCAAGTTTCCTTCTTTTCCGGTCTTCTCCTACAATTTACCTAGGAGATCAGGATTTCGTGAAAGAACGCGTAGAAAAATGGCGAGCTGTCGTTATATTGGGCCAGTCACACAATTGTAAATTGACCGGCCGCGGTGGGGTTCCAATAGAAGCATCTGTTTGAAGGTGCTCAGTCCGCCCCACTTTGTCAAAGATCACCAGCTCCATTATGATGCTTGATAAGAACTTAAAGCTATTTCATCTTCAGCTTCTCCTTTTCCTAATCTGATCACTTTCATCTCACCCTCTGTGTCTTCAAGATGCATCCCCATCTCTTCCCAACCGTCAGTCTCTCTTTTGTGGTAATCACCATAATCTTAATCCACTTTCCATTTTCTTCCTACGCCAATTCCGAGCAATACCAGGAATGCAGCGCAGCATTTGAATGTGCAGGGATGAACCTCAGTTATCCTTTCTGGGGGCGGGATAGGCCAAGCTATTGTGGTCATCCGGCTTTTGAGTTGAACTGCAGCGGTGAAGCCCCTCTGATGGAAATCAAGGACATGAGTTACCGAGTCCTTGAGGTCAATAACGTTTTGCGGACTCTCAAAGTTGCTAGAGAGGATTACTGGAACAAAGTTTGCCCGGCTACGATCGTCAATACCACCATAGATTTCACCATCTTTTATTATGTTTCTGGTAACACGAACCTGACGATCTACTATGGTTGCCCCCTTCCGGGTCAGCCCGGTTCTCTAATTTGCTCTGTAAACGGTACCGAGTTTGCGACTTACGCAAGTGGCGATAGCATGGTAAACGCGATTGCTAACGCAATAGGGACGTGCCGGTACAACGTTAAAGTTCCAGTTCTCCAGTCAGCGGCGGGACCTGGGTTAATTTTACTGCAGTTGATGCACTGATCCGCGCTATTGATGGAGGCTTCATGTTGGGGTGGAATGCCTATAATGATCTGTGTATTGCATGTCAAGTATACGGTGGCTTTTGTGGGCACAACACAAGCACGAGTGAATTCGCTTGTCATTGTAGAAACGGAACTTGCCCAATCACACTTGAATCGACACCACCATCAAGAGGTAAGTGCTTCGCTGTCATTTTTCCTTCATTCCTGCATATATGTTTAGATGCTGGGTTACTAGCATATGGACTGGCATCCTCTTCTGGTTTCTTTCTTTTTCTCTTAAAGCGTGGCCAATTTAATGGAGAAAAACTATCCTTCACATCTAAAGTGCAGTCAAAATAGATTTCTCATAGACTTGGTTGAGATGAAGCATTTAGGAAAAGCCCCAAACTTGCTTTCGGGTGTGAATCCCATCCATCTATACTTGAACGCCATAAATACATATTAGAAACCTGTAGATGTCGGATCGTGGTCGTTGATTATGTTTTGTAGAGGGAGACCAGTAGGAGGCATAACTTCACTTGTCCTTGAGGCTTGGCATCGGAAAATTTTCTTCAATTCAACGGCACAAACTTATTCTGGTCAGTGATGGAATAATTCTTGGAAATGGATGGAGGATTAGGATTCCAATCTAGCTTGTTAGCTTGTTAGCTTGTTAGCTTCTTTTCTTATTCGTTACGTAGCGGAATAGAGGGGGTTTTTTGACGCCGCTGTCCTTCCCAATTATCAAAGTCACTGCTGCTTGAGCTTTAAAAAAGAAAAAGGAAAAATAGATCGCTGTTAACAACCAATATCCCAACCCATATCAACCACCAATAAAATTTCCTACCTTAAGTTGAAAAGGTATTAGTAACTTTGACTCCAAATGTAAGAATGAAGAAGAAGAAATAATATTAGTTACCTATTTATAATATTATTCTAAGCCTTTTGTTGATACGAGATGAAGTTCTTAGATGTTAGACAATTTGTTGAACTTCCTTTGTGGGACGCGATTATTCATATGTATAGTGACATAATTTAAGAAAAAAGAAAACCCTTTTAGGAAGGCTCGAATTGGTACCGTCCCTGAATACAACCTAATTAATTGCTAATTAAATTGAACCTAATAGTACAAAATCTGTAGAAGGTAGACTGGGTCAGAAGAAAATCTATAGGCTGAGAAAAAGAGAAAGAAACAAAATCTGGGGAGCATTTGTGATTTAAGTGGGGGGTCATGGCGGTGGGTTGCTGTGCTAGCCTTCCCCAAGGATTAGTCGAGGTGCGCGCAAGCTGGCCGGACACCTTGGTTACCAAAAAAAAAAAAAAAAAAAAAAACAAAATCTGGTGATATGTCAAAAGAACAACAGTGAACTGAAAACGCGTCGTAGTGAAGACAATTATGCATGTTTTATTACAACCACTAACGTTTTCCTAGAAGGAAGTCGCCCGGTGGTTTCCAAATCGTTTAGAAAATAAATGATAAAGAATTGGTCCAAAGGGTGATATTTTACGTTCTTCGAGATAATGGCTGAATCATCATCCCAACCGCCTTTTTTCTACTTTATCACCCCACGTGTTACTCGGTCGGTCGCTGATGTATCATGAAATTGGGCATTAGCCAGACTTTTAGTGGCTTTAACATTTTGGGGCCTAGTCTTGGTTTTTACCTCTTCTTTTTTGTTTTTTGACGCTCGTTTATGTCTAGACCAATTGGTGTTAAGTTTTCCGAATTGTCCAAAGCAAAGGCTTTTGGAAAGGATCCCTGGCATCTAACCCACGGCAATGGTGTTACCAAGTCCGGCAGAGTTTCAATCCATCTCCCACCTACTGCTTACAACTGCTTACCAGCAGACTATTTTTGGGTGCCAAGCTGAAATGCACTTAATCGACTTTTGAGACCCTTTATTGTCCATCAACATTAACAATGGCTTTTGGAAAAGATTTCTAAAGCCAACGGCGAAGACTCGTATAAAGTTATTTTTTTAAAAAAAAAATTATTTGTAGAAATCAGGAGATACCACAATCCATAAGCAGAGCTGGGTTTCCCGGCAGCTTCTAATTTCAAAAGCTGGTTCACACGGAGTCCAAGTCAACCAAAGCAAGACTTCGGTCGGAGCAGTCAACGTAGTCTTTACCCCCTTCAGCGACCAGCCAAGTCCCCACAACCCCCCCTCCCCTCTCCATTCCCTCCCTCCCACTCCTCCCACTGCTTCGCCATGTCCCCCATCGCCTTTTCCCCGGCGATCCTCATTTGCGTCCTACTCGTCCTCTCCCTCTCCGGACGACGATGTCGTTCCCTCCTGGATGCGTCCCGACCTTGGACTGTGGACCTCTGAAGAACCTCTCCTACCCCTTCACCAGCCTGCCCAACTGTAGCCCGCCGGAGTTCCTACTCACATGTGACAACGACTCGGCCCAGTTGACTATCGCGTCGGTTACTTACCGAGTACTCCACGTCGACCAGGCCGCCAAAACCATGACTCTCGCCCGCTCTGACCTTTGGGAGAGCCCGTGCCTTCAGAAATTTACCAATTCCACTATGAATTCCTCACTTGTTGAGTACGATTCGGATAATGAGGACCTTGCCATCTTCTATGGTTGCTTCACTGGTTACGAAGACAAGGCTCATAATCTATTCGATTGTGACTTCTACGGGATTGTGGATCAGAGATACGCTTATTATCTGACTGGCCCAGTTCCGACCGACCCGATCCTGAGACTCATTAACTGTAGCATCGGCGTCAGCACCAAAATCCTGAAAACCGCCGCGTCGGACCTCACGGCTTATCGGTCCACGCTTGAGGAAGTTTTGAAGGAGGGTTTCCATGTGAAGTACGTCGATCTCTTCGCAGAAACGTGTCTCAAGTGTCCGGCTCAGGGTGGGGAATGTGGGTTTGATCCGAAGTCGGGCCAACAAGCTTGCCTTTGCGGCAATCGAACGTGTGACCCAACAGGTATCCGACCTTTCTTTCTTTTCAAAATTGCGGTTTGGATCGCGAATGCTCGCTGTTTTGGTTAGGCAAAGTTCTTTTTCTAGTGGAAGTGATCAAACACTTCGGCAGCGTAGAAAATTAAGCCAGAGTACAATCGATCCAATCTATCTTCCGATTAAGGCGCTCGGAATCTATCCAATCTGTCTTCCGATTAGGGCGCTCGGAAGGCTGCTCTATCTGAATAGTATAGTTCAGTCTTCTTCTTGAAGGCTAAAATACCTTTCACGTAGGTCATCAATAGTTCTGGTCCTGACATCATAATTTGTCTTCATTCACGTGTATGATTGCGGTTTTGATTTGGTAATGATTGCTGCTTTGGTAGGCTCAAGTAGGACGATGCATTTGTAGTCGGAGGGGTAAAGTATTTATGTAGAACTGTTTGCCATTAAGATTATGTACAGCCATCCAATTTGTCTATTAAGATACATGTGGCCGTCATCGACTACCCGTTAACTGTTTGCCATTAACGGCTGCCGGCCCTGTGACCTGCCAACTGACGCCAGTAGGCAAGTCACCATTACGGTCACCTGGCTGAGTCGACTTGCTAGTCAACAAGCGAGCCAACTGTCTAGTGATAAATTTGTTAAGCCAGTCCAGTTTAAATACAGTCTCCTCCCAACTGTTGAGCTTGAACAGATGGAAGAAATCTGGGAAATTCCTTTTCCACTTACGTTTGACTCTACTAGTACTTTGAATTTTCTTTCCTTTTTTGGCAAGCCACACATACTATTGTTTTCTATGAACTTACAAAAATATCATTCGCGTATAGTAATTCAATATAAACAAAATGGAATAAGTCTCGTAAATCATTTACAGATTTTCTTGTCTTGTTTTCTTCTTTTCTCTTTTCATATTCTAATAGTTTAATACAACGCATACCGATACCATTGATCAGTTTAGACTCTCTTTTTTTTTTTTTCTTTTTCTTTTAGCTTTCCTACTTGCCTCTCTAATAAGTCTGTCATCGTATGAAAATGTCCAACTCAATCTCCTTTGTTGCAGAATCGCGGAAACAGACTTTGCTAGCCAAGGTGCTACTGGTATGGCAATCAATCTTGAATAAAAGTTACCTACTTCCTTTAAGTTCATCTTATAGATTATACAAGATGCCAATTTAATTTTTTTTGTACTCTTATATATGCACAAACACATACAAATATATATCTAGCTTTCTAATTAAAATACATTAATTAACTCTTCTTTGCAGCCAATTTTGATCTCTGTGGTTGTTGTTATCTCTTTCATTATTATATATACGAAGAGACTACACTTTCCAATTAACTTGAAGATATGGGAAAGAGATAGAAAGTATGATGACTTGAATAATGAGGAAATCATGAAGAACTTTGGATCAATAGCTCCTAAGCAATATTCATATTCAGATATAAAGAAATTGACCAATTCATTCAAAGAAAAAATTGGACAAGGGGGATATGGTATTGTATACAAAGGAAAATTATCTAATGGGCATGTTGTGGCGGTGAAAATCTTGAATGACTCCAAAGGCAATGGAAAAGACTTTATCAATGAAATGGCTAGCATTTGTAGAACATCACATATTAATATAGTGACTCTTCTTGGTTTTTGCTATGAGAGGACTAGAAGAGCTTTGATCTATGAATTCATGGTGAATGGATCTCTTGATAAGTTGATATATGGTAAAGGAACTTCAACTCCAAATTGTCACTTGGATAGCAAAACAATGTTTCAAATTGCAATTGGTATTGCTCGAGGGCTTGAATACTTGCATCGAGGTTGTAATACAAGGATCTTGCATTTTGACATAAAACCACACAATATATTATTGGATGAAGATTTGTGTCCAAAAATCTCTGATTTTGGTCTTGCTAAACTATGCAAACCAAAAGAAAGTATTGTGTCAATGACAAACATGAGAGGAACTATAGGATACATTGCTCCAGAAATATTTAATCGTTACATTGGTAGTGTCTCTCACAAGTCTGATGTCTATAGTTATGGAATGTTGGTTATTGAAATGAATGGAGCAAGAAAAGTAGCTAATACTAGAAACTCTCATAGTAGTGAAGTCTATTTTCCTCATGGAATTTATAAAAAACTTGATCAAGGTGAAAGCTTTGGTATTTTTGAAGACATAGCTGAAGCGGAAGAAGACATAATAAAAAAGATGATAATAGTGGGCTTGTGGTGTATTCAGATTAATCCTTCAGATCGGCCATCAATGGGTAAGGTGATAGAAATGTTAGAAGGTACATTACAATCTCTACAAGTTCCACTGAAACCTTCCTTTGATCCACCTACAAGGCCTCTTCAAGATTCTTCCACATCTTCATTGTCACAAAATTTGGCACTTGAAATGCACTCAATTGAATGATAAGTTTCGAAACTTAAACTAGTTGTGTTGATCTATAAATTCAAAGAGTGCTATAAAACAAATTTACTTTTGAATGAATGGAATAAAAGGAAGGAAAGGCAAAAGGAAACATTCTTAATTTATGAAGCTTGCTAAACTTTAGCATTATAAATTGGTCTTTGTTTAATCCTACCAAATGGATTGCATTTGTTTTGCCTCTCCAGAGCACTTTTGTTTCTTATTTTCATGATTTGTAATTACCTTTAATGATCTTTATCTTTCTTTCCTTCATTATTTTTTTTTTATGAATATGAGAGTTTATTCATTAAAAAAATAAGAGAATACAAAAGTTTATGGATATATCTTAATATTATAATTTATCTAAGAAAAACTTAAGTCTAAAATCCTTTAGCTATGATACAAAAAAGTACTTACCTAAATAAATTTAATTTTTCTAAATAAAGATACTCTCTCACTACTACTTTCAAGTGAATGTTTGGTTCTTTATCTTATGTTTATTCTATATTATTTGGTTTTTTTTGCTCATCTATTTGTCCAGAAAAAAAAAATGAACACTTAGATATTATATACCATTGAGTTTTTGGACATTTCTCTCCACACAAAAAAGATGATTTGATATTTAATAGTTAATTAGCTCTAAACCCGGGGGGGGGGGGGGTGTTGGGAGAGGGAAGATGGGGTAGTATCTTATTCAAAAGACAAACCTAGATAGGTTTCAATGGAGCTTAAGGTTGGTGCAAGGCGATGCAATTACTGCACAAGTTTTGCATTGTGAGTGCTCCACACCATGGCTAATCACTTACGGGTGGACTAACGACCAATGCACTATGTGCTTTAAGGGAGGGTTTCCTTTACGTCTATGTCTTTGTCCACCATAGGACAACAGCTACCCAAATCTCACCTAGAATCGTAGGCTTCTATCGGCTCAACTTGCTTTGGTGTTGCTTGCTGCATGCTCCCACCAATCCTCTTTGGGTGCCTCCTCCATCACACACATCCCACAATGATGGCCACACTGCCTCCAAGGGCCTCAGGCCCTTTTTTTTTTTTTTGGCATTTTTGTCTAAGCCATATGAGCTCTTTGGTAGGAGCACCTAGTGGACCTATAAGTAGTTTGGTCTATTTAAGGCCATGCAGTTAGGCCATTTGGGCCATGGTGTTTTGCCTTAAGCGGGCTTTGGATAAGCCCTAATAAGTCGTGGTGGCCTCATGTTTTTAAGGGCCTTGCCCATTTACTGTTAATGTTATTTTGAGGGCACATCACTTTTGTTTGGGAAAAAGAAAATTAACTTATAGCCTTTATCTTCCTACCAAATAACATAATAAATTAATTGAAATTATTTTAGTGAAATATTACGTCTACAAGTATGTCGAATAATCTTTTAAATTGAATCAAATTAGATGGTTATGGAAACACTTTTCAGTCGATAAATATTGCAAAGAGCTGGCTTAGGATTGGGGCGAGAAGAAAAGGTTGGAGTGGAGTCTCTTTGACGAAATTCAAAGAGACACAAACCTGGAACGCCCAGCTCACCGAGCGCAAGAAGATGCCGCAATTAGGCTTTGCAAGTTTCACGGTGGTACCGCACGTATCTAAGGAAGGAAATTGCGAAGCATGCTCGGAAGTGAAGTTTGGCCCTAAGGGGAAGCTTGCCAGTATAAAACTGATGTTTTAAGGTACTTATTTGGTGGTTCAAAAGTGTTGGATTTCTCAAACCCCAGCCCTGCAACTTCTTAATTCTAAGATACTAAATAAAATTAGGTTGACTTAAATTGTACAAATCCAAACACAAATCTTACCAGACCTTAGCGAATTGGCTAGAGTATGATAGTTCACAGTATACTAAACCATTGACAGAATCATCAATGTCCGGGTATAAATTAAAGCCAGCAATTTAAAATTTAAAACCAGGCTGAATTGCAAGTCATCCCGCCATTCCCGTGATTGGCCCTTCTACGTGTATCTACTAATGCTTCAATCGTAGTTGACATCAATGGCCGTACTGTGGATGGTAGTAAAGGGTTGAATCGGAAACCTTCAAGGATCTGTCGCCGGGAGATCTCCTCGTGCTTCACTCGGTAATGACTCTACGGCTTACTGCGCGCACGAGGCAAGTCAATGTCCAATAGGCTCACAAATTTCAAAGCAGAATCAACAAATGGGTTCACGGTGTGGATTTCTCTCCGTAGACTTCTTACAGGTAATGTGGTAAATATGGTACATGCATTTCTTTTTTCCCTTTTTGGTCTAATGCTCTGCCAATATAAGCTTCAAAGTGTTTTCAACAATATAGTGGAAGAAGAAACATAGGTCCGGTGGTGAGTTCACTGTTAGAAGTAAAACGGAAACCACATCTCAAGTAGAAGCAGAGGTTTTTAAAGTTAAAGAAGGCTCGTGTAACACACTCGCCGTTCTACCAAGACAACCCTCACACATAATGAAAATGTGCGCATGCATCTCACACCTATGTGAGAACAATTCTTCTCCCTTTTTTAATAGTTATAGAAAATGGATGAAAGTGAAATAAGGAACATTTAAATTAGAAGAAAATGAGCTTTTTATTACAATGAAAAAGAGAAAGAATCATTAACATAATTGATGAAATTTTTCACTCAAAATATAAAATGTTTTAAGATTTTTCATAACTATGGTTTTCATAATCAATTTTGTATTGATTCACCATCATTAAGAGATGATTTACGTTTGTTTTCCAACCATTATAAAAAGATAGTTGAAGTGTACTCATAATTGATCCAGATATATAAATTTTTTCTCTCTTTGTTCTTCTTATTGTTCTTGATATTTGCTTTAGTTTTATTGTTATTTTTATACGAATTTCTACAAAATATCTGGTTTTAACTTTCACAAAATACACTATTTTTTAATTGGTTGAATTAGATGAATAGGTGCTTTTTGGAAAACGACAATGCAATATGTTCATACTTGAAGTGGAAGACGTGCCTGCAGCCAAAAAGAATCTTCTTATCACATCCAGCATATTATTTTCCCATCAAGTGGTATCAATTACCCCCATTTTCCGTGGTTCGCTTCATCCATTGCTTCTCTTTGCCACAAATGCATTCCCGTCTTTCCTTACAATCTGCTTTTCTTGTTCATTATTCATTATATTCTTGGTCCCGTCGAGGTTCCGGAGTCTTTATGGTCTTATGATTGGTGTTCGATTTGCAGTAATCAGTTTAAACAGCAGGACATCACTGGCTTAGGTTATCCATTCTGGGGGTATGGCTCACTGGATGGCTAAGGCAATCTAAAGTAAAAGCTTAATTTTACCATATAGATTGTGGGTGATAGTTCTAACCTTAACTTAGAACTAGATCTGTTTCATTGTCTCCCTATGATTCGGGTTGAATTTTAAGCCAACACTCGGTGATTCTTTCACACGGTGTCATTGACAAGTTGAAAGTCGTATGCCACTCTGCAACTCCAAAATTTGAAGGCGTTGAAGATAGAAGAGGAATCCCAAGACACCCAAATAAAACTAGATTAAAGATGAGTTAAAAAAAATTGGGTTATGGCTTGCCAAACTAGAAAATTTCATTTACAAAATCAACATTTCTCTATATTTCCCTAAATACTTGAAACTCAATGGGTAAAGCATATTTCAAAAACAACTATTGCATGAACACATAAATATATAGATCCAGTCATAACATATAAGAGATGCAACATTTAAAGTAGTTTGAATAAATCCATCTTATGTCCATTGTTAATGGTGCAACTATGGATCCCTTATTCTCTTGTTAAGTTTTTCCAAGAGAATATAATTATATTATTTACAAGTTCTTGACATTGCTCAGACATGGTTGTTCTCAATATTAATAACTCTCCCCTCATCAAGTTACATCTATAGTACCCTTTTACCAATTTTTCTCTTGGCTAGTGGTTGCAACACAAGCCCTTTGGCCACCGCCCTCACAATATGCCATGCAGGTTGTCACCCTCACAATGGCACAATCCTCTTCTAAATTTTTCAATGATCTTCTATTTTAAAATTAATATAAAGGAAAATAAACTTTAAGATATTTCTATGATATATTTGAAATATATCTAATATATATCTAAGAGATAGTATACCTACTAACTTATCACATGAGAAATATGGTAGTCAGTTTACATATTTACCTTCACTTTCTCATAAAAAAGAAATAATATAGCCCTATTAATTTTCATTTGAAATGTCTAACAAAATAAAATTAATGACAATTTCACTAACCATAACTAATATGTAACAATAAAGTTCTTCTCGTAATATTTCTCTAAGAAATTTAGTTAATAAAAGCACTTAAATAAGTATTTGTGCAATGACATCATTGTATGGGTTAGACAGAAATAAAAAATTAGAGTTTAGATTAGATGTTTTGGATAACAAGTGCCAAGTTTGACTCGTCAGGGATTTGAACTGATCAGAATTACAAGTTGTGTCATTGTACTGGAGACGGTCCCCAAATTTCGGAGAAACTTCGGCAAAGCCTATGTATTCTCATACTTTGGACGCTTGACTGGGGTTCAAAAAGATTCATACCCACCCTCTCCCTTTTTCATCTGATCACTTCCAATCTGTCTTTTTTCATCCGGCCCTTTTCTCCCCCTTCTATTTATAGGCGAATTTGCGGAGTTTGAAAGTCAGTGCGTGAAGATCTTTCTCCACACTTTCGTGTTTGGTGTGTAAAAAGGCCACTTCACTTCTCCCCCTTTTCTCTTCTGGGAGACCCATATGTCAGGTTGATGTTTTATCCATGATTGATTAAAACCTTTCTTTAAACCTTGACCAATTAAATTTGGGGATATTTAACCAAGATGTTGCCCATCTTGACTATTTCTTCATTATTATATTACCACCATTGTAGAAGGAAATATTAGAACATAAAAAATTATGAATTTTATTACGTTATTTTTTCCTGTCGTAGGGGCAAAACAGTTGTCTTTCTTTCCAGACTCAAAATTTAAGGTATTAATTATACTCAGATCAATCATCAAACTACACTCACCTTGTAATTTGAGAGTGACTTGTATCTAGCAGCAGAATGTGATCACGTTAGTCCTATTTCTTCTGTAAACCGTATACAGCATCAAGACAGAGAATAATTCTCGAGAAGCAATTTCTCGTTCTTGGCTTGGAAATGAGATGGATCAATATAAGCTGGAGTAGCCCTTCCTTCTTAAAGGGCTTTTGGTTGATTACCTTACATATGGTGTCTGACAGTCATGTCTTGTCTTTTGTTAATTTCTTTCAGTTTGGTGTCCCTTTTAAGCTTGTCTAGCTACACTGTTGTCGAGACCATAATTTTGTACATTTTTTTCTGACAAACGTGAATATTCTTGGAACTTCAGGTCGTTTAAATCTTCTTAAGTTGAGCACTACATTTTTTGTAGGATAGAAAGCAAATTTGGTTGACAAGATGATTCAAATGAATATGACCGGCCTTTTATCACAAGATTGACTCCTTCCGTATGTGGTTGAGTAAATATATCTAACTCCCTAATAAAATAGTGATATTGGACTTATACTTAGAAAGCAAATATGGTTTCCAAGATGATTCGAATGAACATGGCCGGTCTTTTATCACAAGATTGACTCTTTCAATGGGTGGTTGAGAAAATAGATTCAGCTCCCTAAATAAAATATTGATATTAGACTTATACCTAGAAAGCATATATGGTTCTCGAGGTGATTCAAATGACTATGGTCAGCCTTTTATCACAAGATTGATTCCTTTTATATGTGGTTGAGTGAATATACTTAACTCCTTAAATAAAATAGTGACATTGGACTAATACCTAGAAAGTAAATATGGTTCCTATGATGATTCAAATGATTATCACAAGATTGACTCCTTCCACACGTGGTGAGTAAATATATTCAACTCCCTAAATAAAATAGTGCTATAGGACTTATACCTAGAAAGCAAATATAATTCTTGAGATGATTCAAACAAATATGGCCGGCCTTTTATTGTAAGATTGATTCCTTTCATATATTGCTCAACTCCCCAAATAAAATAGTGACATTGGACTAATACCTGCAAAGCAAACTTGGTTCTCAAGATGATTCACATGAATATGGCCGGCTTTTTATTACAAGATTGACTCCTTCCATACATGGTTGAGTGAATATTTCAACTCCCTAAATAGAATAGCCATATTGGACTTCTTGGGTATAAGAAGATGATGGTTGATTAGAAAAGCCTCCATAAGTTTGAATTGCTAGGCCTGAATCTAAACTCAATCGAGGCATGGATCAGAATTAAGAGAACCTTCCATGAAAAGGGGAAACGAACGAGCTCGCTGTAGGCTTCTTTCATATTTTACTTTTCAATGTATTGAGGATTGGAAGTCCTTGGTTGTCCTTCAAAATATCTCACTAAGCTAAATAGTTTTTCTTTCTTCGCCACCAAATAGGTCATGTGTCGTCAACACGGTTTCATTATCACCAGATCCACACACCAAATGCCGAGGACCACAGACGGCCATATTTTTGCCTAGAACTGGTTACATGTATAAAAGTATAACCCATCAAGGTTTCCACTGGAATTATCTATACAGTAACGCATCAAGTATGACGCGGTTGTGATATTTCAGGTACGAATATAAAATTGCAGCTCACGCGACTCTTTGGTTTTCAAGGCCCTGGCTTTTTCTGACTTTGCTAGGGTACAAACTGATTTCAAACCATCCAAGTTTTCCATCTTTTCCCGTTTTTTATTAAAATTTGCCCAGAAGATCAAGATTTCGTGTAGGGAACACGTGAAAAAAAAAAAAAAAGGAGATCTGTCGTTATATTGGGCCAGTCACCCAGTTGTAAATTGATCATCTGTAGCAGCGTTCCAAAATAAGCATCTATTTGAAAACTCTCGTCCTCCTCTCCCCACTCTGTCAAAGACCACTAGCTTCATTATGATAATTGTTAAGCAATTAAGGCTATATCATCTTCACTTACTCTTTTTCCTAATCTGATCACTTTCATCTCACCCTGTATCTTCAAGATGCATCCCCATCTCTTCCCAACCATCTGTCTCTCATTTGTGGTAATCTCCATAAACTTGATCCACTTTCCATTTTCTTCGTACGCAACCGACCAATTCCGGGAATGCAGCGCACCGTTTGAATGTGCGTGGGCAATGAACCTCAATTATCCTTTCTGGGGGCCGGATAGGCCAAGCTATTGTGGTCATCCGGCTTTTGAGTTGAACTGCAGCGGTGGAGACCCTGTGATGAAAATCAAGGACATGAATTACATTGTCCTTGATATCCATAACGATTCGCGGACTCTCAAAGTTGCCAGAGAGGATTATCGGAACAAATTTTGCCCGGCTGCATTCGTCAATACCACCATAGATTTCACCATCTTTTCTTATAGTTCGGGTACCACGAACCTGACCATCTACTATGGTTGTCCCCTTCCGGGTCAGCCCAATTCTCTAACCTGCTCTATAAACGGTACCGAGTTTGCGACTTACACAAGTGGCGATAGCATCTTGAACTCGTTTGCTACCGCAATGGGGGGGTGCCTGTACAACGTTAAAGTTCCAGTTCACCAAGAAGCGGTGGGAACTGGGGTTAATTTAACCAAACATGCGCTGACCAACGCTATTGATGGCGGCTTCATGTTGGGGTGGGATGCCAATAATAGTTTGTGTAGTGCATGTCAAGCGCGCGGTGGCGTGTGTGGGTACAACACAAGCATGAGTTCATTCGCCTGTTATTGTGCAAATGGTGTCACATGTGGATCGACACCATCAGGAGGTAATTGTTTCACTGTCATTTTTTCTTCACTCTTGCATATTTGTTTGGATGATGGGCTACAAGCATGTAGATTGGCGTCTCCTTCTGCTTTCTTTCTTTTATCCTTAAGCGTGGCTATTTTAATTTTGTTGGGGGTGGGGTGGGGGGGGGAATATCCTTCACATCTAAAATGCAGATAACATAGATTTCTCAGAGACTTGGTCTAGAAGAATCATTTAGGAAAAGCTCCAAACTTGTAAATCGCATCCATCTATACTTGGACACCATAAATATATATTAGAAACCTGCAGATGTCAGATACTGTTCGTTGGTTATGTTCTGCTGGGGGAGGACCACTAGGAGGCATAACTTCACCAGTCCTTGAGGCTTGGCATTTGAAAATTTTCCTCAATTCAAGGGCAAATATTTATTCTGGTCAGTGATGGACTAATTCTTGGAAATGGATGGAGGATTAGGATTTCGATCTAGCTTCTTAGGCGGGACCAAAACCTATGGAAACAAACAAGAGCTGATCCCTCTTATCTTTTGGTACAAACTAAGAACCTAAACATCAAACAGCAAGCCCAGGAATCGATCCTGCATCCCCTTAAGCAAACTATGGGGTAACCTTTACCAAGGTCTTCACGTTAGAGACATGCTGTAGGAGCCCTTAAGTTCTGTTGGGTCTTACGTGTAGCCTTAAATTGGGATTTAGCGAAACTGATTCAAGGAATCCAGTCTTCTGATTTAGCAAACAGACCTTACCCTCCTTGACCACAGACTGGCTTTGTCCATTTGGGTGTCTTCAATAAGATTTCGACGCAAGGCGCTGACTTTTCTCCTGTTCATATCGACAATCACAGCAAATATTCCTTCATTGGTGTTCGGTTCCATCCAAGTTGTTTTTCTTCTACGATGACAATCACCAGGTTCCAGTCAAAACTCCTAGTTCTGCTTTTCAACCTCTTTTTCTGTGGGTTTTCCCTTCGTCTTGTGTTTGCAAAAACTCATCCTTCCAGACGAACCGGCTGCTTTTAGATGACATTGGAGCCAAACAAAAGCCTTCCCCAAAAGTTCAATTCTGAGATGCGATTCATGATCCATAGTAAATCCTCCTTTGGGCTGTTGTAAGGCCTTGGGCTAGCAAAGAAAAGGGGCGAGTTTCCTGCATCCCGTGTATTCTTTTCTTATTCGTTACGTAGTGGAATAGATGGGGTGTTTGAAGCCGCTGTCCTTCCCCAGTTATCAAAGTCACTACTCCTTGAGCTTTAAAAGAGAAAGAGAAAGAGAAAAAAGAAAAATAGCCTGTCGTTAACAACCAATATCCCAACCCAGATCAACAACCAATAAAGTTTCCCTCGTTAAGTTGAAACAATATTGATAACTTTGACCTCAAATATAAGAATGAATAAGTAGAAATAATATTAGTTACCTAATTATAACATTTATTCTAATCCTTTTGTTGGCAAGGAGATGAAGTTCTTAAAAGTTAGAAAATTTGTTGAACTTCCCTCGTGGGATGTGAGTATTTATATGTTTAGTGTCATAATTTAAGAAAAAAGAAAATCCTTTAGGAAGGCTCGCCTTGGTACCATCCCTGAATACAACCTAGTCCACCGCTAAGTAACTTGAACTTAATGGCACAAATATGTAGAAGGTAGACTGGGTCAGAAGGAAATCTCTAAGCTGAGAAAAAGAGAAGGAAACAAAATCTTGTGATATTTCAAACGAAAAATTGGAAACGGAAAACACGTTGTATTTAAGACTTTTAGTAACTTTAACTCTGTGGGGCTACTCCTGTTTCTTCTTCTCTTCTTTTTTTGTTTCTAGACACGTTATGTCTAGACTAATTAGTGTAAGTCTTCCAAATTGTCCAAGCTAAAGGTTGTTGGCGAGGATCCCTGCCATCCAAGCCACATCAACAGTGTTACCAAGTCCGGCAGAGTTTCAATCCATCTCCCAGCTACTACGCACATGTTGTGTAAAACAACAAACTGGTGTGTAAAATGTAGCAAAAATGTAAGTGATGTGTTTTAATTAAGCCCGAATTAATTATCAAACGGACTATTCCCCAAGCTTAAGATATTGTGTCGGATGTTGGCTAAATGCGGAATTAAATGGAAAATATAAAATCACACAAGAGAACACACAAATTTACGTGGTTCGGCCAATAATTGCCTACATCCACAAGTAAAGCTAGGAGAGATTTCTTTCACTACTTGCAATCAACAGTACAGAAGTTCTCACATGAATTCTCTACCAAACACACTCTTCAAACACTCCTTTTAGGATACAAGGAAGTGCAAAAGAGTTAAACAAGAATGGCTTACAGATTTCCTTCTCTTCTTCACTGTTCTGCACACACTGAACACCAATCTACACTGCACTGAAAACCGCACTGCAATTTGCACTCAAATCTACACAAATCTAGCCGCACAACTCTTTCTTGGTGTTTCTCTTTCACGCACCCTTTCTTTCTCTATTCTCTCTTCTCTTTGTCTTGTGTCTCGCGATGCTTTTCCAATCAGAGCATCTTTTTTTCGGTTTCAAAATTCAAAATCGTTCCCATGTGTAACCACTCTCCCTTGAGAATAGGAAGAGGTGTTAGTGGTTGAGAAACAAACTCCCCATATCCCACTAACCATCTATGATAAGGTATAGAGAATTAAGGAGTGGGAAACGTGCTAATTATGAGCCACGTCCAACAATCCTCCACCTTGGTGAATAATTAGCAAGTAGTATCTTCATAACTCTCCTTAGCTTTACCATTTCAGCATCTTCATTCATCACTGCACAAACCTATCAAGTCCATACAATTATTGAACTTGATAGTAGGGATCACCTTGGTGAGCATATCAGCAGGGTTGCACAAAGTTGATATCTTCAACACCTTTACCTTTCCTCCACATACAATCTCTTTTATGAAGTGATATTTAATATCAATGTGCTTGGACTTTTCATGATGCCGCTTATCTTTTGTGAGATGAATGACACTTTGACTATCACAAAAGATTTCATTCTTCTCCTGCTTTACTCCTAACTCTGTTACCAATCCTTGTAGCCAAATAACTTCTTTGATCCCTTCAACAACAGCCATGTACTCACGTCTATTGTAGACAAAGCCACTATGGGTTGCAATGTGGCTTTCCAACTTATTGCTCCACCTGCCAAGACAAATACATAACCTGAAAGTGACCTTCTATCATCAAGGTCTCCAGCATAATCTAAGTCAACATAACCCACAACTTTCTTCTCTCCATCTTTATTAAATGTCAAGCCATAATCAGATGTTCCCTTTAAATATCTTAAGATCCATTTCACTGCCAACCAGTGACCTTTCCCAGGAGCACTCATGAATCTACTTACTAGACTCATAACATGGCATAAATCAGGTCTTGTACACACCATAGCATACATAATGCTACCTACTGCATTAGAATAAGGAACATTCTCCATAGCTTCCTTTTCCTCTTCAGAATTTAGAGATAAATCCCAAGATAACTTAAAGTGTGCAGCTAAGGGAGTACTTACAGGTTTTGCATCATCCATATTGAACCGTTGAAGTATCTTCTCAATATATCTCTTTTGAGTGAGCTTCACAGTTCCTCTGCATCTATCATGGTTAATCTCCATTCCAAGTATCTTCTTTGCAGCTCCAAGGTCTTTCATCTCAAATTCTTTCTTCAATAAAGACTTGAGCTCTTCGATTTCCATTGAGTTCCTTGCTGCAATAAGCATATCATCTACATAGATAAGTGGATATATGCTAGAGCCATCAGCCGTTTGCCTTTGATAAACACAACTGTCATAGGAGCTCCTGCAATATCCGTGCTTGATCATGAATGCATCAAATCTCTTGTACCACTGTCTTGGAGATTGCTTCAGACCATACAACGATCTTTGTAGCTTGCATACATAATTCTTTTTTGTTTGATCCACAAAACCTTCTAGTTGCTTTATATAGATCTCCTCCTCCAACTATCCATTTAATAAAGCTGTCTTCACATCAAGTTACTGCAATTCCAAGTCAAATAAGGCAACAAAAGATAATAATATACGAATAGAAGAATGCTTTACCATAGGTGAAAAAATCTCAGTGAAGTCTATGCCCTCCTTTTGTGTAAAGCCTTTAGCTACCACTCGAGCCTTGCATCTTCCTTCTTTGCTTCCTGGTATGCCTTCTTTTCTTTTGAATATCCATTTGAAACTTACAACTCTTTTACCTGGAGGTAGTTCAATAAGCTCCCAGGTCTTGCTCTTCAGCAATGAGTTCATCTCTTCCTGCATTGCAGCCATCCATTTATCAGAATCTGGACTTTCTATTGCTTCTTTGTAGGTTTCTGGTTCTTGATTCAAGTTAATCTCCACAGCTGCAATGAGTGCATATGCCACCAAATCACCAAAGCCATACCTCTGAGGAGTCTTAATCTCTCTTCTTTCCATATCTCTTGCCAAAACATACTCTTGCACTCGTTGTCTTACTGATGGTGAGTGCTCTAGTTCTGTTTGTTAAGGTTCTAAGTGAGCTCTCTCTATGACAACTTCCTCTATATCTGAAATGCTCACATCACAGGGACTTTCTGAGGTAATTTTGGATACCTTTGAATCAAGTTCAACCTCCACCTTTTCCTTAGCATCCTTGACAGCTTTTGACTTCTGTTGCTCCACCTTTTCTTTTATCATTGGCATTTCATCAAAAATAACATCACGACTGATTAGAAACTTGGAAGTTCTCCCATTAGAAAACCATAATCTATATCCCTTCATACCATCTGCATATCCTAAGAAAATGCATCTTCTGGATCTTGGTTCAAGTTTACCTTCTTGAACATGTACATATGCTGGACAGCCGAAGATCTTTAAATTTGAGTAATCAGCAAGTCTTCCACTCCACACTTCTTCAGGTGTTTTGCAATTAAGGGCTGTAGATGGTGATCTATTGATCAAGTAACAAGCTGTATTCATTGCTTCAGCCCAAAATCTTTTTGTTAATCCTGTAGCAGACAACATACACCTTGCCTTTTCCACGATGGTTCTGTTCATCCTCTCTGCCACACCATTTTGTTGTGGTGTGTGTACAACAATGCGATGCCTTGCTATACCCTCTTTCTTATAATAATCTTCGAACTCTTGGTTGCAAAACTCCATGCCATTATCAGTTCTGAGCCTCTTGACTTGTCTACCAGTTTGCTTCTCTATCAAAGTCTTCCATTGCACAAACTTTCTAAACACTTCATCTTTGTGCTTCAAGAAGTACACCCAAACTTTTGTTGAAAAGTCATCTATGAGTGTTAGCATGTACCTTGCTCCTCCTATGGAAGAAACACGAGCTGGCCCCCATAAATATGAATGAATGTAATCCAATGTGCCCTTTGTTCTATGGACTACAATGTTGAACTTTAATTGCGTTTGCTTACCATATAAACAGTGCTCACAAAAGTCTATCTTGCTCAACCTTTTACCACCAAGAAGACCTTGTTTACTAAGTATCACCATGCCTCTTTCACTCATATGCCCAAGCCTCATATGCCACAACTTGGTGTTCTCCTTTTCTAACTTTGAAGTAGAAACTGCTGCTCCACCTGTAATGATGTTTCCTTTAAGCAAATACAACCCATTACATCTAATTCCTTTCATGACAACAAGAGCTCCTTTAAGAACTTTCAAGATATCATTCTTGGCTTTCCATTCACAACCATTTGCCTCAAGAGTTCCAAGAGAAATCAAATTCCTTTTCAATTCAGGAATATGTCTTACTTCTTTAAGTGTTCTCACCACTCCATCATGTGTTTCAATCTGAACTGACCTTATGCCAACCACCTTGCATGCCATATTGTTCCCCATAAACACCTTTCCACCTCTCAATGGTTGATAGTCTATAAACCATTCCCTGTGCAGTGACATATGAAATGAACAAGCCGAATCTAACACCTAGCTATCACCAGAAGAATTCTCTGAAACATTCAGAATTGAGCTTGCATCTGAATCTTCTTCTTCAGCTACTACTACAGACTTTTCACCCTCTAAAGTTGCTTTCTTACCCTTGTCTTTTCTTCCTTTTCTTTCAGGACAATCTCTCCTGAAATGTCCTTCTTCATGACAATGATAGCACTTCACTTTTCTGGTTCTGGACTTTGATCTTGACTTGCCTCGACTGCTTGAATGCTTGCTAGTTTGTTGTCCTTTCCTACTGGATCTTCCTCTTACCACCAATCCAGAAGCATTGGAGTCATCAAACTCCTCAGAAACCCTCTTCCTTAACTCAGTTGAGTTCAAAGAAGCCTTCACTTCTTCCATGGAAATAGTGTCTCGGCCATACAACAATGTGGTAACCAAATGATCATAGGATTTAGTCAAAGAACATAACAAAATAAGTGCTTGATCTTCATCATCCACTTTAACATCTATATTTTAGAAATCCAAAACAACTTTATTAAACTCATCTAGATGCTTATCAAGTGGATTTCCTTCTCTCATCCTAAGAGTGTACAACCGTTGCTTCAAATACAACCTATTGGTGAGTGATTTTGTCATATATAAACTTTCAAGTTTAGTCCACAAACCTGCAGGGGTCTTCTCAGATGCTACCTCCCTTAATACTGAATCTACCAGGTTAAGAATTATGGTGGCATGAGCCTTTTCCAGCATCTCATCTTTCTGTTCATCTGTCAAAGATTAAGATAGGCTATTTTTCCCTTTCAATGCTGCCAACGTTCCCTGATGACTTAACAAAGCTCTTATCTTTAGCTTCCACAAACCAAAATCATTCTTGCCATTAAACTTTTCTACATCAGCTTTAATCGTAGCCATATCAGAAATTCTACACACCAAAAAATCACAACCAAACAGCTCTGATACCAGTCTATCGTGTAAAACAACAAACTGGTGTGTAAAATGTAGCAAAAATGTAAGTGCTGTGTTTTAATTAAGCCCAAATTAATTATCAAACGGACTATTCCCCAAGCTTAAGATATTGTTTCGGATGTTGGCTAAATGCTGAATTAAATAGGAAATATAAAATCACACAAGAGAACACACAAATTTACGTGGTTCGGCCAATAATTGCCTACATCCACGGGTAAAGCTAGGAGAGATTTCTTTCACTACTTGCAATCAATAGTACAGAAGTTCTTACAGGAATTCTCTACCAAACACACTCTTCAAACACTCTTTTTAAGATACAAGGAAGTGCAAAAGAGTTAAACAAGAATGGCTTACAGATTTCCTTCTCTTCTTCACTGTTTTGCACACATCGAACACCAATCTACACTGCATTGAAAACCGCACTGCAATCTGCACTCAAATCTACACAAATTTGGCCACACAACTCTTTCTTGGTGTTTCTCTCTCACGCACCCTTTCTTTCTCTATTCTCTCTTCTCTTTGTCTTGTGTCTCGTGATGCTTTTCCGATTAGAGCATCTTTTTTTCGGTTTCAAAATTCAAAACCGTTCCCACGTGTAACCACTCTCCCTTGAGAATAGGAAGAGGTGTTAGTGGTTGAGAAACAAACTCCCCATATCCCACTAACCACCTATGATAAGGTAGAGAGAATTAAAGAGTGGGAAACATGCTAATTATAAGCCACGTCCAACAGCACAACTGCACCTGCAGACTATTGTTGTGTACCAAGCTGAAATGCACTAAATCGAATTTTGAGACTTTCATTGTCCATCAACAATAATAATGGCTTTTGGAAAAGATTTCTAAAGCCATCCCTTTCCGTCAAACCAATAATTTCATCATTTCTTTAGTTATAACCTTTTCTTTCTCATCCTTGTAAGGACCAATGGCGAAGACTCATACAAAGTTATTTTTAATTATTTGCAAAAACCTGGAGGCATAGCAATCCATAAGCGGAATTGGGTTTCCTGGGGCCTCCAATTTCAAAACATGGTTCAGAGAGTCCAAGTCAACCAATATATGAAGGGTTAGATGGATGCCTAACCCTATTGTATAAGGATGGTGGCTCCATTATTTGGTGGGGTCATTAACCAAATTTTGCAAAAGTTAGCTGCAAACCAAACTTCAGTCGGATCAGTCAACCCAATCCCTATCCCCTCCAGCGACCAGCAATACCCTACTACCTCATGTCTTCCATTTCGCTAATCCCTCCCTTCCAATCCTCCCACTGCTTTGCCTTGTCCCCTATCGCCTTTTACTCGTCGATCCTTACTTGCATCGTACCCGTCCTCACCCTCTCCGTGATGATGATGTCGTTCACACCTGAATGCGTCCGAACCTTGGACTGTGGACCTCTGAAGAACCTCTCCTACCCCTTCACCAGCCAGCCCAACTGTAGCCCGCCGGAGTTCCAACTCACATGTGACAACGACTCGGCCCAATTGACTATCGCGTCGATTACTTACCAAGTAGTCAGGTCGACCAGGCCGCCAAAACCATGACTGTTACATGTTCTAACCTTTGGGAGATCATGCTTGAGAAAACAGAGTGTTTCCATGTAAAGTACATCGAAAGTACATCGATCTCTTTGCTGAAACGTGTCTCAAGTGTCCCGCTTAGGGTGGCGAATGTGGGTTTGATCCGAAGTCGGACCAACCCGCTTGCCTTTGTGGCAATCGAACGTGTGACCCAACCGGTATCCAACCTTTCTTTTCAAAATTGCGGTTTCGATTGCGAATGCTCGCTAGTTTAGTTAGGCTAAGTACTTTTCTAGTAGAAATGATCAAACACTTCGGCTACATAGAGAATTAAGCCAGGGTGCAATCCATCCATTCTATCTACCGATTAGGGGTGCTCGGAAAGCTACTCTATCTGAATAGTATAATTTGGTTTTCCCAGTCTAAAATAGCTTCCACAGAGGTCATCAAAAGTTCTGGTCATGACATCATAATCGTGTTAATTCGCGTGAAATATTGCTGCTTTGGTAGGCTCAAGTAAGACGATGCATTTGTAGTGAGAGGGGTAAAACTTTAGCCGGTTGAGTTAATTCACGTGAAATATTCATACTCCACACTGTTGAGAAATCATGTTAAGATTATATGTACGACCATCCAACTCGTCTATTAGCTATATGTGGCCATACTACCGGTTAACTATTTGCCATTAACGGCTGTCAGCCCTGCAACCTGCCAACTGACTCCAACAGCCAAGCCAACCTTAAGGTCACCTAGCTGCGTCGGCTTGCTAGTTAACAACGAGTCAACTTGCTTTATTAGCAATGTGTTAAGCTAGTCTAGTTTTACTAATACTATCCACCAATTAACTTACTTCCTTAAAGAAAATTCCAATCAAAATCTCTTGCCAACTCTAGAGCTTGAAAAGATAGTAAAATGGGAAATTCCTTTTCCACTTAGCATTTTCTTACTTTTTTTGGCATGCCACACGTACTATTGTTTTGATTGAACTTCTCACATACCACAAGCAAATAGTAATTCAATATAAACAGAACGTAGTATGTCAGCAAATCATTGACAGATCATCTTATTCTAGCTTTTTCTTTTCTTTTCTAATAGTTTAATAAAATGCATAAGGACTTCATTGAGAAGTTTAGACCTTCCTTTTTTCTTTTCTTTTTTGTAATATCTTCCATATTTGCCTTTCTTATAGATTTTTCATCATATAAAAATGTCCAACTCTATCTTCTTTGTTGCAGAACGATCGTGGAAGCAGATTGTGCTAACTAAGGTGCTATTGGTATGACAATCAATCTTGAATAAAAGCTACCACCTTCCTTTAATTTCTTCATATATATTATATGGAATGCCAATTTAATTTCTCTTGTACACTTACATATGTACAAACACATACAAATATATGTCTTGCTTTCTAATTAAAATACATCAATTAAACTCTTCTTTGCAGCCAATTTCAATCTTTGTAGTGGTTATCTCTTTTGTTATTATATACATGAAGAGGCTACACTCTCCAATTGGTTTGATGATATGGAAAAGGGATACAAAGCATGATCACTTGAATACTGAGGAAATTATGAAGAATTTTGGATCAATTGGTCCTAAGCGATATACTTATTCAGATGTGAAGAAATTGACAAACTCATTCAAAGAAAAGGTTAGACAAGGAGGATATGGTATTGTATACAAAGGAAAATTATTTGATGGGCATGTCATGGCAGTGAAAATCTTAGATGAATCCAAAGGCAATGGAGAAGAATTTATCAAAGAAGTGGTTAGCATTAGTAAAACATCGCATTTTAATGTAGTGACCCTTCTAGGTCTTTGTTATGAGAGGATAAAAAGAGCTTTGATTTATGAATTCATGTTGAACGGATTTCTTGATAAGTTGATATATGACAAAGGATCTTCAATTCCAAATAGTCACTTGGACAGCAAGACAATGTTTCAAATTGCAATTGGTATTGCTCGAGGGCTTGAATATTTGCATCGGGGTTGTAACACAAGGATCTTGCATTTTGACATCAAACCACACAATATATTATTGGATGAAGATTTGTGCCCAAAAATATCTGATTTTGGCCTTGCTAAACTATGCAAACCAAAAGAGAGTATTGTGTCGATGGCAGGCATGAGAGGAACTGCAAGATATATTGCTCCAGAGGTATTTAATCGATACTTTGGTAAAGTCTCTCATAAGTTTGATGTTTATAGTTATGGAATGTTGGTTCTTGAAATTAATGGGACAAGAAAAATAAATGATACTAGAGATTCTTGTAGGGATGAAGTCTATTTTCCAAATGGCATTTATAACAAACTTGAACAAGGAGAAAGCTTTGGTGTTTTTGACGATACAAATGAAGAGGAAGAAGACATGATAAAAAAAATGATAATAGTGAGTTTATGGTGCATTCAGATCAATCCTTTAGATCGGCCATCAATGCATAAGGTGATAGAAATGTTAGAAGGTAGCTTTCAACCTTTACAAGTTCCACCAAAGCCTTCATTTGATTGCCTAATAGGCCACCTCAAGATTCTTCTACAACTTCATTGTCACAAAATCTAACATTTCAAATGCCTCCAAGTAAATTGTAAGATTCAAAATTTTAATAAGGTGGTTGTCAACATATTCAAAGTTTTACTTTTGATCCAATGGAATTGAAGGAAGGATAGACAAAAAGGGAATTATTAATTTATTGAGCTCCTTAGACTTTTTAGCATTGTCAATTGGATTTTGTATAATCTTCCTAAATGGAATACATTTTCATTTTCTGTCGAAAGCACTTATATCTCTTATATCGATTATTTGTAATTACCTAAAATGATCTTTAGCTTTTTTCTGCTTTGTTTTCTCTCTTTTGGTTCTTTCTCTACTTTTTATTCTATGTTGTTGGATGGGGTTTTCTCATCTATTTCAAAAAGAAAGAAAGAAATTGTAAACACTTAGTGTTTTTGAACATTTGCCTATGCACAAAAGGGATGATTTGATGTTTAATTGATAATTAGTTCTGAATGAGGAAAAAATTTAATGGGATATGATATTTTCCCATAGACAAGAAAAAAAATGGTTTTACAGCTCTATAAGAGGAAAAAAAAAAAAGCACTACTTCTCTCGTACTCATTGGAGAACCATTTAAGGATACAATTGCCTTTGTCTTGTTGCTAAATAACATAATAATCCTAATTGAAATGCTTGTAGTGAATTATTATATCTACAAGTATGTCGAGTAACTTTTTAACTTGAACCAAATAAGACAGTTATGGAAATGGTTTTCAATCTAAAAAGATGTCAAGAGCTGGCTCAGGATTGGGGCGAGAAGAAAAGATTAAAATTGGAGTCTCTTTGAAGAAATTCAAAGAGAGTCAAACCTGGAACGCCTACCTCACCTTAGTTTCACGGTGCTGCTATTTCTTTGAAAGCGCATGGATCTGAGAATGGTGTCCCCGGTCATTCTCACCTCATTTCAGGATTTCACTCCCGTAACACTCCCAAAGCCTCCGGACAGAAGAGCACTGGAAATTCCGGAGCATGATGAGGAGGGGAATATGGCGAATAAAGGGGACCCTTGCCCGAACGAAAAAGTGACGTTTTAAGGTACTTATCTGGTGGTTCAAGAGTGTTGGATTTCTCAAACGCCTGCCGTGCAACTTCTGAATTCTAAGATACTAGATGAAATTAGGTTGACTGAAACAGTCCAAATCCAAACACAAGTCTTACCAGACGTTAGCGAATTGGCTAGAGTATGTTAGTTCACAGTATACTTGTTGGAACCAGAGAAGAGAGAAACTGATGATTTGGAATCACAAGTAATAAGCTTCACAGGAAGTGTTGTAAACAATAGAGTAAGAAATGAAAAAAAAAAAAAAGGTTACGGTGGCGAGTTTACAAAATACTGTAATTTTTAATTGGTTGAGTTAGATGAATGGATTCTCGTTGGAGGATGAAAATGCAACTTGTTCGTACCCGAAATGGATGACGTGCCTGCAGAGAGGTACAATCTTCTTATCATATCCAGTATATTATTTTTCCATCAAGATTACCGCTATTTTCAGTGGTTCGCTTCATCCATTGCTTCTCTTTGCCACAGATGCATTCCCTGCTTTCCTTACAATATGCTTCTCTTTGTTCTTTCTTCATTGTATTCTTCGTTTCTGTTGGAGTTAGTCATTGTCCCTTAGTCCTATCATTCGTTTAAACCCAACCCGCTTATTTACATTCATTCTTGTATAAAGAACAAGATTCCTCTTTGCATTTCATGTGATTGCTTCACTATTTCTTTGCACCCAAATGGATGTTTCCAAGATTTACAACATGGTGTCCAAGAGGTTAGACCCTTCCTCTTGAGATCAGAGTTTGTTTTTCTTGCTTCCGCTGGTACATTCAGATTTCTTCCATGTTCAATCATTCATAATCAATAGTAAAGGTGTTCTGAGTTGTCCAATTCAAAGGAAAGTTTCTGTGCCATAAAAGTCACCTTGTTGATGTACGTAGGTCCACCCCGAGATTCTCTAGATGGACTTTTGGGACCCTATTTTGTCAGACTGTTGCAACTTCAATAAATGGCTTGAAAGATTCTTGAAGCCAACCCCTTAAATCATTCGGTTTGGCCTTCCTATCCCCTCATCTGGATAAATAAATAAATAAACCTTAAATCACCCATGCATTCATCATTCAGACATGTCACCCAACAGGCATTCGACCTTTCTTTTCTGCACAATATTCGGTGTTTGATAGGGAACGGTCGCTGCTTTCGTAGACTAAGCAGGACGTTGCTTTTGTAGTGGAAGTGACCAAACACTTCAGCTGCCTAAAGATTTAGGGGTTGAGATTAATTTCACTAGACCAGCGTACCAGCTTCATTCCGTCTACTTGGCTGAGGATATGGCAACTCCAGGATCAATTAGTTTATAATCCCTTCAACTTGTCTAGGTCAGCTAGATTTTTATTCTTTTAGAAAATAGGATTTTATAGTGCGAAGAGGCACAGCTAAAACAGTCATTTTATCACCTCCCGTTGTTTGATACCTCCGATCGAGCTCTAAATGAATAGGGGATGTAATTTTGACAACACGTCGGATCTAGAGTTCCACCTTCCATGTACTTCTAGTACTGCTTCGTGCATCCAAACAATATTAGTTTAGCAGGCATCAACTGATTCTTAGATTATCAATTGATGTAAATATAAAAGATGTTAAGAAGCACTATGTCATATACTTCTAAGGAGTGATTATTAGATAAAATTTAAATATAAAAATATCATTATAATTCTTAAACTAGTTTTAAGTTGAATTTTAATTTTTTTAATAATTATTAAAGCCAAAAATGATATAAAGGAATACAAAGGTAGGTTCAGCATGCTTAAAAAGGTAATAATTAATTTATATATAAATAATGGATTGTTCTATTTGCAGTATCAATGACACAGTTTTTGTTTTGCTTTTATTTATTTAGTATTCTATTAACATGGATACGAATATCGTTGAGGATTTTAGATTCTTCTCTTATGCTTCTATCATTTGCTTCTCGAATAAGTTTGCTCTCATCGACGATGTCAAAATCTATCTTTGCAGCATCCGATGTGCAGCGAATCAGTTGGAAACTGGTACGACAATCTATATTGAGTAAAAGTTACGCATTTTTTTTATTCTATGACATGACAATATGGAAAGCCATTTTTTGTTTCTCTTGCATATGTTGTTACTACTTGTTGAAAACTAGATTCGTCCCAAATTGGAAAGCGAGAACGTGAATCTAGGGCTTATATGTGGTGGCTTTTCTCTCCCTCCTAGGCACCTTTGTAGGACGATCATGGGATCACTTCATATGATATTAAAGTAGTGAGATCCCCTTCTTAATGTGCAATTCACCATCCTCAATATTGTTTGCCAATGATGCTTTAACCATTGTGCAAAGAGGATATGTTGAGAATTGGATTTGTCCCACATCTAAAGCACCTTTTCGGGACATTCATGAGACCACTTAATATTAATAACGCATATATAGATATATTGAGATATGAAGAAATACATTAATTGAACTATTTTTTGCACACAGAAATTCATGATTGGTTCAATTGCAATTGCGAGTACAGTTGTGGTATTCTTTTTTGTGATTATCGGCATGAAGAAACGATGCCAACTCAGTAATTTGATGATGTGGAAGAGCGATATTAGGAATAATCACTTTAATATTGAAGAAATGATGAAGAACTTTGGATCAATGGGTCCACAACGATATACTTATTCATATGTGAAAAAATTGACCAACTCATTCAAAGATAAAGTAGGACAAGGAGGATATGGTTCTGTGTACAAAGGGAAATTATCTGATGGATGTATTGTGGGAGTGAAAATCTTAAATGAATCTAAAGGCAATGGAGAAGAATTTATTAATGAAGTGGCTAGCATTAGTAGAACATCACATGTTAATATAGTTACCCTTCTAGGTTTTTGTTACGAGAGGACTACAAGAGCACTAATTTATGAATTCATGTTGAATGGATCTCTTGACAAGTTGATATATGATAAAGGAACTTCCATACCAAATAGTGGCTTGGACAACAAGACAATGTTTCAAATTGCAATTGGTATTGCTCGAGGGCCTAAATACTTGCATCATGGTTGTAATGCAAGAATCCTAAATTTTAACATAAAACCACACAATATATTATTGGATGAAGATTTGTGTCCAAAAATTTCTGATTTTGGTCTTACTAAACTATGCAAACTAAAAGAGAGTATTGTATCACTGACATTCATGAGAGGGATAGTAGGATATATTGCTCTAGAGGTATTTAATAAATACTATGGTAAAATCTCTCATAAGTCTGATGTCTACAGTTATGGAATGTTGGTTCTTGAAATGAATAGGGCAAGAAAAAAAATTGATACAAGAGACTCTCATAGCACTGAAGTCTACTTTCCAAATGGGATTTATAATAAGCTTGAACAAGGTGAAAGCTTTTGTGTTTTTGACAATGTAGTTGGAGAGGAAGAAGACATAATAAAAAAGATGATAATAGTGAGTTTATGGTGCATTCAAATCAATCCTTCAAATTGGCCATCCATGGGTAAGGTGATAGAAATGTTAGAAGGTAGCTTACAATCTTTACAAATTCCACCAAAACCTTCCTTTGGTTTGCCTAATAGGTCACCTGAAGATTCTTCTACAACTTCATTGTCATAAAATCCTACATTTCAAATGCCTTCAATTGAATTGTAAGATTCAAAATTTTAATAATTTGACTAATGATCTATACATTCAAAGAGTGGCATAAAATAAATCTACTATTGAACAAACAAAATAAAATGAAGGAAAAGCAAAAGAAGTGTTATTAATTTGTTGAGCTTCATGGACTTTTAGCATTGTCAAGTCTTTGTATAATCTTATTATATGGATTACATTTTCTTTCTTTATCGAAAGTACTTCCATTTATTTCCATGATTTGTAATTACGTGTAATGACCTTTGTCCTTCTACTCTTTTTTTTCTCTCTTTTGATTCTTTATCTTTACTTTATTATATGCTGTTTGGTTGTATTTTGATCAACTATTTGTACAAAAAGAAAAGAAAATTGTAAACACTTACCTATCATATACCACTTAGTTTTTGAACATTTCCCTATGCATAAAAAGGATAATTTGATGTTTAATGGCTAAATATTTCTAAATGAGTAAAAAACATTAAAGATGAGGTATTATATTTTACAACAAACAATGAAAAAAAAAAAAGAAGTTCCGTAGCTCTATAAGAAAGAAAACATTTTCATTGGAGAACCATTGGAGGATACAATTGCCTTATCGAGGCAACAATAGTTTAGCCTCATTAAAATCATAATAAATCTAGTTGAGATGCTTATAGTGAAATGGACACGTGAAAATTCTAATAAATTGACAAAGATGAACAATATTTCTACCAATTTTTAGGTTTTTGACCTCAAAACAATACCTCACCTTTTTTTTGTTTTTTAAGAGATAGTACCTTGACAAAATTTATTAATATTAATAAGATTGGACGTAATAACCATATTTCAAATAAATACAAAATGCATAATATAATCTTAACATTTTCTTTACCTATCATTGCCTTTGTCATCAACCTCATTTATCTATGCAGTGCATGTATATGTTACACATGATGAACCCCTCCTGCTAAACTTCTTCTCGTCTTCTTCACTTTGCTGATCTTGCTAATTTCCCACGACAATTATTTCGACATTAATGATAAATAATTAGTTTGATATCCCTGAAATAAATTAACAGTACGAATGTTCCAAACCAGACAAATCAACTTTCTCAAGGGATAAACACATGGATTCTATTTGTTTGAAGTTGAAAAGATATGCTCGAAGTCATGTCATGTGACAAAAAACTAAAATATTTTTCTTGATACCAAGGACCTTCTAAGTAGTTAACCACACTTGACATTTGCTAAATTCCCCGACAAACAGGAATGCAGCAAGCATTTTTTCTCAAGTCATATCCAAATGAATTGTATTTGATTACAATGGGGAGGTTTTATTCAATAGACGAAGAAAAAAAAAAAAGAGACAGAGAAAAAAGTGAAAAATAACTTGTATTAGCTATTTGACTTTTACTTTTTTTGGCTAAGTAGATTAATTATATAACGACTGTTAATATGATAGTTAGGGACATATATCCTTACTTGAAACAATTTACAAGTTTTCAACTACTTTGGATTTTTTTATACAAAAAATTGATTTATTATAATTTTTTAATAGCTTCAAAAGTTACACATTCAAAGCTAGTAGTTTTCTAAAAAATCATACTATTTCTATTATTCCAAATAGTATAAGCAAATATGCATACACAAATTTGAGTATGCATTCCCTAAATGTTTTTTTTTAACATGATTAATGGGCTAAAGATTTTTTTTTCTTATGAACATATTTTAAAATACAAAATCTTTAAAAAAAATGTCATTTTGAGTGAAATTTAGATGTTTTCAACTTTGATCTTTTCATAACTTTTATAATTTTGATAATAATAGAATATACCCATGTACTTTTGTACACTAATTCTTATTAACATAAGCTTATTTTTTCACCAGAAAAAATAACACATAATAAGAACATCAAATCAACATATAAGCAATGTGACACTCATACCATTTCCAATATTCTTTTTGTTCAAGCATGTGGGACTCATGTGAAATCTATTTTCACAAGTGAAGAGTTATTACACTTAGCCCTAATTTTGACATGTTACGTAATATAATCATCTTTTAAGATCAATTATTGAAAAGAGAGACACTCTTACATATAAAGAGAATATCAAAGTACAATATATTTTATGTGAGACTTACATCATTTCTAATATTGTTAACTGAGAAAAAATATCAATTTGAAAAAGGAAAAAAAAAAAAAAGAGTATCTAGGACTTGTTATCATACAATATGAAGTTCCCGTAGACCCCAGTTTAGAAGTGTCATTTTTCCCTACTTCCTTTTTTCACTGGATCAAAACCGACCAGTGTCTCTGTCGATTGGCGTTGTCCTTTGTCCGAAGGAAAACTGTAAAGAGCTATATGTTATAGAGTTGTCAAGTTGAATCCAAATCCTCAATATTACACAAGTCACGCATTGTGGCTGCCGACTTTTCCCTATCAACAGATTGAATTATTCGGTCTCTATTGCATAGAAAAGAAAAGATCTTTTCTTTTCTTTTTTTTCTTTTATTCTTTTACAACTTGAAGTCTGACTCCTGCACCAATGCACGTTAGGACAAAAAAAAAGTAAGGATTCCTTAAGCTCCAATAATTAGTTTAATTTAGATAATTCGAATTTCATCATTTCAGAATGATTAGACTGTCCTTTTTTAAAGGGATCGTCGTATCAAGCTTCTTCGTCAAAGGGTAAATAAATTATATCATAGTAATATTCTTCAAATCTTCGTAGTAAACAATAATCATACTAAAACGAAGATTTATCAACGCGTACGAATATAATGAGGGAGAGGCACTGGATTTCTACATTTTACAACACAATAGTGTCCTCGTCAAGCCCTTGATTTGCTTTGAGCCTCGATGAGGCAATTAGGCTGTTCAGTTGGCAATATAAGCAACAGAGTGATTAGATTTAAATAATTGGACCACCCTTTAATCCCGTAAATCTGGATCCTTTTGGTGCTAGACAATCTTGATTGCACACAATTTGTCCTCCTTTTCAATGTGTAGCTGTCAGTTAGTTAATCGGCCCTCAATTCTATCAATTCGTGGCGAGAAAGGGGAGTTGGACGGTGACAAGATCTCTAGGTGGGACGTACAGGTGATTATCGATTCGCGGATTAAAGTGTAAAGAGTATGGGACGTCTTTGGTCCCATTGATGGCTTCTTTTAGAGTCTGTACACTTTGCAAGTGGCCCTTCCAGCTCAAAACATAACCGGGCAGGCTCAAGATGGGAAAGAAGTAAAAAGTGGGACTGAAAGAAAGTAAAAGGAAGAGGAAAAGTTGATGTGGACTTTGTCTGGAACCGTTCTTCGGACCAGTTTTTTATGTGAAAATAAATCCAAGTTTGAAATTTTGATCCGGCTTCTGTTTTTTGGCCTTACTTTTCTTCAGAATTTTCTCTCAAGAACCTACTGGAATGATTTTCTCTCTATGACTAACAGGAAATAAAAAAATAAAAAAAAAATCTTTTATGCAAGTCTCCTTTCTTCACCAATCAAGCAGACATCACGTAGTGCGTTTTGGGGCCACGGGCGTGATGGACCTTCCTTTCATTATTCATCACATTGACCATTTTTTCAAATTTTCATTATCTTTCTTTCCATTTCTCTTTGTCAAAGGAAGATAAAGAACGTAACTTTGCATATGATTAATTTTATTTTGTAAATGGAAATATTAATTCAATGTTATGTCTCATTGATATTTTAGAAGATTTTGCAATACCCATAAGTTTACATTTCAATCCCAACAAATGTTAGATAATTTTTTTAGAATTCACTGATCAAGAAAGGCTTATGATATTGGATCACACTCCATTATATAAAGAAATTCTACCCATTAGATATTTTGGTGTTCTCCTTATTACAAAAAAGCTTACATACAATGATCGTAAATTTTTGACAAAGGAAATCATGGATTAGACTCACCTATTGTGTTGTCCTTTTTAATTTGACCCATTTGTCTTGTAAACAATTGATAGAGGGGAAATAAGACATCTTAATTATGTAAAAAGGTTATAATTGATCAAATTAGTTCTTACTTCTATATGCACATTTTGGATGCAAATATTCATTCTTTTAAAGCAAATCATTTATAAGATTGAGAAGAAGTTTAAGAACTTTCTATAAGTAAATAAATAAAAAATCATAAAATTCATAAAGTTGTTAGACAAGTTGTTTGTTTACCTAAAAGAAAGCAGGACCTGGGCTATAATTAAAGTATGAAATAAGGTATTGTTGAAGCAATCGATCTAAAATCTCATCAATTATCCAAATTTATCCTTGTAGAGTAGATGGATGCATAGTACTAAATGCAAGAGAACTTTAATTATGCATCTTGATATCAAAGAAAATGTTGTATGGAGTTAGAGATGTCTTCTCAAGTTGCGATAGATTCTTATTTTTACACTTTTCAAACCTTATTATTATTTTAAAGAGACATACAAAGAATTGTACCAACTTAATGTTGAGGTTCAATGGTATAACTTGATATGGTCAAGTAGAATCAACAAATACAACTTAATTGAACGGCTTAACTCATATGTAAGAATAGACTTCTTACAACAAAAGTGTTATCTTGATGGTTCCTCTTAATTAACCAATATTGTATTCAAGGTTTTAATTTGAAAACATATCACACTTGTTTTTTCAATGTACTTTGACTAGACAAATTTTAGCAAAATGTCCTTACATAATAAGGTTTTCATAGGATTGTCAATGATTGAAATTTTAAACTACAATAAATGATTAAAGTAATTAAAAAGGGATTTAATTATGAAACTTCTTAAACCTTTTTTCTTGTCATATATCTATTATATATGGTTTAAATGAAATTATAAATGATTTCAAAATAAGACTATTAAAATACTAATCTTATTAGCTAGATTCAGTAAAATATTACGTGAAGGAACATCTGTATTTAGGAATATTAAACCATCTTAAGAAAATGGTTTATTATGTCATAATTGAAGAATTTTAACTTGATTTCTTTTTTTTTAGATGAATTGTAATGTTAGGATATGCTCTTAAGCCTCTATATTTTTTGTTTTTAAATTAATAAACTCATATATTTATCCACACAAAAAAAAACCTTCTAATTTTTCTCCATAATAGTAGTCCAATCACAAGAGGCTCAATTAAGAATAGGTATTACTTAGAATTTCTTGGTTATAGATTTAGCACCAAATATATGTGTAGGTGTATATACCTATTTAAAAAAGAGTTAGGTTACCTAACCCGTGAAAATCTAAAAAGGCATCCTTAGATTAGAGGTAAATTAAAATAAATTTGAATCTTGACTTGGACAAATACGTAAGAGAATCCTAAAACCATAAACGTACAGATATTATATAGTTGTTTGTGAGTATTGGCATAATGAACTTTCCTTTCGTTGTTTACAGATTTTTTTTCAATGTCTTTTTTTTTTTGTTTAAAAGTTTTTTGATAAAAAGATAAGTTTGCATTAGTAAAAATAAATATACAAAAACATCAAGGCATATTTCAACATTACAATACTTATAAAAGTTATAAAAAGATGGAGGTTGGAAGCCTCTAAATCTCATCCAAAATTACATTTTTTTTGAAGTGTTTCAAAATAAAGAAGCTCTCCTTAATATCTTTTTTTGTTTATTTAACCATTACCTTAAGAGAAAATTGTTAACTTTTATTAAGTTCCCAAGGTTAAGGACAACTATGAAGACTTCTTTTAAGCAGAGTTGGGAGAGAATGAGAGTTAGCAGGGATATAGTCATAATATACGATATTTGCTTTAGTAGTTGTCTTCATCATGGACAAAGATTCACCTAGTAAAATGTTTTCTTGTATTTGTTAGGTGTCTAGACAATCAAGATTTATCAACATGGAGCCCAACAATGACAGGTTTCATTTAACAAGGAGGTGGTTTTTCAGAACTTCAAACTTACTTAAGGTAGTAAGTGAAATGGATAATTAGTCCAATAGCCATATAAGGATATTCATTGTCATAAATGTATAGGGTTTTGGGCTTGGGAAATTAGAAATATCTATGAAACCTAGGTTTGGTTGATTTACCAACTTTGCAGTTGATCCAACCGTTAACATCAGACTGCAAACAGCATTTTAAAATGATTGAGCAGGGATAATTTTCAAGACGGTGAATTAAAGATTCATTGATCGTAAAGGTATGGCTAAATATTCCTACGGCATAGATTGATACCACAAATCTTTGCGTTATTCAGCTTGAATACTTTTTATACTTTGATCATTATGGTTTATGTACTTATTATACGTTATAATTAGGTCTAGTTAACCCTCCTTCTTAAAGTCTAGATTCCCAGTCTTGCTTGATTTAACAAAGACGAACAGCAGATGCAACAACTCCAGTTGCTATATGCATTAGAAGCCCTTGTAGTTCTTTGGTCAAACGGATTTTTTACACAAACCGGTCCTTTATACTGCTTCATTCTCACTAACTCCGAAACAAAAAGTGATATCTTGCATTAATGTGTAATCTCTTTATTAAATACAAAGTTCTTTTTCAGATGCAATCTACTCTAATTTGCCTATCAAGAACAATAATCTTATTTACTGATTTCATTGAACCATCTTTAGACACATGCCTAAAGATGTATTTAACCAGATAAAATCACCATATATAGCAAATTATTAACTAATAGTCGGCCTACCTTTTCATTAGAGCTTCTTCCTGTCTTTCCTATGACTAAGAGTGATCCGCGTATCGTTTATTTCAGTCAGCACCTGTTTCCTACAACTGTACTAAGCACATAAATTAAAGACAAAACCATGTACCATATCGGTACCAAATATACATATAGCCTCCTAGAGGCTAAAATAAAAGCCTATTCAAAGGCAAAGATGACAAAAGATGGGCACACCATATCCTACGTGCGTGCTAATTTTTAAGACAGTTTGGAGTCATTGCTCCATTTCATGAATTACCGTGGTCAAATTCCAACTCAACTTCTGTTCTGACGAGTGATTTTGGCTTAAAAAACTATCCACAATTCTTTCACCAAAGAATTTCATACCATCTCTTACACGTTACGTTGACAAGTCTCCAAAAAACCTTATTTTAGTTATTAGGATTACATCTTTTCAACAAGAATAGAAGAAGAAGAAACCGAAGGTTGCTTACTTACCCTCAATGACCCCAATCACAAATGTGCGTCGTGCACTCAACACGAGGTTAAGATGAAGAAGGACTACGCTGCATCGCTTCTGGCAATAGCGTGTAAAATAATGCTTCTACCTACCCCTTATCGACTGGAAGCAAAAACTTGGCATCTTGAGTATTGTATTGTTCAAGTGGTCAAATTATTGGAGAGTTTCTGCGTTGAAACTTGAAAGAGACTTCATCTTTTCTTTTTCTTTTTCTTTTTTTTGGATCCTGAAAATGCTGCTTCTTTGGAAGATTGTGATTCTTTTAGCCACGTAAATGATTCTTGGCTCAAGAAAGGGTGTGGTAGAGTTTACTCTAATCTTCAGAAAAGTCTGCCTTGACCATCATTTTGCAAGTTTTTGCATTAACTTTAACCTTTCTGAAAATGTTGAAGCTTTGTATGTATACTTCCATCGTCTTGAAAATATGTTAGTTCTATGTAATTAAGCATGCGTAGACGCCAATGGTCAAGTGACACAAAGCTTTGACTCCCACAGATCTTGACCACTCATTTGGCTTTTATCCTAGTTTGAAAAATGTGGATGATCGAAACCAATTTTGAAAGAACTGGAGAAGTGAGAGGCTCAAGGTATAGATGGATTCCATTGTGATGTCATACAGATCTCTAAAATAATTATTTAATAAATAAAAATCTATTATCATATCTTTAAAATAAATGACAAAGTTAGTTGTATACATAAAGAAAGTGCTAATCATATAATATACTATGTAATCCAAGAGAAATCATTGATAGCTAGAACACTCTCAAACTATTAAATTAAATACAAGCTTTCTTAACACGAGGCATAATACTAGTTCCTGCAATTTGAAAATTTATATTGAGTGGACTTATCGAATATTCACTGAGTAATAATTAAAACATTGTAAAGATGCTCAGGGACATATATTAAGATTTATTTTGGATATGTTCAATAAATTAGTCAACGTCTTGTTTTACATATAAAAAATGGTTTCAGGTTTGGCATATATCATTTGTGTGGTTATACATGTATCAGTTCTTGCCGGCCAAACTCTATTTGGCCTGACTTATTAAAATCTCAGAAACTCTAAAAGTGGAGGGCGGCAAACATTCCAGGCGCAGGCATATGAAGCAGAATTACTGATTTTGTCAATGGGTTAATATTCTAATTTTAATTTTCGTGGCTTAGACCAATAGAGGAAAAGAAAAAATATTTATTTTTTATTAAAAACCTGTCGTTGTCAATCATTGCTTTCCACGTCACGGCAGGCATGTTTACCTCTAGGGCAGCGGCACATTAACCTTTCCCGTAACTTCATGTCTCAGGTCCTCGCTGGAGGCCTCCTTTCGGTGCTTAAAACGCTCTGCACGTTTTATCTTCCTCACTTACAGGCAGGAATCGGTCTCTGAATCTCCTCTAAGTTAGTTTCCTGTCATTAGTTTATCAAGCTCCTGCTTTTCAAGTCACCCGTTTCACGTTTCTCTCCCATCTTTGGCGCTCACTGTATTCTCTTTCTTTTTTCCGGGACCATGTTTTCCAAGATCGAATGTTTTTCAAGCTTTCTACAATTCAAAGTTCTTTATGGTAGTCTTATTTTGATAGCTGAGGCTGAGTCTTCAAAATTGTCGGCTTTGTTAGGTTTCAATCTTTAGTGTTCCTTTGTGGCAGAGAAAACATTGAAGTTATCAGTGCCTGTGTTGTCTGATTCCTTCTTAGAGTCATAGCTCAGGGTTTCAATCATTTTGCCCTCTTAAGGTTCAGGAGATGGTTGTTGACGTCTACTCGGAGAGTTCGAGCATGGGTACGAGTCCACGAATCTCATTTTCTCATGATTTCGGCCATTCCGATATCATCCCTGTCGAACGCCACCCTCTTCGATCAAGCTCCTCGGGTTTGAGTTCAAGCATCGACTTCGACTTCTGTGTTAGCGAGTGTTTGGATGAAGAATCTTCGACAGCAGAAGAGCTTTTCTCTGATGGGAAAATTCTACCTACTCAAATCAAGAAAAAGGTCCCTCCGACAAGGCCAACCGATCATTGCGGCCCTCATCCACCATTGCCACCAGCACGTGGAATCCGTGATAGTGGTACAACTTGTGGTAAAGGGTTAAAGCAAGAGAATTCCAGACAAAGCAAGGGTGAGATCAATGATGCGGATGAGAAGCAAAGTTCCAAGTCCTTTTGGCGGTTCAAGCGGAGTAGCAGCTGTGGCTCTGGATACGGAACGAGCTTGTGCCCTATACTACCGCTTTTATCGAGAAGCAACTCAACCGGGTCTACGTCCTCTGTTAAGCGATCCCCATTTTCAAATGATGGTCAAAATTCTAGGCAGGGTTACCAGAAACATGCATCGATAAAAGCATCCCAATCTTCGGCATCCTCGAGTTACGGGAAGCCTCCATTGAAGAAGGGTCATGGATCCCATGGGAATGGTGCTCGGATTAGTCCTGTGCTAAATATTCATTCAGCGAACTTCTTTGGCTTTGGTTCGATCTTCTCCAATGGCAAAGAGAAGAACAAGAAGAAGTGATTGACTTTTTTTAAAATGACTCGATAAATTCCTTTCTAACTTCGCAAATATTGTGGATTGAGTTTTTTTTCTTTTTTTACCCGTTGTTTCCTGATATTCCTGTGATCGAAATAATAAAATATATCTAGAGTGTGAAGATGTATCAAGAAGGAAGGGATAAAGAGGTGCATGATGGAAGTGACAAGGAATGGCATAATTCGGGAGCACATGGTTTGGGGCACAAAATGACAGGTGCCATTGCTTTCATGGCTGTCCCATGCCCTTCTTCTTTATAAGCTTTTGGTCTTTGCTCACACATGGTGCAAACAACTTTATATTCTGTAACCCTTATCTGTTACTCTTTACAGAAAGAGCGAAAAAGCCAAAAATTAGGTAGTCGGTTGTATGTATGGAGAGTTTCAAACTGTCTGAATTATGAATTGATTTATCTTTGTCTCTGCATCAAGTTAGACCCACCACTATTTCAAGATAAATCCCCCAAAAATTTATTATCACTGTTGAATTGGGCAGATTTATTGCGGTTATATGCAAAAACTTCATCGTTATGCTTTATGATCTACAAGGAGAACATGAAAGGATGGGGGGTTGTGCGAGAGTCACGTGAACTGCTTTAAGACAGGAGGTCCCTTGCTTCGTGGATGTCCCGTCTTGTATTTCTTCTCTACTTCTTTACAAACTTTGTTGTCTGTGGATGATTGATTCCAGTTGCGCTTCCTGCTTACTCATCTCTAACCAGGCTGTGCTCCTCTCAGTCTCGCCAACTCGGGCCAATCTAGTTGTTTCGATGTGTCCCACATCGTTTCAACGGCGCGCCCACAGACACACGATGAGCACACATCTTTTTCCCTTTCCCAATCCGTTGCCTGTGTTTTGGAGAGGGAAAATTCCTGGTTCTACCACACTGTCATCGAAGAATATTAGTAGCTTTACGCTTCGCATTTGTTCTATATCTGACTTGAATCAATTGTCAATGACCACGTAGAGTCGGTTATTAGTTTGCTTCTTGCAGAAGACTATTCTGCAGATGACCAGGCATTCAACTCAAAATACACGTTCTCTTAACATACTGCTGATAAAATCGAAGGATCTACAATTACATGACAGTGCAGATATAACAGAGTTAGAGCCAAGTGGAAGAGAAGTGATGTAACAGCTTCACAAAAGAGCTTTGCTAGTCATGCAATAAAGGAAACAGTGTTCCACTTTTGTTCAACAACTGCTTTCTTTTCCAATAATTGAAACTTTTGGTACAATTTTCGTGTCAATCTTAACAGCTCTTATGAAGGCCCTGCTGGTTAGGTTCGGGCTTGCCGCCTCTTGACGACCATAAGATCAAAGGCTTTGACCGGTCCCGTTGAACTGTCTTCCCCAAATGTCCGTAATATCTTACCCCAAGACCCTCCCTCTTCCCATCGCATTCATGAGGATATTGGAGTCGCACATTGATTTTTTTTTTTCTTTTATGGGAACTTCCAACACGAGTCATCATCAGCAGATGAGATTCTCTTGGACGGAAATTGTCTTCCTACCAAAATCAAGAAAAAGGACGTTTCCCCAGAAAAAAGAAAAGAAAAAGAAAAAGAATCATTCTGTTCCACCAACTGCTTGCACTCACGATCATTCAACCAATAATAGTGACAGTCTGAAGGAAGATGGCTCCAAAGATATCAACATCAGTGGTGGTTCAAGAAAAGTTTTTTAGTTTGAAACGCAGTTCTGGGTTCATGTCAAATACATCAACTAATGCTAAGCCGGCAGCCAAAAGGGTTACTATTATAAGCGGGATGGGCAGAAGAGTCCATTGGTCCCACATCCCCAATAAAGCCTACACGATCTCCGACATCGATGGATGATCAAAAGCCTGAGATGAAGACGGGTAGTGGTCTTGGAATCGGTCTCAGTTCTTAATGTTCAGCTAGCAATCGCCTTGATTGGGTTGAATCTCTTTTAAGTGGAAAATATGAAAGCAAAAGGAAGCGATTTAAGATTCTCTCTCTTTCAATGTAAGCTGCAAGCTTCCTGAGCTCGTTGTTATACAAACCTGCTTGGATTGCCGAGAGAAGACTGACTTCCACATTTTCTTCTTGCATTTGGTTTCTAAACTTTGACAGCACCCAACTTGGCCACTTGTTCTATTAGTGGGAATAGTTGGTGGAATTTCTAAGTGAAAACAAAAGTAAGAGAATCGTTTCAGGAATTATGAAGCACATGCATCTTTCTGCAGTTTTCTTGAGAACCAAATTTTGCCACGACACACTTCATGGATTAGATCTTATGTGTAAAGAGCATATAGGACCTGACTTCGCTTGGTTATTTCGTCTCTGGGTTTGCTCACATCGTGAATGTACTTCATGCCTGTGCTACTTGCATGTACGCTTGTGGTTGTTCTCTGCATTCTTAGAATCTTTTCTTCCGTGACACTTAATCCCGTGATAAAGCTGCCAAAATATGTTTGGAGAAAACATTTTGGTGTTCACCTAAAAGCTTGTGCTTTTGGCTTGACACTGAGTTTGGGCAAAGGGAGTGTCAATCGAAAGTCTTCGACATTTATATAGGAAGGACAATTGTTACGTTCCTTGGCAGAGGAAACTGGATCTTGCAACGAGGTGTGCTGTTTTGGCTGTGGTGGGCGGTGTTTGGATCAAATGTGGAGGGATTTTGGATGTTTTGGATTAAATTTGGATTTGTGGGAACCATAATCCTTAGGAAGCCAAAGGATACCTGGGAAAGGGGGATCCAATTAAGCAAATTAGTTGGATCTCATTAGCTGTCTGTTTTCATGCCAACCACGAATCGGATGACATCACTACCTACGCTATGCCCACATCAACCCTACACTTAAGATCTAACTAAATAATTTAAAATCTAACTAATTTAGCTAATTCCTAAATAAGCATAGTGATAAATACTTAAATCCTAACTAATTAAAATTGGTGTGTAATAGTAAGAAATCTATGCACAATAACACAAATGTAGCGCACCACGGAAAACTTATTTGTCTCCATTTAATGGTATGTGGCTAAAGATCTATTAAACTAAACCAACACCATAAGAAGACCACTCTTTTTTCATATATTTTATATCTCAAAATTTATAGTATAAAATAATTTAATTAATTGTTCATGACATAGGTTTAAAATGTTATCTAATAAACTTCAAAGTTTCAATAAATATTTATTACAACTTATAAGCCTTACCTCCTAACTAATAAAATTTTACACTTTGTATTCTTCTAATCTTGACAACAATGATAGTACTTTCTAGATTTTGAATATTAAATCATCTTTCATTCCTTCAATCTAATTCCTTCAACAAAGGTGTTGCAAAACTTTTGTTTTTTATGGTTCCAATAATTCAACTCACTTACTTCCTCCATTACATAAGAAGACCACTCTTGTTATGCAATAAATGGTTGTAAAATCTCCAAAGTCCTTGTTCGATATTATATCCTATTGGAACAGTAAACGATTTGTCCATTCCACACGTTGCAAACCAATAAAAAATCCTTAACCCAGGTGATTACTTCGGCAGTGCAAAAGGACCTCCTTGCACACTTGAAACCCAATTCGGTTTATGGGTGAGGAATGCAGTTTTTATTCGTCTCTACCTATCATTGTTCTAATCGTTCTAACGACTCGCCCCTGATTGGTATGTTATCTCTTAATAATGGAGGAGTTCCACGCATGATGGAGTGCGGTGTCTGGTGTTTACTTTTTATTCTCTTGAGTTTTTCAAAGTCCCCAGACCTGCTGGGTTGGATTGTTCCTTTATGGATCTGGTTTCGCTTTTCGACCCATGGACTGAAAGGCTTCTATCTCACCAAAATCCAGCCCTTGCCTGCCCTAGTTCAGGGCTAGTCGCGTCAGAGACTCGAATTTGAGCCCCTTTTGAACCACCTCCATTGTGACAGCGACTGCATTCTCTTCCTTATCTTGCTTAACCTCGCCCTGTTCAAAGTGGCCACCACAAATCTCTTAAGTTGGTGGTAAATCTAAAGATAATGGAATCTACACTCGAGGACCCGGTGGTTCCACTTGGTGGGGATGCAAAAACAAAGTAGTATAATTACCTTCATGCTCTTTCGGTTGTTGGAAGGACATGGCCATCACTATATAGCATGCCAATTTCGCTAAGGTTTGTACATCAGTCATAAAGTTGTCTCACCCTGTTGTCTTTGTGGATTTGATGCCCGCATGCCCTTCTTGTTGGTATCTGCAGCGGCAAACCCAAGAAGTACCTTTCCGGGAAACAAAATGGTGGTGCACTAAAATGTTTTTCTGTAGTTCAAACCTTAAAAGGTAAAAATCATCCATCAGGCATCACATATTGGAAATTCTTTAACTAAATGACTTGGGAATGCTTTTATAACTTGGTTTTCTGCGTAACATGGTATTTAATAGATTATGGTGACCAGTAGAAAATGGGAGGATCGAGGGAAAATTGGAGAAAGAAACTTAAAAACACTTTCAAATTAGGCCAAAAGAAGTATCCTATCTCACTCATAGAGTTTGGTGCACGTTCTTCAAGAAAGCACTTTAGTTGTTATACCTGGAAAAGAGAAATAATAGCTGACGGTGCTGCAGCATGCACTGTTTTAGAAGAAAGAGTTCTGTGAATTCACGAATCGGTAAAGCACCCTCCTTTATAGTTGTCATTCGCAGTTTTCCCCCAAAAAATGAAAAAAAAAGAGAAGAATCTAGCAGAATAGCAGGGACGCTATGGTAGAAACGAGAAAGGCAACCTTTACCAGCAGGGAAAGCCATCGCTTCAACTTTTTGGAGGTGACAGATGAGACAGGCGGAACTCTGTTTTCGGACATTCAACACATGGCTGATCCCGCTGACACAGTACGAAATAGATAGGATCTCGCTTCCAAGCCTACGATTCATGAGCATGGCCCTGGCAGATCTCAAAGCTGTAGCTCCATGGCTGTACATAGCTTCTGCATTATTTTTTTGTTTGTCACCATCACATGGTTTCTTGAAATGGAAGCAGCCAACGCTTTCCCGGCCCGGGGAGCCGTTGGCGTAGCCCCCACCACGACTTATCTCCATCGAAAAGACCTTACAAGGAACTGGCCAACTGAGCACTTTGTTTCCCGGAAGCTGCTCTTCGACACAGATAATGTCTTCATGGCCTTAGCTTGTTAGGGATCACGTGCTTATGAGTAGAGTTGAAGGAAGATCACAGAATAGACAACAATTTTCTTGTAATCTTTTGTAGGTTGTATTAACCTACGCCTGTTCCGTAGACATACATAGGCTAAGCAGGTCCGGTATGCCGCCAAAGAGTATTAATGTTTTGGTTTATCTTTAAGAGTAGGTCAAAATTCTGTCTTCAACCTCCTTCCCCAACCAATAAAGCACCCTTTAGTGCACGCCTTAACAATCATGTGAAAAAAAAGTCATCTTTTTCCCTAATAACGACAGCCTTTGCCTCGGTTTCTCAGCTCCGGCTGGCAATCTAGACTCACGTGTGACCCAGTTAACAGTAAACTTCTTTATTTTGTCAACCACCAGCGTCCACGACAAATCGCGTTCACAGCACTGGCTTGTCACCGATTGGGAAGACGGTTTTCAGAGGAAGATGATGGGTCAGTTGCTGACGAACATTAATTAAACATGAAAATCAAAGACAGGAAAGTCTCAGGAAGGACAAGAGGTTAAGTTTAAATAAAAATAAAACCTTCAACTTCTAACATAATTTTCAAAGTCGACTAGGTTAACTTGTTATTTGGATTATTTGGTGTAATTGAGTAAACTAAGACGGCACCCACACCATTTAATGGGAAAGAGTGTCAATTTCGGTAGCTTCCGAGTTGTCGGTGGCAGCTGAGTTGAATGGTCTGGCATTTATAAGGAGGCGAAGGTTTGGTCGGTTTCGGTGATTTTGAACCTTATATAAACAACATCCTTGTCTTAGCTTCCTGCTATGTTAGGATTTGACCTTATGAAGCCCGAGCAGATGCAGCAAGTGGAATCACGTATTTGCAAGCCGCGAGTGTGCCTCGTAGCTTGAAAAGTCTACGAATAAGGGGAGGAAACAGCGGACAAGTCGTAGACTCCACGGCAAAGCGACAAGACCGAGAACGAGGGCTCGGATTTGTGTTCCCTCCGCTCCTGTCCCGATCGCTCGTCGATTAAAATACAGGGACTGTCTTGTTTTGTGTGTGTGGTAGCTAGCTTTGTATTATTGTCTCGCTGCTTGCGTTTGACCGCTGGTTCCCTGCGCGTGGGATGCCCTCTCTCCTACGCACTTCCCTCACTCTCTCGGCTACGGTGGCCCGTCGCGTCTTGCTCAGCGGTACTTGAGTGCAGAGATGTAGGAACAGGTATCAACAGAGTGTATACACTTCCATTTTCGTTCTCTCTCGTGCTCGTCGTCGTTTTGGGGGCTACCAACTCTTGCTTTAAGGCTCCAGCCTTATGTATATGTTCGGCATTGTTGTTGTGGATTTCCTATTTCTGGATTTGTCTATCGCGCGATAAGGCTCAGGTATTGGGAGTCTTATTTGGAAAGTGAACGCGGTCCGTTGGTGCGGAACGGCTATGGATAAGGGCTTGATGTAAATATTTTTTCTTTCCCGGCAATGCAGAGTTGGGATTGAGAAATCTGGGGAATTTCGTGTGTTTATGAGAGGGTGACAGGGTTTCAGGTGAGTGTTCTTCAGGGTTTGTTAGTTGTCGCAGAAATGAACGAGAATACGGGGAAGGACTCATCGTGTTTGGCGATTACTACGGAGAAGCGAGCGCATAGGCCTGGTGGTTGTGTCGGCATTTTCTTTCAGCTCTTCGACTGGAACCGGAAGTTCGCCAAGAAGAAGCTTTTCTCCAGGAAATTGCTCCCTCCAAGTCAGTCACTCTACATTCTTCTCTTTCTCAGCTTCTCTTCTCTCTCTCTTTCTCTCCCTGCTCAGGAGTAAAAATATGATTTTTTCTGTTTCTCTTTTGTTTTTGTGATTTGGATGTACTAGTTCGTGCAAAACATGTCTGTAAGAAGTTCAAAGGGGATGAGAAGATGCCCATTTCCAAGCTTCATTTGGTATGCCTTTTGCTTTCCGGAAACCTGAGTTCTTGCCGTTCATCTTCTTATTATCGCTTTTCATTTTTGGCGATTAAGTTTTCTGGTTACCCATGATCACAGATTGCTGATGAAAACAGTGGGGGTTTCCCCAGTGTGAAGAAAAATGGGAATCGTTGGGTAGATTTGGAGAAGAAGCATGAAATGCGGGCTCCGGGTTTGGTTGCTAGGCTGATGGGTCTCGAGTCCATGCCATCCGCGCTTCGAGATAAGTCTAAGAAACCTTCATCCTCAGGCAACTTTGATAATGGGAATGAGAAGTTTGTCGGTACTCATATTGGGTATGATAAGGAGGTGGTGAATTTGGAGAAAAGGAGTACAAAGCAAGAATCGAGGCCCCAGAAGCTGCAGAAGACAGGTCCGTCCGAGAGACGGGCAGTGAGTAGGTTTGGAGCTGAAGCACTGCAGATTAAGAGTGTTTTGTCACGGTCTAGAAAGTACCATCATCATCACCCGAAGTTTGTTTCTCCCGTGAAGAGTCCAAGGATTTCCTCCGGGAAGAATGTGACTTGCAGCTCCCGATTGATTGGTGCCGCCACTAGGATTTTGGAACCAGGGTTTCAAGCTACAAGCAGAGCTAAATGTGCTCTTACTCATCCAAGTTCTAGGCATTATCCACCCAAGGATGAGATCATGAAAGGGGAAACCCGGTGTATATCATCAGATATGCGGAAAGAATGCATTTATAATGTGAGTCTAGCAGAGCCTTTGATGGGGCAGGCTTCTTGTAAAAATTGTGGCAATGTGGTGGGCTTCAGGAAAAATGCTGAGGAACAACCACCTGCTTTCTTAGCATCGAATTTTGTCAATGCCTCTTCCCAGGATTTAGGATGGAGTAAATCAAGGCCACCAGCATCCTCACATGAGCAAGACAGAGAGGCGGTTTGCCAGACAAGTAAGGATCAGGATGTTTCTTTTGTTGCTAAAGAAAAGGACAACACGCGAACCCGTAATGAATCAATTACAGAAGGTCAAGGACAATCGCATTTGTTGAGCCAAACGCGTAAGCCTCAAAAGGATGAATCTTCTCACATTTCTTCCAAGCACAGGACGCAAACTCAGGATCATACTTTGTTGGGCAGGGATAGAATCCCACCTAGGTCTAAACAAAGTAATCCTCAGAGCCGAAGAATCTCATCAGCTGGAAATGCTGCCAATGGGAACAAAGATTTTGTTGCGTTGAATCGTAATGTAAGTGGTCGAACTAGGCAGAGGTCGCCTACCAAGGCAGACGGTTCCAAGTTTGACCTGGAGAGGAAGGCTGGTAATGGACGAGATGATTCCTTACCACATTTAAGGACTTCGGTTAGAAAAAGGAGGACGATAAATGCAAGTGCGCAAGCTGAAAGTATAGGTTCGGAGAGTTTGACTTTTACAAAGCAAAGAAATATTCTGTCTGATGCTTCGACTGGAAAAAGTACGCAGCTTAATACTTACTCCATGAATGGTAATTCTGTGAAAAGCAGATTAGCCAATCGAGGAGATGGAAGAAGAGCTGATGGAAAGAAGGAAACCGATGTGATTTCTTTCACCTTTAATTCCCCTATAAGGCAGAAGACTAGAAATCCCACTGAGATGGAGGGAAGAAGGGGAGCTGAAGATGGAAAGATGTCTTCTCAAAGGCCTTTACCATTGAGAAGAGATGCGCTAGGGGCCATTCTGGAACAAAAATTGAGAGAATTGACTTGCCAACAAGATGATGAGTTCACAACGGGCGCTCCAGCCAAGAGATCCACTGCTATTATTCTCCAAGAGTTAATATCTGCCCTAACTGCAGAGCAGCATTTCTCTCAGAATGGTAATATGTTCAACAAGGAAATAGCTTCAACGGTAAGTTATCTCTTCTTCTTTATATTCTTCTTCTCCCCAGCCTCTTCCGTTTTGGTTATTCTATCCACATGCCAAGCAAAGAAAAAATTAAATGTTATTCTGCTGGTAGTATTGCTACATGTTCGACTATTAAGGTCAATCCATGTGGAGATATTATAAGAACACTTCGTTGCTTGTATGCCTATAAAAAAAACTTTCTTGCTTGAAAATCCTGTCTGAAATATCTTGCAAGATTGCATCTGGGATAGAAGATTCATTTAGCCAATTAGAAAATTAGATCATTTTTCTTTTTGTAGCTGATAATTTTAAAAAAATACTTGTATGGTTAATATTTTGACTGGTACTGCAGCATCATTGCGTTGGGGGAGACATATATGTCTCCGTTTATGATTCTTTAGCAACTGGTATTCAAATATGACTACTGTTGAGTCTTTTGTGATCTTGAAATTTGTCCTATAGTTAAGTGTGTTGTGTATCAGTATTCATTAATTCCTAACAAATGTAGCTTCTTGTCTTACTGTTGTCAGACCAAAACTGAGATGGAAAGGTTAATCGGAAGTGCCCGTGAAGGTCATCATCTTAGCCCTGGATCTGTTCTTGAAGCTTCGTTCTCTTCCAGTAGTCTGGATGAAAGCCCAGGTAAAAAGCTTGAGTTGGTTCTACAGATTGCTATGCATACTAGTTTCTGAAAATCTGCTTTCAAGTGTACCGATTTCTGAAACAACTGTTTAAAACTTTCTTTTTCCATTCTAATGAAAACAATTGCAATTTATTTCTGTTTTAATGTTTTTCTTTCTGTCTCCAATTCTTGCTTTCAGTGCCAGGACATAGGTTGTGCCCCGAGGCCATGGATTACTCCTACAATCAGTTACAACCATTAAGACCTGATGCTGATCTTTTGGATTCTGCAACGTCATTGAATAAAGGGAAAACAGTTGCTGATGTGTTGACTGATTTTGTTGGAAAAGTGTCTAAAACATTAGACATTACTGGTGTTACTGGTGCCAGATTGACTGGCAATAAGCTCGACCATGCAAGGGAAGTGGTCTTGAATGCTGAACTGTTGTTTGGGACTGCAGCATCACATTATTTACATGGAACGAAGGGTTTTCTTATTACTTCCAGTCTCCTTGACGAACTGGAGTCTTTTGCTCGTTCTGCGTGGACAAATTCGGATAACTTGGTTGGTTTAGAGGACACCAAAGAGGGAAATCAACTTAGAAGATTTCTTTTTGACATTGTCATCGAATGTTTAGACTCGAAGTATGTTCGTTACTGTAACTCAGGATTCAGGTCATGGTCAAGATTGCCACTATGCATGAATGCAAAGAGGTTGATTCCAGATGTTGCAGAGGAGGTTAGAAGGTGGAGAGATTTGGCTGTGATGGCCCCGGATGAGATAATAGATTGGGAGATGAGTCATTCCTTGGGAAAATGGACAGACTTTGATATTGAAGCATTTGAAACTGGCACTGATATTGATGAAGACATAGTTGAGACTCTAGTCGAGGAAATTGTATTGGACCTTATGGAATGCAGCTCTGGTTCCCTGTGAATTTCAAATAAGCCTGCTGTTTTTGAGTTCTTTTTGTCGGTGATGTGACTTACCAGAACTTGTCCGTTAACAGGAGGAAGACGACTGATTTTGTACAAATTGATTGATGAAGTACGTTGTGAGTGTATTGATATTAAGGTCTTGCCTTCTTGGATGTAACTTAACTTGAAACAGCCCAACAGCATTTAGTGGTTCTTTTTGTGAATGATAGCCAACTGAGGTTTTATTGTTCTTTCATTCAACCTTATATTAAACATAAGGTCGTCAGGTAAGCTTAGACAAGAAAGGATATGTCCATCCTCAAGACCGTAATTAAAAGAGTTTTCCTAGCCTTCATAGCTGCTTTTTTCTTCTTGTTTTCATTTTTCAGTGTAGTTTCTACTCAGCATCAAGTTTAGGATCTCTTTCCTGACTATTGCCATCGTTTTGAACGATCAAAGACTAGACCTAGAATTGCAGGACGTGTAGATTCAGAAGGGAAAACTTGGTGGGATCAAAATCCTTAGAAACTTATGAGTATAACCAAGCAAGTACCCAAATCTCAAATCCCATGATGAAGGACTAGAAATCCATTAAAGAAACTCCAGTATATTACAATCATATCTCTCTACGTACAGAAAAGCAATAGAGGAAAGAGAATTAGAAAACAAAGCCTGCAATAGAGCAGTTACTAGAAAAGCTCGTGAAAAATCCAATTTCAATCAAAGAACATATGCCATTAACGAATTCGATATCAAATCAGCAATCCCACCTCCACCGTGACGCTCAAAACTGTCTGGAACCCAAGACTGTCTTCCCCATTCCTCTGGTGCTCTTCCCTCCCCTGTTTTCACCCTTAATCGCATTTGCTGCAGCGGAAGAGAGCCCCTTCAATTCCTCAAGGCTGGCATAGCTTTTTCTTGCCATCAATCCACCTCGAACACCACCACCACTCCTCTTTTCCCCCGCATTTGCCGACTTGCTCCCTCTAGAATTCGACAGACCACCATTAGCTTTTGACCAGTTCTTCGATGGCGGTGTCATTTCAAGCAACGAAGGAAGCGTTGACACTGGCTTCCGGTTCTCTTTCCGCAGCGCTGCTGAGAAATCTGGCACCGACTGTGCAAGAACAGAAGACGCTCTCGGCCTCGACACCAAATTCCCCTGAAATTTGACCTGTTTCTTTGGAGGAGTCATTTTTGGTTCACATTCTTCCGGTTCTTGAGACCTCATTTGCTTCCTTCTCAGCTTCGATTCTCGCAGCTCAGCATACGCTCCATATCTGGGGCCTCTCTCCATGACAAAGCTCTCCGTGGTGAGTCTGAGAGGAACGGGTTTATTGGGATTTGAATTCTGAGAAAGGATCAGAGATATAGGATCAAGGGCGTAGAAGAGAGATTGCAAAGCAGGATTTGGCTGCTGGGTTTGTTGCAGAGGGCCGTTCGTCTCCACCATTTTAGAAGGATTCTGAGGCTTTGCTATGTTGCTTTGCTCTGTATCCTTTTCGGGACAGAGCATCGATCGTTGAATAGCTTTTGCAGTTCCTCCTCGGGATATATGTAATTTCCGCAATTAAAAATTTGATTTCGCAACGGTCTAATAGACCCAAGGAGAGAGAGAGAGAGTCAGTGCCCCGTTTTCACCCATTCTGCCCCTTTTTGATAGGACTCAACGTTCCAATTTGGTGGGTCCATTTTCAAACCAAAAGAGGTCCAAATCACCTTGGATTCCTTCACCACCGTCTGATTTAGGTTGACTCCCATGATGGATTTCCATGATCCCTCTAGCTTTTTAGGGTCTTGTGGGGATGGAATCTTCTTGTCCATGGCCTCCTTCCACAAAAAGTTACCAACAGGTCGGCCATCTAAAGGCCTTCCATATGGAAGCAAATTAGCCCCCATTATGACCAAATACTACAAAAACATAGGGTTCCAGTGCCTTTACAAAAAAGCTGGCTTGTTCAAGTCAAATAGAAAACGCCCAGAAAAGAATATGAATATAAATGCACTAGAACCTGAATGGTAGATTACGAGTGTCTAATGAATGAATACAAAAGTATATCTTTTCATGAATAGAGGAGCAAGTCAAAGATAAGATCCCGACAGAACAAGCATTGCAATGATTAAATCTCATAGATGGCTTTGGATCTTCTTCTTCAATCTCTCCTTCAGATGTTAATGTCAACCTTGTGATACTTGTATTTCTGCCCCAAATTAAATCTCTTGATACTGTCGTTAAATCCACCTAGCACCAGATTCCTGACGCCCTGAACACCTTGTACCAGTGCTGCATCAATCTGTTCAGAGAACAATTAAAACTCCCAGTTAAAATTGTAAGTGTGATAACGCGGAGAACACCTAGACATGCACTGTTGCATGTTGGAGCTCCCTGTTGAGCAAACAATTGTAAAGGGACTGGTGCAGTGATCAGAAGCAACCATCGTTGCAGCCACATTCGACATAGTAACATGAATTCAAACTAGTTGAATTCAGAACAAGTGTTCAGAAGGGTCTTGAACACGACGCCCTCCACCCAGTTCTTCTAAATTTCAATATTATAATCACATGGGTTATATAGGAATAATCTAGGATCAATTAAGAATAGATATCCAACTAACAAGATCAGATATTGAGTATATGTCGGGGATTGTTTCTTGTCAAACGTGAATTTTGGACAATATACCAATAAGAACTAGATGTTAGTTAGAAAATATTATTATTGTATCCGAACTTTTGATTAAGACAGACAATAACACAGGACACAACGATTTCTATGATCATATACCTGTTCTCGTTCTACTGGACTGAACTTTTGAAGAAGAAATGCTTTCAAGTCCATGGTTCCAGGGGGATTACCAATGCCTGCAAACATCAAAATCTTGAATTTTTGGGCTAGGGGATTCACGGCTCTTCAAATAAAGGAAACACTATTAACATGTGCCTGTAAAGTACTTATAGTCCAACCTATACACAGTCGAGGAAATCCACGGCAACCATCCAAATGGCCCATTACACTCCTCACCCTGTAAGAAGAGATCCACTAAGTACAGAAAATTTTATCTCTCCCACCCCCTTCCCTCTCCCAAAATAAAATAAAATAAAATAAACAAAGAACAAAGAGAAAACAATCAAAATAAGAAGAGAGAGAGCACGTTAACAAACAGAGAATGTACACAGATTTGGCTTTATTGTTTATCAAAAAGTGGAAAATGGTGGTGAGATATTTATCAACTTTTAGAATGAAGACTCTATGAGGCCATTGATTAAAGTAGGTACAAAAATCAGCGTAAAATAAGAGAATATTTTACCCAAATCAGAAAACGAGTGCCAGACCTGGATAGACTTGCCAGCTTGTTAGAAACTGAACTAACAAGTAGTTTAGCCTTTTAAGTTGAATTACACAGATCTACCTGATGTATTGGAGCTGTCCATACCATCACTCTGACATCCATATCATAACCATATTCAACTAAGGCAACCATAAAACACAAAAAATTTCATGATCCTAGCTTTTTTCCTTCTTCTTTTTTTTTTTCCCCCACATATAACAGAAGGGATTTATTTACGTTGTTGAATTTGAAACATAAAACCACTAAAGGCCATTAGATTCTTCCCTTGAGGAAGAAACAACAGAGTTTCGATTTCAAAAGGACCAAGGAAAACACAGAAATCAAGCAATCCCTCGGGGAATGCAATTATATTGCTAAAAGAGAAAGTTTGTTATTCACTTCAATCTTTAGATCGAACATACTCTTTGCCAATTGGAAAGCACAACATGTACAGACACATGCAGACAAAGTCCCTTTCCCCAAAGGCAATTAGATTAGGGTGATAAAAGGAAAAAGAAAATGGTTCACATTGCATGCCAATTCTATGGGACAACATAGCACTTCTAAGCCCAAAAATACGGTGTGGTAGGTGAGAGTTGACGGCTTGAGTCCACATGGGTGTATGACTAAGATTTACCAAGTAACTGGAGGAGGAGGACAAGAGTGTGGACTTCATATTGCAGAAAGCACACGAGATCACTTGAGTTATGTAGGCATATAAATAAGCACTGATTTAAGGTACCTGGCAACTCTCAACATTTTTGTACAATAACAAGTAACATGGTGGCAGACTAGTCAACTCTTGGGGTAGGCTGTCAGTTACAATTTTCCTCACAAGAAAACAACATAGAAATCACAAATTCTTTCACAAGTCATATCTAACAAACGTACCCATTGTGATGGCCATGTCCTGCTTTAGGTTGAAGTCTAAGAACACCATTCGGTAAGCTCATATCATCATAAACCTACAGGGCAAGTCAGGACAAACTAACGTGATTGCGATACAGATTACTTGTTGTCTAAAGTCATCTATTAACTAGGCAATACAGCATGAAGGTCTTAGAATGCATACCAATAGAATATGGCGTAATGGTACTTTATAATGTGCAGCAAGTGGTCCAACCTTAACAAAATCGAAAGAAAGGAAAACGTCGGGGATATAAGACAACATCTTAAGGTGCATATGATGAAAGCATGTGCCTATCCAATTATTTCACCAGCAAAAAGCAAGGAAATTTGGTTTCAGAGCACAATGATAATGGAGAATTATCTAATGAAACGAGTATAAAAGTTGATATTTATGTGCTTAATCAACATAATCACCATTTCTGAAGTATTTGTATCACCATATGACCAAAACTGTTGAATCAATATCAGATATCTTTGATAGAGTTACTAGCCACCACAGCAAGGTATAATTTCTCAAACAGAGGAGAATCAGCATCCATACATCTAAAATAAGATTTACACTACTATATGCTGGTTGAAGCTGTAGGATGAGCTCTATCATCCTCATGGTGACAGCCTTTCTACCAAGCATGGATGATACAACGGTGAAAACAACTATAGAACAAGTTGCCTTGCGTTTAAGATTCATGAATTAAAGCATAATAAATAATTAATTGGCACATGAATTTGAGTCACTCAGTTACTGAGTCTGCACGGAAATAACACTATAACACCTTTTTGCACCCCTAACAAAGTTCACTACATAGAATGTGAACAGACTACAACAAGGAACCATAACAAAAACTAATTATAAGATTAAGAACAAACCGCTTCCCCGCTGTAATTCATGTATGCTTGAGGCTTTGCCAATAAAACTGGTACCTCACCAATGGAACCTATACCGGTCAAGTAAAGAAAACAGGAAAAAAATCATTATCACAATGAAAATTGTTTAGGTGGAAAAGAAGAGGACTAAAGCAATGAGCGGCTAAGAACACACCTATTCCAATTAAGGCCTTTGACTGTATTGTATTCATAACAATGCCTTCAGCTTTTGAAATGCTATCAATCATTTCAAAACCAACCTGATAGAAAGAATCCTGATTAGCATAACGGGAGAGGGCAAAAAAGCCTTACAATTGAAGTAACCTTCAATAAGTTCTGTATTACATTGTGCCTAGTACCGTGGTACTTATTTCCAGGGTTACCCAATCCAACAATTAACCAAGGAGTATACTCCACTTTAGCAACATTGTTATTTTCCGGCAGGGAAGCATGTACGCGAACCCTCTTTGGAACTGAATGCTTTCCAAGGAAATGAGTAGAATTGGGGCTTTTCGGATAGGATATCAAACAGCTGGTTCCCGAAACCGCATACAACATTGACCTATAAACCAAAAATTAATGCATCATCGACATGGTTGGTATCCATCTTTGAATTATAAAGCTCTGACAGTTCATTTGAAACTTAGAAGATACCCAAAAAAAAGAAAAGTCTTGTTATTTTCATATCCTTTTGTGGGTTTCGGCTTTCTGAATTAAAGAAAGCGAAGTCTACGTTTGATGTTTTTTGGGTATTCGTATGGAAAGCCGAATTATTCTGTCCATCAAACTTCAGTAGTTAAACTCCCAATAAGTTTGCTTGTGCATTTCTTTTCCAACATTTTCTCGGCGACCGAATTGAGCCAAGAGGCTAAACATACATAAAAGTCACGGTTTCAGGTGAGCAATCAAAACCGCAAGTAATTCTAGCAGCCCAAATCGCCGAGAGAAAGGAAGAACGAAAACACGCCAAAGCTATTGAAATACTTCAAGTCTTGGAAAATTGAAGCGCAAAAGATAAAACCAAAAACCTTCGACAGACACAAAGCAAGCTAACCTGTTCCCTTTTATCCAAGAAGACAAGCGAGGAGGTTATAGAGACTGAAAACAGTCGAAGAGTGTGCTCGGTCTAGTTCGAGGCTTCGGACGTTGTTTGAAACCTGTTTGAGCTCCGCGTTGGATTTCACAGAGTGCTTGAAAACTCATGGATCAGGATTTCTCGAAGCAGATATTTTTCCTCTTTCTTTTAATCTGGGCTTCCAAACAGTCTCTAGGTTGATCCATTTGTGCAAGGGCGAGAACATGGGCCCGTTCAATTTTACAGTAAAATTTGCAGAAACATTAAATAAAAAGCTCTCCTTTAAAAAAATTAAAATCCCAGGAATATTACGAAGTTCAACTATATTAAAATGCACAGAATAAGCTCCGATTATTTAATCATCTAATGCACATTTTCAAACTCTTCTGCGGGAATTTTACAGTTGTTTTCTCTATGATTTTGACGTTTTCTTGTACATGTGACGTGTATTGAACTTCGGCCTTTTGTTTTTGTTTGTTGAATTTAGATGGCATTGGAGGACCTTAAACATCCTCCAGTTCTTGTTGAACAAAAACAGAGAAGTCGGCAGCTTCAATGACGTGATGGGTCCTTGCAGGTTCTATCTTGGATGACATCTTCCTTTTTATAGGATTCGTGGCTTCTAAGAAAAGCAACTTGTATGTACAAGTATTATCAGAGCACTTATTTATCTGCTTGTTTTGCTCACTGAATGGGACCTGGATTGACAAGCTCCGGATATGTATCAAAGAAAGAAAGATGAACTTGTCAAAGTAAGCCAAAGGAAAGAAGAAATGGTCATCAAGCAGTTCTATTTCTCATAGGAAGATCTCTATCACCATGAAAAAACTAGAGAGAGGCCTTATGTCTGATCGCCAAGTCTCAGCATTTGTTGTTGAGGGCAAAAGGAACTGAACCAAATACGAAAAAGCTAGTCAAAGTCTCACCTAAACTCCGTAAATGAAGTCCAAAATGAGGACGGGGAAGTTTGTCCAACTCCAGAAAAGCCGTGACAGCATGAGAGCATTGTCAAAAGTTTGAATTAGCTTGCCCATTCAGCCTCAGTTTGACACTCCGGCTGCTTCAACTGATTGAAACTTTCTAATCGCCTTGATTTCTTTTCAATCGCCAATAATTTTCTAAGAAAACATGAACAAGAAACTGGATGACATAACGTGGGCAGAGAGTTTCAGTGGAAAATGATGAGATCTGCTGCATTAATGTTGCTTCATCCGTTAAAGTGAGGAAGTTGGAGATTAAATGCCGCAAGCTTCCAACTCCATAAATTAAACGGCGGGAACTTCTCTTTTATTGTGATTAACTTGTTAAAAGAAAGAAACAAGTAAGTTAGGGGAAAATTGACAAACGATGGAAGAAGACAGAAGTCTATTTCGGGAAAACAAAAATGAACTTTGCTGCGCAGAATGTACATGAAATTCTTTCACTCGTTAAAGTTAGAAAAGTGGACATTTACGTGCCCCAAACTTCAAATTCAACAAATTTCCCTGAAGAACATCAACCTGGGCTAAACGAAAGCCAAATCTTGGCTCAGTTATGCCCAAGACCGAGTTGCAAATCTAGACCTAAGCCTTTGTCAAGGTGAGACCCTCCTGCACTATCTCTTGCGAACCCACTAAGCCCCGGCAGGATTCCGGCATGGTGTCCATCTCCATGAGACAAAACCGCCATCATAGGCTCTCCAGCGGACCCCGCGGCAAAGATACGCCTTCCAGGAGGCACCTGGGCTGGCCCAAAAGTATGATACATGCCACCATTGGGAAGGGCAAAAGGAGTGGCTGCACCTGCATGAGGCATGAAAAACCATGAAGGGTTCTGAGGCGGCGCAGCCCCCGGAGCAAGGAGGTGTGGCGGTGGCGTGAACGCTGACATCAATTGGTTATGCCCGATGTGAGAAGCAGCAGCGAGCTGGCTTCGACTAGCTTGCATTTGTGCGCGCTTCAGTAGCTGCCGTTCTTTCTTGTGGGCGTTTTGATGGCCACCCAGTGCTTGTGAGTTGGCAAACTCGCGGCAACAGTATTGGCACTCATATTTCCGGCCTTCATTGGATTGGAAATTTTCGGATTCCTGTGACCCAGTTGGGGATTTGCTTAAATCTGAGTCGTTTTCTTCTGAAACATTCTGGATGTTGAAGCCGAACAGCTTTACAGGTGTGGTGGTAATGGTATTTGGCTTTGTAGGATAATCAATCTCCGCCATGAGTGAGAGCTAGGGGAGATTAGTTCAGAGATCAGAGACAGATGAAAGGCTATTCTTTGGAGTGACTTAGTAGTGGCTGCATATGGAGCTAGTTATATACCATAACAAGTACGGACACACACTCCACACAAGACTAATCATGAGAGGGATACATGGAACAAGAAGAACAAGAAAAGAGAGCGTTAGTTGCGAAGATAACAGGGAGAAGAAAGCACCTAATATCAGGAAGAACCCACAACAAGAAAACTATAGTGGGGTGTCGGAGTTTACTTATATATAAGCACCATTCCATTACCGACAGAAGGAGGAATCCCTTGGATTATAGATTATACGGAAACATGTATTTCAAAGTATCATCCATAAGTGCAGACAGAGACCTATAATTTCTATGAGGGAACGGCTAAGGATGTTTTTCCAAGGCTAACTGTTGACTTGTATATCATTTTTCTTCAAGTCGTATACTAGCAACCTATACCTACAATATGATTAGGTATCCATGGATCTGTGTTGCACATGCAAGAAACTTCCTAGATCGAACCTATCTCTCTCCCACATCTAACTCCCCGACACTAAAATGTCATTTTCATTATGTGTAACACCTTCATTAGATCACATCGCCGGCAGGGGTAGTTCAGAAAAACTGAACCTAACATTTGTTAATTCCATTGAAAACTCGTTTTATCAGAGCTTGTCAAACTGCACAAGAGGAAGAGTGTGATTGCTTTGAAGTGATCAGGTGGTACGTGGGTCCACTGTGACGTATATTGCTGGCTGGATTATCTTAAGCATGTTTGCGTGATTGACGTTGAGGTCTTCATTGTTTATTCACAGAAAATCTCCACGAATCTTACTAACTACCATGATTTCGGTTTAAAGTCTTTCCTTTGAACAAGCTTCACATGCCTAGTCACAGGCGACGCCTACGGATCAAGTGTGATTGATCTATATAAAAGTTAGTGGTTTTCATATTTCCTCCACGTTTCATTTGAGTTCAAGTCTGTCTACACACATCTGACAGCATCATTTTGTGTAAGTCTGTCTTTTCCTCTGGATTCAAATACAAACACTTAAGCTTCTTTGCCATATGGCCCTTTCTGGGAGAGGCGATTCATTTTTTTCTCCTGTTTCTACGAACCCAAATCAGTCTCCACAAAACAGGAAGTGGGCAAGGCTTAAAGTGATTGATAATGATGCTCAAATGGAAGCTGTGGGTCTTTTGTCAAGAGTCCTACTCTATCTAGGGAGGACAAGCGGTTAGGTTCAGAAAATCCCGCTCTTTAATGGAGTTTGAAGCTTCCTTTGTCCAAACAGACAAGGATAGAGACTGAAGGACCCATCAGCCGAACATGTTTTGATTTTTTTGTCATTTCCTTGTGCTAGACTTTATCCCAATTTCAATGAACCTCAAACCACAACGTTGATAGGCTGTAGGACCCAGTTTAGATCAGTTGTTTGACACTCATCGGAAAGGAGGAGTGTAAGTAGGACATTAGGTAGATGACAGTAGATTTTTGGGGAAAAAAAATGAAGCACATGGAGGAATCCCCTCTATGAATGAAAGCACATACAAGTGGAATGAATCCAATAATCTCTCCCTCTCTCTTCCTTTTTCTGTGTTAGTTCATCAACAACTTTTTCCTTGACAATGATCTTCCTTTGAAATTGTCTGTTTCCCACTTAAGTAAGAAAAAAGCATCAAGACTTGTTCTTCGTGCCATTTCATGCAGATGATTGAAATAGTGCGGATGTTAGATGGCCCAATCTCCATTGAAAGATTGCCGAATCTCTGAACATGGCCCACTAGTTTTTTGAGCTTTCTTAGGAAAATCTAAGGAATGCAAGAATATGAAAATAAATGTATTTAGTCAAGCAAGATACAATATTAGATTATAACCCAAGATTATGTCTATCCAGAATTACACTGCAACAATAAACAGACTAATTGTCGTACTTGCCGCTGCAATAATTTAGATTTGAAAATTATAAACTAAAGGTTGGAGTCACCATCACTTGTGTGGATGAGATTTATTCCTGCAGTTCTGAGATAATAAAAAAAAAATTGTGGGTAGTTCATTGGAAAATATCTTGTAGTCTTAATGGCTTTAACCTCCTTCAATCAACTGGTAAGGTTGGCTGGACTAGAGGAGAGCTAAAACCTTACTCTCTCCCTCTCTCTACTTTACCCAATCAAGCATGTTTTGATCAAGCACCCTTTTGGCCTACCTTCTGCAATGGTGTCGGCAAGTACTCCTTGATTCTGTAAAGGCCGTAGGACTACCTTTTAGCTGTTCCTTCCTCCAGTTAACATCCTCAGAACCTATCTTTTCTCTCTTGGAGATTTGGTTAATGATTGCTGTAAAAGATTTGATCATTTTGTTGAGAACTTATGATCTCGATTGGTCAACAGCTTGGTGTGGAATTAAACTAGACTAATTCGCAAGACAAAACCGCCAAGAAATGTACCTAAACACCAAGTTGTTGACGCATGAAAGTTTTCTTAAATATTATATTAATGGCACAAAGCACAGACTATGTACATTCTAGAATTGTCTGGCATTTTGAGCATAAAACCATTAAAGAACTCCAGTTAAGTTGGATAGAATTAGTCAATTCTCGACAGCAGATTTAGTACGTTGGAACCGAAGGGACGGCATTGAATACGCTATCAGACGAGTACATGAAGACGGATTTGCGATCTATGCGCATGATTGTAGTTTAGTTTGACATCGTGGAAATCAATTTATAAAGGTCATTTGAACTTGTTTTATAAGTTTATTTGATCCGTATCAAAGTATCATTACTATATTTTAAAAGGTTTCTTCAATTCTTTTGCCGAGACTGTGGAAAGAGTACATTTATGTATAAAGCCTAGCGAAGAATCTTAGATGAACTGTCTTCAAATTCAAAGGTACCCTGCTTTGGATAATTTAATATGCATTGGTCTTGGTGATAACAATACAAGTTTTTTAAACAAGAAACTAAGATTTTACCTTTTGTTGCATCGGTAAGAAGTTTTAATGACTTGGTGTGGTGATGAAAATTATGAATGAAGATTTTATGAAGTTCTTAGGACATTTTACAAATTTCATAACTTTAACTTAAATGGCTTTGCTTATTAGAGTGTGAGGGTCTATTCCAAAATCTTAAGGCATCATGTAGAGAAATCTCATCACTTATAAGCTTAAGGGTTCGTCCTCACGCTTTTAATGTGATACAACACTCATCTTTAATATTTTCTCTCATTTGCATGCTGACATAAGTATTGTAAGTGAACTAAAACTTAACTTCAGGGCATAGAGGATTACAAAGCAAAAGGCTCATCCTTGATTTTGATACTATTTTAAAATGAAATGGTACATCCTTATGCTTCCAATGTATGACAACACTCATCTTTAACATTACTTTTATTTGATCAATATGTAGTATCATTTTTTTACAACTCAATATTTATCACTTTAGGATTTTTCATTTTTTTATATTATTAAAATTAGAATGCTTAGATGATAAAAATAAAGATTGTTTAGCACTAAAATAATTATTAGTATATGAGAAAAGTATATATTTAACGAAATATTCTTAAAATTCTAAATGATCTTAATCATAACTTGCATTGTCACCCTTACTATAGTTTCCAAAAAGCTTTCCATAGCTACTAAGTTCTAGATGGAAAATATAAAAGTTAAAAATGTAATTTATAAAGAGTTGGACTCATCTACTTAATGTCTTATAATTTTGATGTGAATGCATGCACTTCTTTATGATTTCTAATATGATACCAAAATTCATATTTTTCCATAACAACCTTTTGAATATAGGTAAACTTAGAGACCATGTAGGAGATGATGTTGTAAAATGGTTTGAGTTGAACTATTATAGTGAAGGGATGTGCTAAATATTTAGTGTAAAATTGTTGTCCCACATCATTCTATTTTATCTTTCCCCCTTATACTCATGGACAAAGATTATCGAGGAAAGTATTATCTCCCTTGGAACAATGGGGCACGTTAAGTCTTATATGTGAAATATAGAAGCATACAAAGTAATTTATAAAAAATTAAATTCTTCTATTTAATGTGTTAGAGCTTTGAATTGGATATATATCTTTCATTGCAATTTCTAGTAGTATTCCTTACTAACAAAACTTTTAGAAAAGTTAATGCATGGATGCAAATCCAAATCTCACCATTAACCTAGAGTTAGATTGTTCATACTTCTAAAGGAAGATGCCCTTTGACTCATTGTTCGTTCTACAGTTTAAAAAGTTCACTACCATGAGAGTTAAGCTTTGATACAGTTTGAAACTCATTAATTTTTACATTGTTCGATTGCAAGGTCCGCTCATAGGGAGCACACAAATATGGCCCAACTTGTTCCTTTCATTACGGGCCGAGCACCATGATCAAGCCTACCTTAACAGATAATGGGCAAAATCTCCATCACCATGGGTTTGTCCATCCTTTTTAACCAAACCTACATCCAAAAAATAAAAAATAAATAAAAAAATTCGAAATTTCCAACTCACGTAATATCATGAAGGACAAATTTGTTATTGGAAAAATGATAACTCAGGTGTCCTCTTATGATAAGAACAGTACAAACAGAACGGTCCAACACCTTGTTCGATGTAACCCATGTTGCATGGGCCAGCCGGAGACAGTCCGGCCTCTCTCTTGGAATTGTTTTTGTGGATCCTTTCACTGAAAATAGCATATGCTAATTTTTTTAATATCCAAATGTCTTTCTTTTTTCTTTTTTACTATTCTTTCACTGAAAATAGTAGGTGGTAATTTGTTACGCTTTTATCATCACTTTGTCAAAAGATTGACTATAAGTCTCTGTAAATCGGTAACATAACCCTTAAGTACCACTAAAGTACAAGTGTTTTGACTATATCTAAATATCTATATATACTAAAATGTATTTCTTCTTTTATATAATATAAACAAGAAGAACATACTTATACCAATTTTGTGAATAATCCAATAAATTATATAATTGGAATATAAAATTGATGAACAAAACCAAGCGTGTAATTTAAATTTGATCCAAATAAATTCCTGAATATTCGGTATATCGTAAATATTATGTGCCATAATTTGTTATACAAAATGTGGAAAAATATTGCATTTTTTCTTACATGGTAAAAGTTTCCATCTTTGGTGTAAAAGAGCAGTGAAATAATCATCGTACAGAAGAGAAGGAACCAAATGCGCAGCGCAAAGCGGGTGTTCCCCCACGTGCAGCGGCGGAATCTAATCCGAAATCTGACGTGTAAGTCCCTCCATGGAAGCAGTAACAGTAATTGTTTTTCCAATTTCTCCTTTTTGTTGTTCGAGAGTTTGATCGAAAAGGAAAGAAATTGGAGGAGGGAGGAGGAATTGTATTCTCCATCAAATTCGTCGTTGTAGCTTTCACGCTTTTGCACTCTGCGGACTTTCCCAAGTCAGTCTTTCTCACTCTTCTACTCAGAACCCATAAAACGAAGACCTGCAACTGAAAACAGAGCAAGCTGAGAGAAAGAAGAGTATTATCTTTTGGGGTTGGTTCTCTTTCTGTTACCGAGAATTATTCCTTTTAATCTTCTCTTTTTTTCTGGGAACTCTTTGTTTTGAACTAAGTTGCTGTGGTAGATCTTCAAAGTTGGAGCTTTGTTGGCAATTCATTTTCAGTGTCTCGCTCTGATCTTGATTGCGATTCTTATGCTCTGTTTCACGTACCATGTAGTGTCATTCTGATGATATTCTTCAGTGTTAATGTTGCTGCTGAATTAGTACATTCTCTTTGTTGCTAAATTATGAGTTTACTTAGTTTTCACTCTGTTTGACTATATGGGCGCATGACTTCCAATCAGGGGTTAAAAAAATGCAGGCGTCATCATATGTTGTCAAAGGAGGCAGTATAGGTTTTGGGGTTCAAAACCGCACAAGGATTTCGAAGGACTTTCGTGATTTTGGGAAAGCAAGTCTGGGACTTGGAATGACAGATAGGACTGCTTGCTGCGGTCTGCGCCTCGGTTCGATCCCTATGGAGACCGAGCTTACCCGTGCCAGACTCGGCGCCACTGGCATTTTCGGATCATCCGCCAAACCCAGATATCTCAAAGCTCAGGCTTCGGGTCTGTTCTCCGCTGTCTTGATTGATTATCTTTCTTTTCAATTACAAGAATCTCATAATTTTACTAGGTTGTAGTTTTCTTCTTTAAGGTTGGCGAATAAGTACAATTTTCTGTTTGACGTTAGTACGTTTTTGGTTCTTGGGTGTTGTTACTTGCTTCGTTTTTCTTGAGGTAACGTTTTGTCATTTGTTGTATGTGTGCGTGTTTGTGGTTGACGACGACGGTAATACCTCTTACAAATTCAAACCTCATACACCTGTTTCCGCTGTGCATGGTGAAATCACTGCCACTAGGGTATCTAAATATTTGCATGAAATGGGGACTTCAAAGGGACAGTGAAGACCCACTTCTGAGTCCATGCCTGCACGGCCAATAAATTCGATTGCATTTCCGTTTTGGGGATGGTAGAACCACTTCTAAGTCAACTCTTAATAATGTTCCCATTATTAAGTCCATCTCTTTGCTCAATATGTTATTTTTACCTCACAGCATGCTATACTTGTTACCAAGAAAATTCTGTTGAAATGTGGAAGTGCTGCAAGGCCTTATTTCTTGTTATGGCCGTGCAGAAGATCTGTCATCCTGTGCAGTTATAAACTTTGAAATTAGGTATTGGTGCTACCCAAAGATAAAGACTTTGAGAATACAATATACTGCATTTTCGTTGTATATCTTGTCTCTTTCTTCTTTCATTTGATATTTTAGATTGCTTTTGTGGAGCGTGATTCTTTGAAAACTATCTATGAATACCCCACTTGAGGAAAGTCCTTTCAGTATATCTAGAAGTTCAAACACTTAGCCGTGGACCATGTTACTCTAGATTTTCAATTGATGTCTATCTTCTATCTTCTATCTTCTATCTTCTAATAGTGCCTGTTTGAAATCTGAGTTGCAGATGATCTTGAGAATGTTGCTTCCAGTGTGCCTCAGGGCAGATCTTCTGGAACAGTTTTGCCATATGTTGGTGTTGCTTGTTTGGGAGCTATTTTGTTTGGTTACCATCTCGGGTATGGCTTAGCTTGTTTTGCATATTGCACGCCTTTACTAGAATATGATGATTTCTTACTTCCACGTTGATTTCCTACTCTGTGTTTATTGAAATGTGCTGTATAAGGTACTCCAATCTTATATGTAATTGATCATAGAATATTTTGGAAGTTCTGTGTTAGTTTGACATTTGGCTGAAAGTCTCATTTGAAGGCTATGACTGCTTCATACTCTGCTTTGATTGTGCAGGGTGGTTAATGGTGCCCTTGAGTACCTTGCCAAGGATCTTGGGATTACTGAGAACACTGTACTGCAAGGTAAGTGCACTAGTTTGTTTCATTAATTATTTGCAGAAAATGGAAGGAATAATGATATCCCTCAATTGGTCTGTTCCCTCTCTTTTCTTTATTTTATTTTATTTTATTTTTCCCTCGTTAGTATCTCTTGCTGTGTAAGAAAGCATATGTTTAGAAACTACGTGAGGTGGAATATATTTTCCATAGTTTGTTCTTTGTAAAATTTCAGATTGTCTGAACTATAATTTGTTATTCATACTCCTGCTGATTCTCTTAAACAATGTAACACATTGAGTAGGATGGATTGTTAGTTCCCTTCTTGCTGGTGCCACTGTTGGTGCATTTACGGGAGGATCATTGGCTGACAAGTTTGGCAGAACAAGGACATTTCAATTAGATGCCATACCACTTGTAGTTGGAGCATTTCTTTGGTGTGTCATCTAACATGAAACACAGGATTGTGATATTTGATAATCTGCTGGAAACTAATGCTTTGTACTGATTATTTTCAGTACCACTGCCCAGAGTGTACAAACTATGATAATTGGACGTGTACTTGCTGGCATTGGAATTGGTGTCACGTCTGCTATTGTACCACTTTACATATCTGAGGTACTATCCTTGTGGAGTCTTGTAACCGTTCTATATTGGTAGATAAAATTGTCGATATGATTCCTACAACACTTCTAAATTGCAGATCTCACCAACTGAAATTCGTGGTGCACTTGGATCTGTGAACCAGCTATTTATATGTGTTGGGATTCTTGCTGCTTTGGTAGCTGGATTACCTTTAGCAGGAAATCCTCTATGGTATTGTTTTTATATAACTTTTGTTTTTTTCTTTGTTGATATTGTAAAAATTTTACTTCCTTGCTACCTATAAATATCCTGAAGAAATACAGGAATAAGCAATTTACCTAAATGGCTAAATAGTACTGGACAGATTATTATCAAATTGAGTTTTCCAATAGGGTACCTATGGCAATAAAGAAATAGGGGAAAAGTTCATTGAAGTAGATTTCTTGTTGCAGTAGTAATCCCTGAAATTTATAAAAAATGTAGCCCTATCTAATTCAAGTTGGTGTATATTTTGGCTGCATATGGACGACTCAATGTGAAAACATGTGAGGTAGTGTAATTCAGAGATGACTGGGATCATCAGCATCTATCTTTGGTAACTGACAGATTCAGTGTCATTTGTTTGTGGAATGATATTACCCATGGCAATAAAGAAATAGGGGAAAAGTTCATTGAAGTAGATTTCTTGTTGCAGTAGTAATCCCTGAATTTTATAAAAAATGTAGCCCTATCTAATTCCAGTTGGTGTATATTTTGGCTGCATATGGACAACTGAATGTGAAAACATGTGAGGTAGTGTAATTCAGAGATGACTGGGATCATCAGCATCTCTCTTTGGTAACTGACAGAGTCAGTTTCATTTGTTTGTAGAATGATATTGCATGGCAAAGCTGTTTTTTCTCCTTCCACTGGAGATTTCTATGGCTGGTGGTTTGAGTTTGGTTTTTGTTTAGTATGTCTCATCATAGCTTTAAGTCAAACTCAGTCTTGAGTAGTAGAATATAGACTTTCTTGTGAAGCTTCCTGGCCCTCCAGGTTTGTTTAGTTTCCAGGCGTAGTTAGTCTCATCAATGATGTCTTAGTTTATTGGAACTAAGATAACAAGAAATGTAACAGTGAATTTTTTAATCTCCTTTTGTATGATACCATCATACCTGTTTATTGATGATGGTCATGCATCCTTGCTCAGTTGAGATGTGTAAGATCCATAAATTTGACATCTAGGGAATGTAACCTAATGCAGTCTTCTGCACCATCATCATCCTCTGAAGTTTCCTTTTATCTTGCACCTATGTTGAGCCTCAAGCTTGTGTTTCAGCGGCCAGATTCTAACAAAAATCACATTGTTTTTAGATTCTCAGTATAGTCCTGGAAGCTTGAGCCTGTCTTTTCTTGCTTTTTTGCAGCCCCAAACCATCTTGGTTTCCGTTTTAAATCATACAGTTTCTATATTTTGCCACTATAGCCATCGAGTTGTATTGAACTTGGATCTTTTTATGTTGAGCTTTTGTAGGAGTTAGGTTGAATGCTCATCAGTTCTGTTCTCTTATAATCTTGAGAAGGAAATAAAAGGTGAAGAACCTTGTTGAAGACTTATTGTCAGGTCCTAATTATTTCAATACATAGAAGGGAAAGATATTCGGATCTCATTTCTATGCATTTCTTTTGTATTTTATGATCATGCATCTGCTGACCAATAAAACTGGAACAGGATAAATAAAAAAAATGATCGTAATAGGGATCTCAGTTTTGATTGCCTATGCGATATCAAACCTAAAAGCTTTTAGATAGGTGCCCAACATTATCGTATAAGTCCAGGATCACAAAAAGATATTTTACTGCATTCAAGAGCAGATTTTAAGTGGGAAATATTTGTGTGGAAGCTCTAGATTTTAGCTTAAAGCATGACATACTACATATGAATAAATCCAAAATTTGTCCATGTTGCCAGACTTTATGATTTCAGGCCCTATGACTTATATACAGACACTTGCACTGTTTTTTTCTTTTAAAAGAAAGAGTTCTAAATATTAAATCTATATCTTGTCTGCAATCCTAGAACTGACTTATTGGGGCTCATTAAGGACTTGGGATTAAGCTCGTGTCTGCTATATCTGTTGATTTTGTCCCAGATAAGCAAATTATGAATAAATTTTCCCCCAGCTGAGTATCTTATTAAAATAATTAACTCAAATCCATTTAGCTTTAATCCAAACTGTTGTGAATGCTCTCAATCTTAGTAGTGGAAGTACTGGTTTCATGCCTCTCATGTTCGTTTTCTGCTTGGAAGAGCATTTATTGCTCATATTTTAGTTCACTTTTTGAAAGAATTCTTCTGCAATTGTTAACAGTTGGAGCACTGTTTTCCCCCGTATTGATGAAAAAGAGTTATGCGTCTGTTCTCAAGATCTCTTCCCATCTCTCTGATACTTTCCTTTTTAACATTTTATCAGGTGGAGGACAATGTTTGGCATTGCAATTATACCCTCTGTTCTATTGGCATTAGGAATGGCATTTTCTCCAGAAAGTCCTCGCTGGCTTTTTCAGGTTTCTTTTCATGACCATGGAGCCATTAGCTGAAATGTCTATCTATGCATTTTGATGTGTTCTCATTCAGCTGTTAGTGCCATACAAAGATTACCAAATACTTGTGAAGATGCTTAGCAAGATACTACTATTTTGCAGCAAGGGAAAATCTCTGAGGCTGAAAAATCCGTAAGAAATCTATTTGGAAAAGAAAGAGTTCCAGAGGTTATGCTTGACTTAACAACCGCCAGTCAAGGTTCTGCTGAACCTGAAGCTGGGTGGTTTGATCTGTTTAGTAGCCGCTACTGGAAAGGTTTAGCTCAGGCAACTTCTTAACTGTAGTTTCTTTCCAGCTTACTTCTTATGGAAAGTTTATGTTGAAGTATATTAAAAAAATTTCATTTTACTTTGCTTCATTTCTGGCTAGTTCTTTCCCTTTCAATAAGCAATTTTGCTAAGAGATATATTAAGACAACACCATGTCATGAAGTCTGTACTTTACTATTGCTTGTTCACATTTTCACTACGATACTATATAGCTCTCTGATGCACTATGGTAAAGCACTTACATCCTTGACATTTCTGTTGCTGCAGTTGTTAGTGTTGGTGCAGCACTTTTCTTGTTCCAACAGTTGGCTGGAATAAATGCTGTGGTATATTATTCGACTTCTGTGTTTCGGAGTGCTGGAATTGCCTCAGATGTTGCAGCAAGCGCTCTTGTTGGGGCAGCTAATGTCTTTGGTAAGTTTTCTGAAACTTTCTTTATGGAGCCAGGAAAATTTTGATCTTATGTTGTGCATATTATGATTTTTATGACGAGAACTTTTGGTCTTGCAGGCACAGCTGTTGCATCCTCCTTGATGGACAAGCAAGGAAGGAAAAGTCTTCTACTCACAAGCTTTGGTGGAATGGTAGTGTTACTTCAGTATTGATGTGCCATTTATCCCAAGTAGATGATCACTAATTACATGATATGTTCCTATTGCCATAAAAAATGTGTTGTATATCTCAGAGTCTGCTCCCTATAGTTGCTTTTTGGGTCTTACTGCAAATTGGTTTTAATTTGTCTTTAAGTGCTTGTATCACGAAATTCCAAACAATTGTTAGACCAATTTAATATGTACATTGTATGGATATGTATACTATTAATTGCTCCTGTTTTGCTAGAATTGATTAAGTTAGATTATATGTCCTCAACATGTTTACCATGCAAATAAAAAATTTCTTATTGATTGGATGTCATCTAATATTGAATTCAAAATTCGCGTTGGTATTTAATACTGAATTCAGATTCATAAGGTCATAGTTCTTAGAAAATAACAAATAAAAAATTAGTTCTTATAATATAACACATTCATAGTTTTAGATTGTTCTTAATCTTTGATTGTCTTGATATGTGGTGAGCATGATATGTTTAGGGAGATCATGTAGTTTGAATGGCGGATTCACAAAATATTGATTAAATAGAAGTTTTTGAGTTGTCACGTTAGCAGAAAGTTACATAGGCTGTAACTTGAAGTCATTATGTTATTAATGCCATGCAAATTAAAGTCATCCAAGTTTGTGGATTATTTTGTAACTGATATTTCTCTCTTTTTGTGAAGGCTGCGTCAATGTTGCTTCTATCTCTGTCGTTTACTTGGAAGGCCCTTGCACCATACTCAGGCCCCCTTGCTGTTGTTGGGACTGTTCTGTAAGTCAGAACTTTCCTTTGTGAATCATGAAGCTTTCCTGCTCCTCTACATTCTTTCCTGCCTCCCTCCGTTGTTTCCTACTCTCTGTCTCACTGTCTCTCTGTCTGTCTCTCATTTTATTTTGTTTTTGGATGTGTTCGATGAGAGAGCTTTGGAAAGGCTCTCTTGTGTCTGCTACTGAAGTTTCATGATGTTTGTTTCATCTCCTACTTGTGCAGTTATGTATTATCCTTTTCACTTGGTGCCGGTCCTGTACCTGCTCTTCTTCTGCCTGAGATATTTGCCTCTAGAATCAGAGCAAAAGCAGTTGCTTTGTCATTAGGCATGCATTGGGTAAGTCCAAGCTTATTGAGACATTCGATTTTGCCCCTAATTACTGCTTCTAGCCTGTAGCGATTTCAATTTATGTCTTGTATTGTAGAAATAACCACTGAAACTTGGTTGGCTGACCAATATACTATAAATCATTATATACTGATTGTATATAATGATCATCATATCTCATACAACAATTGTATGCACGTGTGCTTTTCTTTTTAGTTTTAACTTTTTGCCCACAGATCTGTGTTTATGCGTTCATATGTGTGCTAGATCAAAATGGTTCTTTACATCATGTGGCCCTCATGTGTGTATTACAACAAAATGAAGGGAAAAGAAAAAAAAAGATTGAAATTGTGGTAAAATTGGTGGATTGGCTGAGCTTATGTATATTGTACTCTTCCAACAATACACCGATTTATGTTTTGTTTACTTTCGAGTTACTCTTCTCTCTCTGCTGATTATGTATGGTTTGTCAATCCTATCAGATTTCCAACTTCGTGATTGGCCTCTATTTCCTGAGCGTTGTGAACAAGTTTGGAATCAGCTCGGTGTATTTAGGATTCTCGACTGTCTGTCTGCTTGCTGTTCTGTACATAGCTAGTAATGTTGTGGAAACGAAGGGCCGATCATTGGAGGAAATAGAGCGTGCTCTTAGCTCCGCCACTTAATGGGAATATCGTTCCAAGTGCATGCGGTTTCCTTCTCACTGCAGCTTGTGGATTTCAGACCTTAGAGTTGCTCTGCTTCTCCTTTTTTCAGGATAGTATTATCTGCTTCTGTGAAATTCAAACTAACTTGTTTAAGGGTCCACATTTGGCGATCTTAAGTTTAAATGTTGAAACCTGATTGTGAACAGCAGTGTCCATTGAGTTCCTTGTTGTGGCACTATCAGGTGGCTGAGGTTTTGTGGTATAAATAAGAAATAATTTTGTCATTGACACTCTTGAATTATAGGATTGAATAACTTGATCTTATTGATCTCCTTGTTAAGCTACAAACTAACACTAACATGACAAATACCTAAGGATAATGTTTTGGTGCGTATGGAAGCAATGGGAACTCAAAACATTTGGTTCATTTAGATCAACTAGATAAGCGTATAGAATATATTTATAGAATATGCAGATTTTGTCTATAGAAAAAGAAAGAGAGACATGAAATTCAGAAAGTACTATGGGGAGCCTTTTAGTATATATCAGGACTTAGAGAAAGTAAACTTCTCGAAAACTGCATTATGTATAAATAAAGAAAGCATTAGGCTCACAAAGAAGCCTTCTTCTCTTTTCTTCATAAAACAATTGGTTCTTTGACATTGAAACGCTATGGCACCGTCAAAAGAAAGAGTTGATTCTGAGAACAAATCTTTGACATTGTAGCGTAAGTGTCACCCATTTAGAGCGCCCTCTCTAAAAAAGTTATTTGTGATTATGTTATTCGATTGCTTGATTTACATGTGAAACTATTGGGTTATCAAAAACAGGTCAGAAGGATTAAGTGGATTCCAAACAAAACCTTAGACATGCTAAATCAACATCTCTTTATTTATATATTTTTGTGACTTTTGACTCCAAAAGTGGGTGCTTTCCTTGTGTTGTTAGAGGACCAATATATGAGTTACCCCATTTCAGCTTTGCTTCGGGATGGGTTGTTAAAGGACCAATCTAACATCTTGCAGACCTTCGAAGACACACAAAGCAATTTACGCACCTTCTAAGTTAAACAAGGGAAAAACAAGCAGTCTACAAGTCTTCCTAACTTGGTTTTCACTAGTTGAACGTTTTAACTAACTTCATCTCATCCCTAAGATAGGCTTTAAGAGCTGCCTTCTCGGGAGTAGCCTACCTACACTGCCAAGTTTTGTCTCTAACTCGATATTTCATCAAAACAAAAGAAAGTCACAATATACAGAAGTGCCACCCAAAACACTCGAGAAAAGAAGCTAAAAAGCCGCACATAGACGGCAGAATCTTTTTGCAAAGAAAGTAACACAACGTTAAGTTTAGTTCCATCTTTCGTGCATGAGAACAGTTTATTGGAACTTTTTTTTTTTTTTCACATTTTCACCGCAGAAGAGAAGAAAATGTCCAAAGAAGTGTGTTATCCTTGCAGATTATCCTTATACACCACATTCTATATCAAAACACAAGTTTCTCATCTATCAACTCATGAAAGCTCAATGATTGTTATTACCCAAGCACTTGTCTTTATCAGCATTTTGATAGAAGTCAGACCTATAACAAATTGATCACGACAGAATTTTTCCACTGGAAACATCACAATTCTTTCTTTCTGATATCTATCAATTCTTCCTTCTCCCTCTTTTCCGATACTGATCGCATCTCACACATTTCATTTGTGTCATATCCAAACACTTGACTTTTACAGCATTTGAATAAAGGTCAGAGCTATCCCAAATGATCATGACAAAATTTCTCCATTGGAGAACATTGCAATCACTCTTCTTTATTTTCAAAAACTATCAATTCTTCCTTCTTTCTCTTTTCAAATATTGATCACATTTCACCCTCGATACCATATATACATGAGTAAAGGAAATACAGCAGCAGCTGATAGAGAAGGAGATGCTCCTGATTACATAAGCAATTAAGCCAGGTTGATGTTATCTCAAGATGTGGGCATGTGCTTGCCAGGTGAAACATACAATACGTCAGCAACATAATCCCCAAACGTATGAAGACATTTATCTGTATCTTTGTTGAGGACCGGCTTCAGAGCATTTTGACAACATCTAGAGAAGCTGCACTTCACCTCCACAGCGATTTCTACATGTTAGCTTTCCTTTCCCACCTTTCCTTGGTGTCAAGCCTGCCAACAAAATTAAAGAGAAGAAGAATTGAAAAAAGAAAAAAAAAATGGAAGACTAATAGAATCATGCATCAAATATTATAAATCTGGGGCTTTCCAATGATTGTAGAAGCATGAATATCAACAAACACAATCAATTTTATATCATACCCCCAGTGTAACTTCTGGCGCTTCTTCAAGGCAAGAGGAGTTGCTAGAATGTTCGGCTTTAAAGTGGAACTATCTTTGTCATTGTGGGTTCCAGAGTTGGAAACACTTGAATCTTCAACTGATACAGTAGAGCCTTCATATACAGAGTCTTCGACACTGTGGTTTTTGCCGTGAGAATTTCTATTCCCACCTGCAATCTCTACAAAGATTTAGGATAGATTATAGAGACCTCCCACATGGAAAAAAGAAAAATTAAATGGCTTATTAATGAAACCAGAAACTAACCTTTTGATTTTTTCTTAATCTTTGATTTAGACTTTATCTGTAAACGCCTCCTATGCAGTTCCTGTCACACAGGAGAATTCAAGTATCTATATGTTATTACTGGGTTGGAAGTGATATCCAAGAACACCAGATAACTTTATGCTCATATTTGACAATAAAATCCAAAGTACTGGGGGAGAGGGGAAAAAAGAAAAAGAAAAAGAAGTCCAGACGTCTCGGCAGACAGTAGCTCTCGCAATATAGATTTCCACATTAACACAGAGTTTTGTATTTGGACCCTATATTTGCCGGACCTTTTTTTGTTAGCAAAAAGTAATTTTAGAGGTAATAAATTATCAAATCTTTTTTTCCCAGTGATAATTAATAAATTTTGTAAACAAACACAAATGATAAAAGATAGTTCAGGTTATATAAAGCGCTCTGGAAAACGCTGCTTCAACTAAATCGAAAGTATAAATAACCCAGTCAACATTAGGACCAAGGATGCTGCTTTCCAGTGAATGCATTTATCTAGTTCTCCGAAACTCATGTTCCATCCTCTCAGTAAACCAAATCACATGCAGATTTGAACCAAAACAAACCGACAAAAAAATAAAAATTCAAAGCTGTCTAGTGACTGGACAAATGAATAACCAAACTACGAGGTGCCCTTTTGCCAATCTCCCTCAGGAAATTCAATATGCCCTCCCTGACTATGCATCAAAGATGATAAGTTATATTTCCAGGAAACCATTGGCACGAAATCCCACTTCTCTAAGATTTAAGATTTGTATTTACCCATACTTGAAACATTACTTCCGATGTTACCTATAAACCACAAAATCAAAAGAATGTGATATAGATGTCCTGCACCATTTTGTTCCTCATGGCTTCAAGTTGGTAAATGAAAGGGCAATTTAGCAACGCACGTAGGAATGATCTATGAAACAGATAGAACTCCACGTCTGAGAAATTCCAAAAATATTTTCTTTCTCACAATCTTTTTTGACTATGCACTCACGCTAATTTCACGAACTCATTAGGATTTAGTTCCAGTAACGCATCCCTCAACCAACAAGCCAATCCAATTTTCATCAGCTGATGCAAGGTCTCAAGAAAACATTGGCATATAACAATAAGTTGCAACTTGTCGCTTGAAAAGCCATCATTAAAGAGAACCAGTTTCTGTTACCTCCATTGGTATTCAGAAGGGAACAGGAATTATCAAATCCACTAAGGTGAATTCTCCAACAGTTGTTGACCAAAATATGCCAAAGGAGTTTACCGACCTATCAAACTTGAAGAAAATAATTACTGTAACCCTAGCACTACAATACTGATTGAAAGTAAATGAGCTTAAAATCTTCAAAAATAAGCCACGGGTAAAACAGGAAAAAAACTAAAAAATGGGGAGGCACTACTCAGGTATAACACATGTATAACCCTCGAACTGTATTATCAAATTCGTTGAGGACTGAAGCAATGCCATTAGAGCACCTTCTCAACCCACACACCCAAAAACAAAAGATTGATAATTCCGACGCTCCAAGGCACAAAGTTACTTAAAATCACAGTTAGTTGTGATAATAAATTGCCTCCAATCTTCACCAACTGAACGGCACCTGAACATATAAAATTGCGCATAAATCTTATCAGAGGAAAGAGCATAGAAACGAGAAGAGGCAATGAGAATACTTGAAACTTGGAAAGCTGAGCTTCGGTGATGCCTCCCTTGGGCTTGAAATTCGGTTGCAAAGATGGCGTCGAAGCTATTACTGCTTCCCTTCTTTCGTCCTCTTCGTGCCCTTCCTTCTTCTTCTCCATGCCTTCCTTGCTCTTCTTTTTTCGTTTCAGTTTTCCCCTAGAAAAATGGTTATTTTCAGAGCGAGTTCTTGACCAACTCGGACCCTTTTTTCGGGGCCCGATTTGACCCACCCGCTTCCGTGTTGTGGGTTTTTTTTTAAACAAAATTAAAACTAAAAAGAATTTGATAAGATTAATTATTTTTTTTTAAAAAAAAAGAAAGTAGGAAAATAGGATCAGAGAAATTGCTGTTATTTGTTTAAAGCTCATAAGGTTTGTGTTAAACATGTGTCCATAGTATATTTTCGTATTTATGTTTTCAATTTAGTCAAATATAACATTTCAAAGTAGATTTTTGCTACATTTACCCACTTGTTTGATGCAGGGAAGAGAAGCATGAAGTTTGGCCTTTGGATTAGCTGGTAAACATAGCAGGCCAGATTGAAGCTGTAAAACCAAGAGATAGAAGACGATTTCCTGTCTGTGCTAACCTGAAAAACCAAATCCGTAGACATGAATGCAAAAAAGATAAAGTTGCTTTAAATTTCTTGATGATTTTTTGTAAAATCGATCAAATATTTATAGGCCTAATCTAATAAATTAAATTCTAACCCAATTCGTAAAAAAGAAATTAAGCACGATCTTCATTATTATTATTATTATTATTATTGTATAAACACAAAATATATGGTGTCAAATCCTAACTTAATAGTCAATGACCCATATTAACTTACCACTAATCCAACAAGCGTTGCAACTCATCCATGTGACTACATGTGGTTACATGGCATGCTAACATGGCAGGTTTTCCAATTTCTTTTTCTATGCTCTTCTCCAACTGAGTTTTCCAGTTTCTTAGTTGTCTTTCTGTAACCTACAAACTTTCAGGTTACAGAATTTTCTTCTTTCTTCCTTCTTCGTTAGCGGATACGAGTACACGCGAAGGAAGTAGAAAAGAGAGAACAGAAGAAGGTATATTAAACAACTAGAAACTTAAGGAAGGGATTAATTGTGTAGTTAGACCCTGTAATCACGGTCTTCTTTCCCTTTCACCAGCTGTGATGGGGTGAGAGCAAAGCAACGCCCTTCCTTCGCTCCAAGTCTTTGGAAACTTGATTTTTTCTTGTTGGACTCGGTGCAAAATGATGTTGATTGACGGGATTTATGGGTCAGTTTATTATGTTGAACTCATCCTGGAAAATATGTGCCACGGGTTTTTCTTAATCTTTACAGACCTGGAAATCCGTTTCTATGCAGAAGAAGCACAAAACAAGCTTAAAAACAAGCTTGTTTTAGCGGGATCAATGGAAAAGGGCTAGACTCTGCAACATCTGGGGAGTAAAAACCTCTCTCAGCTAAACCTGTGGGGTGTACAACTGAGTAAACAAGGAAGAAAACGAAAACCCAGAGCCACGCAGTCGAAGGAGTGCAAATTAAGTCACGTACCTAAATCTTGGCAACCTATTATGTACTCTTTCCCGTACGGTTTACACGGCACGTGGATAATATAGTATTAGGCATAGACCAACGACCCAATAGCAAGTTCAGCATTTTGACCTGTCCCATTGGTATTTGAAGTGGCACAACCAGGTCCCTGTATTTTGCTTTATTTTTTAGTTTTTAGTGATGAAAATATACAAGAATTTGACTTAGAATCAAATAAAGCATTTTTTAGTTTGATGGACTTTGATTAGCACCCACCTGCTAACAGAACTGCAGAACAATATCGTATAAACCACATAAGGAGGAAGTCTACCATTACTTAAGTTCTAATTGTCTTAAATTTGCTTTTCAGAGATTTAAATTTCCAAAATCTTGTTCTCTCTGTCTGTGTATAGCAATGGGGAACGATCAACATCAAGCGAAAGCCATTTCCAGGCCCCTCCTTTTCCAATTACATTCTAGCCATGTCTCGTCTTTCTTCCTCTTTCTTATCGGTTTTCCGTGCGGTTTCATAACCTGTTGGTACCTTAATTCCTTCCCATTTACTGTACAAGACTGGTCGTTTTCCCGTTCTCAACTGATATCGACGTTGGAGCAAGCACCAATTACACAACCTACACCATCATTAGCGCCTCCTCCGCCTCCTTCACTTTCACCTCCTCCACCACCTTCACCAACTCCTCCTCCGCCTCCTTCACTGTCACCTCCTCCGCCACCTTCACCATCTCCTCCTCCGCCTCCTTCACCATCTCCACCTCCACCCCCTTCACCATCTCCACCACCACCATCGAATATGTCACTGAAAGAGCAGGATCTCCTCAATCATAATATGAGTGACAAGGACTTGCTTAGGAGAGCATCAATGGTTCCACGACCAGAAGAACTTCCTAAATTGCAGTCAGCCCCCAAGGTAGCATTCATGTTCTTGACAAAAGGGCCTTTGCCATTGGCTGCCTTGTGGGAGCAGTTTTTCAAAGGGCACCAAGGCTTGTACTCCATATATTTGCATGCGGATCCTGCTTTCAATGATTCGATGCCTGAAGATTCTGTCTTCCATGGTAGAAGAATCCCAAGCCAGGTACTGTTTCTTCAAAAATTAAATTGTCAATGCAGCGTTCCTTCTTTACTGGTCTTACATATTACCTCGTTCAGCAAGAAACCAAAAGAAAGCGTCTAAAGTGACAACAAAAAAAAAGCATGTCAATCCTAAGTGTTACTGTTTTTCTGAAGTGCATGGTTTTCTACTGCAGCCAGTCTATTGGGGAACGTCCTCAATGGTTGACGCCGAACGGCGTCTACTAGCAAACGCCCTGCTGGACTTCTCCAATCAAAGATTTGTACTGCTCTCTGAATCTTGCATTCCATTGTTCAACTTCAAAATCATTTACAGGTATCTTATGGACTCAAAACATAGCTTCCTAAGCTGCTTCGACGACCCAAGGAAGCCAGGTCGTGGCCGATATAACCCCCGAATGCGGCCCCTCATAAACATCACAGATTGGCGAAAAGGGTCTCAGTGGTTTGAATTGCACCGTGAGCTTGCCATCCACGTTGTGTCTGACAACAAATACTACCCCGTTTTCGCAGAACACTGTCGGCCGCCTTGTTACATGGATGAACATTACATTCCGACGCTTGTGCACATGTTGTACCCCGAGTTGAATTCGAATAGGACTACTACGTGGGTTGATTGGTCGAGGGGCGGTGCTCATCCTGGGAAGTTTGGATGGGGAGACGTCACGGATGAGTTTCTTAATCGAGTTCGATTTGGATCAACATGTGATTATAATGGAAATACAACATCAACGTGTTTCTTGTTTGCCAGAAAGTTCTTACCCAATGCGTTGGAGCCTTTACAACGGCTTTCTCCTCCGTTGCTCGGTTCTGCTCCGAAGAGTTTATTCAACAATGTCACTTTGTAACTAGATTCAGGATACTACTATCTCATCTGTAATTTCATTAAAGTTTCGGTTTCGCATTATTAACTTTAAGAGCTTGCTTTGAGAGAAACTTTGTTCTTGACCTTTTCATTACTTTTTAATGAATATGAAGATTTTCCAGCCATTATAGTTTATGATATTTCTATCATTATTCCTTGTTATTAAATGTAATTAATTGTATTTATTATTTAAAATAGGGCAAAAGTTGATAAGTTCAGACTTTACAAGTGCAAATTCACAACTATAATATAGAATTATTCCCAATATTCTATTTCCTTACATGGAATGGTGCCCCTAGACCTTACCACTTCCACAATTTCAATTTTCTTAGCCATCCCAAACAAGTTTAGTTGTGTGGTTCTTTTTTCTACAATTTTTTTTTTCAAAAACATGTCTCACTCAACGACACATATTTTGGTCATTCTTTCTTGTCCTTTTTTTTTTTTTTTTTTCGTTTTTTCTTACCTAAAAAATTACCCTTTTGCCCACCCATCTCGAAATTACCGGTCTACCCTCACCCTCATCCTTGTGAAACCCTAGCAAATCTTCTTCTTTTTTTTTCCCTAGTTTTGAAAATACCCTCTCCGTCACTGACCACAATGGCCACTTTGTATGACTCTGCCGATGTTTCGATTTCCCTAAAACGCCTCTTCTAGCGTTCCACAATAATATCTGTGTGGCCATTTTTTTGCTTGTGTATTTTAGGATCGTATAATTGGGGCTTTGATCAAGTTAGGCAAGGTTGACCAGGCACTGAATTTTCTTTGTTTTTCAATTTCATAAATTTTTTTATTTTGTTTTTCACAAGTATTTATTTTCCATAAAGAATACCTTTTGTATTCTAAAACAGTTTGCAGTTTAAAATTTAGTTTTTTGCAATGATATTAATTATGATGTTTGGTATCAAAAACTCAATCATTCTTTTTTAAAATCTTATTATGCACATGGATGACCAATTCTTGTTTTGCATCTTTTTTATGTCTCATCTATCCTTTGGTCAAACAAACCTACAATTTTTTTCCTACCCGTCATATTGCTATTGTTGCTAATTTTGAATTAGTACATATGGATGTATAAGGCCCTAACTAGACCTTTATCCATAATGGTATAGGATATTTTTTAATAATTATAGATGATTTTTCTTGTGCAACATGAACATTCCTTTTACTTTTCAAAAATCATTTTTTTCCACCATCTAATATTTTATTTTCATGGTTGCTACTCAATTTGGATCACTTGTCAAACATGTACATTTTTACAATGATTTTGAATTCTTTTCAAAAGAATGTCATTCATTTATTGTTAACAAATGCATCCTTCATGAGCCTTATTGAGTTCACACTCCTTAGTAAAATGGAGTTGTTGAATATACGTATTGTCATTTGTTAGATGTGCACAACCATTAATGTTTCAAGTCCATATTCCACTTCGTTTTTGGGGTAAACTCATCCTCATAGTCACATACTTGATTAATTGTTTGCCCTTATCATCTTTCAATGGGATTAGTCCTTTTGAAAAATTATTTGTAAAAACATCTATCATTGATCATCTTAAGGTATTTGGCTATCATTGTTATACCACTACATTGGGTGCACATGACAAATTCAATCCATATGTAACTCTTTGCATTTTCATGGGTTATCATTCTTCATAGAAGGTTATTAACTTTTTGACCCTGTCTTTGGAAAAAAAATTTGTTAGTTATGATGTGATTTTTCAAGAAAATATTTTTCCTTTTTCATCTTTTGCATTGTCCCTTGATATTTGGCTTGCTTTGCCATCCCTAGTAGTATAGTTCAATGAAACTTATACTTCATCTTCACTCTTGGTGGACCAACCAGACTTTCCTAATTCATCAAATACCTCTACTAATCCCATTACAACACCATTGACATTCAATATCTTATTTGATGCTTTTTTAGAAGCACTTATACATGCCATGATAGATACCACTCCAGCTACGTTTGAAACCATTTTGGACATATTTAGTCATGCTTCCTAACCTCCCATATGGAGTTTTGATTACGTTTGTATTACTTTACCTTTCACATCTTGCACCTCACTCTATCCTATCTTTGATTACATTTCTCTTAAGTAGTGTCATCGTTATTGCCAACATTTTATTACACCCACTTCCATCATTCAAGAACCTACCACCTTCCAAGAAGTTGTCTGCAATCCAATTGGGTCATTGCAATGGTGAATGAATTTAATGCTCTTCAAACACACCATACTTGGAATGTGATTCCTTTACTTCCTAAGCATCGTCCAATTAAGTGCAAATAGGTCTATAAAGCAAAGTATCATGCTAATGGCATTGTTAAAAGATACAAAGCATGTTCGGTGGCTAAGGACTTTAATTAGAAGGAAGGCATTGACTATCAATATACATTTTCTCTTATAGCCAAACATATCACTGTTCATTTGATCATTACCATTGTTATTGTCCATGACTAGCCTTTCTTTCAAATAGATGTCTAAAATGCATTTCTTTATGATAATTTCTTTAAAAAGGTGTTTATAGAGCTTCCACCTAAATTTTGCACTTAGGGGGAGCACTTAATGTGTCAATTGCGAAAATTCTTATATGGGTTGAAGCAAGCATCTTGATAGGCGAATGCTAAATTCACCAATGCCTTAATTCAACATGGCTTTCATCAGTCTTGCCTTGATTATTTCTTATTTACCAAGACTTAATATAACTTTTTTGTAGCATTACTCATTTATGTTGATGACATATTGATTACATAAAACAATCTGGTTGGAATTGCACATTTCAAACATTTTCCCAATGCAACTTTCTTTATAAAAGATCTTACTCAGTCAAAGTTCTTTCTTGGGTTGGAAATTGCTTAGTCTCCAATAGGCATATCTTTGAGTCAATGCAAATATACAGAAGTTGATTTCTAAAGTTGGATTAGTTAGTTCTAAAACTTCAATGATTTCCATGGAGAAAAATGAAAAGTTGACGAGTATAGAGTACAACGCTAAGTCCAAGGAGAAAATAGATAATCCATCTCTTGAAAACCCTTTGATTTATCAAAGATTAGTTGGCCAACTCATATATCTGACTTTTACTAGAACTAACATCACATTTCTAGTCCAAATCCTCAACTAATTTATGCATGATCCTAAATGATCTCACATGGAGGCATCCTTAGAGGTGATCAAGTATCTCAAAGGATGTCTAGGTTTTTTTTTTTTAAAAAAAAAAAAAAAGTTTCCATCCACTTTAGAATTTGAATTGTGAGCCTTTTGTGATTTAGACTATAGTACATGTTCTATGCCAAAATGATCCACCACTGACTTTTGCATTATGCTTGGCAATTCACGAATCTCGCGGCATTCAAAGAAGTTACCCACTATGTCACTTTCATTAGCAAAAACATAATGCCAAGCTAGGCATGTTACTACTAGTGAAATAATGTGGATCATAAGACTGTTTAGGGACTTTGGATTATACATTTGACAATTGCTAATATTTTACTATTACAATGAGGTTACAAAGAGAATAGTAGCAAGTCCAATCTTTCAAAAGCATACTAAGCAAATCAAGGTTAATTGCCAGCATGTGAGAGAAAAGTTTCAATAGAATATCATTACAACACGTCATGTATCCACTACAGAACAACCAATTGACTTGTTGATGAAGGCATTGAACAACAAGTGACATTAACATTTTCTTTCCAAACTTAGAGTGTTTGATTTGTTTAGATGTCTAGTTTGAGAGAGAGACAATTAATAAATACAAAGATTTTACAATATGTTGCTATTATAATTTGTAATATTCTCTGTAATATTCCTATCATTGTTTCCTCTCATTCAATATAATTAATTGTGTTCCTTATTTAGAATAGGGCAAAAGTCTATAAGTTTATGCCTTACCATTATATATTCACAACTACAAAATATAGAATTATTCTCACACACTCGTTGTCGTATTTTATTTTCTTACATTACTCTAAAAACATTAGAATAACAATGGGAAAAAACCATGCATTTAAGACTTTCTCTTAACCAACAATAGATTAGCATAGATATGGTCATATTTAAGACTTTCATATCAATATTAATAGAGAAAAAGTTGTATGCCATGCTTCATCCTTACCCTTGACAATTGTGTTGTTGAACAAGGTTTCAGGTGGTCCTAGGTGTAGTCCAATCAAGTTCTAGACAATGTTTTCTATACATTGAAATATGTCCATACATACACATGCAAGCATATTTGTAAAAGTATAGTGCATTTTACAAGAAAGTCTAAGATCGGCCCTGTGTCTTTGATTAAAGCCACAATCTTGTCATTCGTGAGCTGTTATAATGACTATTTAAAGTGATTCGTTATTATTTCATTTGTCATAATCACATTGCTGTCATATAACAATAATACTAAACTGCCTGCATAAGATGTCCAATCTAAATGACATGATAAAGTAAATTTTCCTTTGTTGAGATTATATGGGCTCTTCTAGTCCCCAAAAGGATTACTGAATCGACATTTGTGATCACCAAATAAAAGTCTGCAACCTATGTCAGTTCTAAGGAGAGAGATGGGTTTCAGGTCTGTGAAACAAGCAAGCTTAGCTTTCTGTAAACTGGAGTTAGAGCATGGTAGTTCGTAGGAGAAGTGGGAGATTGATTCGTTTAAGTAGTTAGGGTAAACGAGCTAGGTAGCTTGTTTCTTCTTTGAGTTGAATATAGACTTTCAAGTAGAATTTTGGATGGGAGTACAAACAAGAAAGTAGACTAGCTGAGCTAGCCGCATTCCCAGCTACTTAGTACCCTTCTTTCCCTTACAGCCATCTAAGACATTCATGGGCTGTGTAACTGCTGTTAGAACGCCTTTCTTGGAAGTGAAGATTGTTAAAAAAATATTCCTGTATTACCCAAATTCTAGCTAAAGAATTATTTTTAAAATGAAACACCTGTCCTCACTTATAATCAAATCTTAAAGATGACCGAGCTTCGTTAACATAATAAACTCGAAGACATTGTTGGAGATAATCATTTTACAAACATCAGAGGGTGATGATATCCTCTGGTTGGAAAAGGCTTCGAAATCCGGTCATGTGATTCAGGTGTCCTCGCAGCCCTGAAAACGAGTTGACAAGATGCATTAAGTTCTTCGCCCCTGAACCAAGGTCCTTAGAAAAGCCATCTGATGCGAGTCGCTGTGGTTGCCAAATGCGTCACGTCAAAATTGAATCATTCTTCTCTTTTAGCATAATAAAGGATTTGACATTGGACCCCCATGACTCACCTTCGGCATGGGAACCACAAGATTGCGAGAAGTCCTAATCAACAGTTTGTGGTGCACAAGAAAAGGGCAAAAGACGGTGCCGGCGACAAAAATTAATGGTGAGGTCTGTTGAGATACGGTTGTTGGATACACGTAGTCCATTGTTTTTTTAGAATGTTAGCCTTCTTACCATGCCTCTGAAATTGAGCATGATATTTTTTATTGAACTCATTAAAAGTTAGAAAACATATTTTTTTATTTTATCACAAGAAATCACATTTAGTCCTAAATTTTTTATCTTGCACACATATTTTTACACACCAAGTGACATAAGACTCAAGATCATACAAGATAGAGTAAGCTAAATTTAGATGTTGATACTATATTAAAAATTAAATAAATATTTTTTAATTAAATTTTATTATAAAGAATCACAAATTAAATATATAATTTTTATCCTAAATACACACATGTTATTATTTTAAAATTCTATCTAAAAGTGATATCTCCGTACATTTATCCAACCTCAGTCAAAATAGTACATTGTTCAAGGAGTTACTTTAAAAACTATTGCAGGTTTTGAACTGTAAGAAGTACTTTTTTAACATATCGTGCTAAAAAATATTATTTGTAATAATGTCAACTGGAAACGCTATTAGATAAATATATTCAGAACCTTGGTAGGTAGTGAACACACGTTCAATAGTCTATCAAAGCTACATCTCTCAATGCCTAAACCAACGAGTCTTGCCCACAGTTTCTCACGCCACCGAGGTGTGCTTCCGACATTGCTTCCGACCGTCGCATTGGACAACGGCAATTACTCTAAAACTCAGATACAGTACACAATTATCCCGTGTTTAGTTGTCGGTTCAGTCTTGTCCAATGCCCCGCCGAAAAGATGCCCCTCCTTGGTCCTAGTTGAGCTTTTTCTCATCGTAGGCACACCATGGGAACGCCGGAACTAGATCTGCGGCTGGAGCAGCGTCATACCTTGAATGTTCCGTATTAAATTCAAGGTATTACAAGGTTGAATCACACCAAAAATACAAAATACTGACTCCAATTGTACAACGAGTAGAAGCTTCCATTTTTATATCTTAGAAAATAAAAGGGCCCAATTAAAATACAGAATTGTGCAATAGTAGGTTATGAGCAGAAGTTAATAAAGCAAGACTCTCCCATAGCCTTACCCAATGTGGGACGCCTTACCTGACGTGAGACCCAACTAAAACACAGATCTGTGCAATAGTGGGTTGTTAGCGGAAGTTAATAAGGCAAGAGTCTTCCTTAGCCTTACCCGATGTGAGACCTAATTAAAACACAAAGCTGTGCAATAGTAGGTTGTTAGTATAAGTTAATAAGACCAGGGTCTCCCGTAACCTTACTCGATGTGAGATGTCTTACCTGATGTAGGACTAGATATTTTAACACTCTAACACTCCTCGTAGTCTCATGTTGGGTGCGGTGAGAGGTGGGACTAGTCTAGAGGGACCACATCAAGGCATGTAGGACACGGGGCGGCTCTAATACTATCTTAAAAACTAAAATGGCCCAACTAAAACACAGAACTGTATAATAATAGATTACTAGCAGAAGCTAATAAGAGCAGACTTTTTCATCGCCTTACCCGACGTGGGATTGGATATTTTAACACTCCAACACTATACCTCAACGCCATAAATTCACGTCGGGCTATATCTCATCCAGAGGAATTATGTGCCGCACGATGAAGGGACGTGATAGCAAGTGATCTACCCTTTTGGTACACGCATAGATTAGCTGAAAAATTACACTACATAATTAACCTTAAAGCCTAAAACATGGTAACTGCTTACTGCTGCTCTACGGCTGTCCTTCCTTAGAACCTACTAATATAGTAGTAGTTGATTGATATTGATTGAGAGAGGGAAGGGGGGTCTATCTAATGATGCGGAGTTGAAAAGGTTTGCAATTGTTGTACCTAATTCTCCGACTACTGCCATGACACACAGAAAAAAACCTTGTTGTAAAGCTAAACATTTAAAACACGAGGAAGGCAGTCAAATCAGGCTGTCCCCAGGACGATTGAATCTGGCCTGCAGGCATCAGCTAAGCTTCCATGTGCCTCAGGTTTTGTCGCACCTATCCAGGTAAGCTACAAGACACTGATCATCGTGCATTTTTTAATGTATTTTTTTTTGTGTTTATATTTAATTATGTATCATAATTTAATAGATAATAATTTATTTTTATATCTAGTTTTATTAATATTAATAAAATTTATCAAAATATAGTACTGTTTTTTATTAAAAAAATTCATTTTATATTTTAGTGAAAAGCAGAGTCCACCTACATAAAAGTTTAAAAGACTAAAAAGACAAAACCATGACAGAAAGATGATGGGGAACATGGTGGCGTGTCCAATCTGTGTGCTTTGGACACGTCATCATACAGTTGCGAAAATCCTGCCCAGTTATTGTCAGCCATCCATGCCCCACATTTGGCTCTTCTTTTGTACTTCCCTACTGTAGTGCAACCGGCTCCACCGTCGATGCATTTTGATCACAATTTGGTAATTGAGTTATTGATAGTAAATCTCAATTAATTTTCAATTATGTAGAAATGAAGGGTTCAGTGTACTGGATGGTCGCATGAACAGCGTATCAAAGCTCTGATGGAAATACAAAACTTCGTGACCCCAAGGCAGATTGGTGTGTCGTCTTGTGTCTCATATAATACTTTGGTTGCATCTTGGACTCGCATCTTCCCTTCTCTCTCTGTCTCTCTCTCTCTCTCTCTCTCTGTTCCTAGTCGTCGTCGCCTGAGTCCGAGCGGTAGTATCACCGGACCCTCCAGCGATCATGGAAGGCCATGGGAGCGATTATCTGGGACAGTTCGTGAACGAGACTACCTTTTACAATCACATTGTGCTGGGGAGCCTCCTGCCGAGCGGGTTGTGGAATCCACTGCCTCACTTTTTCCAGACGTGGTTGCGCAACTACATTGGCGGTGTTCTACTCTACTTCGTCTCCGGCTTCCTCTGGTGCTTCTATATTTACTACTTGAAGCGCAACGTCTATGTTCCCAAAGGTATGTGCCTTTTGTGATCGGTTTTATTCCGGGTTTGATTTTGTTTTAAGTTGGGTTCAGTATTTGTTTGTTTATGTTAGTTTTTCCAACTGGTCTGGATTCGTTCACTCCTGTATGACAAACGTTATGCTTGTTGTTTATTCGTCGTATGTTTTTGTTTTCGTAACTATGATTCTTATAAGGTTATGAACGCTATTTCTTTCAGTTTGTTGTTTTTTCGTTGATGTTCACCCCAGGTTGTTGTTCTTGGGCGTAAATTTCATTCTAATTGTTACTATCTAGTGTTTTATGCTTGATACCAGTCGAGTTTTGGTTAATCCGAATCTGGGTTCTTTTTTTTTTTTTTGAGAAAAATTATGATCTTCTTTCTTCTATTAATTCGATTGCTGTCGTTATAATTACTGCCTAATTTTCTCCCAGCATGGATAGTTCAAATGGTTTTGAGACATTATTGAAGGTATCATCTATAATCACTGTTTGCCTTTTCGTTTTACTTTCTATTTTTTGTCAGATGCATTGCCTTTTGATTGGAAGTCTTTGATCTCATGGTAAAAAAACTCCTCTGTTAAGTCATGGGTGAAACATAATTGATTTCCTCTCTGCATCCATTTTTTTTCCTCTTTTTCTTGGGATCAGCTGTATCTTGTATGGTTATGACTTCGATTCTTGTTTAGAACTTTTGAAAATTGATCGGGATCAACTGTATCTTGTATGGTTATGACTTCGATTCTTGTTTAGAACTTTTGAAAATTGATCGAAGGATTTATCATTTCTGGTATTTGATTCTTTCACATGATATGGATCTGGTTTTGTTGTTATGGCAGTGGACCCAAATAAGAAGGAGAAAGTTGTTACTTCTGTTTAACCTTCAAGCTGCAATGTGCATCTCTTATAGAACAGTTTAATATTGAAACCACCACTAACTGTAATTAATATTTCGTAAGTTGCATGAGGCGAGCTTCTCATTTCTTAAGAAACAAAGATGATTGGATCATGGGACGTAAACTTTCCCTACTGTTGTTTTGCTGAGTTTCTTTTAGCAATTGAATTGTGCTGGTCAATGATGGATGTATTGTGCATGTCCTTTTTGTTCCTTCTCTTTCAACATCGATAGTTTCTAACGATAAGAAAGGGAATTAATTGTTTGAATGGCTCACCATTCTTGTCACTATCCTCTGAAAATGTGTAAGTGGAATGGCATCAAATTATTTAGCCGTTGGTTATCATAACATGTGCTTAATAATGTCGTATAACTTCCTTCTGAACATCCTTGACTTATCAAAAATACAGAGATATTCTTAGTGTCTATTGATTCTGGATCTTGTAGCAGTTATCATGGCTAGAGTTTGACCAGCCAGGAGAGAGAGTGGGAGCCACTATTAAGATATAGTTTCATCTGTAAAGGACATTGCTAGGGATGATGCTTTTCTGTTTCATCTATCAAGTGTAAAATTTCATGATACTTAGTGCCAATTTGTTGCTTTTATATGGGACCTGAATCTGGGAGCAATATGCTGGTACATATGCATGGGGTTGAATGTACAGTTGTTGTTCTGGTGCCATCAGATTTTCAGCTTTCTCATCCATAGATTTTCTCTTCCAACGTCCCAAGTTAAATGGCTAAAGGATGAATAGGACACTTATGTCAGTTCAAAGCTAGGAAATGATATCTTTATCTTTCTTGACACTATGAAGACCTGTGGACTTTCAAGTCTTCAAAGCATGCCGAACATTTGTAGTTGTTGTTACTCTATGTAGAACAGTTTCACACTCTATGACTAAAGTTTGAGGTTTTGCTAAAATATGATGTGCTGAATATCTTTCACGTGGTTACATTATTTAGGTGGATTTTTTATCTATCCTGCAATCATGAATTGAGTTAATAGCCATATGGTGTGACATAATACTGTCTCAACTGTATGTTTGGGTTAAAGGAGAGGGGAGGAGGAGGAGGAGAAGAAAAGGAGAGGAGGATGTGAGAGTAGAAGGAACGATTATTCTTTTCTTTTGTATGGATCTAGTACCAAAAGGTAGGAGGTGAAACGAACTTATTCCCCCAACCCCTCCCTGGAAAGGCAAGAGCTTCTGCCTAACATTGATAGCTGTCGTGAATTGTTAAGGATAAAAGGAGAGTTACTAAAAGATACATAGAAGTAAATATCCTTTCTTCAAGCTTCCCAATTTGAGGGAGTTGGAAAAAGACACTTTAAGGTGCATGGTACTCCTCTACCTGATGAAAATCTAGACTTGCAAAAGGGTTATGGGACTTAATTTCTTTCCCCCATCATTTCATCTCCTCTCTCCCCATGGAAACAGATAGCTGCATCTCAGCTTAAATATAGGTAGCAGCACATATTTAACTTCTTATCCTATTTTTTTTTTTTTTTTGGTTGAATAACTTGTCCAAACTTGAGGAACTGTAGATACTCGTTGAGGCATTGAATTGGAATAGTGACCTTGACTTTAATCTATATTTTTCGGTTTATCATTAGACTTCTTGGCTGCATAACTTGTGAAACTTCACCTTCCGTACTATTTTAAATTGATATATCAATGAGAAATATTTATCTGAGTCCATGATAACCATTTTGCTGGGAATGTTGTATATTCATTGCAGATGCCATTCCATCTAACAAAGCCATGCTCTTGCAAATTGTTGTTACTATGAAGGCCATGCCATGGTACTCTGCTCTTCCGTCACTTTCTGAGTACATGGTCGAAAATGGCTGGACAAAATGTTATCCGAGAATAAGTGATGTAGGCTGGTTTGCCTACCTTGCATATCTGGCCATTTATCTTGTAATCGTGGAATTTGGGATCTATTGGGTACATAGAGAGTTGCACGACATCAAACCTCTGTATAAGTATCTTCATGCTACTCATCACATCTACAACAAACAGAATACTCTTTCTCCATTTGCTGGTAAGTTTCTATCAGAAGTTGAAGTTTTAGATTCCCCTGTGTGCATAAACTCTGCCTTTTCAGATTCGTAAGCTGACTTAGATGTTCAAGTTTTTTGAAAAGGAGCATCATGTCTGAAATGTCTAAAAGAACGAGGTGAAGGTTCAGAATGAGGTGGTGCTGGAACTGTTGACTTCAGAATAATGTTTACAGGGAGTCTTTGGCTCTATTTCTTCCTTCATAAGAAAAATAAAATGCAATATTTTCTAGTGTGAAAGAGTTTAAGTATGCCCTGTGTGCACATAATTCTCTATTTGGACGAAAATATGAAAAAATTTCCAATGACTAGCTTAGCAGGAAGAATAATATTGCCAACTCTGGCTTTTGTGGAAAGACAGTACTTATGGCAAGGGCACGATCATAGTAAAGAAAATGGTGCTTGCATGGGAAGAAGAATTAGATCTTGGGTTGTGGCACTATTTGCATATTGATGCCACGTCAAACCTTTTCTCTAAATTCACTAAATGAAATACTTATTGGCCTCCTTTGTTTGATTCAACTATTCCCTCAACCACTCATCAGCAAAAAGCCTTTCTGCTATAAATTTTCCATCCTGCCAAAAATGTAATAAATCATCTTTTGCTCAGTATATATTTCTGTAGTAGATTTCCAGCACAAGCTTATAGGGCACTGGGATGAGAGTGGACTGCACTTAATCTGTTCAATTGACATCAAACTTCTGCCATCTAATTTCCAAATCCGTTTTCTTCTTGGCCCTGGTTTCATGTTTATTTTGTTGAACTTTTTAGTTGTGTTGCTAGAATTCAGTTTACATATGCAAGCATAAACATGCTACAACCTGATTGCTGTCCCAATCACTATTTTTGGTGGTTTGAAGAGTCACTTTTTTGCATTTAGATGGCCAGTTTTTTAAATAACATTTGAAATTTATAACACATGAGGAGGATGTGCTCATTTTCGAACCATAATTTTGAGATTATCGGAAACAAAGCAATGGTGAAAAGAAACAACTGAATAACTTTTTTACCTCCTGAATTTTTTATTTTTTTGATCTGATGATTATATGATTCATTCAACAGAATTTGTCTGGCATTGGCTTTAAAAGCTTCTATGTTAATTCTCATGCTAGTTTCTCAATGGTGTAAAAAACTTTTATTCTTTGGTTTAGACATGAGACATTACATTGGCTTCCTGTTTTCCATGTTTCTTCTGGAATCTAGAGGGTAAGTGTAGCTAAATGTGGAGCAAGCAGGAGAGGCTTTCCCTTAAAACTTTAAATTTTTGTTGGTATATGTTAGATTAGCTTCATGATCCGTATGAGCAAGATTTGGGTGAAGGACAAGTTTCTTTTTTAACTAAGGACAATTCATCATTTGGTTCGACATGATTTTTGATTTGTTGTATTCCAGTCTAGGGCTCTAGGCAAGCTAAACTAAGTTGAGCCAAGCCAGGTAAGCCATCTCAGCTTGACTCGTTCAAGTTGTATCCTTTTCCAGCTTAGGTCAAAGCTCAAGTTAAGCTTTGTTCAGTACAATTGCACTTGCTTTTCCATGGAAATCCCTCTTCAGGCTAGTCCCCATTCTTGCTTTTAGTCATAGAAGAAAAAGATGCTCTCAAGTTTTAGGAAGGAATTAATATTCCTTGTTGTGGAAGGAAAGGACAAACATTCTGTAATTATATTGAAGCCACCCCTCTCTGAAGGATTTTCTCAAAAATGATGTCAAGTTAGGGAAGCATGGATAAGAAAATCCATAGCTGACCGTGACCGATTCTTTTTTCATACTGATCTTGGACTCATAAAGGACAATTCGTAATGGTAAAAGAAATGTGCAGCATGCTCTTAAGGGTCATTTAATATGCATTTGCAGTTACTAATTCTTGGTTAGTCTGAGTGGCGAATGATATTTACGGTCGATAATTTTTTTTTCGCATGAAGATTCCAAAAAGGAATAGAAGATACAAAATTGATTTTTGTCCTATTTTTAGGCATCCTCTGTTCAACGTAGAAAAAGGATGTCATACATACAATTGTCTTCATTTTGCAGTTTGGTAATTGTATATGGGATTTTCTTATCATCCAATAAGACGACTGTTTTGAGTTAGGATCTAATGGTACATTGTTTTTCCAGTTGAAAGATGGTTAATATATCCTGGCCTTGATGGGAATTACCTTTCTTCTTGCTACCGTAAATTCTAATATATGATCAATCTAGGTTAAGAGTAGCTTGCTTTCCAGTTTTCTTAGGTTCCCATGCTTGAAACACTTATATTCATGCAGCATCGGAATTTAAATGAGAACTGGATCATGTTAATTTCAGCATTTAGAGCAACTGTGCTGATCTTTGCGTTTATTGGCTCTAATTTTCAAGTGATGTATAGCACTCATTTCTTTGGACAGTTATCCTGTTGTCTAGCTGAATGAAGTAATGACTGATTTATCTTTTATTTCAGGTTTGGCTTTTCACCCGCTTGATGGGATACTGCAGGCGGTACCACATGTGATCTCCTTACTTCTTGTGCCAACCCATTTCATGACACACGTTTTGCTCTTATTCTTGGAGGGTATATGGACAGCAAACATACATGACTGCATCCATGGCAACCTATGGCCCATAATGGGTGCTGGTTACCACACTATCCATCATACTACCTACAGACATAACTATGGCCACTATACAATATGGATGGATTGGTTCTTTGGCACCCTTCGAGACCCCTTGGATGATGGATCCAAGAAGGTCATGTGATGCTGCTGTCATCGCTCCTGCTTGGTCCTTCGCCATTTGAACTTTAATGTGTTAGCTGGATGATCATGTTGGTTGGTCCACTGCCCGTAAATCATGTTGGTTATTACATTCTTTCATGTCGATGACTAGAAGGAAAAATCTAGTGATGTGGAATTTTGGGTATCAATGAAACTTTTCTGGCGTGATGTTTTGTCTCTGTTACTCCTAATTCTAGTCTACTTTTACCAGTAAGCTCTAGAAATTCTTCAATGATGAAAAACATTCCTGGATTTAAGTGAATCCTTCAATACAATTGCCACCAGAACAAATATTAGATCTTTTATGATTCTGAAGTTGTAGAAAAAACTTGTAAAGATTGAAGGGCTCCTTCTAACATCTCTTCTACTTCACCAACTGGTAGTCGACCCGAAGGATTGGTCTGAATGCGCCAAGGACCGGCTTTAATCATCTTTTTTACCTTCTCTTCTTCCTCTTCTGTGATTTCTTCAAAAGTACCAGAAAATTTGTCCTCTTCAAGCTTTTCGAATAATCCAATGTGGAAAGTGTACTTCACTTGTATGAAAAACTCCATCATCAAACATTTTTTCTTTTTCCAAGCATTCAAGACTAACATTCCACTATTGTAGACAATTTAAAAACAAATCATGTAAACGATGAACGTATGAAACCTTGGCAGCCCCTGCGGTGTATCCATTATTTCAAAGGGGAAACACATTTCTATAAACAATTATATACCTACATCATGTCAAGTATAGGAAATGTAGTCATACATTTCGAATGGGCTCCACTAAAGTGAAAAATTGCATAACACCCACACACATAAACACATATATATTTTTTAATTCTTTAGTTAATTTTTAAGTTGAATTTTTTAACACAATTCACTTCTGGGAAGAATAAACATTAACATGGACCTACAGTGATAAGGCAATCTACCTATCATAAAATACGTAAATAGTATAAATCTTAAACTTAAGAGGGAGTAAGATGAATACATATGTTAATGTTAGATATTAAACGCCCTTTACATTTAGCCTGCTTTGGGGTACATCCCCGTAGCCAATGTCCACATTTCATTAAGTTCAGAATAATATTTGTACAAGTAGTCATAGTGATGTATTATCTTTTATTATTTTTTGGTTTTTATATGTGCGTAATTAATGTACAAAATTATATGTAATTCATAAAAGGCTTTGAGACGTCCACGTCAGGGACCTCTCCTTCATGTCCCATGCTGGGGAGATGCCACAAAGCTCATACGGATATTTTGCAGTGTCTCCACTGGTTCACCGATGATAAACTGAGCGAAGAATCTCAGAACTGCAAAACCTTCATCTCTACTCTTCCCCACCCATGCCTGCAGTTTTCTTTCTTTCTGGGTTACCCTCTATTCTCAACATCTCATCCTCCTTAAACCCAAAACCTCCCGTAACCCCTCAGAGCACCCCAACCCCTCCAAAGCATGAATTCTCAGTATCCAAAAAGCAACCCCTTTTGCAATCTAATGCCGCCATCAAGATGCCCACAGCTCCATGGATGAAGGGCCCTCTTCTTCTCCAACCCCATGAAGTTGTTGACCTCTCTAAGCCCGACAACAAGAAGAGCTCAAACAATGCCCAAGTCGAGAAGGCCGATACGGCGCTGACCGAGAAAGTGGGCCTGAGGGGGAGAAGGGCGGTGGACAAGATCGTCAGAAGCGTTGAAAAGCTCTCAGATACGGAAAGTTCGGATGAACTCCAGAAGGATTCTAGGGAATTTGGATTTGGGGATTGCTTGGAACAGCTTGGGGAAGGTGAGGATTCGAGAAATGGCCGCAAAATGCCGTGGCAAAGGGACGAAGAATTCATTTTTCGGCGGACGAAGAAGGTAAAGGCGTTTACCGAAGCGGAATTGAGGCTTGACTCGGCGTTGCTTGAGAGGTTGAGGGGTGAAGCCGCTAAGATGAGGAAATGGGTGAAGCTTAAGAAAGCTGGGGTGACTCAAGGTGTAGTTGATGAGATTAGAATGGTTTGGAGGAGGGATGAGCTTGTCATGTTGAAATTTGATGTTCCTTTGTGCCGAAATATGGATAGAGCACGAGAAATTGTACAGGTGCTGTTTCTCTTGTCTAATTATTTTTTTATTTTTCTTTCATGAAGGAAAACAGTACGATGTATTTATCATTTTCTTGAATAGAATGCTTATGGGAGGCTCTGTGAAAAGAAGAGACTGATTAAAATGGCTTTATAAAATTGGTTACAGAATCCGGTAATTGGAGATTTCTGATATATTGTATAACGACTAACGTAAAAATTAAAGAAAAAAATCTATGATGATTTGGAATGGTCTTTGGAGCTTGAACACAAGCTGGAATTGAATTGCTGAAGTTGCCCAAAATTCTTTGATTTCGATGAATTACCCTCCTTGGTTGTGTACAACACGAACATGTGCTTTGTTTATTTAGATATTTACACACGCGCACACACAAACATATTAATCTTATTATTATTGTGTAATCTTATCTCTTTTGTTAAAACATATGCTTATATTAGTAGATTGATGATGTGCTTTTCATGAGTAGGCAAATAATTAGACTCAGTTGGATTGCTGATACTTATTCTTGTTGTAGGTTTTGACTATTGAGATTGATATATTTTTCAGTTTTTCTGTGTTAAGATGTCAAAGTTTTGGATGAAGTTTTTTTATCTCAAATAAATTTAGATACTGCTGAGAACAGTTTCAAGGTAGGTTGAAATTTCTAGCTTCTTTTGTCATGCTCCTACCTCATTTAGGTTTCATCATTGTATAGTTTTTGATTCTTTTTCACTGTTTCTGATGGTTTCTCTTGTAATTCTTTTCTCAAAAACAGATCAAGACTGGAGGCCTGGTTGTCTGGAGTAAGAAAAATGCACTTGTAGTCTATCGAGGATGCAAGCATCAGTCCTCTCTGAATGAATTTTTAAAGACGCCAGCAGGGTTTGCTGGCAGTCAAAAAGTCCCTTATTATGATATTGGTCTCCTGAAACATGAAAAAGACTCAGAGATTTTCCGACTTAGGTCCACTGGAAATGGTTTAGATGAAAGGACCTGCAGAAAGGAGAATGAGGGGAAGCCTTTACCAAGTGGAATCTTTTTACAAAAGGATTTAAATAGCCAACCCGTAAGTGGATCTCTTTATGACAGGGAAATGGAAAGATTATTGGACGGCTTGGGACCCCGTTACATTGACTGGTGGATGCACAAGCCTTTGCCCGTAGATGCGGACTTACTACCTGAAGTGGTTCCAGGATTTACATCTCCTTTCAGACTTTGCCCACCACATACTAGAGCAAAGCTGACAGATGATGAATTTACATACTTGAGGAAGCTTGCTCAATCTTTACCTACTCATTTTGTCCTTGGTATTACCTTGCGTACTGTCATATTCATTTCTGCTCGAGACATATTATATTCATGGAACATATCATTCTATGATTTGGTATCTAGCTAGTGAAGAAACTAGCAACAGGGGAAGTGGTAATGCACTCATTGGATAAGGGGAAAAAGAAGAACGAAAAAATAAAGAACAAAGTAGGGAAAGTATACCTTTCATTAAGTCCTTGAAAACATTGCATGAGATTAATCATCAAGCCCCATGTTTCATATGGTTTACCTTATAGTGAATACAATTTTATTATTTATCAATTAATCTCATCACCATTCATTTAGGATGAAAATTTGATTGAGGATACAACTATTACTTCATAAGAGAAAACAGTTTTTGGCGATTATTTTTCTTGTTTTGTTGTGTTTCTGTATAGTGATTGCTAATACTGTTACAATCTCAAAACTGTTATGACAATAAATTTTTGGAAACACTAAAGATCATTGGGCATTCCTTTGCGATATAAGATCTAAAGTGGGCTGGTATCTTACTACATTTGAAGAAACAGAAATAATATTGAATTTGGCTTTCACATGAAGTTCAAATTATTGTTATTATGTCTGGTAAAGTAAGTCAATATGGTACTTTTAAGAGTCAGCTGTACGGATCAAATGTGTCCAGTGATACGAACAACCTACAGGTTTATCTAGAATACTTGATGCCTGATCCTTGTAAAATATTTTTTAATTGTACGTACATGTGGATTTTTCTTCAAAACCTTTTGATATAACCGGTTCTTTTGGAAGTCTTGTGAGATCCTATTAAGTCACTGATTTGGTTTAGATGCCTTCTGAATATTTCAACTGTTTCTGAGTGGTAGATTTTTATTTACCATCAAGAACCTTCCAAGGGTACCGATTGTCATGTTTTGGTATTCAGTGTATCAAATGAGTTAAGTAATCTCTCATTTGTGCATTAGAGATGAAAACATCTTAACTAGTGTGAGGCAAAATTTTGAGCATGCGCTATGCAAGTGTCCATGCTATTCAATGTGTTCACCCTTAAATTTAGTGCTATTGAGGAGTCCAGATTCAGGGCTAAGAATGTAATAAGGGTACAACAGCCAACTGACATGTGAGTGCCACTTAATGAGACGCTTGGATTCATCTTTATCTCTCAAGATTCCTCGGACTTTGTTGTTGACATTCCAGAAGTGTACACTGGAACATTCATGTCATACTTGCAGACTAAGTGAGGTTTTACCTGTCCATGCCATAAACAACTCGACTCTTTTGTAATTATTATATGATATATTAATTGCAACAACCATCACTGGAAAGTTTTGTCTTCGCAAATAATAGTGACATAATAATGTCTTGAAGAAGTCAGAGAATGATCATGTTGGGTCTATTTAAGGCGCAGAATTTTGAATTCTTCTTATGACTCTGGGCCACGTTAAGTTGTGCATGTGCTTCTCTGTCTAATCAAGAGTTTAATTCTGGTATTACTTTGATTTTTAAAGGGAGAAACAGAAAACTTCAAGGCTTAGCTGCAGCCATCTTAAAACTCTGGGAGAAAAGCCTAATCGTGAAGATTGCTGTGAAGTGGGGAATCCCAAATACAAACAATGAGCAAATGGCATATGAACTTAAGGCAAGTTCTATGTAACGGGCTTCTAGACTCTGTATTGGTTAAGTCTATGATATGTAGATTTTTTTCAGTCTCTAGTATAAAAAGGCGAAGTCTGCCTGTCTTAGTCATTGGCAGGCTTCCATAAATGTCATCTTCAGGTGACAGTGGGAGCATATTAATGTCACCATTTGAGGCAAACTGGCCTACCTAATGATCTCCATTTTATGAATAACATTCCCTTCCAGGCACCATTACTACTGATTCATTATTTTGGTGCTTAAATCACCACAGTTTTGCTGCAAACATGATGCGACACTACTAGAATAATTCTAGAGTGATCCAAGCACACGAACACCTTTTATAGATAGGCTGTTAGATATGAATTTGGAAATTTGGATTCTAAAGGATCATGGTTTAAGATGTTATCCATTGAAAGTTAAAAAAAGAAACCGTGCTTGCCTATGCACCCAGATCCATAATCTATGTTTTGTGATCTTAACTCTCTATGCCTGCCTATATATCTGTCCATGGACAATATGAATTTGAACATTGAATGTATTGCAGAATCTTACAGGAGGAGTTCTTCTGCTTCGTAATAAGTTCCTCGTAATATTTTATAGAGGTAAGGACTTTCTTCCTGGCAGAATTGCAAATTTAGTAGCGGAAAGGGAAACTGAACTCAGAAGATGCCTACTTCATGAGGAAGCTGCACGGCTGAAAGCAGCTGAAACTATTTGTGTGGATAATGGATTGGTGGAAAGCACTATCACATCTGGAACTTTAATAGAATCCCAGTACATCGAAACAGAGTTCAGGGATCTAAAAAGGAAAAATACAGAGACTGATATCAAATTGGAAGCTGAAAAGAAAAGATTAGAGAGGGAGCTAAGACAGCAAGAACGCAAGCTTTTTATTGTAAGTGTAAATTGTGGGTTTTATTTCCGTACTATCTTAATTCATTCCACTCTGCTTGTGAAAGATTCATTGTGGATTTGGCAGCTTAATTCAAAGATAGAGAAGTCAATGAAGGAGTTATCAAAGTTGAATGGAGCATGGGCACCTGCTGAGCAAGAGGCAGACCGGGAAATGATAACTGAAGAGGAGCGAAGATGTTTCCAGAAGATGGGGCTGAAGATGGATAGTTTTTTAGTGCTTGGTAATCTAAGACTTACTTGTCTAGCTTCATAATTGCTGCATCCTCTATTCTTTGTTCTACATTGAAGTTAGTATTCTCGTTAAGTACTTTGAGTTCTAAACTACTGATTGGTCCAGCATCGATATTGGAAATTGGTTTTCTTATTATGATTAGAGTTGCCTATTGCATGATGATACGACATTACATGATAATGAATTGTCTAGAAACTTTGTTCTCACAATTAAAAATAATTCAACTTTCTTTTGTTTCTGCCTAAGCATGCTGCATCCTCTTCTTTTGTTTGTATGCTCAGTTATAGTGTTAGATGACAGAAACGTTTTCCAGACTGTGTGTTTACATATTGATGAGTAGATCCTTGAGCTCTTCCTGCATGTTGTTACTGATACATAAAATAGTCACCTTGTAAGAACTAGAGTCATGATTCCAAACCCAGTAATCACTGCTATAGATAGTGTACTACTGGTCACGTGGATCCTCTCTTCTAGGGACCTTCTACTTCAAAAAGAGATACTTTGACTATCTGCAGATGGTTGTCACAGAAGGTTGGGGCAGTGCAACACACATGGCAAAGCCTATAATTCTCCACTGACTTCTTAGGTGCAAGTTCCTTTACCTTTGAGTTGTCTCTGTCATAGGATAAATATGAGGACCAGCCTCCTGTTTGAGAGTTAACATTTTCTAGGTTTGAAGTAAGGTAGATACCGTTATCATAATAGCATTTCTTCAAAATCAGCCAGGGGAATCATTTTGTTAAAAAAATAAAAGAATAAAAATCTAGAAGCTGTTTAGCCTCTTTGGTGATCTTTTACTATATTTTTCTTGCACTAGGATTTGGTCCAATCTTGCATATGCTAGTGCTTGTTGACAAATTTAAGCTATTCGCTCAGTTTGACATTTTCACAAAGAAAATTGAATATGCTAGTGCTTGTTGACAAATTTAAGCTATTCGCTCAGTTTGACATTTTAACAAAGCAAATTGAGATGAAAAGTACTACTTAACTGCCATTGAGTAGCTTCAGGGACCTTTTTTTCTTGAAGTAACAAACGGGCAAAAGAATCCTGTGTGGAGTAGCAAGAAAGGGCAGTTTTAGTTGTTCCCAACTGTAGTTAAAGTTGTTTTTCCACTCACTCCTCATTTTTTTCATTAACGTTGCTTCAGGTAGGCGTGGTGTCTTTGATGGTGTAATAGAAGGCCTGCATCAACACTGGAAGTACAGAGAAGTAGTCAAGGTGATCACGAAGCAGAGATTGCTTCATCAGGTCATTTATACTGCTAAAATGCTTGAAGCAGAAAGTGGTGGTATCCTAGTTTCAGTGAACAAGCTAAAAGATGGTTATGCTATAATTATTTACCGGGGGAAGAACTACAGACGGCCTTTAAAACTAGTACCTGATAATCTTCTAAGTAAGAGGGAAGCATTACATAGATCCGTTGAAATGCAAAGAGTTGGAGTAAGTGGAGTTCTTTGTTTTGTCACTACTTCTCCTTCTCCTTATTCTTTGAGTGCTTTTGCTGATTCTTTTTTGTTTGTCATGTGGTTAATGACTGATTCAGACTACTTTTTTATTCTTTCTTTTTTTCATTTTTTCTTTGGTGGGGGTGGTCTCAGTCGTTGCGGTTTTTTCGCTTACCAGAGACAGCAGGCAATCACAGATTTGAAACGCAAATTGGTAAACTTGATAGTTAATCCTTTACTTTTATCTAACGAAAGTATATGATGAGCTTTGCAACATCAAAAATGATGCAAACTTTCTATTCTTTTTTTTTTTTTCAATGCATTAATATCAATGGATTTATAACTTTTGTTATTTACTCCAACATACAACATTTGTTCATTGACTGTTGAATTGGTGAACACTACAGCGAGGATCATGGGATCACTTTTCAGCTAATGACTTTGCAGGCAGATCTGCAGGTGAGCAAACGTGAATTTTCACAAACCACGGGTGAGATTTAGCATGCCATATTTCCTCTTACACGTTCAGCATATTTGAGAGAGGATGGACGAAGGTTTGCCATTGGACGGAAGCTCTCTATCTGCCAGCGACTAAATTACTTTGCAAGTAAGACCTCAGCCTGAACTCAATTATTTCTTCAGAGATGTCTCTCAGTCAGCTACTCGATATCCTTATGACATAAGAATTTATGAAACATGAGAATTCCGGAAGTTTGGTTTTGCAACACTGCACAAGTGAAAACTTTATTATACTTAGTTTCCCATCCTGGATAGGTTGCTGTCCTTGCTAAATAATCAAGTTTGGCATAACTTTTTTATGCTAAATAACAAGGGATAACTTTGTTATACTGCGAACCTTGACAGTACATCCTTTCCCTTCTGCCCTCAATCAAGTTTGGCATGAATTACTGCGTGGAAACATATAGCTACCATCCCAAGTTTCAATTGGCCAGCAAGATTAAACCTAGTGATGGTTTGTTAAGAAAATAAGTCTCTTTTAACATGGTTACCTTTCAATTGGTCTTAGACTTCAACTATGATGGATAGACATACATATCTAAATTCGAAACATCCAAAGGGACCAATGTAAAAACTTTAATTTATCTGTCAAAAACATTTTTGATACCCCAAATATTTTACAAAAAGTCTTGTCTCTGTGACCTTCTTCCTTTTAGTTCCTTCACATTTTTACTTCTAAAACCTGTCCTATACAAGAGTATTGATCAAATGAAGCCAATAAGACAAGAGAAAATGTCCTATTTGGATAGAGTTATTTAGTTGCAATAGAGTTATCTTTATGAGCAACTCTAACAAACAAAAGTGGATTTTCTTAATTTTAAGGAGAATATCTAGGTATTTGTACGTAGAAATCACTTTACTGCAATATGATACTAGTGATTTTGGGAATTCTTTAAATTTTTTGAGGATTATATGATATAAAGTTTAATCATAGTGTTATGTCAGACTTAAGAGTTATTTCCTGTTATTTTTTTACACAATCATCTTTAATAAACTTCAAGTGTAAGTGATTTTTTGAGATGAAATTGCATTTGTGTACATGATTCAAAAAAATTTCCAGTATACCATTGTAACTGAAATTTCTCATTGTTTAGTATTATTACCATGTTATACATAACCAACTATACATATGAACAAATTGTTTTACTTAACTACCATTAAGTAAACTAATAGATCATTATGATCAATGACATGTGTGTCTTTTGCTCATAGTCCTAAAAATGATAAAGCTTCTTGTCCGTGCATTCTCATTTGCTTTGTACAGCCACTTTCTTCTTTCTTTCTGGAGACCTCCAACCATTGCTACACACTACTGTAGGCTCGATCCTTCAGCATGGCTGGAATTTTCAGGTAGTACTTGATTCCTCAGAGTACCTCCCTTGCCCTCTTTGCACTTCCACGACCCTTGGCTCTCAGCTGTTGCTGCCATCGGTCTGGTCTTTCAGGCTCTAGTTGTACTCCTCTACCATGAACTTTCCTAACTCCTGCACCTTCTCGTTCAGTTTCATGTCTCTTATCTCTGAGAACATCCTCCTTTACCTTCTCGTTTGATTTCATGTATCTATCTCCATCCTTCCTCCCTCCATTCAGCCATAAGTGTATACTGAGACAAAGAGGAAGGAGATGAGGAAATATGTTGCGAATGTCACTGCTGAGACAAAGTGATGTGTGGGGTTTTTATTCTTGCTTTCTGTATCTGTCTTGGGGCCGTGGAATATCACCTGGGCTTTGCTGCCTGTCTTTGTTGCCACTGACAGTGGTTAAAAGAGTGATTTTGCATTCCATTACAAATCCTTTTTAGGTGACAGTCGGTTTATGATTTGCACTCCATTACAAATACTTTTTAGGAGATGGTTGGTTTATGTTTTGGTGTTGATATTCATGTGTCCTGTTCAAGAAATTGCCAAAACGAGTGAACTTTCTTTCGCTTGTGTTTTCTCTATACTCTGCTGTTGAGTACTGAATTATTTTTGTCTTCTGTGACAGTGGAGGGCTGTTCTGTCTCCCAGCAATTTTGGTTCTTCGCAAAAAGTGGACACGGTAATTTCCTGTCCCTTTGGGAAGTTCAAAATTTTTTGTGGCTTGGACCTCTTCCATCAGAATTTAGGTTTACTCTTCTTCTGTCTTCAACTTATATTATGCTTTTCTAGTGTCATTTTGGCGTTATGATTTTGTTCTAGAATTTGATTCTTGATTAACAGAACTGATTTATGAAACTTGATCTGGGTTTTGTCTAACCAACCTGAGCCATTCAGGTCTATAGGCTTTTTTTTTTGCATTTCCTAATTATTAATTTTATATGTAAAAATATTTGATTTCTTGTCATAGTTAATGTAATGATATTAATCTTTCAAATATATCAAATAAAGGCATGAAGCTTTATCAGTATGAGATATTTTGAAGGCCTTCATGACTTCTATCGGTTGAAAAAAGAGATCCATATTTAGTTTCAAAGTAAACATTTCTATTATGGGATTCAAATTGAAGTAAAAATCAATTAGAAAAGAAGCAACTACTGTTGTGTTTCCCAATCAAGGCTTTGAATTTCGTAATTAGGTTTCAATCTTGTCACATTTCTTTGGATTGCCATTTGCAATTTTTGTGTTTTTATTCATCAGAAAATACTTGTATGGGACTGAAATTGTAAGGGAAATATAACTAGAAAAGAAAGAAGAAACCACCTCTGGTGTTCCTCAATAAAGGCTTGGAACTTGCGATTAGGTTTCAGCCATTACATATGTGGTTCTTTGCTATTGTCTTTTTCTTACTCTGCTATTTCTGGTTATTGCTTTATATTTGTTGATACACAAATACATGCTTGTGTACACATTTTTGAACTTATATATCTCTAAAATCTTGAAGTTGCTCTGTGAAAGTAAATCTTGAAGTTACTCTGTCGTCATTTTGCTGTTTCACTGAAACGGAGAAGTTCGTTTACTGTTTTGCTGCATACTTGAGGAAGATGATAAAGAGGTGGTCTTCAGGAGTCGCAAGGACCATTTCCGCTTAGGTCTTCAGATCCTTGATGCTTACCTTGCGATGGTCTTCAATTTCCGTTGTTTGTACGGTGTTGAATTTGATATGTCCCCAGTCTTTTGAACAAATATTGCAATTTATGGATGTAACCATTCAGGCTTCTGCAACCGCTAGGATGTGAAAAGAACTCAACATGTATCACCTCTCTATACGTACTTTTGAATACATACAGCTGTTGACTTTAGATAAGGATTTCTAAATTGTAAGATAGAAAATACATCCTGGAAACTATACAGGTATTCTTACTTGTATGGGCACTTCCGTCGGATTAATCAATGAACTTGTGTTTAAGTTGTATCTTAAACAGAAAATCAGTCTATGTTATACAGGGTGCAAATTCAATGGATGGAGGTGATTGAATGTTGTAGTGATGTAGAATTTTATATGCGTTTAAAATGCTATTATATAAAACAAGTAAATGGATGGATAGGGATCTGTTCTGCCCTGGTGAAAGAGCCAGATTCTTTCTTCCAGGACACTCTTCCTTCCTATTAAGAATTCTTACCACCTTATTAGCAATAAAACCAGTTTCTTCTACGAAATTTTAGCTGTGTTGCAAGGATATCTATTGTCATTGAAAAAAGAAAATTGGTGATTACTCTTTTTGTCCTATCTTCAAAGCTTTCATCAAGACGATTGCATCTTTTTAAGAAATAATGGATTTCTATTATCATGAAGTAAGAAGAATTTTAAGGGGATTGCTTAGTGAATCCAAGAAAGGCTTTGGACAAAACTGCAAGGATCGAAGGGTCCCTTTTAACGTCTCTGTCACCCTTCCAATTAATGGCCGATCTGAAGGACTAGTTTTAGTACCCAAAGACTGACCATTGTCATTCTTCACAAAATGTCTCCTTTCTCCTCTTCTTTTATTTCTCCAGAAGTATAAAAAAATTCTACCCCCTCGTATAAACCCATTGTGGAAACTACATTTCAGTAGGAAAGCTTCTTCATCTGGTAATTTTGTACCAGCAAACAAGTTCTATGAACTTTCTCCTTTTTGAGAGAAGAACATCGTCTTCTTGTCGATCAACTAAGTCACAAAGAGAAATTAATCGCAAAAGAAATGCACATATGTCTTACAATCTCATAACAAAGCCAAACGCAACATGCAAATCATGCTTCGCCATTATTCCGCGACCAGGAAAACATTACAGGTAGGAAGCAGAAAACAGAGCAGAGAATTCAAAGCCAGTCACTCAGTCAACAGTCGGGATGGCACCACAAAATGCAGTGGTGACCCACTGAACCGCAATGGCCGACGTAGGTTTGGTAGGTTGACGCACTGGAACGATTTGTTGCAGTTTGCATCTTCCTCGTTGCTAGCCAGGAAGAGGTTGGTACGGAACTCAAGATGAATGTTGCGAGGATGAAGAAAGCAGACGATAGTCTGCCTGAACGTATAGTACACAATTGGAGAAAGACCAAGAAGCAATGGAAAATGCCATTGGATAGTTATGCAGCACTCCGTTGGCAAATTTGAAGAAAGCGGATGAAGATCATGAGAGGACGGTGGAAACGCAGTTAAAGCAAAAAGGAACTTGAAGCCTGCATAGACGTTTTGAGTGCGGGGTAGGAAAAAGAGTTCGAAGGAAAGCGCGTTGTTCATGAAAATCAGGAGTCACTGACCTAGAGTAAGACCAACACCCGGTAACTAAGAGGAAATTTTGTTGCCCTTCACATACTTTCCTATTCCCAAACAAACAAACGAAAGAGAGGCAGAGCATAATTGGTTTTGGAATTAAGTTACATTCCATGTTTTATCACTGGCATTCATTATAACTTGCCACCTCAAAATCCATAACTTTAATGCTGGCCAAAGTATTATTGCCAGTCATACGGTAAAAAGGTATCGTGCGAGACCTTATTCTTGAAGCACGAGGCAGGAAGCAACATTATATCTTTTGCAGACCTGCTGCCTTCATTTTAAACAGAAGTTGATCCCCAAACCATTTTGTTCCAGAAATAATAAATCTAATTGTCATGAAACATCTTGGCTTAACAAAGCGTCAACCCTACCTCAATAAGAGTCCATCTATTTCTAACAAATTTCTCCTACATCTCCTTCGAATACAAAAGCAAGCACAACTAGGTTATTCACAATTTTCAAATCCTATCATACGATTGCTTCATTTTGACTGTGGCGCTTTTATGATTATGAAGTTGCAGAAGAATCTTGAGGTGACCGAGGAGGTGAATACAAGAAAGGCTTTGGAGGAAATTGTAAGGATTGAAGTGTCCCTTCCAACATCTCAATCACCTTCCCAATTGATGGTCGATCAGAAGGATTAGTTTGAATACACCAAAGACCAACCATTATCATCTTCTTTATCACATCTTCTTCTTCTTCTTCTTCTATCCCTTCTCCAAATGTATCAAGAGTTTTGCCCTTTTCAAGCTTTGTATAGATCCAATGTGAAAAATCTCTTTCACTAGAATAAGAGACTTCACCATCAAAATTTTTTCTTCCCCCAATCATTTCAAGAATCAACATTCCATAACTATAGACATCAGACTTATGAGAGACTACACCAAAATTCCGACTAAATACCTCTGGTGCAATATATCCTATAGTTCCTCTCATATTTGTCATCGACACAATACTCTCTTTTTTTTCTGCATAGTTTAGCAAGGCCAAAATCAGATATTTTTGGACACAAATCTTCATCCAATAATATATTATGAGGTTTTATATCAAAATGTAGAATCCTTGTCCTACAACCACGGTGTAAATACTCTAGTCCTCGAGCAATGCCGATTGCAATTTGAAACATGGTCTTCTCATCCAAGTGACAAGTTGCAAGTGAAGAGCTTTTATTGTATATAAATTGATCAAGAGATCCATTAGCCATAAACTCATAGATTAGAGCTCTACTATTCCTCTCATAGCAAAAACCCACAAGATTAACTATATTAACATGTGATGTTCTACTAATGCTAGCCACTTCATTGATAAAATCTTCTCCATTACCTTTAGACTCGTTCAAGATTTTCACTGCCACTAAACGCCCATCAAGTAACTTTCCTTTGTACACAGTACCATATCCTCCTTGTCCTAGTTTATTTTTGAATGAATTGGTTAATTTTTTCACTTTTGAATAAGTATATCGCTTTGGAACCATTGATCCAAAATTTTTCATGATTTCCTCGTCATTGAATGGATAATTCCTTGTACCTCTTTCCCAGCAAACCATTTTGTTTCTTGACAACTCTCTTAATGGTGTAGATAATCACAAAAGAGATTAGGACAATCCCGAGGACAGCTGAGGCAATGGCTGCATGCGAAGGATAGTTTAAGTCATGTATTCTTCAAAGCATGTAGAAACGAAAGAAATAGATAATATATTGCAAGAATGACACATTCACTAAAGACATACATGAAAATAGGGGCAACAAAGAAAGAAACTTAAATTTATATGATTGTCTTACCGATTGTCTTACCGATTGCTAGATGCTTGCGCTTCGAATGTCGTCCTGCAACAAGAACATAAAGTTATTTACTTCTTTATTTGGAGAAATCCTTTTTTCTGTTCCACTTGCATGATGATAATGTCATATAAAAAAAATCAATGTTTTTATACTTTAGGGCAACAAAGAAAGGAGTTGGAAAATTTTGGGTTGGGTCTGCTGAGACAAAAGTAATAAATCCAAAAGCAAACTAAAAATTCATTATGAAAATTATGTATATTATTTGTTATGCATTGATAAAGATAATATAAAATTTTCAAATCAGGCATACAAAAAACAGAAAAGAAAAGAAAGCAATATTCAAAATTATGAAGTTAGAAATCTGTACCGGTTTTTGGTTGTGGCGCGATAGATGGAAGTGAACTTGGGGTTGGGGTGTCAGCTGAAACAAAAAGAATAAATCCAAAAAAGCAAAGAAAAAAATTCATTATGCAATGGTATTGTTGAGCATAGATAAGAAAAAATTAAAATTTTCACATAATCAAGCATATAAAAAACAGAAAAGAAAACTCAAGAAAGGAATATTTAGAATTGTGAAGTTAAAAATCTGTACCCAATGGTGATGGTGAGATAAACGATGGTTGTGGACTTGGGGTTGGGGAGTCTGCTGAAATAGAAAGAATTAATCCAGAAAAAGCAAAGAAATTTGAATTGCACTAATTTTTATTATTGTTGTGCATACATAGGAAAACTATAAAAGAAAAAAAGCAAGAACAAAATTGAGGAAAGAACGGAGCCATTAAAATTTTATATATAGCTGTAATTATACATTAATAATTCATGTTCACGTCTCATAATTTAATGAATTATCTTTGTTGTCCACAATTTTAGGGGCCAAATAATGGATGAGCCAAGCCTGGGGGATGAACTGAATCATTACCACAAGCTGAAGAAGACAGCTGTCGTTCTGCAACAAGAATATGAGAATTGATTAGAAGTCTTTATAAGGAGATAATAATACGACTTGCATGCACCAAACAAGCATTATTAATTCTCATAACGGGACTTTCAGAATAAGCATTATTAATTCTCAATTACTAACATTTTTTTTTTCATAAATATAATATTAATGAACCCAATCTTTTCTTTAAAAAAAAAAAAAAGAGTTATCATGACAAAAGAATTACGGAAACTTTTTTTTTTTTTTTTTTAAAGTCATTATATTAAGTTCTTTGGATTCTCACACAACAGCCGTGATGATCGCAGCTGATACTGTGAAACTAGCATGTTTTTCAATAAATTGATTTAAAAGTGAAATATTTAATATTAAAAAGAAATAGAAAATATAGGTTTAATTAAGACTATCCCATACTAAGTATTTAGTTTAATTAGAAGTAAGCGCTGCTTGAGACAACTTAAACACGAAATAAGTGTATAAATGTGCGTCTAAAAAAGGAAAAAACACATGAGAAATATCCATGTCATCATGTACTCCCCACGCCCCTCCACGCTTCCAGAAACATTCTTTTTTTGTTTTGGTTTATGGTTTGGTCCTTGCTGTCGAAGTTTGGTGATTTTTGAGCCCTAATTTAGAAGTTGGGTCAGTTCTTGGGTGGTAATTAATCGAATAACAACGCGATGCAAATACGCCTACAATTTAGAAACAAGGCCATGAGTATGCAACAGATCCCGACGAACCAAAAAAGCATAACGAGATAAAAAAGAGAGCAGAAATTTCATACCATAGGGACGGTTGTAACCGCCGCCTTCACACAATAGCCGGGATGATCGCACCCCATACTGTGGAGGTAGCACTTTGAACCGCAATAGCAGATGTTGGGCTTGGATGTTGAGGAACTGGGAGGGTTTGTTTTCGTTTACATAGTGCTCGTTGCCGGCGCAGAAAGAAGGTGGTATGGAAATCAAGATGAAAGATGTGAATATGAAGAAGTAACAGGAGGATAGTCTGCTCCAATGCATGCTTCAGAACTGGAGTAAGATCGAGAGAAGTCGGGAATGCCACTGAATACTGATGCTATGCATCTCTTAATACGCATTTTGAGTGAGTTAATGATGACCATAGGAGGAAATGCGGCCGAAGCAACAAAGAACTTAAGCCCATAAGCTTTTGCTACCACTTTTTGACTCTAAGAGCGAGCAAAGGAAAGCGCGGTGGCCGTGTGAAGAAGGATTCACTGATCCGACATGAAAGCCACGCGTTATCAAAATCAAGTTTTTGCCCAAGTCAAGCGCTGTTTACTTGCTTTTCCACTCCCCAACAACTGGAATTATGTCGTGCGGGGTCCTATGGCAACACTTTAATCCCACTCAAAGATTCTGCTGTCCAAGTCCTAAGGTGTTTCAAATTCATCCATTTCTCTAACCGGCTACAGTTGCACCGCGTCCAACTCTGTCCAGTTCTACAAAGAGGACAAATCTGGTGTTCAACACCTCGAGGAAACACGGAAGATCTGTCGATTTCAATGACAAAGAAAGTGCCGCGGCCAAAGTGCTGACCAAAGAAGTATTGGAAAGCTGGAATAAATCTCATTTTTGGCAACATCCAGAGTCCATTACGAGGCTCCATCAAGTTTTGAGCTACTGCAAAAGGGAACCCTCGGTTAAAAATCTGCCTGTTCGAAAAATCGAAATCTTGGGTTGGAACTTCAAGGGCAGCCAGAAAGAAGGAACTACCACGAAAGCAAAAATCCACCTCCACTTAACCACAAGGGCTCAAGCCTTTCCTTGCAAAGATCCCAAGGCTGCTTCCCTGGGACCAATCCACAACTTCATCAGCAGTTCCCTGAATATGGAACATAAAATGTTCATTGTCAGGTCCTGTATGAAAATTGTGAGATAGGAAGTAGCATTTCAGGTTGTTTTAATAGAATGGCCAAGAAGGTAAATGCAACATGATCCTTTGGGGAAGCATAGTCACATTAAAACAGCTACCTCGGCCTGACCCAACCCAACCCAACCCAATAACAAAGTGATAAAAGATTGAAGACAAAATAAAATCAAAATCCTTCGTACTTTGTATAAGTTAAACAACGATTCCACCAAATATACTTGATACATCCGTGAAAACATTCGGCAGATGCACTTGAACTTGAATCACAATTGTTGTGGCAGAAGAAAACTGTTCTCGTAAGGTTCGTCTGCAGTTCAAGAGGAAAGTCTTCCATCCTAATGTCAAATATCTCCTAAAGTTCTTTTATATTCCATCTCTTGAAACACTAGGCAAATGAAATTTTTTCAATTTTATCTCTAAATTCCTTATCTGAATAATGAGTCATTTTGCCAAGAAAAAAAGGGTTCACTTATCACAGTGCGAACAACTGGATGGTCCATTAACTTAAGCGCACAAATACAGAGGAAAAGAGAAAAGGTGATAAAGGTGGTTAAGACAAACAGCCAGATGAGAGAAATGGTGTCAAAGTAAATATTACTTGCATGTATAACAACAACAGGACAGCTCACCATTCCAATTTTGTCAATATTATGAAAAGGAAAAATGGAAAAAAAATAAAATTCAGAGGCCACCTAACAAAAGAAACTAAAATGTGCACTAGAATTTAGAATATGAAACTACCCTAAAAGTATCAAACCAGTACGTCCGCTTAATTCTAGAGTGATCCAACCACACGAACACCTTTTACAGATAGGCAGTTAGATATGAATTTGGAAATTTGGATTCTGAAGGATCATGGTCTAAGATGTTATCCATTGAAAGTGAAACCATGCTTGCCTATGCACCCAGATCCATAACCTATGTTTTGTAATCTTAACTCTCTATGCCTGCCTGTATATCTGTCCATGGACAATATCAATTTGAACATTGAATATATTGCAGAATCTTACAGGAGGAGTTCTTCTGCTACGTAATAAGTTCCTCATAATATTTTATAGAGGTAAGGACTTTCTTCCTGGCAGAATTGCAGATTTAGTAGCGGAAGGGGAAACTGAACTCAAAAGATGACAACTTCATGACGAAGCTGCACGGCTGAAAGCAGCTGAAGCTATTTGTGTGGATAATAGATTGGTGGAAAGCACTATGACATCTGGAACTTTATTAGAATCCCAGTACATCGAAACAGAGTTCAGGGATCTAAAAAGGAAAAATACAGAGACTGATATCAAATTGGAAGCTGAAAAGAAAGGATTAGAGAGGGAGCTAAGACAGCAAGAACGCAAGCTTTTTATTGTAAGTGTAAATTATGGGTTTTTATTTCCCTAGTGTCTTAATTCATTCCACTCTGCTTGTGAAAGATCCACTGTGGAATTGGCAGCTTAATTCAAAGATAGAGAAGTCAATGAAGGAATTATCAAAGTTGAATGGAGCATGGGCACCTGCTGAGCAAGAGGCAGACCGGGAAATGATAACTGAAGAGGAGTGAAGATGTTTCCAGAAGATGGGCTGAAGATGGATAGTTTTTCAGTGCTTGGTAATCTAAGACTTACCTGTCTAGCTTCATAATTGCTGCATCCTCTATTCTTTGTTCTACATTGAAGTTAGTATTCTCGTTAAGTACTTTGAGTTTTAAACTACTGATTGGTCCAGCATCGACACTGGAAATTGGTTTTCTTATTATGATTAGAGTTGCCTATTGCATGATGATTCGACATTACGTGATAATGAATTGTCTAGAAACTTTGTTCTCACAATTAAAAATAATTCAACTTTCTTTGGTTTCTGCCTAAGCATGCTGCATCCTCTTCTTTTGTTTGTATGCTCACTTAGAGTGTTAGATGACAGAAACGTGTTCCAGACTGTGTTTACATGTTGATAAGTAGATCCTTGAGCTCTTCCTGCATGTTGTTACTGATGCGTAAAAAAGTCACCTTGTAAGATCTGAAGCCATGATTCCAAACCCAGTAATGACAGCTATAGATAGTGTACTACTGGTCACGTGGATCCTCTCTTCTAGGGACCTTCTACTTCAAAAAGAGATATTTTGACTATCCGCAGGTGGCTGGGGCAGTGCAACACAAATGGCAAAGCCCTTCAATTCTCCACTAACTTCTTAGATGCAAGTTCCTTTACCTTTTAGCTATCTATGTCATAGAATAAATATGAGGATCAGCCTCTTGTTTTAAAGTTAACATTTTCTAGGTTTGGAGTAAATTAGATACTGTTATCATAACAGCATTTCTTCAAAATCAGCTAGGGGAATCATTTTGTTAAAAAAAAAAAAGTAAAAAATCTAGAAGCTGTTTAGCCTCTTTGGTGATCTTTTACTATATTTTCTTGCATTAGGATTTGGTCCAATCTTGCATATGCTAGTGCTTTTTGACAAATTTAAGCTATTCGCTCAGTTTGACATTTTAACAAAGAAACTTGAGATGAAAAGTACAACTTAACTGCCATCGAGTAGCTTCAGGGACATTTTTTTCTTGAACTAACAAACGGGCAAAAGAATCCTGTGTGGATTAGGAAGAAAAGGCAGTTTTAGTTGTTCCCAACTGCAGTTAAAGTTGTTTTTTCCACTCACTCCTCATTTTTTTCATTTGACGTTGCCTTCAGGTAGGCGTAGTGTCTTTAATGGTGTAATAGAAGGCCTGCATCAACAATGGAAGTGCAGAGAAGTAGTCAAGGTGATCACGAAGCAGAGATTGCTTCATCAGGTCATTTATACTGCTAAAATGCTTGAAGCAGAAAGTGGTGGTATCCTAGTTTCAGTGAACAAGCTAAAAGATGGTCATGCTATAATTATTTACCGGGGGAAGAACTACAGACGGCCTCTAAAACTAGTACCTGATAATCTTCTAAGTAAGAGGGAAGCATTACATAGATCCGTTGAAATGCAAAGAGTTGGAGTAAGTGGAGTTCTTTGTTTTGTCACTACTTCTCCGTCTCCTTGTTCTTTGAGTGTTTTTGCTGTTTCTTTTTTGTTTGTCATGTGGTTAATGACTGATTCAGACTACTTTTTTATTCTTTCTTTTTTTCAATTTTTCTTTGGTGGGGGTGGTCTCAGTCCTTGCGGTTTTTCGCTTACCAAAGACAGCAGGCAATCACAGATTTGAAACACAAATTGGTAAACTCGATAGTTAATCCTATACTTTTATCTTACAAAAGTAAATAATGGGCTTTGCAACATAAAAAATGATGCAAGCTTTCTATTCTTTTTTTTTTTTTTTTTTCAATACATTGATATCAATGGATTTACAACTTTTGTTATTTACTCCAACATACAACAGTTGTTCATTGACTGTTGAACTGGTGAACACTACAGCGAGAATCATGGAATCACTTTTCAGCTAATGACTTTGCAGGAAGATCTGCAGGACAGCAAATGTGAATTTTTATAAACCACTGGTGAGATTCAGCGTGCCATATTTCCTCTTACATGTTCAGCATATTTGAGAAAGGATGGACGAAGGTTTGCCATTGGACGGAAGCTCTCTATCTGCCAGCGACCAAATTACTTTGCAAGCAAGACCTCAGCCTGAACTCAATTATTTCTCCAGAGATGTCTCTCAGTCTGCTACTTGATATCCTTATGACATAAGAATTTATGAAACATGTAAATTCCAGAAGTTTGGTTTCGCAACACTGCACAAGGGATAACTTTGTTTTACTTAGTTTCCCATCCTGGACAGGGTGCTGTGCTTGCTAAATGATCTACTTTTATAAGAATTGAAATTCTTGCTGAACTGGGAACCTTGACAGTACATCCTTTCACTTCTGCCCTTAATCAAGTTTGGCATGAATTACTGCGTGGAAACATATAGCTACCATACCATGTTTCAATTGGCTAGGAAGATTAAACCTAGTGATGGTTTGTTAAGAAAATAAGTCTCTTTTAACATGGTTACATTTCTATTGGTCTCAAACTTTAACTATGATGGATAGAAGTACATATCTGAATTCGAAACATCCAAGGGGACCAATGTAAAAACTTTAATTTATCTCTAAAAAACATATTTGATATCCCAAATATTTGACCAAAATTCTTGCCTTTGTGACTTTCTTTCTTTTAGTTCCCTTACATTTTCACCTATAAAACTTAGCGTATATGAGAGTATTGGTCAAATGATGTCAATAAGACAAGAGAAAATGTCCTATTTAGATAGAGTTATATAGTTGCAGTAGACTTATCTTTATGAGCAACTCTAACAAACAAAAGTGGATTTTCTTAATTTTAAGGAGAATATTTAGGTATTTGTACGTAGAAATCATTTTACTGTAATATGATACTAGTGATTTTGAAAATTCTTTAAATTTCTTGAGGATTATATGATATAAAGTTTAATCATAGTGTTTTATCACACTTAAGAGTTATTTCCTATTATTTTTTTACACAATCATCTTTAATAAACTTCAAGTGTAAGTGATTTTTGAGATGAAATTGCTTATGTGTACATGATTCAAAACAAAATTCCAATTTACTATTGTAACTAAAATTTTTCATTGTTAGTATTATTACCATGTTATACATAACCAACTATACATATGAACAAATTGTTTTACTTAACTACCATTACATAAACTAATAGATCATTAGGATCAATGACATGTGTCTTTTGCCCATAGTCCTTAAAATGATAAAGCTTCTTGTCCGTGCATTCTCATTTGCTTTGTACAGCCACTTGCTTCTTTCTTTCTAGACCTCCAACCATTGCTACGCACTACTGTAGGCTCGACCTCTTTCAGCATGGGTGGAATTTTAGGTAGTACTTGATTCCTGAGAGTACCTCCCTTGCCCTCTTTGCACTTCCACGACCCTTGGCTCTCAGCTGTTGTTGCCATCGGTCTGGTCTCTCAGGCTTTAGTTGTACTCCTATACTAAGAACTTTCCCAACTCCTGCACCTTCTCGTTCAGTTTCATGTCTCTAATCTCTGAGAACATCCTCCTTTACCTTCTCGTTCGATTTCATATATCTATCTCCATCCTTCCTCCCTCCATTCAGCCATAAGTGTATACAGAGACAAAGAGGAAGGAGATGAGGATGTATGTTTCGAATGTCACTGCTGAGACAAAGTGATGTGTGGGATTTTTGTTCTTGCTTTCCGTATCTGTCTTGGGGCTGTGGAATATCACCTGGGTTTTGCTGCCTGTCTTTGTTGCCACTGACAGTGGCTAAAAGAGTGATTTTGTACTCCATTACAAATACTTTTTAGGAGATGGTTGGTTTATGTTTTGGTGTTGATATTCACGTGTCCTGTTCAAGAAATTGCTAAAATGAGTGAACTTTCTGTCGCTTATGTTTTCTCTATACTCTGCTGTTGAGTACTTCAGTATATTACTTTCTTAATTATTTTTGTCTTCTGTGGCAGTGGATGGCTATTCTGTCTCCCAGGCAATTTTGATTCTTCGCAAAATGTGGACAAAGTAATTTCCTGTCTCTATGGGGAGCTCAAAATTTTTTGTGGCTTGGACCTCGTTCATCAGAATTTAGGTTTACTCTTCTGTCTTCAACTTATATTATGCTTTTCTAGATTTATTTGGGCGTCATGATTTCGTTCTAGAATTTGATTCTTGATTAATTTGGGTTTTGTCCAACCAACCCGAGCCATTCAGGTCTATAGGCTTGATTTTTTTGCATTTCCTAATTATTAAATTTATAAGTAAAGATATTTGATTTCTTGTCATAGTTAATGTAATGATATTAATGTTTCAAATATATCAAATAAAGGCATGAAGCTTTTATAAGTATAAGATAGTTTGAAGGTGTTCGTGATTTTCTATCAGTTGAACAAAGAGATCCATATTTAGTTACGAAGTAAACATTTCTATTGTGGGATTGAAATTAAAGTGAAAATCAATTAGAAAAGAAGAAACCACCTGTTGTGTTTCCCAATCAAGGCTTTGAATTTCATGATTAGGTTTCAATCTTGTCATGTGTGCTTCCTTTCATTTTAATGTCATTTTCTTGGACCGCCATTAGTAATTTTTGTGTTTTTATTCATCAGAAAATACTTGTATGGGACTGAAATTATGAGGGAAAGATAATTAGAAAAGAAAGAAGAAACCAGCTCTGGTGTTCCTCAATAAAGGTCTTGAACTTGTGATTAGGTTTCAGCCATTACATATATGGCTCTTTGCATTTGTCTTTTTCTTACTCTGCTATTTCTGGTTATTGCTTTATATTTGTTGATACACAAATACATGCTTGGGTACACATTTTTGAGCTTATATATCTCTAAAATCTTGAAGTTACTCTGTCGTCATTTTGCTGTTTCACTGAAACGGAGAAGCTAGTTTACTGTTTTGCTGCGTACTTGAGGAAGATGATAAAGAGGTGGTCTTCAGGAGTTGCAAGGACCATTTCCACTTAGGTCTTCAGATCATTCTGCTGCCAATGGTCTCCTTGATGCTCACCTTGCGATGGTCTTCAATTTCCGTTGTTTGTAGGGTGTTGAATTTGATATGTCCCCAGTATTTTGAACAAATATTGCATTTATGGATGTAACCATTCAGGCTTCTGCAACCGCTAGGATGTGAAAAGGACTCAGCACGTATCACCTCTGTATAGTTAGTCTTGAATACATACAGCTGTTGACTCTAGATAAGGATTTCTAAATTGTAAGATCGAAAATACATCCTGGAAATTATGCAGGTATTCTTACTTGTACGGGCACTTCCGTCGGATTAATCAATGAACGTGTGTTTAAGTTGTATCTTAAACACATAAAATCAGTCTATGTTATACAGGGTGCAAATTCAATGGACAGAGGTGATTGAATGTTGTAGTGATGTAAAATTTCATACGCGTTTAAAATGCTATTATAGAAAACAAGTACATGGATAGGGATCTTTTCTGCTTTGGTGAAAGAGCCATATTCTTTCTTTCGAGGACAATCTTTCTTGCTATTAAGAATCCTTACCAGCTTATTAGCAATAAAACCAGTTTCTTCCAGGAAATTTTAGCTGTGTTGCAAGGATATCTGTAGTCATTGAAAAAAGAAAATTGGTGATTACTCTCTTTGTCCTATCTTCAAAGCTTTCATCAAGACGATTGCATCTTTTTAAGAAATAATGGATTTCTATTATCATGAAATAAGAAGAATTTTAAGGTGATCTGCTTAGTGAATCCAAGAAAGTCACAAAACTGCGAGGATTTAAGGGTCCCTTTTAACGGCTTCCAATTAATGGCCGATCTGAAGGGCTAGTTTTAATGCTCCAAAGACTGACCATTGTCACTTTTTTCACAATTTCTTCTTCCTCTTCTTTTATTTCTCCAGAAGTATAAAAAATTCTAACCCCTTCAAGCTTAGTATAAATCCATTGTGGAAAATACATTTCAGTAGGGAAGCTTCTTCATCTGCTAATTTTTTACCAGTAAGCAAGTTCTATGAACTTTCTCCTTTTTGAGAGAAGAACATCATCTTCTTGTCGATCAACTAAGTCACAAGTAGAAATTAATCGCAAAAGAAATGCTCAAACGCAACATGCAAATCATGCTTCCCCATTATTCTGCGACCAGGAAAACATTACAGGCAGGGAAGCAGAAAACAGAGCAGAGAATTCAAACCAAGTGACTCAGTCAACAGTCGGGATGGCACTACAAATTGCAGTGGTGACCCACTGAACCGCAATGGCCGACGTAGGTTTGGTAGGTTGACGCACAGGAACGATTTGTTGCAGATTGCATCTTCCTTGTTGCCAGCGCAGGAAGAAGTTGGTACGGAACTCAAGATGAATGTTGCGAAGATGAAGGAAGCAGACGATGGTCTACCTGAACGTATAGTACACAGTTGGAGAAAGACCAAGAGTGCAATGGGAAATGCCATTGGATAGTTATGCTGCATTCCGTTGGCAAATTTGGAGAAAGCGGATGAAGACCATGAGAGGACGGTGGAAACGCAGTTAAAGCAAAAAGGAACTTGAAGCCTACATGGACGTTTTGAGTGCGGGGTAGGAAAAAGAGTCCGAAGGAAAGCGCGTTGTTCATGAAAATCAGAAGTCACTGACCTAAAGTAAGACCAACACCCGGTAACTAAGAGGAAATCTTGTCGCCCTTCACATACTTTCCTATTCCCAAATAAACAAACGAAAGCGAGGCAGAGCATAATTGGTTTTGGAATTAAGTCACATTCCATGTTTTATTACAATGGCATTCATTATAACTTGCCACATCAAAATCCATAACTTTAATGCTGGCCAAAGTATTATTGCCAGTCATAAGCCAAAATGGTATCATGCGAGACCACCTTCTTGAAGCATGAGGCAGGAAGCAACATTATGTCTTTTGCAGAGCTGCTGCCTTCATTTTAAACAGAAGTAGATCCCCAAACCATTTTGTTCCAGAAATGATAAATCTAATTGTCATGAAACATCTTGGTTTAACAAAGCTTTAACCAAACCTCAATAAGAGTCCATCTATTTCTAACAAATTTCTCCTATATCTCCTTGGAATAGATAAGCAAGCACAACTAGATTATTCACGATTTTCAAATCCTATCATACGATTGCTTCATTTTGACTCTGGCACTTTTATGATTATGAAGTTGTAGAAGAATCTTGTGGTGATCGAGGAGGTGAATATAAGAAAGGCTTTGGAGGAAACTGTAGGGATTGAAGGGTCCCTTCCAACATCTCTATCGCCTTTCCAATTGATGGTCGATCAGAAGGATTAGTTTGAATACACCAAAGACCAACCAATATCATCTTCTTTATTATATCATCTTCTTCTTCTATCCCTTCTCCAAATGTATCCAGAATTTTACCCTCTTCTAGCTTTGTATAAATCCAATGTGAAAAATCTCTTTCACTAGAACAAGAGACTTCACCATCAAAATTTTTTCTTCCCCCAATCATTTCAAGAATTAGCATTCCATAACTATAGACATCAGACTTACAAGAGACTACACCAAAATTTCGGCTAAATACCTCTGGTGCAATATATCCTATAGTTCCTCTCATATCTATCATTGACACAACACTCTCCTTTTTTTTGCATAGTTTAGCAAGACCAAAATCAGATATTTTTGGACAAAAATCTTCATCTAATAATATATTATGAGGTTTTATATCAAAATGCAGAATCCTTGTCCTACAACCACGATGTAGGTACTCTAGTCCTCGAGCAATGCCAATTGCAATTTGAAACATGGTCTTTTCATCCAAGTGACAAGTTGGAAGTGAAGATCTTTTATTGTATATAAATTGATCAAGAGATCCATTAGGCATAAACTCATATATTAGAGCTCTACTATTCTTCTCATAGCAGAAACCCACAAGATTGACTATATTAACATGTGATGTTCTACTAATACTAGCTACTTCATTGATAAAATCTTCTCCATTACCTTTAGACTCATTCAAGACTTTCACTGCCACCAAACGCCCATCAGGTAACTTTCCCTTGTACACAATACCATATCCTCCATTTCCTAGTTTATTTTTGAATGAATTGGTCAATTTTTTCACTTCTGAATAAGAATATCGCTTGGGAACCATTGATCTAAAATTTTTCATGATCTCCTCATCAGTGGATGGATTCCTTTTACCTTTTTTCCAGCAGACTATTTTCTTAATGGTGTACATAATCACAAAAGAGATTACCACAGTCCCAAGGACAATTGAAATGACTGCATGTGAAGAAAAGTTTAAGTCATGTACCTCTTAGGGCATGTATAAAAGAAAGAAATAGATAATATACTGCAAAAATGACACATTCACTAAAGACATACATGAAAATAGGGGCTTTTCATTTTTATGTTAAGGCAACAAAGAAAGAAACTTAAATAGCTTTTATATAATTTTGATTGTCTTACCCATTGGTATTAGATGCTTGCGTTTCGAAGGTGGTCCTGCAACAAGATCATAAGGTTATTTACTTCTTTATTTGAAGTAATCCTTTTTTTTTTTTTTCACTTGCATGATGACAATGTCATATCAAAAAAATCAATGTGGAAGAGAAGGAGTTGTGGAAGCCAAACAACGAAAAATTTGAAAGAAAAGATGGGTGGTTATAGCATGTGCACGTGATATTCTAGAAAACCTTGTAAATAATCAGAGAGGGAATAACCTATTCCATAAGTATGAGAATAGGGAACCTTGGCCGAGGTTCATTTGTTCTTTCATATGACCATTAGCACAAAGTATAACCATATCATCGACACATTAGAAAGACGCGCTATCATTAACACAAACTCTATTGAAAGTAAAAGAAACATCAGAGTAATTGTATCATATATAAACGTAGTCCCTCTTTGCCTAATTTATCATTCTCGTCTTGTCCATTTCTTCATTACCAAACTTCCTTGAATTTCAACTACGTCTTCCACAATCCAAGACGAGAACCACCACCACAAGAACTGCGACCCTGACCACAAGTTACAGAAGTCTCCTTTACCAGATTACCTAACCCCTTAAGAGGACATACATTACGCCTCAATTTTACATGCACCTATTATGTCATATAAACTTCAAGCTCGTTATGGGAACGCCGAACCTTAACATCACCCTTTATTCAACAATCACACTGGCAAGTCAAGCTTGAAAAGTGAAGAAAGAAAACTACAGAAAGTTACATCGAAAATTATAAAGTAAGAAACTCGCACCTCCAATTGGTAATACGGAATAAAAAGGTAGTGAAATAATTGCGGTTGGGATGTCTGCTGAAACAAAAATAATAATTCCAGAAAAGCAAAGAAAAAATTCATTATGAAATGGTATTACTTGTTATGCATAGATAAGAAAACTATAAATTCTTTACATAATCAGGCATACAAAAAACAGAAAAGAAAACTCAAGAAAGGGATATTTAGAATTGTGAAGTTAGAAATCTGTACCTGTATTTGGTGGTGGTGAGATAGATGATGGTTGCGGACTTGGGGTTGGGATGTCTGCTGAAACAAAAATAATAATTCCAGAAAAGCAAAGAAAAAAATTCATTATGAAATGGTATTACTTGTTATACATAGATAAGAAAACTATAAATTCTTTACATAATCAGGCATACAAAAAACAGAAAAGAAAACTCAAGAAAGGAATATTTGGAATTGTGAGGTTAGAAATCTGTACCTGTATTTGGTGGTGGTGAGATAAATGATGGTTGCGGACTTGGAGTTGGGGAGTCTGATGAAATAGAAAGAATTAATCCAGAAAAGCAAAGAAAAAAATTCATTATGAAATGGTATTACTTGTTATGCATAGATAAGAAAACTATAAATTCTTTACATAATCAGGCATACAAAAAACAGAAAAGAAAACTCAAGAAAGGGATATTTAGAATTGTGAAGTTAGAAATCTGTACCTGTATTTGGTGGTGGTGGGATAAATGATGGTTGCGGACTTGGAGTTGGGGAGTCTGATGAAATAGAAAGAATTAATCCAGAAAAGCAAAAAAAGAAAAAGAAAAAAAGTCAATTGTACTAATTTTTATTATTGTTGTGCAAACTATAAATGCTTCATACAATCATGCACTCAAAAAAGAATAATAAACGGTGGTGACAAATTTTGTGAAACAGAAAGAACAAACCAAGAAAATAGAAAAGAAGAAAGAATAAAAGGGAGGAAAGAACGCAACCATTAAAAATTTATATATAACTGTAATTATACATTAATAATTCATGTTCACATGTCATAGATTAGTGAATTATCTTTGTTGTCCACAATTTTAGAGGCAAAATAATGTAAGACCCAAGCCTGTGGTACTTGATTGCCCCGTACCGTTTGAAGGAGTACAAGGACGGTTATACGGGCCTCGATATGAAAGTTGGTTAGAAGTCTTTATAAGAAGAGAATATTACGACTTGTATGTACCAAATTTTCTAGTTGCCTACTTAACAAAAAAGAAAAGAAAAAATTATATTTGCCTCATAACGGGACTTTCAGAACAAGATTATTCACAAATCTAATATTAATGAACGAAATTTTAACCAAAGAAAAAGGGTTATCACGACAAAATAATTACCGTAAACTTTTTATTTTGTTTTATTTTATTTTTTAAAATCTTCGTTGCTATAGAAAATTTCTAACGCCGTGAAACCCATCATTAATCCTATTCCTTGGATTCTCAAACAACAGCCGTGATGATTGCAGCTCATACTGTCGTGGCGGCATTCTGAACCGCAACAGTGGATGTAGGGCTTAGCTGGGACTACCCCATACATGTGAAATATCAAATATCAGAACTTACCTCCCAGACTCCTCCATGCTGCCAGAAACTTTTTTTTTTTTTTTTTGATATGCCAGTTAAATTTTTATTGTTTGTTCCGGCCGTTGAACTCATTTGAATTTTTAGGCCTAACTTGGTAGTCAGGTTAGTCGTGGGTGCTAATTAATAGCAAGGCGATGCAAACAATTTGGTAACAAAGCGAAGCGCACTATGACTGAACAATAAATCCTGACTTCACCATTAGTCAGCAACCAGAGAAACATAACAAAAGGAAAAAGAGAGCAGAAATTTCATACCTGTTTCTTCACACGCCGGCACACCTTTCTTAGTGTCGGTGGCCTGCAATAGTCGACGCAGGGTTTGGACGTTGAGGAACTGCGAGGGTTTGTTGCCGTTTACGTGGTACTCGTTGCCGGCACAATAAGGTGGTATGGAAATCAAGATGAACGACGCGAATATGAAGTAAGAGGAAGATAATCTGCTCGAATACATGCTTCGGAGCTGTGGTAAGACCGAGAGAATTAGGGAATGCCACCGGATAATGATGCTATGCATCTCTTAATGCACATTTTGAGAGAGTTAATGATGTTCATGAGGGGAAAGGTGATCGAAGCGACAAAGAACCCACATTTTCCCCTACCACTTTTTTGACTGTAAAAGCAAGCAAGGAAAGCGCGGGCACCGAGTGGAAAGGGATCCACTGATGCCCCCCACAAAGGCCACGCGTTGTTTTGGTAATGAAGCCAAAATCAAGTCTTTTGCCCAAAGTCGGTCGCTGTTTACTTGCTTTTCCACTCCCCAACAACTGGAATTACGTCGTCCGGGGTCCTATTGCAACACTTTAATCCAACCCAAGATTCTGCTGTCCAACTCCTAACATCTTTCAAATTCATCCATCCGTCCATTGAGTCACTGTTCCTACACGAAGATAACGTGTTGTTCTGGTCGGAGAGCCAAAATGAAGTCTTTGCGCAAGTCAATCGCTGTTTACTTGCTTTTCCCGTCCCAAAAACCGGAATTATGTCGTGCGGGGTCCTATGGCAACACTTTAATCCCACTCAGTATTCTGCTGTACAAGGTCCTTCAAATTCATCCATTTCTCTTACCATCTACAACTGCACCGCGTCCAAGTCTGTCTACATTTACAAATCAGGTGTTCAACACCACGAGAAAACTGCAGCAGTCACGCAAAAAAGCTTAAGCACCTTAGTATTTCGCTGTAACGATGTCGTTTGTGCTTTCAGTGTAACGGTATCGTTTTACTTGTATTGGAGGTGTTATGAATAAGTGTAAAAGGGGGGGTAGGGTGGTCAACGAGTATAAATAGAGGGAATCTGTTGGAGTTAGTTAGTTCAGTTGTAATTCAGTTTGCAGAAAGCTGCAGAGGTCTTGGGTTCCCTCTGAGAAATCCTGTAATCTTTCCATTTCAATTCATAATAGGTAGAAAGGCTAAGCTCCCGAGGCCTTCTACTTCTTTGATTTCAGTAAGTTCTTCTTGCCCTTGTACTAGAGCTTTCCTTAAGTCTCAAGGTGTTACTCTGGACCGCTGCAAAAAATCACGGAAGATATGTCGATTTCAACGACAAACAAAGTGCCGCGGACAAAGTACAGACCACGGAGAATTGGGAAGCTGGAATAGATTTCATTTTTGGCAACATCAAGAGTCTATTCGGAGGCTCCAGCAAGTTTTGAGCTACCGCAACAGGAACCCTCGGTTAAAATTTGCCTTCCGAAAAAACGTAATCTGTTTTGGCACTACAGAACTGTTTCTGTTCCTCCAACCTGTCCATTCTTTTCACCTGATCTGGAAGCGCTTGCTAACCCTGTTGTTTCCACCAAAGACAATTCCGGTGTTGTGTTAGATTCATAATTTTGTGGCGAAAGAAGACTGTTCTTATAAGGTTCATCTACAACATCCTTTGTCAAATATCTCCTAAAGTTCCTTTATATTTCGTCTAAAACTGCTAAGCAGATGAAATTTTCGCAATTCTAGCTCTAAATCCCTTATCTGAAGAAGGAATCATTTTGCTTATTCAGATATTTCTTATCTAAATTCCTTTGTATTCCATCTCTAAGTAAATATTACTTATATGTATAATAAGAGAGGGCAAATCACCGTATCAACTTTGTCAATATTCTGAAAAGGAAAGATAGAAAAAAAAAAAAAAAATCAGGGACCACCTAACAAAAGAGACTACAATGTGCAGTAGAACTAAGAACATGAAACTACCTTAAAAATATCAAACCAGTATGTCCGCTTCAGTGTGTATAACACTCTCAACCAAGAGCAAAATCGGGCTATGTAAAACTATACCTGTCGAGTTTGGAATTCTCGAAGCAAGATCAACAGTGGGGCCACTGCCAACAGAATGACCATATAATACTAATTGTCCGAGACACCACACTGCTCGAGGCATTTCCAGGCTGCGTCAATGTCGGCATATGTTGCTCGTTTGAATAGCTGTTTCAACACAAAAAAATAAAAAAAAAGTGATCGTTTTTTAAGTAATCTGAAAAATGACTGGAAGACATTCAGGAACAGTATTCTGGCAGCCAGTAAATATCAACATACATGCTATAATTCAGTTTATGGCTTCCAACTTGAGCCCTCATGGAGTAACAAGATATTGCCTCCGTGCCGATCCGAGTTAGTTCTGAAAATTTTAATTCACCATTGTATATCAAAAGTTAAGTACTGAACACAATAAGCACAAAAATGATTTCTTCTTTTTTCCTAGATGAATTGTAATGCTGGGGTATGCCCCTAAGCTCTTGTATTACCTTTTATTCTTCGATGAATAAACTCACATATTCATCAATAAGCACAAAAATGATAGTACAATCATATGATTCAACAGGCTAAAGTGATCATGACATTGACATGCAATTGCGTGCCTTGATTCCAAGACAACCATATTCACATGCTAAACTGCTTTGTACTTAAAACTATGAAATATCGGTCCATCAGATTCTTCAACATTAGTCTCCAATAAAACATGAAGCAATCATTCCCTAGAGAAAAATAACCATGAACTAGAATGTAAATACAAAATGCATCATGATTAAAAACAATATGCTTTCTCAAACAATTGAAAATTCCTGTTGTCATACACCTCATAATGATTAAAACAACCAATACTTAGATATTATTTGCATATCGAAAGAATTTCATAAGCTTATGGTGGGTGCATTAGTTGAGATAGAAATGGACAAGAGAGAATAGGAAACAAGACAAAGTAGAAATTTTAACATGTATAGTAAAAAAAAAAAAAAAAGCTTCTAATTGGAGCCCTGGTAATGTATTGGTACCTCTCTTCTAGTTGGAGCCTTGGTAATGTATTGGTGCCTCTCTTGACTAACCAAGGGGAGGTCTTGGTTTGCAACCCATGTAAGGAAATTTGGGAGGTTAAGTGCTACCTACCACTTTATTCACTAAAAAGAATGACAAAAAAAGTGAAAAGAAGAAAATTTGATACAATAAGATAGATGATGGAAGATCAAGTGGTGAGTATATATCTTCAATTGTTATGCATTGGTCCAAGAAGCTAATTCAAGATATATTTAGTTAGCATATCTTTGCAAGTAAATATATTGGACAAATAAACCTCCCCTTGAATTTGCCATTGTATGGGAACTCTCCATTTGCCAGCCACTAAATTACTTTGCAAGTAAACATCAGCCAAAATTCAATTATTTCTTTACATATGTCACTTTGTTTGTTACTTTCTATCCTTATGACATAAGAATTTATGTAACATGTAAATTCTGGAAGTTTGGCTTTGTAGCACTGCACAAGGGGCAACATTGGTGTACTTAGTTCCCCATTCTAGATATTGTGTTATCCCTTCCTAAATAATCTATTTTTATAAGGATTGAAATCCTTGTTGAAACCTAAACCTTGATAGTAATCCTTTCCACTTCAGCCCTTAATCAAGTTTGCCATGAATTTCTGCATGGGAACCTATATATAACACCAGTGAAGTATGCTACCATCCCAATTTTCAATAGGTTAGCAAGATCAAACCTAGTGATGGTTAGCTAAGAAAACAAGTCTCTCTTAACATAGTTACCTTTCTATTGGTCTTAGACTTCAACTATATGGATAAAAGTACATATCCAATTTCAAATAATCCTAGGGGACCAATGTAGAAAACTTTAACTATCTTTAAAAAACATGGTTGATATCCCAAATTTTTTACCAAATTCCTCAATTCTATGCCCTTTTCCTTTTAGTTCCATCATACCTTGTAAAACTTGGCCTATATGAGAGTATTGGTCAAATGATGCCAATAAGACAAAAACGTCCTATTTGTATAGAGTATAGTCCAACATTCAATGATTTTTTTTCATCCAAGCTTCAAGGTATAATTTAAATAATGGGATCCAAATAATAAATTTAAGAATGAACAGTACTTCATCAAATCGAAAATCTACTGCTACATCAAATATGTAAGTCCAAATTGTTCGATAGGCTTTATTTTCTACCTTTCCTAATTATTACTACTATAAGTAAATACTTATGATTATTCATCATATTTAATGCGATGATATTAATGTTTCAAATGTCTCAAATAAAGGCATGAAGTTACATAAATATGAGATGGTTCGAAACTTGTATCAGTTGAAAGAAGTGATCCATATTCAATTTCTAAGTAAATATTTTTATTATGGGACTGAAATTGAAGTTAAAGTCAATTAGAAAGGAAGCAACCAGCTCTGGTGTTTCCCAATCAGGGCTTTGAATTTTGTGATTAGGTTTCAATCTTGTCATGTGTGTTTCCTTGCATTTTTATGTCATTTTCTTACATTGCCAGTTCTAATTTTTGTGTTTTTATTTCATCAGAAAATACTTGTACGGGACGAAACTGTGATGGAAAGATAATAGAAAAGAAAAAAAAAACTACCTATGGTGTTCCTCAATAAAGGCTTTGAATTTGTGATTAGGTTTCAGCCATTCCAGATGCGGTTCCTTGCATTTGTCGTTTTCTTACTCTGCTATTTTTGGTTATTGCTTTATATTTATTCATCCAGGAATACATACATGCTTGTAAACACACTTTTGAACTAATTTATCTCTAAAATCCTGAAGTTGATCTGTAGTCATTTTGCTGTTTCACTAAAATGGATAAGTTGTTGGTTTAATGTTTTGCTGTATACTTGAGGAAGATGATGATAAAGAGGTGGATCTTCAGGAGTTTCAAGGACCAGTTCCGCTTAGGTCTTCAGATCATTCTGCTGCCAACGGTCTACATGATGCTCTCTTTGCGAAGGTCTTCAATTTCCGTTATTTGTGGTGTTGAATTTGATATGTCCAGACTTTTTTGAACGAATAGCAATTTATGGATGTAACCATTCAGGCCTCTGCTACCGCTAGGATGTGAAAAGGAATCAGAATGTATCACCTCTATTTAGTTAGTCTTGAATACATGTAGCTGTTGACTTTAGATGAGGAATTTTAAATTGTAAGGTCGAAAATACAACCTGGAAAGTTTGCAGTTATTCTTACTTGAATGGGCACTTCTGTGGGATTAAACAATGAACTTGTGTTTAAGTTGTTTCATAAATGAGTGCAAATTCAATGGAGAGTTGATTAAATGTTGTAGGGATATAGAATGTCATATGCGTTTAAGAGGCCATTATATAAAACCAGTACATGGACAAGGATATTTTCAGCTTCTGAATCCACTAATGCATTTGCATCTTTTTAGAAATAAGGGATTTCTATTACCACGCAGTCATAGAAGAATTTGAAGGTGATCTTCTGGGCGAATCCAAGAAAGGCTTTGGATGAAACTGGAAAGATTGAAGGTCCCTTCTAACATCTCTATCTCCCTGCCAATTGATGGCCTACCTGAAGGACTGATTTGAATACACCAAAGACTGACTCTAACCATCTTTTTCACAATATCTGCTTCCTCCCCTTAAGGCTTTAAATCCACTGTGGAAAATATATTTCAGTAGGATATTTTTCTTCATCTGGTATTTTTGACCACCAAATCAGCTGTGTGTACTTCCTCCTTTCTGAGAGAGGAAGATATCATCTTCTTGTCGATCAACTAAGTCACAAATGGTAATTAATCGCAAAAGAAATGCATTTGCGCCAAAGATCTCATAAGAAAGCCAAGCGTAACATGTAAATCAAGACTTCGCCAATATTCTACAACCAGGAAAGCATAACAGAAAGGGAAGCAGAAAACAGAGCAGAGAATTCAAAACCGGCAACCCAGCCAATAGTCGTGCTAGCACTACAAATTGCAGTGGTGGCACACTGAAACGTTTTGGTTTTTACAAAGCTTTAGCCCTACCTCAGTAAGAGTCCATCTATTTCTAACAAATATCTCCTACATCGCCTTCGAAAAGATAAGCAAGCACAACTAGGTTATTCACAATTTTCAAATCCTATCATGCAATTCCTTCCATTTTGAATGTTTCACTCTTATGATCATGAAGTTGCAGAAGAATCCTGAGGTGACCGAGGAGGTGAATACAAGAAAGGCCTCGGTGGCAATTGTATGGATTGAAGGGTACCTTCCAACATCTCTATCACCTTCCCAATTGATGGTCGGTCAGAAGGATTAGTTTGAATACACCAAAGACCAACCATTATCATCTTCTTTCCTATATCTTCTTCTTCTTTTATCCCTTCTTCAAATGTATCAAGAATTTTGCCCTCTTTAAGTTTCGTAAAAATCCAATGTGAAAAATCTCTTTCACTAGAATGGGAAACTCCATTATCAAAATTTTTTCTTCCCCCAATCATTTCTAGAATTAACATTCCATAACTATAAACATCAGATTTATGAGAAACAGCACCAATCCGACTAAATACCTCTGGTGCAATATAGCCTATAGTTCCTCTCATATCTGTTATTGACACAATACTCCCTTTTCTTTTACATAGTTTAGCAAGGCCAAAATCAGATATTTTTGGATGCAAATCTTCATCCAATAGTATATTGTGAGGTTTTATGTCAAGATGTAGAATCCTTGTCCTACAACCACTATGTAAATACTCTAGTCCTCGAGCAATGCCAACTGCAATTCGAAACATGGTCTTCTTATCTAAGTGACAAGTTGTGAGTGAAGATCTTCTATTGTATATAAATTGATCAAGAGATCCATTAGGCATAAACTCATAGATTAGAGCTCTATTATTCCTTTCATAACAAAAACCTACAAGAGTGACTATATTAACATGTGATGTTCTACTAATGCTGGCTACTTCATTGATAAACTCTTCTCCATCACCTTTAGACTCATTTAAGACTTTCACTGCCACTAAACGCCCATTAGGTAACTTTCCTTTATACACAGTACCATATCCTCCTTGTCCTAGTTTATTTTTGAATGAATTGGTCAGTTTTTTAACTTCTGAGTAAGTATATTGCTTTAGAACCATTGTTCCGAAATTTTTCATGATTTCCTCATCATTGAATGGATAATTTCTTGTACCTCTTTCCCAGCACACTATCTTGTTTCTTGACATGTGGGCTCTCTTAACGGTGTAGATAATTACAAAAGAAATTACTACAATCCCGACGATAGCTGAAGCAATGGCTGCACGTGGAAAATTGTTCAAGTCATTTATTTGTTCGAGCATGTAAAAATGATACTGCAAAAATGGAACAGTTACTAAAGACATACGAGAAGATAGGGGCTTTTCATTTTTATGCCAGGGCAATGAAGAAACTTAAATAGCTTTTCTCTAATTTTAATCGTCTTACCGATTGCCATTAGCTGCTTGCTCTTAGGAGTCCGTCCTGTAACAAAAAATAAAGTTAGACTTCTTTATTTGAAGGAATCTTTTTTTTTCCCCACTTGCAAGATGACAATGTCAAATAAATAAAAAATCAAATGTGGAAGAGAAGGGTGTTAGCCTAATTTTGATTTTTGTCTTGAATAGGGGCGGGGGGAGAGAGACAGAGGCAAAGATAGAGATGGTAAGAATAACTCGTACCCTTCCTATAAAGAAACTCTCTCAGAATTTTTTATTTGGTAGCTTCATCAAGCTAGTGTTCGTATAATGAGAATAGAGGAAAAGTATTTAGCCTAGAAGGTCAGATTCCGAATTCTAACCTTTGCTATGGATTCTAAAAATGGTATGTTCTTTTGCTTATAAATTTTCATCCCTTGTTCTTGGTGTTCTTGATTTAACTACGTAGATCTTAAGTTTTCTATTTCGTTGGAGACAAATTAAAGCTTACAAAGGAGGGTATAGAAGCCAAATAACAAAAAACTTAAAATAAAAAAAAATATAGATCTTCCGAGACAGGTGTTCATTGCATGTGCATGTGACATTCTACAAAACCTAGTAAATAATTAGAGAGACAATAGCCTATCCCATAAGTCTTGGAATAGAGAACCACTCAATAAAGAAGATCACAGCTTACGGCGGTGCATGCCAGTTTGATCAAGTGGACATGGCTCGCGTTCGATGCGAGAGAGAATACCGAAGGTAACTAATGAAAGCAAGAAGACGAGCAACTTGAGGGAGGCATTATATGCTCCGTAAAGAGAAATAATATCTGATCGTGATTCTTTTCTAAACCCATTAGTTGAGGTCCCTTCTATCTTTCATAAGAACGTTAACACAACTATTACCACATCATTGATTTTTCAGAAAGACGCACTATCCTTAGCACATCCCTGTTAGGTGTAAGAGCAACATCAAAGCAATCGTCTCGTATATAAGCGAAGGACCCCTTTCCCTAATCCATCACTATCATCTTGTCCATTTCTTCATTACCAAACTTCTTTGAGGTTCAACTACATCTTTCACAATACAAGACGAGAACCACCACCAGAAGATTTTCTACCTTTACCACAAGTTGCAAACGCCTACTTTACCAGATTACCTAACCCTTTAAAAGGACATACTCATATTACATCTCATTTTTACATGCACCTACTATGTCATATGGGAATGGCAAACCCTAACATCACCCTTATTGAACAACCATACTAGCAAGTCGTGAAATGGATATAGAGAGAAAAGAGATAAAAGTTGTTGTTTGTGTAATATTTTTAGTGAATCTCAAGATTACATCTTTTTGAAATATCTGTTTTGAACTATAGTTTAGACATAACTGAAAATTGTACTTAATATAACACCACCATATTTATCATGATATTCAAGAATTGGATGATTTTTTCATCATATAAAAAGAAAGTGTTTTAAGCCATGTTTTGTTAAATTTGGATTTACATTTTTTTATGTTATTTAAAACGATAGAATTTTTAGAAATAATGTGAGTTATTAAAGTATAACTCTTGAAATTATCAAAAAGATTTAAAAGAAATAGATTTCGTTGTGTACAAAAGATCCCTAAAATTGTTGAAAACTTGTTTATTTAGAAGGGTCCATCTTTGATGTAATGTAAGGTTGAGTATAATCTCATCATAGATTGATGTCTTATATATAAATTCTTTTACTTAACAAAGAGAGGGAAAAAAAGTCTAGCACAAAAAAGAAAGAAAGAAAACTATAAAAAGTTATATTGAAAAGTATAATGTTAGAATTCTACACATCTATTTAGCGATCTTAGAGTAGAAGATTGTTAACATTAGATATAATAGTGAATTATTTTTGTTGTTAACAGTTGTCCACAATTTTTGGGGAAAATAAAGTAAGGAATAATTCAGAAAAGTTAGATGTCCGCACCTATATTCGGTAATCTCGGAGTAGAAGGTGATGATGAACTTGGGGGTCGGGGTTCCGCTGAGACAAAGAATAAGTTCAGAAAAGCAAAGAAAAAATTTATTATAAAATTGTGTTATTTGTTATGCATAGATAAGAAAATTATAATTTTTTCACATAATCAAGCATACGAAAAACAAAAAAAAAAGAAAACTCAAGAAAGGAATATTCAAAATTATGAAGTCAGGAATTTGTACCTATTTTTGGTTGAGGTGCGACAGATGGTGGTGGTAAACTTGCGGGTGGGGGGTTAGCTGAAACAAAAAGAATAAATGCAGAAAAGAAACATGTTATTGTACTTAATTTTATTACTGTTGTGTATATAGAAGAAAATTATAAATGCTTCGTATAATCAAGCACTCAGAAAAAAGTGAATTTGGTGAAATAGAAAGAAAAATTCAAGAGGAAAAATGAAAATAGAAAAAAGAGAAACAAGAGCGAAAGCATTAAACTTTATATATAATTGTAATGATGTATTAATAATTCATGTTAACATTAGATATAATAGTGAATTATTTTTGTTGTTAACAGTTGTCCACAATTTTTGGGGAAAATAAAGTAAGACCCAAACCTTGGACTCCTGTTGACTCGGTCACACTGGCATACGAGGAGGCGTTACATGATCCTGCAACAAGAAAAGGAGAATTAATTAGAAGTTCAACAATAAAATTTAATACTTTCACAAAAATTAATTCAAGGAGAAAACAAATTAACTATACAGAAACTATTTTACAAGTTCATATTTTAATAATGTGGAACAACAATATACTTGTTTAAAAAAAATTATATTAAGGGAATATTACGACTCTTATTTACCAACAAGTATTATTAATTGTCAGCACGTGAATAGCTAACAACTTATTCACAAATCTAATATTAACAAAGGGGAGAAAAAAAAGGAGTTATGAAGACAAAAGATTCACTGAAGACTTTATTTTATTTATCCTATCTTTTTTTTTTTGGAAATTTTCATTACTGTAGTAATTTCTCACTGCCGTGAAACCAACTATTCCTCCTGTTTTGCTTTCTCTTGAAACGATCACGTACATAAAGTTGGATGCCACTTAAATTTCATCTCTAAATATGAAAAATTTTAATATTATCCTCAAAAAAATTTAAATGATAGTATTTTAGTAATAGATTAAAGTGGATATATTGGGACTCGTATTACCAAGTACAAACAAAAAAGGCCATAAGGTATAACCTTCCTTATGGCATGACATGTGCTGTCAGGTCAATAGTTCTGATGACATAATTCCAATGCAGCGGAAGTGGTAAAAATTACTTAGAAATGAAATCATAATCTTTCATATACTTGGGAGGAAGAAACCCAAACCCATATCAATTTTTTGCGGCAATGTAAATATCTATAGAAAAATAAGCAATCATACTACTAATTATTTAATTGGACATCTTAGCTCTCTTGTGTGGATCTAGCATGTTTTTCAATAAATTGATTTAAAAGTGAAATATTTCAATTTAAAAAGAAATAAAAAATATAACTTTATTTAGAACTATCTCATACTAAGTGTTTGACTTAATTAAGAGTAAGTGCTGTTTGGAACAATTTGAACACGAAATACACACACACATATATATATATATATATATATATATATGTGTCTAAAAAAAGAAAAAATGTATGAGAAATATCCAATGTCATCATGTATTCCCCACACCCCTCCATGCTTCCAGAAACATTTTTTTTTTTTAATGGTTTGTTCCTGCTGTTGAAGTTTCGTGATTTCTGAGCCCTAATTTAGAAGTTGGGTCAGTTCTTGGGTGGTAATTAATCGAATATCAACGCGACGCAAATACGCCTACAATTTAGTAACAAAGCCAAGCGTATGCAACGGATCCCGACTTACCAGAAAAACATAACGAGAGAAAAAAGAGAGCAGAAATTTCAAACCTGAGTTACACGTCGCAGATGATTTTGCCTCCGTACAGCCGTGGGTGTCATTCTCACACAATAGCCGGGATGATCGCACCTCATACTGTGGAAGTAGCACTCTGAACCGCAATAGTGGATGTTGGGCTTGGATTTTGAGGAACTGGGAGGGTTTGTTTTCGTTTGCATAGTGCTCGTTGCCGGCGCAAGAAGAAGGTGGTATGGAAATCAAGATGGAAGATGTGAATATGAAGAAGTAACAGGAAGATAGTCTGCTCGAATGCATGCTTCAGAACTGGAGTAAGACACAGAGAAGTCGGAAATGCCACTTAATGCTGATGCTAGGCACCTCTTAATACGCACTTTGAGAGAGTTAATGATGACCGTGAGGGGAAAGGCGGTAGAGGGAACGAAGAACTGAAGCCTGTAAGTTTTTCCTACCATTTTTTGAGTCTAAAAGAAAGCAAGGAAAACGCGGCAGCCGTGTGAAGAGGGATCCGCTGATCACACACGTAGGCCACGCGTAGTTCTTGGTCACGAGGCCAAAATCAAGTCTTTGCCCAAGTCAAGGGCTGTTTGCATGTTTTTCCGCTCCCCAACAACTCGAGTTACGTCGTGCGGGGTCCTATGGCAATACTTTAATCCATTGAGTCACTGTCCGAGGCCTACGATCTTTCAAATTCATCCATCAATCCATTGAGTCACTGTTCCTACACGAAGATCACGCGTTGTTCTGGTCGGGGAGCCAAAATCAAGTCTTTGCCCTAGTCAATCGTTGTTTAGTTTTACGGGAGGGCAAATCAGGTGTTCAACCCCTCAAGGAAACACGGAAGATCTGTCGATTTCAATGCCAAGGAAAATGCCGCGGCCGAAGTGCTGACATAAAAATTATTGTAAAGCCGGAATAAATCTCATTTTTGGGAACATTCGGAGTCCATTTGTCATGACCCATGACTCAAGGCCCAATTCACTTAAGAGAAGCCCATCTGTTGAAAAGCCCACAGAAAGGAAAAGAGGAGAAATAGGGAAAGCGCGAGGAGAACACTTTTGAAGTGCAAAAACCCTAGTTCTTTAGAGGTGCCGTATGTGGCATGATTAGGAAGGTAGTTCGTAGTTGGCTAGCATAATCTTTAACTAGTGTAGTGGTAGATCTCGTAAAACAGTAGTGTAGGGCTGTAGTGATGTTTAATGCAATTTATGTAACTTCTAGTTTATCAATGAAGGTTTGGTTCTTGTGATGTTTGCTGTTGGTCTATATTTGAGAAAGAAGGAACTTGATCTTAGCAAGTGGTGTTAGAGAGCAATGGCAGGGGGATTTTTTGGGGGGACGAAAATGCCCTCAGATGGAACTGCTTCTCTCCTACTTTGCATGAGTTTTGAATTACACTTGAGGGTAAGGTTGGCAAAGAAGTGGGGATTGTGAGGGTCCAACTTCAGTGGTTTACTCTTATCAGATTCTACGGTAATTTTTTTAGAGCCATTTGTAGTTGTATTTGATTTGCCAATAGCGTGTACAAATTTCTTTAGATGTTTAATGAATTCTGGGTAAAGCTCAAGGTTGCAATATCCACCTCCACTTAGCCACAAGTCTCGAGCCTTTCCTTGGAAAGATCCCATGGCTGCTTCCCATGGAACGAGTCCACAACTTCATCAGCAGTCCCCTGAACATAGAACACAAAATGTTCATTGTCAGGTCCTGTATGAAATTGTGAAATAAGAAGTAGCATTTCAGATTGTTTTAATGGAATGGCCAAGAACGCAAATGCAATGTGATCTTTGGGGAAGCAAAACCAAATTAAAACAGCTACCATGACCTACCAAATCCAAACCAATGTCAAAGTGATAAAAGATTGAAGACTAAAAATTAAAATCCTTCATACTTTTTATAAGTTAAACAACGATTCCACCAAATATACTTGATGCATCTGTGAAAACATTCGGCAGATGCAATTGAATTTGAATCACAATTGTTGCAGCAGAAGAAAGCTATTCTCATAAGGTTCCTCTGCAATTCAAGAGGAAAGTCTTCCATCCTATGTCAAACATCTCCTAAAGTTCTTTTATTCTCCATCTCTTGAAACACTAAGCAAATAAAATTTTTGCTATTCTATCTCTAAATTCCTTATCTGAATAAGGAGTCGTTTTGCCAAGTAAAAAAAAAAAAAAGGTTCACTTATCACAATACGAACAACTGCATGTTCCATTAACTTAAGCGCACAAACACACAGAAAAGGAGAAAAGGTGATCAAGATGGTTAAGACAAAAAGCCAAATGAGAGATAATGGTGTCTAAGTAAATATTACTTACATGTATAACAAGAGCAGACAGCTCACCATTCCAATTTTGTCAATATTATGAAAAGGAAAAATGGAAAAAAAAAATTCAGAGACCACCTAACAAAAGAAAAAAATGTGCACTAGAATTAAGAATATGAAACTACCTTAAAAGTATCAAACCAGTACGTCCGCTTAACTGGGTATGCATTCTCAGCCTAGACAAAATCGGGCTATGTAAAACCAACACCTCTCAAGTTTGGTATTCTTGAAGCAAGATAAAGAGCGGGTCCACCACCAATCGACTGACCATATATAATATTAATTGTTCACCGTTGACACCATACTGCTCCTCAAGGCATTTGTAGGCTGCCTCAATGTCGTCATATGTATTATACTCGGATGGCTGTTTCAATACTAAAAAGCAGTAGTTATTCTAAGTACTCCGAATAATGTTTGGAGGACATTCAAGAAAGGTATTCTGACAGCCAGCAAATGTCAATAGTCGTAGATGCTATAAATCAGATTCTGGCTTCCAACGTTAGACCTCATGGAATAACAAATTAGCTCAGACACATCAAACTATAGCTTGCCTTTCTCATCAGGAATAAAAAATGCAAGATGCCTAGGTGCCGATCCCAGTTAGTTTTGAAAATTTTTAATTCACCATTGTTCATCACAAGTTGTAAGTACTAAACACAATAAGCACAAAGATGATAGTACACTCACACGATTCAACTAGCTGAAGTGATCATGATATTGGCATGCCATTGTGTGGCTTGATTCTAAGATAACCCCATTCACATGCTAAAGTACTTTCTACTTAAAACTATGAAATATCTGTCCATGGGATGCTTCAACATCAATTTGCAACAAAACATTAAGCAATCATTTTTCAGAGAAACATAACCCTTCGTGCGTATGAACTAGAATATAAATACAAAATGCATCATGTTTATGAGCTACATCCTTTTTCAAATAATTGGAAATTCCTATTGTTAGACACCCAAGAATGCTTAGAGCACCCAATACTCAAATATTAGATGCATATCCATAGAGTTCATAAGCTCATGATTGGCATATTAGTTGATGTAGACATGAATTAGATAGAATAGGAAACGAGACAAAGTATAAAGTTTAATATGTATAAAGGAAAAGCTTCTAGTTGGAGCCCTAGTAAAGTATTGGTACCTCTCTTGACTAACCAAGGGGAGGTTTTGGGTTGCAACCCGTGGGAGGGAAAATTCGGGAGATCAAGTGTTACCTACTCCTTTGTTCCCTAAAAAGAATGAAAACAAAATTGAAAAGAATAAAATCTAATAAAATAAGAGAGATAAAGAAAGATGTTGTACTAGAGTTCTTCTTTTCTAGAAAAGCTACAAATTCTATATTACTTTCTTTAGTCCCCAAGAATTTCAATCCAAGTTGCAATATGGACTATTAGCTAATAGCATGTTGCAATATTCTATACAAAATCATCTCTAGGATGCTAATTGAAAGGATAAATCTCATTCTACCTTTAGTAGTTAGCCATAACCATATTCTTTTATGAGATCAATTTTTATAGCCACATGTTTGCCTTTGTCTGATTTGTGATATTTGTCTAAAAGTTTTTGGTAAAGTATAATATTCTCCAAACTTGCATTTTTATGTCATTTTCTTACATTGCCAGTTCTAATTTTTGTGTTTTTATTTCATCAGAAAAAACTTGTACGGGACGAAACTGTGATGGAAAGATAATAGAAAAGAAACAAAAAACTACCTATGGTGATCCTCAATAAAGGCTTTGAATTTTTGTTTATGTTTCAGCCATTCCATGTGCGATTCCTAGCAATTGTCGTTTTCTTACTCTGCTATTTTTTCGTTATTGCTTTATATTTATTCATCCAGGACTACATGCTTGTATACACACTTTTGAACTCATTTATCCCTAAAATCCTGAAGTTGATGATAAAGAGTTGGATCTTCAGGAGTTTCAAGGACCAGTTCCGCTTAGGTCTTCAGATCATTCTGCTGCCAACGGTCTACATGATGCTCACTTTGCGAAGGTCTTCAATTTCCTTTATTTGTATGGTGTTGAATTTGATATGTCCCGACTTTTTTGAACGAAAATAGCAATTTATGGATGTAACCATTCAGGCCTCTGCTACCGCTAGGATGTGAAAAGGAATCAGAATGTATCACCTCTGTATAGTTAGTCTTGAATCCATGTACCTATTGAATTTAGATGAGGATTTTTAAATTGTAAGGTCGAAAATACAACCTGGAAAGTTTGCAGTTATTCTTACTTGAATGGGCACTTCTGTAGGATTAAACAATGAACTTGTGTTTAAGTTGTTTCTTAAACCCATAAATGAGTCTATGTGGTAGTGTGCAAATTCAATGGAGAGTTGATTGAATGTTGTAGGGATGTAGAATATCATGTGTTTAAGATGCTATTATATAAAATAAGTACATGGACAAGGATATTTTCAGCTTCTGAATCCACTAATGCATTTGCATCTTTTTTGGAAATAAGGGATTTTTTTTTTTTTTGATGAATATGTGAGTTGATTCATCGAAGAATAAAGAAATACATAAGCTTAGGGGCATACCCCAGCATTACAAGTCATCTAGGAGAATATAGAATTTGAAATTCTCCAACTATGACTCAACAAAACATTAGCTTGAGAGAGTTTAATGTTTCTAAATAAAGAGGCTCTTCCACGGATTTCTATTACCGCGCAGTCATAGAAGAATTTGAAGGTGATCTTTTGGGCGAATCCAAGAAAGGCTTTGGACAAAACTGGAAAGATTGAAGGTCCCTTCTAACATCTCTATCACCCTTACAATTGATGGCCGACCTGAAGGACTGATTACACCAAAGTCTAACTCTAACCATCTTTTTAACAATATCTGCTTCCTTCCTCTTCTTTTATTTCTCCAAAAGTACGCAACGTTTTGCCCCCTTAAAGCTTTAAATCCATTGTGGAAAATATATTTCAGTAGGATATTTTTATTCATCTGGTAATTTTGACCACCAAATCAGCTGTGCGTACTTCCTCCTTTCTGAGAGAAGAAGATATCGGCCTTTTGGCAATCAACTAAGTCACAAATGGTAATTAATCACAAAAGCAATGCATTTGTGCCAAAGATCTCATAACAAAGCCAAGCGTAACAAGTAAATCATGATTTCGACATTATTCTGCAACCAGGAAAGCATAACAGAAAGGGAAGCAGAAAACAGAGCAGAAAATTCAAACCCAGCAACCCAGCCAACAGTCGTGCTAGCACTACAAATTGCAGTGATGGCACACTGAAATGTTTTGGCTTTTACAAAGCTTTAGCCCTACCTCAATAAGAGTCCATATATTTCTAACAAATATTTCCTTCATCATCTTCGAATAGATAAGCAAGCACGACTAGGTTATTCACTAGTTTCACTTCTATGATCATGAAGTTGCAGAAGGACCTTGAGGTGATCGAGGAGGTGAAAACAAGATAGGCTTTGGAGGAAGTTGTAAGGATTGAAGGGCCCTTCCAACATCTCTATCACCTTCCCAATTGATGGTCGATCGGAAGGATTAGTTTGAATACACCAAAGACCAACCACTATCATCTTCTTTCCTAAATCTTCTTCTTCTTCTTCTTCTATCCCTTCTTCAAATGTATTAAGAATTTTTCCTTTTTCAAGTTTTGCATAAATCCAATGTGAAAAATCTCTTTCACTAGAACGGGAGATTTCACCATCAAAATTTTTTCTTCCTCCAATCATTTCAAGAATTAACATTCCATAACTATAGACATCAGACTTATGAGATACTATACCAAAATTCCGACTAAAGACCTCAGGTGCAATATATCCAATAGTTCCTCTCATATCCATCATTGATATAATACTTTCTTTTCTTTTGCATAGTTTGGCAAGATCAAAGTCAGATATTTTTGGACACAAATCTTCATCCAATAGTATATTGTGAGGTTTTATATCAAAATGTAGAATCTTGGTCCTACAACCAATATGTAAGTATTCTAGTCCTCGAGCAATGCCAATTGCAATTCGAAACATGGTCTTCTTATCCAAGTGAGAAGTTGTGTGTGAAGATCTTTTATTGTATATAAATTGATCAAGAGATCCATTAGGCATAAACTCATAGATTAGAGCCCTTTTATTCCTTTCATAACAAAAACCTACAAGAGTGACTATATTAACATGAGATGTTCTACTAATGCTAATCACTTCATTGATAAACTCTTCTCCATCACCTTTAGACTCACTTAAGACTTTCACTGCCACTAAACGCCCATCAGGTAACTTTCCTTTATACACAGTACCATATCCTCCTTGTCCTAATTTATTTTTGAATGAATTGGTCAATTTCTTTACTTCTAAATAAGCATATCGCTTTGGAACCATTGTTTCAAAATTTTTCATCATTTCCTCCTCATTGAATGGATAGTTTCTTGTACCTCTTTCCCAGCACACTATTTTGTTTCTTGACAGGTGGCCTCTCTTAACGGTGTAAATAATTACAAAAGAAATTACTACAATCCCGAGGATAGCTGAAGCAATGGCTGCACGTGGAAAATAGCTTGTCATTTATTTGTTAGAGCATGCAAAAATGATACTGCCAAAAAGGCACAGTCACCAAAGACATACGAGAAGATAGGGGCTTTTCATTTTTATGCCAGGGCAATGAAGAAATTTAAATAGCTTTTATCTAATTTTGATCGTCTTACCGATTGCCATTAGAAGCTTGCCCTTAGAACTCGGTTCTGCAACAAGAACGTACAGTTAGACTTCTTTATTTGAAGGAATCTTTTTTTTTTTTTTCCACATGCATGATGACAATGTTACATAAAGAAAAAATCAAATGTGGAAGAAAAAGATGTTAGCCTAATTTTGATGGAGGGAAGAGAGACAGGTAGAGAGAGAAAAACAAAAAGATAGAGATGATAAGAATAACTTATATCCTTTCCATAAAAAAATTCTCTTAGAATTCTTTATTTGGTAGCTTCATCCTACCAGTGTATGTATAATGAGAATAGAGGAAAAACATTTAACCTAGAAGGTTGGGTTCCAAATTGTAATCTTTGTTATGGATTCTAAAAATGGTATGTTCTTTTGCTTATAAATTTTCATCCCTTGTTCTTGATGTGCTTGATTTGATTACGTAAATCTTGAGTTTTCTATCTCGTTAGACACAAATTAAAGTTACAAAGGAGGGTATAGAAGCCAAATAAAAAAATAAAAAAATTTAAAATGTAGATCCTCCAAGACAGGTGTTCGTTGCATGTACATGTGATATTCTAGAAAACTTGGTAAATAATTAGAGAGACAATAGCCTATCCCATAAGTCTAAGAACAGAGAACCACTCAGTAAAGAAGATCACAGCTTACGGTGGTGCATGCCAGTTTGATCAAGTGGACATGGCTCGCGTTCGATGCAAGAGAGAATATCGAAGGAGACTAACGAAAGCAAGAAGACGAGCAACTTGAGGGAGGCATTGTATGGCCCATAAAGAGAGATAATAACTGATCGTGATTCTTTTCTAAACCCATTAGTTGAGGTTCCTTGGATCTTTCATACGAACGTTAACACAAATATTACCACATCATTGATTTTTCAAAAAGACACTATCCTTAGCACATCGCTATTAAGTGTAAGAGCAACATTAAAGCAATCGTCTCATATATAAGCGAAGCCCGCATTTACCTAATCAATCGCTGTCATCTTGTCGATTTCTTCATTACCAAACTTCTTTGAGGTTCAACTACGTCTTTCACAATTCAAGACGAGAACCACCACCACAAGAATTGCTACCTTGACCACAAGTTGCAAAAGCCTACTTTACCAGATTACCTAACCCTTTAAGAGGGATACTTATATTACACCTCATTTTTACATGCACCTACTATGTCATATGGGAATAGCAAACCCTAACATCACCCTTATTGAACAACCATACTAGCAAGTCATGAAATGAATATAGGGATAAGAGAGATAAAAGTTGTTGTTCGTGTAATATTTTTATTGAATATGGAGATTACATCTTTTCGAAATATCTATTTTGAACTATAGTTTAAACACAATTGAAAATTGTATGTACTTAATATAATACCATTACATTTATCATGGCATTCAGGAATTGGATGATTCCTTCACCATATAAAAAGGAAGTGTTTCAAGCCATGTTTTGTTAAATTTGGATTTACATATTTTGTTTATGCTATTTGAAATAAAATAAATAATAAGAATTTTAAAAATAATGTGAGTTATGAAAGTATAACTCTTGACATTATCAAAAAATTTAAAAGATATAGATTTTATTGTGCACAAAAAATCTCTAAAATTGTTGAAGACTAGTTTATTTAGAAGAGTCCATCTCTGATGTAACGTAAGGTTGATTATAATCCCATCATAGGAGATGCCCCTAAATATGTTGCATTGATTTCTTATATATAAATTATTTTATTTAACAAAGAGGGAAAAAAAAGAGTCAAGCACAAGAAGGGAAGAAAGAAAACTATAAAAGTTATATTGAGAAGTATAATGTTCAAAGTCCACACATCTATTTAGCGATCTTAGAGTAAAAGATTGTGATGAGCTTGGTAATAAATAAAGATAAATTCAGAAAAGTAAAGAAAAAAAGTCATTGTGAATATAGTGTTGTTGTTACGCATACATAAGAAACTAAAAAAATTTCACCTAACTAAGCATACAAAGACTACAAAGAAATCTCAAGAGAGGAAGATTTAAAATTCTGAACTTAGAAATTTGTACCTGGTTTTGGTGTTGAACTTGGGATTGGGGTCTTCGCTGAAATAGAAAGAATAAATCCAAAAAAGCAAAGAAAGAAATGTCATTGCACTATTTTTTATGCATACATAAGAAGACTAGAGAAATTTATATTCGAAAATTATAAAGTTAGAAATACGCACCTATATTCGGTAATCTCGGGGTGGAAGGTGGTGGTGAATTTGGGGTTGGGGGGTCCGCTGAGACAAAAGAATAAATCCAGAAAAGCAAAGAAAAAATTTATTATAAAAATTGTGTTATTTTTTATGCATGGATAAGATAACTATAAATTTTTCACATAATTAAGCATAAAGTAAACAAAAAAGACAACTCAAGAAAGGAATATTCAAAATTATGAAGTTAGGAATTTGTACCTATTTTTGGTGGAGGCGCGATAGATGGTGGTGATATACTTGCGGGTGGGGATTTAGCTGAAACAAAAAGAATAAATGCAGAAAAGAAACATGTTATTGTACTTAATTTTATTTTATTTTTGTATATAGAAGAAAATTATAAATGCTTCATATAATCAAGCACTCAGAAAAGAATGAGTTTGGTGAAATAGAAAGAAAAATTCAAGAGAAGTGAAAATAAAAAAAAAAAGAGAGGAAAGAGTGGAGGCATTAAAATTTTATATATAATTGTAATCATGTATTAATAATTCATGTTCACATTAGATATAATAGTAAATTATTTTTGTTGTTAACAGTTGTCCACAATTTTTGGGGGAAAATAAAGTAAGACCCAAACCTGGGACTACTGTTGAATCTATCACACGGGCCGACGAGGAGGCGGAACATGATCCTGCAACAAGAAAAGGAGAATTAATTAGAAGTTCAACAAAAAAATTTAATATTTACTATTCAGAAACTATTTTACAAGTTCATATTTTACTAATGTGGAACAACAATATACTTGTTTAAAAAAATATATATTAAGGGAATATTACGACTCTTATTTACCAATAGGTATTATTAATTGTCAGACGTGAATAGCTAACAACTTATTCACAAATCTAATATTAACAAAGGGGAGAAAAAAAAGGAGTTATTAAGACAAAAAATTTACCGAAGACTTTATTTTATTTTATCCTTTTGTTTTGGGAAATTTTCATTGCTATAGTAATTTCTCACCGCCGTGAAACCAACTATTCCTCCTGTTTTGCTTTCTCTTGAAACGATCACGAACATAAAGTTGGATGCCACTTAAATTTCATCTCTAAATATGAAAAATTTGAATATTATCCTCAAAAAAATTTAAATGATAGTATTTTACTAATAGATTAAGTGGATATACTGGGACTCCTATTACTGAGTACAAACAAAAAAGGCCATAAGGCATAACCTTCCTTATGGCATGACATGTGCAGTCAGGTCAACAGTCCTGATGATATAATTCCAATGCAGGGAAGTGGTAAAAATTACTTAGAAATGAAATCATAATCTTTCATACACTTGGGAGGAAGAAACCCAAACCCATATCAATTTTTTGCGGCAATGTAAATATCTATAGAAAAATAAGCAATCACACCACTAGTTATTTAATCGGACATCTTAGTTCTCTCTTGCGTGGATCTAGCATGTTTTTGAATAAATTGATTTAAAAGTGAAATATTTAATATTAAAAAATAAATTAAAAATAAAGATTTAATTAGGACTATCTCATACTAAATAAAAAATATAGGTTTAATTAGGACTATCTCATACTAAGTGTTTGACTTAATTAGAAGTAAATACATGTATAAATGTGTGTTTAAAACAAAATACATGAGAAATATCCAATGTCATCATGTACTCCTCACACCCCTCCATGCTTCAAGAAACATTCCTTTTTTTCTTTTTAATGGTTTGTTCCTGCTGTTGAAGTTTGGTGATTTTTGAGCCCTAATTTAGAAGTTGTGTCAGTTCTTGTTGGTTATTAATCAAATAACAAAGCGATGCAAATATGCCCACAATTTAGTAACAATGCCAAGAGTATGCAATAGATCCCAACTTACCAGAAAAAACATAACGAGAGAAAAAAGAGAGCAGAAATTTCAAACCTGACTTACACGTCGCAGATGATTTTGCCTCCGTACACCTAGTGGCATGGTTCTCACACAGTAGCCGGGATGATCGCACCTCATACTGTGGAAGTAGCACTCTGAACCGCAATAGCGGATGTTGGGCTTGGATGTTGAGGAATTGGGAGGGTTTGTTTTCGTTTGCATAGTGCTCGTTGCCGGCACAAAAAGAAGGTGGTATGGAAATCAAGATGGAAGATGTGAATATGAAGAAGTAACAGGAATATAGTCTACTCGAATGCATGCTTCAGAACTAGAGTAAGACACAGAGAAGTCAGGAATGCCACTGAATACTGATGCTATGCACCTCTTAATACGCACTTTGAGAGAGTTAATAATGACCATGAGGGGAAAGGCGGTCGAGGCAACAAAGAACTGAAGCCTGTATGTTTTTCCTACCATTTTTTGACTCCGGAAGAAAGCAAGGAAAGCGCGGCAGCCGTGTGAAGAGGGATCCGCTAATCCCGCACTTAGGCCACGCTTAGTTCTTGGTCACGAGGCCAAAATCAAGTCTTTGCCCCATTCAAGGGCTATTTGCATGTTTTTCCGCTCCCCAACAACTCGAGTTACGTCGTGCGGGGTCCTATGGCAATACTTTAATCCATTGAGTCACTGTCCGAGGCCTACGATCTTTCAAATTCGTCCATCAATCCATTGAGTCACCGTTCCTACACGAAGATCACGCGTTGTTCTGGTTAGGGAGCCAAAATCAAGTCTTTGCCCAAGGAAAATCGCTGTTTAGTTTTTCGGGAGGGCAAATCAGGTGTTCAACCCTTCAAGGAAACACGGAAGATCTGTCGATTTCAATGACAAAGAAAGTGCCGCGGCCAAAGTGCTGACATAAGAATTATTGAAAAGCTGGAATAAATCTCATTTTTGGGAACATTTAGAGTCTATTTATCATGACCCATGACTCTAGGCCCAATTCACTTAAGAGAAGCCCATCTAGGGAAATAGGGAAAGTGCGAGGAGGAGAACACTTTTGAAGAGCAAAAACCCTAGTTCCTTAGAGGTGCCGTATGTGGCATGATTAGGAAGGTAGTTTGTAATTTGCTAACATAATATTTAGCTAGTGTAGTGGTAGATCTCGTAGAATAGAAGTGTAGGGCTATAGTGATGTGTAATGTAGTTTATGTAACTTCTAGTTTATCAATGAAGGTTTGGTTCTTGTGATGTTTGTTATTGGTGTATATTTGATAAAGAAGGAACTTGATCTTAACAAGTGGTGCCAAAGAGCAATAGCAGAGGGATTTTTTGTGGGGACGAAAATGCCCTCAGATGGAACCGCTTCTCTCTCCTCTTTTTAATGAGTTTCGAAAGGATTTGGTGAAGGAGTGTGGATTATAATGACCCATGACTCAGCGCCCAAAAGCCTCTCTAAGGAATAGCCCACTGAAAGGAAAAGAGTAGAAATATGGAAAGCGCGAGAACACCCTTGAAGTGCAGAAACCCCAGTTCCTTAGAGGTGCCGTATGTGGCATGATTAGGAATGTAGTTCATAGTTTGCTAGTGTAATCCTTAGCTAGTGCAGTGGTAGATCTCGTAGAACAATAGTATAGGGCAGTAGTGATGTGTAATGCTGTTTATATAACTTCTAGTTTATAAATGAAGGTTTGGTTCTTGTGATGCTTGCGTTGGTGTATGATTTGAGAAAGAAGGAACTTGATCTTAATACCATTATGAGGCTTCATCAAGTTTTGAGCTACTGCAATGGGAACCCTCGGTTAAAAATCTGCCTTTCCAAAAAATCGAAATCTTGGGTTGAAACTTCAAGAGCAGCCAGGAAGAAGGAACTAACACGAAAGCAAAAATCAAGGATATCTATCATTTTCAATCATTTTCATTAACTTTTTCTACTCCTCCAGCCTGCCTATTCTTTTCACCTGATCTGGAAGCGCTTGCTAATCCTGTTGTTTCCACCAGAGACAATACCGGTGTTGTGTATCACATTCATAATTTAGATTCTGTAACAGCGCCGATAGGACAAGCTCGGGCGCCATCATTTTCCAAGCAACGATTAGAAAGGGGATGCCTCGCGTGTGTAGTACTCCCAAAGCTATTGTGGCAGGGTCACATTTTGACTCCAATAACTCCTGCTAAAACATACAGATTAAAACCCAAACAAACCAAAAAAGTGACGGATCATACTGAACAAGATACATTCCATTTAGGCTTGACATATCAATACATAGTAAGGAGTGTAAATCGATTACCTTTTCAAGAAGATATTTATAGATAAGTTATTTGATTGATGTGCGTGTAAATTAATCATCAAATTGGGCCCCTTTTTGTTGGCTCATTATATGAGTCCATATAGTGTGGGTATATCGATGATGCATAAATTAATATTTTTTATCGTGGCAAGTCTATATGATTTTTATGGTTTGTTTTAATTATACACATGTTATACATAAATTTACCTTATTGTATATGGTACTAATTAGTGTGAGCTTTTGTCCATCTTATAAACTTTAATAAGTGAAATTATTTGTATAGACACCTTTACTAATTAATTAAGTTCTCTCTCTAACTCTCTATTATATACAGTAACTCTTGTTGTAGGAGGAAATTGGAAATAAGGTTATGTATTACCTTTTACTGCGCTTAACATGGAAAATCCCCCGCAGGGCCTTTTGCCACGTTACCTGGTGACTCTTCTCACCGTTCAAGACAAGTGCTTGCTCATCATTTAACCGACTGCATGAGCTGAAAAATCCCCCACAGGCATTTTGCCACGTTACCTGGTGACTCTTTTCTCATCGTTCAAGACAAGTGCTTGCTCATCATTTAACCGACTGCATGAGCTGTTGGATATACGAGAGAAAGAGTTTAACGCAGAACTCCCCCTATTGCCTTCTTCATAGCTGTAAGCAACGTTTTGGCAGCCTCATTGAAGGCAGTATAGGAGAGAATAGGGAGGAAGATTTAGTCTTGTTGCAGCTGAAAAGATGGATGAATACGGTACGTTCTCAACCCACTCTTATCTCTTCATGATTGATGTTTTTGATCCTGTAAAAGCCTCGTTTGAGGCTAAATTTTCCAACACTTTCTTCTCCTAAATCTGTCAATACGGTCAGTGCTCATGCAAGACTTTTCAGGCTTGTCTAACTTTCTAGACTTCTCAAGTCGGCCATCTAATCTGTTCCTAGTATTTCTGGAAGTTCCAAACCCATTTCAATTTTTTCCGAGGGTGGAACTTTGATGGTTTACTCTTATCAGAGTCTACAGTGGTTTTTTTTAGAACCATTTGTGGTTGTATAATAGCGTGTACAAATTTCTTTAGATGTTTAATGAATTGCAATATCCACCTCCACTTAGCCACAAAGCTCGAGCCTTTCCTTCGAAAGATCTGAAGGCTGCTTCCCATGGAACGAAACCACAACATCAGCAGTTCCCTGAACATAGAACACAAAATGTTCATTGTCAGGTCCTGTATGGAAATTGTGAAATAAGAAGTAGCATTTCAGTTTGTTTTAATGGAATGGCCAATAACGCGAATGCAACGTGATCTTTTGGGGTAGCCAAACCAAATTAAAACAGCTACACCTACCCAACCCAAGCCAATGTCAAACTAATAAAATATTGAAGACTAAATAAAATAAAAATCCTTCATACTTTGTATAAGTTAAACAACGATTCCACCAAATATGCTTGATGCATCTATGAAAACATTCGGCAGATGTACTTGAATTTGAATCACAATTGTTGCAGCAGAAGAAAGCTATTCTCATAAGGTTCCTTTGCAATTCAAGAGGAAAGTCTTCCATCCTATGTCAAACATCTCCTGAAGTTCTTTTATTCTCCATCTCTTGAAACACTAAGAAAATAAAATTTTTGCTATTCTATCTCTAAATTCCTTATCTGAATAAGGAGTCGTTTTGCCAAGTAAAAGAAATAAAATAAAGAAATAAAAAAAATTCACTTATCACAGTATGAACAACTACATGTTCCATTAACTTAAGCGCACAAACACACAGAAAAAGAGAAAAAGGTGATCAAAATAGTTAAGACAAAAAGCCAGATGAGAGATAATGGTGTCTAAGTAAATATTACTTTCATGTATAACAAGAACAGGACAGCTCACCATTCCAATTTTGTCAATATTATGAAAAGGAAAAATGTAAAAAAAAAAAAATTTAGAGACCACCTAACAAAAGAAAAAAATGTGCACTAGAATTAAGAATAAGAAACTACCTTAAAAGTATCAAACCGGTACGTCCGCTTAACTGGGTATGCACTCTCAGCCTAGACAAAATCGGGCTATGTAAAACCAACACCTCTCGAGTTTGGTATTCTTGAAGCAAGATTAAGAGCTGGTCCACCACCAATCGACTAACCATATAATATTAATTGTTCACCGTTGACACCATACTACTCCTTAAGGCATTTGTAGGCTGCCTAAATGTCGGCATATGTATTATATGCGGATGGCTGTTTCGATACTAAAAAGCAGTAGTTATTCTAAGAAAAATGATTGGAGGACATTCAAGAACAGTATTCTGACAGCCAGCAAATGTCAATAACCGTAGATGCTATAAATCAGATTCTGGCTTCCAACGTTAGACCTCATGGAATAACAAATTTGCTCAGACATATCAAACTATAGCTTGCCTTTCTCATCAGGAATAAAAAATGCAAGATGCCTAGGTGCCGATCCCAGTTAGTTTTGAAAATTTTAATTCACAATTGTTCATCACAAGTTGCAAGTACTAAACACAATAAGCACAAAAATGATAGTACACTCATGTGATTCAACTAGCTAAAGTGATCATGATATTGGCAGGCCATTGTGTGGCTATATTCTAAGATAACCCCATTCACATGCTAAAGTACTTTCTACTTAAAACTATGAAATATCGGTCCATTATATGCTTCAACATCAATTTGCAACAAAACATGAACCAATCATTTTCCAGAGAAACATAACCCTTCATGCGTATGAACTAGAATATAAATACAAAATGCAACGTGTTTATGAGCTACGTCCTTTTTCAAACAATTGGAAATTCCTATTGTCATACACCCAATAATGCTTAGAACACCCAATACTCATATATTGGATGCATATCCATAGAGTTTTATAAGCTCGTGATTGGCATATTAGTTGATGTAGACATGAATTAGATAGAATAGGAAACAAGACAAATTATAGAGGAAAAGCTTCTAGTTGGAGCCCTAGTAATGTATTGGCACCTCTCTTGACTAACCAAGGGGAGGTTTTGGGTTGCAACGCATGGGAGGGAAAATGCTGGAGATTAAGTGTTATCTACTCCTTTGTTCCTTAAAAAGAACGAAAAAAAATTGAAAAGAATAAAATCTAATAAAATAAGAGAGATAAAGAAAGATGTTGCATTAGAGTTCTTCTTTTCTAAGAAAGCTACTAATTCTTTAGTACCCCAAGAATTTCAATCCAACTTGCAATAAGGACTACCAGCTAATAGCATGTTGCAATATTCTATACAAAATCATCTCTAGGATGTTAATTGAAAGGATAAGTCTCATTCTTCCTTTAGTAGTTAACAATAATCAAACAAGTTTCATTAAAGGACACCAAATTTTGGAAAATATTATACTTTACCAAAAACTTTTACACACTATCACAAAGGAGACAAAGACAAACATGTGGTTATAAAAATTGATTTCATAAAAATGTATGACAAGGTCAAATGGGAAGCAATATTAGAGTCCTAAAAGTCATTAATACTCTCTAATCTTGGTTGATCTTTTAGGTGAGTGTATTATTAGAACAAGTTTTTCAATAAGTTTCAACATATAACATGTAAGATACTTTGAAGGTATTAATAGATTGAGACAAGGTCATATCTTATCTTCATATTTACTTATACTAGTTATATAGATAATCAATAGAATCATTATTGCAAAGACCTTCACATTGGTGTTTAAATTTCATTGGCATTACAAATTTGAGAAAGAAAAATCACTCATTTTTGTTATGTTTATTTCTCTTCTCTCATGGTGATGTGAACTCAATGCTTAGTTTTAGAGAAGCTTTAGAGAAATTTGTTGACCTTATAGATTTATAATATAACCTAAGCAAATATCAAATATTCTTTTTAGGGTTATTATTAGAACATAAACAACTTGTTAGACTTGATCATATTCCTTTCCATATGAGTTTACTCTCAATTAGATATCTTGAAGTTCCATTTACCACAAAAAGACTAACTCAAGCTAATTGTAAAGGTCTTATGAATAAAATATTGGGAAGAATAAAAAGTCAAGAAATGAAACACCTCAACTATGCAGGAAGATTACAATTGGTAAGCTCTATCATTATTTCCATATGTACCTTCCAAATGCAAGTGTTCCTATTGCCAAAGCAAATAATCTATGAGGTTAAGAAAAAGTAAAGAAATTCTTATAGGTGGGGAATATAAATACACATTATTCTAACGAAATAGCTTGACAAACTATTTGCTTACCAAAGAAGGAAGAGAATAGGTTTACTAAATTTCAAAATTTGGAAGAAAATCCTTTTAAGATGTGTGCTTTAGAATCTCATTAATCTCTTAAAATTTTCATCATAAAGTAAATAGATTCACAATATAAAATGCAAATAAAATTCAATGATGTAGCTTGACATAAAAGGTATCATAGCTTGGAGTTGGAGAGGTCTTCTCAATTCTTTCTACTTCTACATATTGTTGGCAAAAGATTTATAAGGATTTTTGGCAAGTTGATGGAATGGTGGATTGGTATAATCTAACTTGGACTAGTGACATTAGTAAACTCAATTTCATTGGATAGAGTGTTTATAGGGATAAACTTTCTACAACAATAAAAATTTATACAACGACTCTCTTTAGTCAACATATATTATGATTTCTATTAGTTCCACATAGAAAATAGGAACCATCTCTTTTTTGAATATGCATGAATAAGAATGATTTTGAGAAGTATTCTAGCCCATAATAGAATTTTGATATAATATTAGAGGATAGAACAAACTCACTAATCAAGGGCTAGCTTACTACTAAGCTATGGGGATTCCTATGGCTCCTAAACTTTTAAAGATAACTTTTTTAGTTTGTATTTATTATATATGAGGTGAGTGAAATAGAAAATCTTTTCAAGGAAAAAAAATAATATTCTCTTTCTTTTTGGCAAAACTAAAGAAAGTAATATGAGAAAGACTTTTTTTGTCTAAAAATATAAAACTCTTTCAAAGTAATGTTATTTTAAGTAAGATTTGAAGCTTTTCAACTTCTATTTTTTTTATACATGTGATAACTTTTATAATGTTAAGATATACTCATGTGCTTCTATATTTTAATTTTTATTAATATAACTTACCATTTCACTAAAAAAAGAAATAAAGTTGTGAGTAATAAATTCAGCCATTATGCATTAGCCTAAGGAAGCCAATTCAAGATATATTTGGTTAGTATATCCTTGCATGTAAACATATTGGACGAATAAACCTCCCCTTTGAATTTGCCATTGAATAGAAACTCTTCATCTGCCGGTCACCAAATTACTTTGCAAGTAGGAACTCAGCCTAATTCAATTATTTCTGTAGAGATGGCTCTTAGTTTGTTATTTGATATCCTTATGACATAAGAACTTATGTAACATGTAAATTCCGGAAGTTTGACTCTACAACACTGCACAAGCAGCAATTTTGGTATATTTAGTTCCTCATCTTCGATAGGGTCTTGTCCTTGCTAAATGATTTATTTTAATAACGACTGAAATCCTTGTCGAAACCTGAACCTTGACAGTAACCCTTTCCCTTTTGCCCTTCATCAAGTTTGGCATGAACTGCTGCACGGGAACCTATGTATAACTTTTTAACGAAGTATGCTACCATCCCAAGTTTCAATTGCCTAGGAAGATTAAACCTAGTGATGGTTAGCTAAAAAAATGAGTCTTTCATAACGTAGTTACCTTTATGTCGGTCTTAGACTTCAATTATGATGCTGTGAAGTATATATTTAAGTTCAAATTTTCCAAGGGGAACAATGTAAACAAATTTAATATATCTTTAAAGAAAATGGTTGATACCCTTAATTTTGATCAAATTTCTAAACTCTATGCCCTTTTCCTTTTAGTTCCATCACATTTTTACTTGTAAAACTTGGCCTACATGAGAGTGATCGTCAAATGATGCCAATAAGATAGAAAATGTCTTACTTGGATAGCATATAATCCAATATTTAATGAGTTTTTTCGCCCCAAGTTTCAAGTTATAATTTAAATAATGAGATGAAAATAACAGATGTTTAATTATTAGTAATATAAGTAAAAATATTTATTATTCATCATAGTTAATGTGATGATATTAATGTCTCAAATGTATCGAATAATGGCATGAAACTATATTAATATGAGGTAGTTTAAAGATGTTCATGACTTGTGTTGCTTGAAAAAAGATATCCATATTTATTCTCAAAATAAATAGTTCTATTATCGGACTGAAATTGAAGTGAAGATCAATTAGAAAAGAAGCATCCACCTCAATGTTTCCCAATCAAGCTTTGAATTTTGTGATTAGGTTTCAACGTTGTCATGTGTGCTTCCTTTCATTTTAATGTCATTTTCTTGGACTGCCATTTGTAATTTTTCTGTTTTTATTCATCAGAAAAAATACTTGTCGCTTTTATGTTTATTCATCCACGAATACATGCTTCTGTACACACTTTTGAACTTATTTATCTCTAAAATCTTGAAGTTGCTCAGTGGGAGTGAATCTTGAAGTTGCTCTGTAGTCATTTTACTGTTTCACTGAAACAGAGAAGTTGTTAGTTTACCGTTTTGCTGTATACTCGAGGAAGATGATAAAGAGGTGAATCTTCAGGAGATGCAAGGACCAGTTCCACACAGGTCTTCAGATCGTGCTGCTGCCAACTGTCTACGTGATGCTCACTTTCCGTTGGTCATCAATTTCTATTGTTTGTATGGTGTTGAATTTGATATGTTACCAGTCTTTTGAACAAATATTGCAATTTATGGATGTAACCATTCAGGCCTCTGCTACTGCTAGGATGTGGAAAGGACTCAGCATGTATCACCTCTGTATGGTTAGTCCTGAATACATATAGCTGTTGACTTTAGATGAGGATTTTTAAATAGAAAGGTCGAAAATACATTCTAGAAATTGTGCATGTATTGTTGCTTGAATGGGCACTTCCGTCGGATTAATCAATGAACTTGTGTATTAAGTTGTTTCTTAAACACATAAAATCAGTCTATGTTATACAGGGTGCAAATTCAATGGATAGTGGTGATTGAATGTTGTAGAGATCTAGAATTTCATATGCGTTTGAAATGGTCATATATAAAACAAGTAAATGGACAGGGATTTTTTCAGCTTTGGTGAAAGGGCCATACTCTTTCTTCCGAGGACTCTTCCTCGCTATTATGAAACCTTACCACTTTATTAGCAATCAAATCAGTTTTTTGCACGAAATTTAGCTGTGTTGCAAGGACATCTGTTGCCATTGAAAAAGGAAAATTGGTGATTTCTCTTCTTGTCCCTTCTAGAAAGCTTTCATCAAGACAATTGCATCTTTTCAAGAAATAATGGATTTCCATTACCATGAAGTCAGAAGAATTTGAAGGTGATCAGGTTGGTGAATCCAAGGAAGGCTTTGGACGTAACTGCAACGACAGAAGGGTCCCTTCTGCATCTCTACCACCCTTCCAATTGGTGGCCGATCTGAAGGGACTGGTTTTAATACACGAAAGACTTTTATCATCTTTTTCACAATATCTTCTTCCTCCTCTTCTTTTACCCCGTTCAAGCTTCATTAAATCCATTGTAGAAAATATATTTCAGTGGGATAGCTCTCTTCATCTGGTAATTTTTTACCACCAAATCAGCACTACGCACTTTCGCCTTTTTGAGAGAAGAAGAACATGGCCTTCTTGTCGATCAACTAAGTCACAAATGGTAATTAATCGCTAAAGAAATGCACATACGCCAACGATCCCATAACAAAGACAAACGCAGGATCCCAATCATGACTTCGCCATACTCTGCAGCCGGGAAAACATAACATAAAGGGAAGTAGAAAACAGAGCAGAGAATTCAAACCCTGTCACCCAGGCAACAGTCGTGCGGCACCACAAATAGCAGTGGTGACGCACTGAGCCGCCATGGCTGATGTAGGTTTGGTAGGTTGACGTACTGGAACGATTTGTTACAGTTTGCATCTTCCTCGTTAACAGAGTTGGAAGAAGTCGGTACGGAAATCAGGAGGAAAAATGAGTTGATGAAGAAGTAAGCGGACGATGGTCTGCGGAACGTATACTACAAAATTGGAGAAAAACCAAGAAAGCCAGGGAAAATGCCACTGGATGGCTATGGTGCATTACGTAGGCAAGTTTTGAGAAAGCGGATGAAGATCATGAGAGGACGGTGGAAACGCAATTAAAGCAAAAAGTAACTTGAAGCCTGCACAGACCTTTTGAGTGCCCGGTAGGAAAAGGAGTCTTAAAGAAAGTACGTTGTTCCTGAAAATCAGGAGTCAATGGCCCAGACAAAGACCACCACTCGATAACTTACGAGGAAATCTTGTTGCCTTTCACATACTTTCCTATTCCCATATAAACAAAAAAAGAAAAAGAGGCAGAGTCTCATTGGTTTGGTTATTAAGTCACACGCCACGTGTTTACCACAATGGCATTCATTATGACTTGTCACGTCAAAATCAATAATTTTAATGCTGGCCAAAGTATTATCGCGAGTCATAAGGCAAAATGGTATATCATGCAAGACCTTCTTCTTGAAGCATGAGGCAGGTAGCAATATATGTCTTTTGTAGAACTGCTGCCTTCATTTTTTTTATTTTTTATTTTTTTGGCCTGCAACCAGAAATAGATTCCCAAACCATTTTGTTCCAGAAACGTTAAATCCAATTGGCATGAAAACATCTTGGTTTTTACAAAGCTTTAGCCCTACCTCAATAAGAGTATCTATTTCTAACAAATTTCTCCAACATCTCCTTCTAATAGATAAGCAAGCACAATTAAGTTATTCACAATTTTCAAATCCTATCATGCAATTCCTTCCATTTTGAGTGTTGCACTTTTATGATCAAGTTGCAGAAGAATCTTGAGGTGATTGAGGAGCTGAAAACAAGAAAGGCCTTGGAGGAAATTGTATGGACTGAAGTGTCCCTTCCAACATCTCTATCACCTTCCCAATTGATGGTCGATCAGAATGATTAGTTTGAATACACCAAAGACCAACTAATATCATCTTCTTTCCTATATCTTCGTCTTCGTCTTCTTCTTCTTCTTCTTTTATCCCTTCTTCAAATGTATCAAGAATTTTTCCCTCTTCAAGTTTCGTATAAATCCAATATGAAAAATCTCTTGCACTAGAACGAGAAACCCTACTATCAAAATTTTTTCTTCCCCCAATCATTTCTAGAATTAACATTCCATAACTATAGACATCAGACTTATGAGAAACTGCACCAAAATTTCGACTAAATATCTCTGGTGCAATATAGCCTATAGTTCCTCTCATATCTGTCATTGACACAATACTCTCTTTTCTTTTACATAGTTTAGCAAGGCCAAAATCTGATATTTTTGGACACAAATCTTCATCCAATAGTATATTGTGAGGTTTTATGTCAAGATGTAGAATCCTTGTCCTACAACCAGTATGTAAATACTCTAGTCCTCGAGCAATGCCGATTGCAATTTGAAACATGGTCTTCTTATCTAAGTGACAGGTTGTGTCTGAAGATCTTTTATTGTATATAAATTGATCAAGAGATCCATTAGGCATAAACTCATAGATTAGGGCTCTACTACTCCTCTCATAGCAAAAACCCACAAGATTCACTATATTAACATGTGATGTCCTACTAATGCTGGCCACTTCATTTATAAACTCTTCACCATTACCTTTAGAATCATTTAAGACTTTCACTGCCACTAAACGCTCATTAGGTAACACCCCTTTGTACACAATACCATATCCTCCTTTTCCTATTCTATTTTTGAATGAATTGGTCAATCTCTTCACTTCTGAATAAGTATATTGCTTTGGAACCATTGACCCGAAATTTTTCATGATTTCCTCGTCATTGAATGGAGAATTCCTTGTACGTCTTTCCCAGCAAACTATTTTGTTTCTTGACAAGTGCCCACTCTTAACGGTGTAGATAATCACAAAACAGAGTACTAGAAGCCCGAGGATGGCTGAAGGAATGGCTGCATGCAAAGGATAGTTTAAGTATACGTTAGAGCATTTAAAAATGAAAGCAATAGATAACATACTAAAAAAATGGCACACTTACTAAAGACATAAAGGAAGATAGTGGCTTTTCATTTTTATGTTAGCGGGAAAAAGAAAAAAAACTTAAATAGCTTTTATATGATTTTGATCGTCTTACCAATTGCCTTTATCTTCCAAGCTCGTTCTGCAAGTCGTTCTGCAATAAGAACATCAACTTAGACTTCTTTATTGAAGGAATCATTTTTTTTTCCCACTTGCGCGATTACAAAAAAATCAATGTGGAAGAGAAGGGGGTATAGAAGCCAAATAACGAAAGATAGAAATGTAGATCATCCAAGTCGGTACAGGTTTCCATTAAGAGGGATGGCTTTTGTACAGGTGAGAGAAAACATGAGGTTAAGCTTGTGTTGAACAGAGGATAGCCTCAGGATCAACAGGGGGAAGAGCGAAATGTAGAGACAGCTTTTGTGAAATTCAAGTTTGTCAAAGGGGTTTGTTCCCTTCTAATGAAATATAGGAAGTTTTCTTTCCCTCAGATGAAACACGTATCTTTGTTTGTCCTACCTTATTTACCAACGAAAGCGTTACATTTGTTCAAATTTCCTTATTTTTGATAGCCATTTACTATTATGAGACTAGTTACGTGCCTAAGAAATTATGCCGTAACAGACTAGCAAGTCAAGCACCAAAAAAGAAGAAAAATATAGGAAGTTCTATGGAAAATTATAAAGTCAGAAATCCGCACCTCTATTCAATGATCTCGGAGTAAAAGGTGGTAATGAATTAGTGGTCGGGGAGTCCGCTAAGACAAAAATAATAAATCCATTATGTAAATTTTTTTATTTGTTATGCATATATAAGAAAACTATAAATTTTCACATAATCAAGCATACAAAAAACAGAAAAGAAAACTCAAGAAAGGAATATTCAGAATTGTGAAGTTTGAAATCTGTACCTATATTTGGTGGTGGTGGGATAAATGATGGTTGTGAACTTGGGTTTGGGGAGTCAACTGAAATAGAAAGAATAAATTCAAGGAAGCAAAGAAAGAAATGTCATTATACTAATATTTATTATTGTTATGCATACATAAGAAAACTATAAGTGCTTCATACAGTCACGCACTCGTAAAAGAATAATAAACGGTGGTGATAAATTGGGGGTTTGAGAGTCACTTGAAATAGAAAGAACAAACCAAGAAAATAATTATAAAAAAAAAAGAAATTAAAAAGAGAGGAAAAAATTAAGCCATTGAAATTTTTTATACAAATGTAATGGTGCATTAATAATTCGTGCTCATGGCACATATACTAGTGAACTATCTTTGTTGTAAAAAGTTGTCCACAATTCTAAAAGAAAAATAAAAACAGATCCAAACCTGGGGCTTCCGATGGCACCGCCAATTTTGAAGGGCAAGCTGCAACAAGGATATGAGAATTGATTAGAAGTCTTTATATTAAGAAAAAATTACGACTTTGTATGTACCAATTTTTCTAGTTGCCTCCTAATGGGAGCTTGAGAAGCCGAAGAACATAAATTTTCGATGCTATGGTAAGTTCTTACTGCCGTGAAACCAACCATTACTCATGTTTTCTCTTCTCTTGAAGAGAATCCGATCAAAGCCAAGCGTATTATCACCGAACAACAGATCCCGACTTCACCATTATTCAGCAACCACAAAACCATAACAAGAGAAAAAAGAGAGCAGAAATTTCAAACCTGGAGAAGCTGATGCCGGACATATCCAAGCGTATGATGATCGCGTCTCATTCTGTGGAGGTGGTGCACTGAGCCGCAATAGTGGATGGAGGGCTTGGACGTTGAGGAATTGGGAGGGTTTGTTTTCGTTTACGTAGTGTCCGTTGCCGGCACAAAATGTAGGTGGTATGGAAATCAAGATGAACGACGTGAATATGAACGAGGAACAGAAAGATAGCCTGCTCTCTTCAGAACTGGAGTAAGACCGAGAGAAGTCGAGAATGCCACTGGATACCGATGCTATGCATCTCTTAATGCTCATTTTAAGAGAATTAATGATGATAATCAGGGAAAAGGCAGTCGAAACAACAAAGAACTGAAGCCTGTAAGTTTTTCCTACCACTTTTTGATGTAGAAGCAAGCAAGGAAAGCGCGTCGACTGACTGAAAAAGGATTCACTGGTCTCCCACGAAGGCCATGCGTTGTTTTGGTCATGAAGCCAAAGTCAAAGTCTTTGCTCAAATCAAGGCGCTGTTTACTTGCTTTTCCAGTCCCAAACAACTGGAATTATCTCGTGCGGGGACCATCCCACCCCAGATTTTGCTGTACAAGGCCCACGATCTTTCAATTTCGTCCATCGATCCATTTCTCTGACCGGCTACAATTGCACCGCGTCCAAGTCTCTCTAGTTCTGCGAGAGGGCAAATCAGGTGTTTAACACTTCGAGAAAATGCGGAAGATCTATAAATTTTGAATGATCAACAAAGTGCCACGGCAAAGGTACAGACCAAAGAAGTACTGGAAGGCTGCAACAAATTGATTTTTGGCAATATCCAGGGTCTATTAAGAGGCTCTACCCAGTTTGGAAAAAACGAAATCCGGAGTAGCCACTTCAGGGATAACCAAAAAGAAGGAACTTCCACCGAAGCAAAAATCAAGGAAATCTAGCAGTTCTCCTCCACTTAACCACAAGGGCTCTAACCTTTCCTTGGAAAGCTCCCAAAACTGCTTCCCATGGGACCAATCCACAACTTCATCAGCAGTCCCCTGAATATGGAACACAAGATGTTCATTGTCAAGTCCAGTATGAAAATTGTGAGATAAGAAGTAGCACGTCAGATTGTTTTAATGGAATGGCAAAGAACGTGATGCAACGCGATCTTTTGGAGAAGCAAAACCGCATTAAAACAGCCACCCTGACCTGACCCAACCCAACCGAACATCAAAGTGATAAAAGATTTAAGCCTAAATAAAATCAAAATCCTTCATATTTTGTATAAATTAAACATCGATGCCCACCCGATATATTCAATACATCAGTGAAAACATTTAGCAGATCAACTTGAATTTCAATCACAATTGTTGTGGGAAAAGAAGACTGTTCTCGTAAGGTTCATCTTCAATTTAAGAGGGAAGTCTTCCATCCTTTGTCAAATATCTCCTAAAGTTACTTTGTACTTCATCTCCCGAAACAGTAACATGATATTTTTGCAATTCTACCTGTAAATTCCTTATCTGAAAAAGGAATCATTTTGCGAAGAAAAAAATAACTTATCACAGTTAAGGTAGGAACACATGCATGGTCTACAAAGTTCAGTACACAAACAGAGAAAAAGAGAGAAAATGGCGAAGAGAGAATATATTACTTATATGTATAATAATAACAGGACAAGTCACCATGCCAATTTTGAAAGGTTAAAGGAAAATAAGGAAAAAGAAAATAATCAGAGACCACCTAACAAAAGAAACTAGAATGTGCAGTAGAATCAAGATTATGAAACTAACTTAGAAGTATCAAACCTGTCCGTCCGCTAGACTAGGTATAACACTATCAGCCCAGACAAAATCGAGCCATGTATATCACAACTCTCAAGTTTGGCATTCTCTTAACAAGATCAAGAGTGGGTCACTACCAACACAGTGACAATATGATATTAATTGTTCATCTTTAACAACATATTGCTAGTTGAGGAAATTTATAGCCTGCATAATGTCGGCATATGTGTTACATTCAGATGGTTGTTTTAATACAAAAAAGTAATAGTTAGTTAAGTACTCTGAAAAATGATTGAAAGACATTCGAGAACAGAATTCTAAGAGCCTGTAAATGTTAATAACCATACATGCTATAATTCAGTTTTGAGCTTCCAACTTGAGACCTCATGGAACAATAAATATGCTTAGACATATCGAATTACAGTATACCTTTCTCATCAGGAATAAAAAAATGCAAGATATTCCCTAGGTGCCGACCTTAGTTTTGAAAATTTTAATCCTCCGTTGCTTATAAAAAGTTGTGATCACCGAACACAATAAGCAGAAAAATGATAGTAAAATCATATGATTCAGCAGGCTAAAGTGATCATGACCATGGCATGCCATTGTGTACCTTGATTCTAAGATAACCATATTCACATGCTAAAGTGCTTTCTACTTAAAACTATGAAATATTGGTCCATCAGATCCTTCAGCTCCAATTTGCAATATGAAGCAATCATTTTTCAAAGAAACATAACCCTTTGTGTGTATGAACTAGAATATAACTACAAAATGCATCATGTTCAAAAGCCACATCCTTTCTCAAACAATTGGAAGTTTCTATTTTCATACACCAATAATGCTTAAAACACCCAATACTTAGATATTAGATGCCTATCCATATCTTTCCATATCTTTCACCTCTTTCTCATTTATAGGATACTGTTTCTTACTAATCTTGAAATGTGTAGTAAGAAACATACTAACCACTTTAGCTTTATCCATATAGAACCTTTGAAGCACTCTTTTGATGTATTTCTCTCGAGACAACTATAATTTCTTGGCTTTTCTATCATGACTAACTTTTATACCAAGAATTTGTTTCATTGAACGTAAGTCTTTTATTGAGAATTACTCACTTAACTTTTACTTCAACTTGTCAATTTTTGCAACATTCTTACTAACTATAAGCATGTCATTTACATAAAATAGTAGAATGATAAAATCATCTTTTGAGAACTTCTGCATGAATACACAATTATCAAAATTTATCTTCTTATAAGCTTGCTTCCCCTATAAAAGATTCAAATTTTTAATACCATTATCTTGGTTCCTACTTTAAGCCATATAAACTTTTCTTTAGCTTACAAATATAATTCTCTTTACCTTTTTCTTTGAATCTCTCTAGTTACTCTATGTAATTTTTTTTGTTTAAGTCACGGTGAAAGAAGGTGGTCTTCACGTCCATTTACTCATTCTTAAGATCAAGATTAATAAACAATCCCAAAACCACTTAGGTTAAGGACATTTCCACAATGGGTAAGAAGATCTCATCATAATCAATTCTTTTTTCTTAATAAAACTTTTAACAACTAGTTTAACTTTATATCAGGATTATGAAGAATTTTTATCATGCTTCAATCTATAAATTTAGCAATTCTTCAAAGCTCTCTTGCCCTTAGGCAATGTCACCAACACTAATGTTCAATTTTCATACAAATGTTTTTACTCATTTGACATTATATCAAACCATTTTTTCTTGTTTACATCCTCTTCTACTTCTTTAAAGCTCTTAGGCTTACTTGCATTAGTCAACAATATATATTTCTCAATAAAGTATCTAAAGGATAAAGGACAATATCTTGTAGACCTCCTTAATGGTGGAATTGTAGATGAATCTTGATGCAAATCAACGACATTATTTGTCTGAGTGTCATTGTTGTCGACATCTTGCTAGCCATTTTGAAACTAGTCTTAAACATCATGTTGAATATCACCTTTAATATGTTCTAGCGACTATCTTTATAAAGCATTTAAAAGAATTAAATCAATATCAATATCAATCTTAGAACCTTGTAACATAGTCTTTTCTTTCTAACCAATATCCATTATATTCTAATTTTCAAAAAATATAATATTATAGCTCCTCGTAATTTTCTTCACAGCTAAATCATAAAATTTATAACCAAACTTATCAAAATCATAACCAAAAAATATGCACTCTCACATCTTGACATCTAACTTAAACCTCTCATCCTTTGAAATATAAACAAATGCTTTGCAACCAAATACCCTTAGATAATTATAAGAAATATCCTTACCAAACCAAATTCTATGTGGCACATCATTATCTAAAGTAATAGTTGAAATTGAATTGATAACATAAACAACTATAAGCAATGCCTTACCCCTAAATATCTTTGGCAAGTATTCGAAATCATGCATCTAACTCTCTCAACCAATATTTTATTCATTCTTTTCATTATACTATTCAATTAAGGTGTTTTTGAGGTGTCCTCTATGTCAAATATTAAGCTACCTACAATACTCATTAAATGGTCTGATGTACTCATCACCATTATATAATCAAATGCATTTCATCTACTTTCTAGTTTGCCTCTCCACTGAAATTTGAAATTGCTCGACCACATCCAGCAGTTGGTTTTTTGAATTCAAGATATAAACCTAGAGCTTCCTTGAATAGTTATCAATAAAGGTCACAAAGTAGGGTGCACTCCACCAAGCATCCTTAGGGTAATTGGGCCATAAACATGCAAATGTACTAATTCTAGGAAATCTAGTTTTCTTGAAAAAAGGTGACTATAAAATGAAATTCTTTTTTATTGCCCAACTAAACAATGTGCACACTTATCTAAGTTTTGTCCTCTTAATTCTAGATAGTAGGTTCTTCTTTGTTATTGGGTTCATGCATTTTTAACTTATGTGACTCAACCATTTATGCCATAAAGTTCTTGCATTCCTATCTTCCATTATATTACAATTGTTCTTAAAAATCTTGGCTTAAAATAAATATAAAGAATACTCTTTCTTGCCTTTAGCCACAACTAATGTGCCCTTACTAAGTTTCCACTATTATTGAAAGTATTGCAAAAACCTTCTTTATCAAATTTCTTAGTAGAAATCAAATTCAAGCAAATTTCTTGTACATATCTAATATCCTCGAGAACTAACCTTGATCCATTACAAGTCTCCAAGCACACATCTCTCATACATATAATTTTAGCCAAGCAATCATTGCCCATTTTCAATGTCTCAAAGTTTCTCAAAGTATAAGAAGTAACGAACTCCCTCTTGGAAGTAATATGAAGGGAATCACTATTATCAATTACCCAATTCATTTCATTGCATATAAAGTTCACATTATTATTATAGCACATAATAGCAGTTTATTAGTGACCACTGCAACTTGATCATCATCATTGTTATCCTTCTTCTCATCACTTTTATTAACTTTCTTTTTCTCATATTTACCTTTAATATTTCGTTTTTATTTTTTAGTTAGAAGCAATTTTTTCTTGATATGACCCATCTTGCCATGATAATGACACTCTACATTTTTACACCATGATCTTGACTTACTTTGACTTTTATTATTACCTTTCAAACCTTTACTCTAACTTCTCCTGCCGCTTTTAACAATTAAAGCTTCAGAGTGAGATGAAGAACCTTGTCTCTTATCATCTCTTCATTCAAAATGCTACTTCTAGCAAAATCCATAATGATAATATTATCAGGCATAAAGTTACTCAATAACATATAGAATATCTCCCAAGAGTTCAGTAAAGTACAAAGTAATCAAAGTCCTTGCATTTCATTTTCAAATTTAATGTTCATGACTAAAAGTTGATCTATCACCTTTTAAAACTTATTCAAGCGATCAAATATGGATTGTTTATCTTTGTATTTCAAGTTCATGAATTGCTTTATAAATACATCTTATTGTTGCCAATCTTCTGTGCATATAATGATTCAAGCTTGTTCCATAAGGTCCAAGCATGTGTTTTTTTATTGATGTGACTTAATACATTTTCATCCACAAATTTTTCAATGAACCCAGACATAATTTTATGCTAAAGAGTCTAATCGGCATCACTCATTTTTTTCTGGTCTTGCTTCACTGAACACTAGTAAATAAATCTTCCATCTTGCCTTTCCAAATATGATAATTTCTTCCATTCAAACTAATTGTCATGTTAGTGCTTAGTTTCATCATTCAATCAAATCTAAAAAATAAAACAACCATAACCCAGGCTTTCAATACCATTCTATTGGGGAAAAAAAAAGTTTAAACTTTTCCACTTTAATTGAACTTGTAAGAAAATACTAAAACATAAATAATGTACTTTGAATCATAAGTAAAAACACAAATACCACAATCAACAAGAGAATTTTTTATGTAAAAAACTCCCCCAATGTGTAGGATAAAAACCACAAGACCAATCATGGAGTCCACCCAAATCTTTACTATATTAATATTTAGGTTTACAACCCAATTAGGTCCTTAACAACATTAATAGGATAAAGATTCATTAATTCAACAATAAAAGAATCAACTATTAATAGTAAAGAACAAGTTGAAAACATCAACTTAATCAAGAAAAGTTAGAGAAAAATTACTTAGATTTTCGACCAAAATCTGCTTATGTAGAAAGTTCCAAACAATGATCCAACTATTCAAAATAAAAATAAAAAAAACACCCAATTCCGAACCTATTGACAAAAAATCAATTCAATTGAACCACAGATCGACCTTAATAAAGCATTTGATGAACTATTACACAAGGTTTTAATTCCTGCAAAATTCTACTATTTTCTTTTTAACCCGTCAAAACTCTTCTTTTTTTTTCAATATTAAGATAACACCACCTTAAGGTCCCAACATAAGGTCTGCCTTAATGTATGGTACAAAACAGGAGTAAGACCAAGAGAGTAAGGGAAAATGCCACTAAATACCTATGCTACATTTGTAGGCAAATTTTGAGAAAGCGGATGAACGTCATGAGATGAAGGTGAATTAGAGGAAATCTTGTCGCCCTTCACATACTTTCCTATTCCCAAACAAACAAACGAAAGAGAGGCAAAGTCCCATTGGTTTGGTTACTAAGCCTCATTCTACGAGTTTATCACAATGGCATTCATTATATCTTGCCACATCAAAATCCATAACTTTAATTCTGGCCGAAGTATTACTACAACTCAAAAGGCAAAATGGTACCATACAAGACCTTCTTGAAGCATGAGGCAAGAAGCAACTGCTGGCTTCATTTTTTTTACTTGCTTGCAAATAGAAATAGATCCCCAAGCCATTTTGTTCCAAAAATATTAAATCTAAGTGGCATGAAACGTTTCGGTTTTTACAAAGCTTTAGCCCCACCCTCAATAAAGGTCATTTATTTTTAACAAATTTCTCCTACATCTACATCTACTTCAAATAGATAAGCAAGCACAACAAGGTTATTCACAATTTTGAAATCCTATCATGTGATTGGTTCCATTTTGAATGTTGCACTTTTATTATTACAAGTTGTAGAAGAACCTTGAGGTGACAAAGGAGGCAAATACAAGGAAGGCTTTGGAGGAAATTGTAATGATTGAAGAGTCCCTTCCAACATGTCTATCACCTTTTCAATTGGTGGTCAATCTGAAGGATTGGTTTGAATACACCAAAGACCAACATATATCATCTTCTTTACTATATCTCCTTCTCCTTCTTCTTCTCTTTCTTCTTCTTCTTCTATCCCTTCTCTAAATGTATCAAGAATTTTGCCTTCTTCAAGCTTTGTATAAATCCAATATGAAAAATCTCTTTCACTTGATCGAGAGAGCCCACCATTAAAATTTTTTCTTCCTCCAATCATTTCAAGAATTAACATTCCATAACTATAGACATCAGACTTATGAGATACTATACCAAAATTTCGACTAAAAACTTCTGGTGCAATATATCCTATAGTTCCTCTCATATTTGTCATTGAGACAATATTCTCTTTTCTTTTACATAGTTTAGCAAGGCCGAAATCTGATATTTTTGGACACAAATCTTCATCCAACAATATATTATGAGGTTTTATGTCAAAATGTAGAATCCTTGTCCTATAACCACTGTGTAAGTACTCTAGCCCTCGAGCAATGCCAATTGCAATTTGAAACTTGGTCTTGTTATCCAAGTGACAAGTTGTGAGTGAAGCTTTTCTTTTGTATATAAATTGATCGAGGGATCCATTAGGCATATACTCATAGATTAAAGCTCTACTCCTCCTCTCATAGCAAAAACCCACAAGATTGACTATATTAACATGTAATGTCCTACTAATACTAGCTACTTCATTGATAAAGTCTTCTCCATTACCTTTAGATTCACTCAAGACTTTCACTGCCACTAGACGCCCATTAAATAATTTTCCTTTGCACACAGTACCATATCCTCCATGTCCAAGCTTAGTCTTGAATGAATTGGTTAATTTCTTCACTTCTGAATAAGTATATTGCTTTGGAACCATTGATCCAAAATTTTTCATGAGTTCCTCATCATTGAATGTATAATTCCTTGCACCTCTTCTCCAACAAACCATTTCGTTTCTTGACAAGTGCCCTCTCTTAATGACGTAGATAATCATAAAAGAGATTGCTACAATCCCAAGCACAACTGAAGCAATCACTGCGTGTGAAGAATAATTTAAGTCATGTGTTCATTATAAAATGTAAACAATAAAGTAATAGATTGTAGTACAACAAAAATGGCACGTTTACTAAAACCATACAGGAAGATAAGGCTTTTTTGAATTAGTGCAACAAAGAAAGAAATTAAATAGTTTTTATATGATTTTGATTGTCTTACCGATTGCCATTAAATGCTTGCGCTTTGAAGGTTGTTCTGCAACAAGAACATAAAGTTATTTGCTTCTTTATCTAAAGGAATCTTCTTCTTTTTTTCACTTGCTAGAAGTCCAAAAAAAAAATATTCAATGTATATAGAAGCCAAATAACGAAAAACCGAAAAAAAAATATATATATGTAGATCCTCCAAGACGAATGTTCATTGCATGTACATGTGCATGTGCATGTGATACTCCAGAAAACCTATTCTTACTTCCCAAACAGATCTTCCTACATCTATATATAAACGCTGGTTTATCAAGAATACGGAAGAAAAGCACTTCGAATTGTTGATTTATTGCCAGAGATGGCTTAGAACCAATATTTCATTATCTAATGGATTTTTCCATTCTAATACTCCATCTGAGAGTTATCAGTATTTATCAAATCTGTTCCTATCTAACGGAACGTTATTGGATCAAATGACAAAGACATTGTTGAAAAAAAGATGGCTTTTCCCGGATGAAACGAAAATTGGATTCATGTAACAAGAGAAAGGTTTCCCATTCCTTAGCCAGAAAGATATATGGCCATGAAATAGGGATTAAGCGGAACAGAATTGACTGGGTGGTAGAGTCGTAGAAACACCTCTTTCTTCCATATTTTGGACCTTAACTCCGTGGAACAATATACTACTACTGAAACATGGAAGAATTGAAATCTTAGATCAAAACATTATGTATGGATAATATGAATTGCCAAAACAAGAATTCTTGAACAGTGAACAACCAGAGCTATTACTCACTACATCAAAAAATTTCCATTAATGAAAGATGTAAATCCATTGGAAAATAAAAAATAATTAGAGAGAGAATAGCCTATTCCATAAGCCTGAGGATAGCCTATTCCATAAATCTAAGAATAGATAACCCATTGGTCAAAGTTCATTTGTTCTTTCATATGAACATTAACACAACTATTACCACATCATCGACTCTTCAGAAAGAGGCGCAATCATTAACATAACTCTATTAAATCTAAAAGCAACATCAATACAACTGTATCATATAAAACATAGTCCCTCTTTTGCGTAATCCATCACTCTCGTCTTGTCCATTTCTTCAATACCAAACTTCTTTAATGTTCAACCACATCTTCCACACAATCCAAGACAAAAACTACTACCACAAGTACTGCGACCTTGACCACAAGTTGCAGACGTATACTTTACCAGACTACCTAACCCCTTAAAGGGACATACTCACATGACGCCTCAATTTTACATCCACCTACTAATGTCATATAAACTTCAAGCTCTTTATGGGAACGGCGAACCCTCACATCACCCTTTATTCAACAACCATACTAGCAAGTCAAGCACAAAAAAGGAAGAAAGAAAACTATAGAAAGTTACATCGAAAATTATGAAGTTTGAAATCCGCACCTCCATTCAGTGATCCCGGAGTAAAAGGTGACGAATAATTTCGGGTTGGGATGTCTGTTGAGACAAAAAGAATAAATCCAGAAAGCAAAGAAAAAATTCATTATGAAAATTATTATATTATTTGTTATGCATTGATAAAAGCAAAGAATAAATTCGTAAAAGCAAAAAAAAGAAATGTCATTGTACTAATTTTTGTTATTGTTGTACTTACATAAGAATAATATAATGCTTCATATAATAAAACACTCAAAAAAGAGTAATAAATGGTGGTGATGAATTTGGTGGAACAGAAAGAACAAAACAAGAAAAAAAAAATTAAAAAGAGAGGCAAGAAGGAGCCATTAAAATTTTATATATAGCTAGAATGATGTAATAGCATTCATGTTCACATCATCTGTAATAGTTAATTATATCAGTTGTTAAAAATTGTCCACAATTTTGGGAGCAAAAGTCGACTTTACCATATTACCTATCCCTTCAAGAGGACATACTCAAATTACGCCTCAATTTTACATGCACCTACTACGTCATATAAACTTCAAGTACAAAAAAGGAAGAAAGAAAACTATAAAAAGTTACATAAAAAATTATAAAGTTAGAAATCCACGCCTCTATTCGTTGATCCTAAAGTAATTTTGGGTTGAGATGTATGCTAAGACAAAAAGTATAAGTCCAAAAAGCACAGAAAAAAATCATTATGAAAATTATTTGTTATTTGTTATGTATTGATAACAAAAATATAAATTTTCATATAATCAAGCATATCAAAAAGAAAAAATAGAAAAGGAATATCCAAAATCATGAACTTAGAAATCTGTACCTGTTTTTGGTTGTGGCGCGATAAATGATGGAGGTAAACTTAGGGCGGGGGTGTCAGCTGAAACAAAAAGAATAAATTCATAAAAGCAAAGAAAGGAATGTCATTGTACTAATTTTTGTTATTGACGTACTTACATAAGAAAAAATATAAATGCTTCATATAATAAAACACTCAAAAAAGACTAATAAATGGTGGTGATGAATTTGGTGGAACAGAAAGAAAAAACCAAGAAAAAAAAATTAAAAAGAGAGGCAAGAATGGAGTCATTAAAATTTTATATATAGCTGGAATGATGTAATAGTATTAATGTTCACATCATGTGTAATAGTGAATTATATCAGTTGTTAAAAATTGTCCACAATTTTGGGAGCAGAAGTCTACTTTACCATATTACCTATCCCGTCAAGAGGACATACTCAAATTACGCCTCAATTTTACATGCACCTATTACGTCATACAAACTTCAAGTACAAAAAAGGAAGAAAGAAAACTATAGGAAGTTACATCCAAAATTATAAAGTTAGAAATCCAAGCCTCTCTTCAATGATTCTAAAGTAATTTCAGGTTGAGATGTATGTTGAGACAAAGTATAAATCCAAAAAGCACAGAAAAAATTCATTATGAAAATTATTTGTTATTTGTTATGTATTGATAATAAAAATATAAAATTTTCACATAATCAAGCATATCAAAAACAAAAACAAAAAAAGAAAAAAGGAATATTCAAAATCATGAAGCTAGAAATCTGTACCTGTTTTTGGTTGTGGCACGATAGATGATGGGGGTAAACTTCGGGCGGGGGTGTCAGCTGAAACAAAAAGAATAAATTCATAAAAGCAAAGAAAAAAATGTCATTGTACTAATTTTGGTTATTTTTGTGCATACAGAAGAAAATTATAAATGCTTCATCTAATCTAGCACTTAAAAAAGAATGAATTTGGTGAAATAGAAGAACAAATTAGAAAAAAAAATAGAAATTAAAAAGAGAGGAAAGAATGGAGCCATTAAAATCTTATATATAATTATAATGATGGAATAATGATTCATGTTCACATCACACATAATAATGAAATATCTTTGCTGTTAAAAGTTGTACACAATTTTAGGACGTAAGTAAAGTAAGTTGCAAACTTAGGGTCCCTGGTTTCCTCCGATTCCCCGAATGACATAGTGGATCATCTCCTGCAACAAGAATATGAGAGCTAATTAGAAGTCTATTACAAAGTTTAATCGTTCCATAAAAAGTAACTCAAGAAAAAAGAGAGGATATTTACCATGTACAAACTCAAGCTTTAACAGTGTGAGGCAAAAACATACCAATTTAAAAGAAAAAAATTATATCAAGGGAATATTATGACTTGTGTGTACCAACTTCCACTTGTTATCTCATAGTAAAAGTTTGAGAACAAGTATGTTAAAAAAAAAATTATATCAAGGGAATATTATGACTTGTATGTGCCAACTTCTCTTGTTATCTCATAGTAAAAGTTTGAGAACAAGTATATTTAAAAAATAAAAATAAAAAAAAAAGGGTATATCAAGGGAATATTATGACTTGTATATACCAACTTCTCTTGTTATCTCATAGTAAAAGTTCGAGAACAAGTATATTTAAAAAAAAATTATATCAAGGAAATATTATGACTTGTATGTATCAACTTAACTTGTTATCTCATAATAGAAGTTCGAGAATAAGTATTACTAATTCTCTGATGTGAATGGCTAACAAGTTAAGTTCTTATTGTCGTGAAACCAAACTATTCGTCCAGTTTTTCTTTCTCTTGAAACGGTCTCGAACATAAATTTGGATGCGACTTAAATTTCATCACTAAATATGGAAAATTTTAATAGTATCCTTAAAAAACTCAAATGATATTCATTTGCTAATTGATTAAAGGGGATATATTGGGACTCATATTACTAGGCACAACAAACGAAAAAGGTCACAAGGTATAACCTCCCACATGACATGACATGACATGTTTTGTTAGGTCAGCAGTTCCGATGATATAATTCTGATACAGAGGAGTGGTAAAAATTACTTAGGGATGAAATCATATTCTTTCATATCCTTTGGAGGAAGAAATTCAAACCTATATCAATTTTTAGGATAGTTAATAGAAAAATAAGTAATCACCCTTCTAATTATTTAATCGGACATGTTAGTTCTCTCTTGTATGGACCTAGCATGTTTTTCAATAAATCGGTTTAAAAGTGAAATATTTAATATTTAAAAAGAATTTTTAAAAAAATACAGATTTAGTAAGGACTATCCCATACTTTATAGTCAGGTTCGCGGGTGTTAATTAATCGCAACGCGGTGGGAATACACAATTTGGTAACAAAGTGAAGCGCATAATGACGGAACAATATATCCGCACTTCTACATTATTCAGCAACCAGAAAAACATAACAAAAGAAAAAAGAGAGCAGACATTTCAAACCTATGGTTCCACAATCCTTGCTCGGCAGGAACTCCGAGGGTTTGTTGCCTTTTACATACTGATCTTTGCCGCCACAAAAAGGTGGTATGGAATTCAAGATGAACGACGTGATTATGAAGAAGAAAGCGGAAGATAGTCTGCTGGAATGCATGCTTCAAAACTGAAGTAAGAAAGACAGAAGCGGGGAATGCCACTGGATACCCATTTTAGGCATCTCTTAATGCGCATTATGGGAGAGTTAATAATGACCATCAGGGGAAAGGCCGTCGAAGCAACACAGAGCCGGAGCCTGAAAGTTTCTACTTCCACTTTTTGACTGTAAAGGCATGGGAAGCGCGTCGACTGACTGAAAAAGGATTCACTGGTTCCCCAGACACGCGTTGTCTCGGTCAGGAAGCCAAAGTCAAAGTCTTTGCACAAATCAACGCGCTGTTTACTTGCTTTTCCAGTCCCCAACAACTGGAATTATGTCGTGCCGGGTCTTATGGAAACATTTGAATTCGGTGGAAAGTTAGGGGTTAAATCCAAAAAGTTAAGTAAAGAATTAAAAATAAATTTTCTTATTTAAACTTCATTATAAGCAGTCACACCTACAAGAGATCATATTTCTGGTTAGGGCTTGTTTCCTCTACACACACTTTTATATACTAAATGACATTAAATTCAAGATCACATGGAGTAAAATATATTCAACTATATTATGATATCTAAATTAGAGTATAAGAATTCATTCTAGAATCTTAAGAAATTAGATAGAGAAACTTAATCACTTATAAGGTCACAAATTTATCCTTATGCTTCTAATGTAGGATAACATGTAACTTTAATACTTCCTTTCATATGCACACTAATATAAGGATTACAAGTGACAGAAGTCTAACTTTAGGGCTTAGAGGGTTTACAAAGCAAGTCTATCCCTATCTCTACCACTATATTAGAATATGAAAATTTATCCAAAAACTTTAATGTACATCAAAAAGCAAGTCTATCCCTATCTCTACCACTATATTAGAATATGAAAATTTATCCAAAAACTTTAATGTACATCAAAAATACCTTCCCCTCCAATGTGATACTTAAGATTCTACTGTATAAGGCCCAAGATCCTTCAAATTAACCCATTTCTCTAGCCGGCTACAATTGCACGGTTTCCAAGTCTGTCTATTTTACAAACAGGACAAATAAGGTGTTCAACACCCCGAGAAAACACACAAGATTTGTCGATTTCAATGATAAACAAAGTGCCATAGCCAAAGTACTGACCAAAGAGGAATTGGAAAACTAGAATTAATTTCATTTTTGGCGACATCAAGAGTCTATTTAGTGGCTCCAGCAAGTTTTGAGCTAATGCAATGAGAAACATCGGTTAAAATTTGCCTTCCAAAAATACCAAATCTTCTCCTAAATCTATCAACATGATTAGTGCTTATGCGTAAAGAAAAGGGTAGAAGGAGATAACCATAGATATGTTTGCATTTCAAACAAACATTTACAAAGTCCCACTGCTTTATTTATACAGGCATCTGTCGGTGCTTGAACGGGAAGGAGAACAAAAAATCAAGCGTCTACAGAGTTCTTGAGCAGGAAGGAGAACAAAAATATCTAAAATATCTTTGACAAAGTCTTTGATTTGTCTTCGTCGACCTATTTACTTGGTGCTCCGGTTTAGCTAAAGCTATAAAACTGTTGTTTCAAGCTCTGGTTACTTTTTGCCTGAGTTTTGCTCTTTCTTCGGTGAGATAAGTCCAATAATAATGCCTTGGTTTTCCCTTTTGCGTGTTAGGCAGCAACTTTGACTTTGCCTTCATGTTTGACATAATATCCCTTAATTTTGGACTCGTTACATTCCCCCTGCAAACTCGGAGTGCAAACGCCGAGTTTGGATCTTACAAGTTGATATGGGGTTCGTGCAAATGACTTGGTAAAGACATCAGCAAGCTACAAATGTGAAGGAACATACCAAGTAACAAGTAATCCAAGGGCAACTTTTTTTTCTCACAAAGTGATAATCGATGGCAATGTGCTTTGACTTTCTATGAAATGTTGGCTTGGCCGTTAAATGTAGTGCTCCGATATTGTCACAAAATAAGATTGTTGGTGCATATTGTGGAATATTAAGGTCACGTAAAAGACCTACAATCCAAGTAGACTCTGTAGCTGCATTGGCAATTATTGGTAACAAAGTTGACAACTATGTCAACAACGTGGCCAACCTTGGAATTTGCTGAATTTAGATTTCAAAATTTCCACTAAGTCTCCCCAAAACCAATCCCGTCAAGTTCTGCAGCCAGAAAGAAGGGGATAGAGGATCGATGGGACCACTCGCTAATGAGAGATGGGAAATTTTCCCAATGAATCTCAAAAGATTCTTAATGTTGTAGGGAGAACATGAAAGATACTCACAAAATTGGGTCAATGATGGTGGCGAGCTTGTTAGAAATATTTCTATTACTATTTTGACTATGAAAAATATAAAAGGGTATATTTTACGAAAATGCATTTTGATGGGGTAAAATGTTTTAGAGTTATGTAAAAGTTTATCATGACTTATGTGCAAAATAAATATAAGAAACAAAATGTGCATAGTTATAATATAAAATAATGAAAATATTGCAAAGAGTTATCAAAAATAAATTATAAATAAATATTCTTGTTTTTATGTGTTCTCTAAGAAAATTAATATTTATATGTAAATTTTCTTGTGTTAAAAATGAGTTAGTAAAAACCAAAAGAAGGTGTAGCCCATCTTCTGATCCGACCCAGTTCAATCCCAAAACCTAGTTTGATTAACCAGATTGCGTGAGACAAGCCCAACCCGTGAGATCCAGAAGCTGTGCACGGGACCAAGGTTTGCAACCCAGGCCAGCGAGCCAGCGTGACCCGCCGACTTTAGATGAGTATTTTTAATTGTAAGTTCGAAAATAAATCCTAGAAAATTGTGCAGGTATTCTTACTTGAATGGGCGCTTCCATCGGATTAATCAATGAACTTGTGTTTAAGCTATTTCTTAAACACATAAAATCATTCAATGTTATAAAGTAAATGGATAGAGGTGATTGTCGTAGAGATGTAGAGTTTCGTGTGCGTTTAAAATGCCACTATATAAAACGAGTACATGACAGGGATCTTTTCAGGTTTGGTGAAAGGGTCATACTCTTTCAGCTTTGGTGCGTTTAAAATGCTATTAAGAATGGATTTCTTCACAAATAAGCTCTCATAAAGACAAATGCATCTTTTTTAGAAATAATGGATTTCTATTACATGGTCAGAAGAAGTTGAAGTTGATCAGCTTGGTGAAATCCAATAAAAGGCTTTGTACGCAACTGCAAGGATTGAAGGGTCCATTCTGCATCCCTATCACACTTTCAATTGACGGCCGATCTGAAGGACTGGTTTTAATACACGAAACACAGACTATAATCATCTTTTTCACAATATCTTCTTCCTCCTATTCTTTTATTTCTCCACAATTATTAAAAAGAAAAAGAAAAATTACTCCCTTCAAGCTTCATTTATATCCAGCGTGAAAAATAGATTTCAGTAGGACGGATATCTTCATCTGGTATCTTTTGACCACCAAATCAGCTCTATGCACTTTCTCCTTTTTGAGAGAAGAAGAATATGGTCTTCTTGCCCATCAACTAAGTCACAAAGGGTAATTAATTTCTAAAGAAATGCACATACGAACGATCTCATAACAAAGCCGAACGCAGCTTGCAAATCATGACCACGCCATTACTCAGCAACCGGGAAAATATAACATAATGGGGAGTAGAAAAAAGAGTTGGAAGAAGTTGGTGCAAAAATCAACTGTCCAGAGTTACAAATCTTCCTCGGTGCCAGAGTTGGAAGAAGTTGGTACGGAAAACAAGAGGAAAAATGCGTAGATGAGGAAGTGAGGGGACGATGGTCTGCCTGAACGTATACTACAAAATTGGAGAAAGACCAAGAAAGCAAGGGAAAATGCCACTGGAACCGTAGGCAAATTTTGAGAAAGCGGATGAAGATCATGACAGGACGTTGGAAAAGCAGTTAAAGCAAAAGGAACTTGAAGCCTGCGTAGGCCTTTTGAGTGGATGGTAGGAACAGGAGTCCGAATGAAAGCGCGATGTTCATGTAAAACAGGAGTCACAGCCCTAGACCAAGACCACCACTGGTTCTCGTCATGAAACCAAATTATTCGGTAACTTCAAGGAGATCTTGTTGCTCTTCACATACATTTCCTTTTCGCAAATAAACAAACGAAAGAGAGGCAGAGTGTCAATGGTTTGGTTATTAAGTCACATTCCATGTGTTTATCATAATGGCATTCATTATAACTGGCCACATCAAAATCCATAAAATTTAATGCTGGCCAAAGTGTCACTGCAAGTCATAAGGCAAAATGGTATCATGCAAAACCTTTTTCTTGCAACATGAGGTAACAAGCAACATCACCTCTTTTGGCAGAACTTCCCGCTTCATTTTTTTTTTTTTTTCTTGCCTGCAAATAGAAATGGATCCCCAAACCATTTTGTTCCCGAAATGTTACAAATTTCTCCTATGTCACCCTCGCATAGATAAGCAAGAACAACTAGGTTATTCACAATTTTCAAATCCTATCATGCCATTGCTTCCATTTTTAAGTGTTGCACTTTATGAGTATGAAGTTGCAGAAGAATCTAGAGGTGACTGAGGAGGTGAATCCAAGAAAGGCTTTGGAGGAAATTGTATCGATTGAAGGGTCCCTTCTAACATCTCTATCACCTTCCCAATTGATGGTCGATGGGAAGGATTAGTTTGAATACACCAAAGACCAACCAATATCATCTTCTTTACCATATCTTCTTCTTCTTCTTCTTCTTCTTCTTCTTCTACTATTACTTCTCCACATGTATCAAAAACTTTGCCCTCTTCAAGCTTTGTATAAATCCAATGTGAAAAATCTCTTTCACTAGATTGAGACACTCCACCATCAAAAATTTTTCTTCCTCCAATCATTTCAAGAATTAACATTCCATAACTATAGACATCAGACTTATGAGAGACTACACCAAAATTCCGACTAAATACCTCTGGTGCAATGTATCCTATAGTTCCTCTCATATCCGTCATTGATACAATACTCTCCTTTCTTTTGCATAGTTTAGCAAGACCAAAATCAGATATTTTTGGACACAAATCTTCATCCAATAGTATATTGTGAGGTTTTATGTCAAAATGTAGAATCCTTGTCCGACAACCACTATGTAAGTACTCTAGTCCTCGAGCAATGCCAACTGCAATTCGAAACATGGTCTTCTTATCCAAGTGATGAGTTGTGAGTGAAGATCTTCTATTGTATATAAATTGATCAAGAGATCCATTCGGCATAAACTCATAAATTAGAGCTTTCTTACTCCTCTCATAGCAAAAACCCACAAGATTCACTATATTAACATGTGATGTTCTACTAATGCTAGCTACCTCATTAATGAACTCTTTTCCATTACCTTTAGACTCATTCAAGACTTTCACTGCCACTAAATGAGCATCAGGCAACTTTCCTTTGTACACAATACCATATCCTCCTTTTCCTAGTTTATTTTTAAATGAATTAGTTATTTTTTTCACTTCTGAGTAAGTATATCGCTTTGGAACCATTGATCCAAAATTTTTCATCATTTCCTCATCATTGAATGAATAATTCCTTGTACCTCTTTCCCAGCAAACCATTTTGTTTCTTGACAAGTGCCCTTTCTTAATGGTGTAGATAATCACAAGAGAGATTAGTACAATCCCGAGGACAGCTGAAGCAATGGCTGCATGCGAAGAATAGTTTTAAGTTATGTACTCGTTAGAGCATGTAAAAAAGAAAGAAATAGATAATATACTGCAAAAATGGCACACTCACTAGAGACATGCAAGAAGAAAGTGGCTTTTCGGTTTTATGTTAGGGCAATAAACAAAGAAACTTAAATAGCTTTTGTATGATTTCGATCGTCTTACCAATTTCCATTAGAAGCTTGCGCTTCGAACGTGAATCTGCAATAACAAGGCAAAGTTAGACTTCTTTATTTGAACAAATTATTTCTTTTAGTTGGATAATGACAATGTCATAACAAAAAAATCAATGTGGACGAGAAGGGAAGGTATAGAAGCCAAATTTTTAAAAACTTGAAAAAGAAAAAAAAAATTGTAAATCCTCCAAGACAGGTGTTCATCGCATCTGCATGTGATATTCTAGAAAACCTAGTAAATAATCGGAGAGAGAATAACTTATTCCATAAGTTTGAGAATAGAGAACCACTCGCTAAAGACGATCAAGGCTTTACGGTGGCGCACGCCAGCTTGATCAAGTGGACATGGCTCACATTCGGTGTGAAAGAGAATACCGAAAGGCAAATAACGAAAGCAAGAGGACAAGCAACTTAAGGGAGGTATTTTAAGACCTATAAAGAGAAACAGTAGCTGATCGTGATTCTTTTTTGAAGCCATTGGTCAAGGTTAATTTGTTCTTTCGTATGAACATTAACACAACCATTACCACATAGTTGACTCTTGAGAAAGACACACAATCTTTAAACAACTCTATTAAATGTAAAAGCAACACCAAAGCATTTATATCACATATAAACTCAGTCCCTCTTTGCCTAATCCACCACTATCGTCTTGTCCATTTCTTCATTATCAAACTTCTTTGAAGTTCAACAACATCTTCCACAATCGAAGATGAGAATTACCACCACAAGAATCGCAACCCTTCTGCAATTGCAGAAGTCTACCTTACTAGATTACCTAACCGTTTAAGAGGACATACTCACATGTACGCCTCAATTCTACATGCAGCTACTATGTCATATAAACATGAGCTTATTATGGGAACTGTGAATCATAACGTCACCCTTATTCAACAACTACTACCAAGTCAAGCATACAAGAGGAAGAAAAAGAACTATAGAAATTTATATCAAAAATTGTGAAGTTAGAAATCCGCACTCGTATGCCGTGGAGTAACAGGTGGAGATGAATTTGGGGTTGGGGGATCTGCTGAGACAAAAGAATAAATCCAGAAAAAGCAAAGAAAAAAATAATTATGAAAATTTTGTGTTATTTGTTATGTATGGATAAGAAAATTATAAATTTTTCACATAATCAAGCGTACAAAAAACAAAAAGAAAACTCAAGAAAGGAAAATTCAAAATTAGGAAGTCAAAAATCTGTACCTGTTTTTGGTGGCGGCGCGATAGATGATGGTGTTAAACTTGGCGTTGGGGAGTCTAAGACAAAAAGATAAATTCAGAAAAGTAAAGAAAAAAGTCACTGTGAATTACTGTCGTTGTTATGCATGCATAAGAAAACTATTAATTTTTTTATATAATCAAGTATACAAAAAACATGAAAAGAAATTCAAGAAAGAAATAATCAAAATTATGAAATTAGGAATCAGTTACCTGTTTTTGGTTGTGGTGGACTTGGTTGTGGTTCTCCGAAAACTGAAACAAAAAGAATAAATCCGGAAAAGTAAAGAAAAAATTCATTATGTAAAAGAAAAACTATCAAGCATTATCAAGCATACAAGAGATAGAAAAGAAAACTCACGAAAAGAAGATTAAAATTATGAAGTCAGAAATGGTGGTGAACTTGGGGTTGGGGAGTCAACTAAGACAAAAAGAATAAATCTAGAAAAACAAAGAAAAAGACCATTGTGAAAATAGTGTTGTTGTTATGCATATATAAGAAAAACTATAAAATTTTTATCTAATCAAGCATAATGAAAACCAGGAAAAAAACTCAAGAAAGAAATATTCAACATTATGAAGTTAGAAATCCGTACCATATATTGGTCGTGAAGGATTTGGTTGCGGTGCCGCAACAATTGAAACAAAAAAAATAAATCCAAAAAAGCAAAGAAAAAATTAACTATGAAAAATGTGTTATTTGTTGTGCATAGATTAAAAAAACTATAAATTTTTCACATAATCAAGCATACAAAAGATTAAAAAAAAAGCTCAAGAAAGGAAAATTCGAAATTATGAAACCAAAAAATGGTGGTGAAGTTGGGGTTTGGGAGTCAGCGGAGACAAAAAGAATAAAGCCATAAAAGGCAAAGAAAAAGGTCATTGTGAAAATAGTGTTGTTATTATGCATAAATAAGAAAATTATAAGTTTTTCATATAATCAAGTGTATAGAAAACATGAAAGAAAGCTCAAGAAAAGAATATTCAGAATTATGAAGTGAAAAATCTGTACCTGTGTTTGGTTGTGATGGACTTGCTTTTGGGGTACCTATAACAGAAAGAATGAATCCAGAAAAGAAAAAAATGTCATTGTACTAATTTTTATTATTGTTGTGCATACATAAGAACACTATAAATGCTTTATATATTCAAGCGCTCAGAAAAGATTGAATTTGGTGGTAGAAATCAAGAAAATAAAAATAAATTAAATTAAAAAGAAACGAAAGAATGGAGCCATTAATATTCTATATATAACTATAATAATATATTAATAATTCATCTTCACATCACATATAATAATGAATTGTCTTTGTTGTTAAAAGTTGTCCACAATTTTAGGGGGAAAATAAAGTAAGACCCAAACCATTGACTACTATCGTCCCGCTTTCGTTACGGTAACATGCTCCTGCAACAAAAATATGAGAATTAATTAGAAGTCTAATGACAAAATTTAATTCTTTCACAAAAATTAACTCAAGAGAAAGAACATTTACTACATACAAAAAGTACTTCATAAGCTCATACCACATTGTTGGGATAACAATACACTTACTTAGTAATCACACTACTAATAATTTAATCGGACATCTTAGTTCTCTTTCGTGTAGATCCAACATGTTCTTCAATAAATCGGTTTAAAAGGGAAAGATTTAATATTAAAAAGAAATAAAAAAATATTAGTTTAATTAGGACTATCCCATAACTCCTCCATGCTTCCAGAACCTTTTTTTTTTTTTTTGGGTTAAATAATGGTTTGTTCCTGCCCTTGAAGTTAGGTGATTTTTGAGCCCTAATTTAGAAGTTTGGTCAGTTCTTGGGTGGCAATTAATCGCAATGCGATGCAAATACACCTACAATTTAGTAACAAGGCCAAGCGTATTATCACCGAACAACAGATCCCGCCACCACCATCATTCAGCGACCAGAAAAACAAAACAAGAGAAAAAAGAGGGCTGAAGTTCAAACCTGATCTACAATACTCATACGGTGGTGGTGGTGATCGTGGTAGCACTGTGGAATCCACTAGTCGAAGTTGATTTAGGCCTTGGATGTTGAGGAACTGGGAGGGTTTCTTTCCGTTTACATGGTGCTCGTTGCCGCTACAAAATGAAGGTGGTGTGGAAGTCAAGATGAAGACGTAAATATGAAGAAGAAAGGGGAAGATAGTCTGCCCGAATGCATGCTTCAGAACTGGTGTGAAACCGAGGGAAGTAGGGAATGCCACCGGATACTGGTGATAATGAGGGGAAAGGCGGTCGAAGCAACAAGGCAAAAACCTGTAAGTTTGAGTGTAAAAGCAAAGCAAGGAAAGCGCGTCAACTGACTGAAAAACAGAGGAAAGACGAAGGCCTCGCCTTCTTCTTGTTTTGCTCGTGAAGGAAGCCAAAGTCAAGTCTGTACCCCAGTCAAACCGCTGTTAAGATGCTTTTCCAGTACAATTATTGGGTACGGGGTCCTTTGGCAACCCACGACCTTTCAAATTCGTCCGGCTACAATTGCACCGCGTTCAAGTCTCTAGGTTCAAGTCTCTAGGGAAAAGGCCCACGGCCTTTCAAATTCGTCCGGCTACAATTGCACCGCGTTCAAGTCTCTAGGGAAAATCAGGTGTTCAACGCCTCGAATCTGTCTGTCGATTTCAATGATAAACAAAGTACCAGAGCCGAAGTACGAAACCAAAGAAGGATTGGAAAGCTGGAGAATCGGTTAAAATTTGCCAAGCCCGATTTGAAAGGGATGCCTTGCTTGTGTAGCGCCCCAGTACTCAGAAGACCACCCAGAGTGGTCTCGACGCACGTGCCCGTCTGCTTCAACGCCGGAACTGTTTAGTGCATAATGTGGCCCGGAACGCCAATAAGCTTCGTCCATTGCCTAACCCGTTGGGCAACATTCCTCTCTCCCTTTTTTCTTCCGTCTCTCCTGTTTTGTAATTTGGGGCAGTATCCTTCTCCTCAATACCCTCGTTTTGTTTCCCTCGGAAAGGTGAAACAAATACATACCGATTAAATCCAGTTGGAAACTCAGAACTAGCTGTAGGTTTTGTAATTTGGGTTTCGTTTCCCATCCCTTCTAATACTCAGATGCAACTGCTGCCCATTTGCAAACTGAATCCCACGACAAAATCCGATTAGAAACTCACAACTAGCTCAGTTCATATATGAAACCGGTTGGCTTCCAGTTTCCACGACCCAATATATAATGCCACACGCATGTAGAAGTGTAACTCATAAGGCTCAAAGAAAACAGCTAAAACTTCATGATTTCGTGTTCAAAGGAGTCTGTTGATTTTACAAAAGATGAAAAAGAAATAAAAATGAAGATTCCTCTCAATCTTTTGAGCATACATACAGATTAAAACCCAGAAAATCAAACAAAAAAGTAGGGGAAGGATCACACTAAAATAAAGATATATTCCATCTAGACTTGACATATCAATACATAATCAGGAGTGAAAATAGATTAACTTCTCAAGAAGATAACTTATTTGATTGCTGTGCGTGTAAATTAATCACCAAACTAGGCCCTTTCTTCTCCTAAATCTGTCAACACGGTCAGTGCTCATGCGAGACTTTTCAGGCTTGTTTGACTTTCTAGACTTCTCAAGTCGGCTATCTAAACTGTTCCTAGAAACTTCTGGAAGCTCCGAACCCATTTCAAATTTATCTGAGGGTCCAACTTCGGATGGTTTACTCTGATTATCAGATTCTACAGTACTCTTTTCAGAACCATTTGTAGTTGCTTTTGATTTTCCAATAGCGTGTACAAATTTCTTTAGATGTTTAATGAATTCTGGGTAAAGCTCAAGGTTGCAATGTCCACCTCCACTTACCCACAAGGGCTCGAATCTGTCCTTCGAAAGCTCCCAAAGCTGCCTTCCATGGGAGCAATCCACAACTTCATCAGCAGTCCCCTGAATATGGAACACAAGATGTTCATTCTCAGGTCTACTATTTTTTTCTTTTTCTTTTTAAATGGCTCACACACCCTTAGCATGTCAAACTTGAGACCTCTTGTCCCAAAGAGTGCATGCTCACCAATAAGCTGGGTGCTTGTCAATCAGCTCCAATACAAAAAATTGTGAGATAAAAACTAGCATTTCAAATTGTTTTAATGGAATGGCCAAGAACATGAATGCAACGTGATCTTTGGGGAAGTAAAATCACATTAAAACAGCTACCATGACCTGCCCCAACCCAACCCAAACCAACATTGAAGTGAGAAAAGATTTAAGGCTAAATAAAATCAAAATCCTTCATACTTTGCATAAATTAAACAACAATCCCCACCCAATATACTTAATACATCTGTCATAACAATTGATAGATCCACTTGAATATGAATCACAATTGTTGTGGCAAAAGAAGGCTGTTATCGTAAGGTTCATTGCAATTCACGAGGAAGTCTTCCATACTGTGTCAAATATCTCCTAAAGTTCCTTTATACTCCATCTCTTGAAACACTAAGCAAATGAAATTTCTGCAATTCCATATCTAAATTCCTTCCCTAAATAAGGAATCATTTGCTAGGAAAAAATCACTTATCACAGTTAAGGTATGAACACCTGCATGGTCCATAAACTTATGCACACAAACTCAGTGAAAGAGAGAAAAGGTGATGAAGGTAGTTATGACAAACAGCCAGATGAGAGAAAATGGTGTCTAAGTAAATATTACTTACATGTATAACAAGAACAGGACAAGTCACCATACCAATTTTGTCAATATTCTGGAAAGCAAAGATGGAAAAATAAAAATAAAAAATCAGAGATCGCCTAACAAAAGAAACTGGAATGTGCAGTAGAATGAAGAGTATGAAACTACCTTATAAATATCGAACCAGTACGTCCGCTTGACTGGGTATAACACTCTCAGCCCAGACAAAATCGGGCTATGTAAAACCACACCTCTCAAGTTTGCTATTCTTGAAGCAAGATCAAGAGTGGGGCCACTGCCAACAGACTGACCATATAATATTAATTGTTCGTCTTTGACACCATACTGCTCCTTGAGGCATTTATAGGCTGCATCAATGTCGGCATATGTGTTACATTCGGATGCCTGTTTCAATACAAAAAAGTAATAGTTATTTAACTAATCTGAAAAATGATTGGAAGACATTTAAGAACAGTATTCTGACAACCAGCAAATTTCAATAACCATATATGCTATAATTCAGTTTCTGGCTTCCAACTTGAGACCTCATGGAATAACAAATATGCTTAGACATATCAAACTATAGCTTGCCTTTCTCATCAGCAACAAAAAGCGCAAGATATTGCCTAGGTGCCGACCCCAGTTAGTTCTGAAAATTTTAATTCACCATTGTTCATCAAAAGTTGAAGTACTGAACACAATAAGCACAAAAATGATAGTACGATCATATGATTCAACAGACTAAGGCGATCAAAACATTGGCATGTTATTGCGTGCCTTAATTCTAAGATAACCATATTAACATGCTAAAGTGCTTTCTATTTAAAACTATAAAATACCGATTCATCAGATTCTTCTCCATCAATCTCCAACAAGACATGAAGCAAGCCTTTTTAAGAGAAACATAACCCTTTGTGTGTATGAACTAGAATTTTAATACAAAATGCATCACGACTACAAACTACATCCTTTCTCAAACAATCGAAATTTCCTATTTTTCATACCCCCATTAATGCTTAAAACACCCAAAAGTCGCATATTAGATGCATATGCAGAGCGTTTCAAAGGCTCATGATTGGCATATCAGAAGATTTAGACATGGACCAGAAAGAAAAGGAAACGGGACAAAGTAGAAATTTTAGTATGTACATAGGAAAAGCTTCTAATTGGAGCCCTAGTAGTGTATTTGGTACCTCTCCTTGACTAACTAGGGGGAGGTCCTGGGTTGCAACCCATGGGAGGAAAATTTTGGGAGGGTAAGTGTTACCTAGCAATGTGTTCCCTAATAACAATGAGAAAGAAGGTGAAAAGAAGGAAATCCAATAGAATAAGAAAGAGAGGCAATTCAATCTATGAAGTATATATCGCCAGTCATTAGCAATTGACCCAAAGAAGCCAATTTAAGGTATAATTAGTTAGCAGATCTTAAAATGTACAAGCACTTAGCAGTTTCAACAAATATTGTTCTTACACGCCACTAGGGCTTGGTTGCAGAGGCAAAAGAGTGGGGTGGGCTTTAATAGATCCAATGCACATGCTGTACTTAAACCAACGTCAATCATATTCATTAGACACGATACATACACCTCTTACATATTACATATCAACAGACTTGTTACATATTATATATTGCTGCATGTCTATTAATCTATAATGAACAAAGGTTATCAAGCAAGCAATGCTTGTCACATGACCCATGACCTTCTGGCTACTCAACATTAGAGTTCTATTTCAGTTTATTGAAAAGAGAGGCGCAAACATATCAATAGTAGATGAAGTCCAGTAACAAATAAAAGATAGAAGTCATTAAAACCAACTTCTTTAAGTCTTATTTTATAGAAAATCAGGGTATTTAAGTATTCTAAAGAATTAATCCATAGATGAACATATAGAATTGCTAGAGTTGATAAAAGCGGTTAACAAATCTGTCTCCTATTTCTATCAACAGGATTAAAGAAGCCAGGCATCCAACCTTTCCAGTTGATTGTCCATATCCAGAGTAATCATACCTGAAGAAGCCATGAAAGCAAGAATCAATAAATTAACCCAAATGATGATTTATATATCAGAGTTCAAGAAAGAAACAGTTGTGTCAAAAAACAGTTTGCTTCTATTTTTCCTTCAGCGTCTTTGACTAATAAAAGAGATCTTTTATCTTTATCTTCACACTTTCATAACTCTTATAACCCAAATAGAAGTTTTGTCCTTGGCATTTGAAGAAATTCCAGACATATCTATTTCAAATGTTATATCTGACTATATGCTCATCGAACCAGACAGAACAGTTTCCTTGCATCATTACGTTTCATGTGTGGGTTTCATAACGTTGTTTACAGTGTGAGTCTAATTTGGGTCGGCTTAGTTTACTCTACCTCTTAAAATAATGCTTTCACCTAGATAGAGAACAGATTCATAGAAAATATGCACCAATTGTCCTCTAAAAGGATTTTGTGATATGATCATTCTCCAAGGTATGGTGCTAGAAGCCTAGGCTTGATGCTTAGGAAAACCACTTGTGATTCCTACATCTGTCTTATATTCAGCAATCTTATATTCCTAGAAACTAACATCCCCACAAAAATTTCGTCAGAAGCCCAGATTTCTATTCTCAAGACACTGATCCCAGCCCAAGAATGGCCACCCAGTACCCATGTCTCTTCTTGATTTTCTTTTTAATATCTCCACGTCCTACCATTTGTTTACAGCATTAGAAACCCCAAAACTTTTTCTTCACCAAAATCCAAGCCCGAACAATCATAATTCCCTCAGATACCAGCTGTCCTACATTAGCTTGGTATGAAAGCTTTTGGCCAACTATCAAGCAGTTCAATATGAGCACAAGCACATGAAATGATGTTAAATTCATGTCTAGTAATCATCTTTTTTAAGCTGTCATAAAATGTCTTCAATAAGCCTCTTACTCAACTGAAATGAAGCTACTTAATAAAGAAATACTTTGAATTGACATGTTTGCTAATAGTCTAAACTAGAAATCTACAAAAGCAACTAGATTGGACTACATGATAACAAAAGCAACATGGTACATGGAGATGGAAAATGCCCAAAGATTTAAGACAGACCGGAACTTATGAAATGCAGGAGAGTCCAGAATATGAACTGCAAATAAACAACAAAGAACAATAATGAGACATGCTTCAGCGATCCAAGATAGATACTGCCTTTTACAATTCTAACCAGTAGCAGATAACTTCGACTTCCAGAAAGACCCATATGCACAGTACCCAATACAATAGAATTTCAGGACATCAGAACGTGATGAGAAAATGGTAGACAAGACTCACTCCAGGAGTTTTTAAAAAAATAATGATGATATATTTCGTTATAGTTGAGTTCTTGTCTATGGAGTTTTCTTCAAACCAAAAATTAAAAATTAAAAAAGAACTCTCTACAATCTGGAAAATAAGGTAGAATCGAAAATGACCTTCTTCAGGTCCCACTGTCAATATTTTTCAATCCGTTAGTTCATCCAGTTGTCCTTCTTGAACCAACTGTTTTGTAACGATCCTTAAAGCAGTTACTACAGCGTCTGTTCAGGTTGGGCATCTGTAGACTAAATGTTTAACTGGTATTATTGTCTACCTTATTTTTGGCGAACCAAAAACTAAACAGAAGGGACAAGATGTGGTATGAGGAAGAGCATTTGATTATCTCGCCAAACTATCAGTATGCCTAGACGGCCCCAACTCGTATTATAACACCCACCCTGCCAAGAGAGATTTCCAGACCCTGTCCTAGAACCCAAGCTGCCACAAAAATCACCCACTTGCTTCTAAAACTCGGTTCCCTTCAGAGCTTTACATCTGTCTGTCGCACTCATTTATCTACAAATTTCAAGAACCTCTTAAACTTCTTGTACTATCAAAGAAAAACCATTAGATCATGTCTCCTCATCAAAGTCCGTAAGATCCTATACAAAAATAGAGACAAAGACCAATCATTTTCGACATATACGCAAGTACCATTTTCAATCTCCAAACTAATCTTGTCCACAGCCACAGCACTTAAAAAACAAAAGTTAAGAGACAAAAGCCTATTTTCCCTTCGATGAAGAAGTCAACAAAACAAGCAACAGCTATCAAATTTAGACTCTTAATCAACCCAGCACCTGTTAATAGAAATCAGCGCAAATATATAACCCAAAAAACCAAGAAACTCGCATACAGAAAGCTAAATCTCCCGCTCGGAAACTTAAAGTGGTGGAAGCAAAAATTACCCCATGATATTGATGCGAAGCCGAATGCTGAGCTCGACGAAGAGCTCGAACATCTGACCTAAATCAGCAGCATTACCGTGGGAATAAAGCATAGTAGCGGAGGCCTTGGGATGCTTAACGTGGACGGCCACGACGTCGTTACCTCTGCGGTTGCGGAGCTTGAGCACGTCCACGTTGACGTTGTCCCTCCTCGGAGCCTCGGGGATATAGAGTTGGCCACCGCGCGTGTCGTCCGCCATCAGAGTGTACGACGGTGGACTGGGCGGAAAGAAGGCGAACTTGGCCGCGATCGACGACGTGACTCCCCCCATTCTGATATCATCGACGGCCACAGACTCATACAGCCCCAAAAACCCTCAGATCACAAGCTGCAAAAGAGCCGGAGCCAGAGAGATAGATACAGAGATGAAGCAGAAAAGACAGGAAACGGACGCGAAAAAGGACAAAAGCTGGGAGCTGCCAACTGGAACGGAGGCGCGTATCAGTAAGGGTGGCGCGTGTGTTCAACTCAAAGGACCGTGTCAAACTTTGCCGATGAATCCCCTCACTCAGACGTTAAAGAGTTCAGATTTTATGTGTGAGAGAGACGGACGGCGACTTAATATGATTGCTGTATATCTACTCCGAGTGAAACTGCGTATCCAAAAGGAAAAAATACCAAATACAAGTACTTTCGTGGATCTTAAGAAATCCACAATAACAAAATCTCCAACACCTTCACTCCGACAAGGAAAACCAGCGACATATAATCAGTGCGCAAATGACTAAAACGATCTCAGTGATGGGGAGGAAGAGAAAGTGGGACCCGGAGGGAACCCGGTGACCGTGAAAAGACGCCGACCGTTGATTATTTCCTTTTAATACTTTTAAAAATAATAATAATAAAATTAAACATAATAACTATGCTTTTAAACTTACATAAATTTACCAAAGACAGAACACGACCGTTTTAAAAAGAAAGATCAACCGGAGGAGTTAGGTAATGGACGGATGTGATAGCGTGGAAGTGTGGGGTCAAAAGCATGTTGTTCATTGATAGTGGTGTGTTCGGTTTTATTCATTGCCAACCCACGTGACAGGGTGGCCGGGGTGGTCGACGCGCCTACATAACTGGAGGACTGCAAGGTGGGCTCAGCTGGCTGATCACACGGATGATTCCATCTGACAATGTAGGCCCTACCAAATGTAAGACACCGGAGGTACTGACTCTTTCACAGATGAAATGGTAACTGTGTAAAAATATTGAACAAGACAAGATGGATTCTGTTCCCAATTTGATCCAAAAGTTTTTATAGTACAATAAGTGAAAAGGATGTTTGGTTACATGTGATCAATTACCTCCATTGTATCTGAGCTCCTTAGCTTAGCTTAAGTGACACTTGAGGAAATTACTATTTGAGTAGTAAGGGTTTGATCACTTACATTCCTAAATAAATCTCTTAAAATCTCTCCACATCCGATCCCAATAGAAAAGTAAACAAAAAATATCAAGATTGTTTGAATTTTATGAAATCATTTTTTATTGTTAGAACTTTATAAAATAGATGCTTATTATTTTATTTCTAGTTGAAGTTCTTTTATCAATACTTTTAATCAAAGTCCATGAAAGAATTGATGTTTGACACATTAATGCTAATTATATGTAACATAACCTAAATTATAATTTTATTCCGGATAAAAAAAAAGTGATCAACTATCAATTCTCATGATTTTGTATACTAAATCATTCAAGAATGAAGTATATTATACAAAAACTAACAATTCTTATCAAGATAGACAAGCGTAATTGTCCTTATAGAAGAGGACGAGTAGAAAAATGATTGACTAACTTTTTTTCAATAACAAAATAAATTTTAATTCTTTTAGAAAAAATTTGAATTTATGTTGCATATAATTGTTATGGGTGTGTCTAAATAACCACATGATATTAGCTTGTGTTATGAATATTAACAAAATGTTATATAGAAACAAACCATAAGATTTTATTCCATAAAACCCAAACATATGGGTTAATTTTGAGAGAACGTATAAATCCCAAGAACTAATCTTTTGTTTACTCTTCAACATATAGTGTATACACAATAATTTTGCAACAATTTTACATATTCTTGACCTTGGGGAAGCCAAGAATTCAACAGAAGTGCTACAAGAAAGTCCTTTAAAAAAAATAAAAAGAATAGAAATGTCGATAACAATCAATGTCACTCTCTACGTTTGCATATTGATTTCAACATAAGGGTAAGTCCAATAGAAGGGGCCCCACGATGAAGAAATTGTTGGCCCTATCAAGCTAAAATCATGTCTAGGGGTATGTAATTCATTACGCTTTGGTAATCGGTCAACAAAAGTGTAGAAAGCAGGCTTAGACTATCGTTCTTTTGTAAAGAAGCTTTTGCACTTTTGCTTCCACTGGATAAGTGTTTCTTCCTTTTGGACTTTCTCTTTTGGGATCAACTCCATGAGAGTAATAAGACAAGTTTCATACGACAGATTATGATGCTTTAACTATTGTTTAGAAGAGTTAATCATATAAATTATGCTCCTTGAAGCCACGATGAAAGGTTTTTAGCATGAACATTATGTATAGTTTTGGCATTGAGTTTCAACTCATTTAATATATTGCTGCCTTTTACAAAAGTTGTTAAAACTACCTTTATAAAACTCCTTTATCCATTGTTAGAAAGCATCATATTTAAAATAAAAAATTATCATCATATCATATCTTACTTTTCAATATGTCCCTATAAGTTGCCTAAAAATTCAAAGATCATAATAAAAGAACCTACATAGATAATCATGGATTACATATTTCAGTTTGAAAGTTTAACAAGTATCAAAAATACTTTTTTACTTACTAAAAATACTTCCCTAATGGATTGAATTAGCGTTTAGCTTTATTAAACTAAATAGAAGCATCAATTTCATGGCATATAAAATAGTCATAGAAAATCTTTTGTTAAGTGTAAGTATAGTCAAATAATCGTATAAAACTCTACAAATAATATCTTATGTATTCTTTCTAGAAGTTGGGTAAAAATAAGTTCTAAAGTTTATTGTAATATCACGACATTATTTATCTTCTTTAATTATTTGACTATGCTTATGCCAAAATTTTCAAATACTTTTTTTTCCGTTTCTTTTATAAATCATACATGTAATTGTTTTAATTTCTCCGTACCATCTTATATACTTTTTATGTAACAGAACAATATACAAAATATATTCCTATGCATATTTGTTGATGTATAAACATATCAATTGATAGCGTGCGACAAAGTGGCTTAACGACAATTCTCTTCAATACTATCATAGAAGGAAATCTAGTAAATCTCATGACTATACATCTTTTCTCCATAATATGTGACAACATAGGTTATTGTTTCCTTTAAGGGGAAAGAGAAAAAGAAAAGGAAGGTGGAAGAGAAATCTAGGATTTTCATGATAAAAAAAGAAAGATATGGAATGATTGTTCATCATTCATGGTCTCCCATAACTCACAACCCATGCTTTCTACAGGTAAGCATTGGTGCCTTCTGGAGGTTGGTAGTTTGTTTTATTTGTTAATAAAGGAATGGGTCACACCATTTTCTTCCATCAATGGAAAGCTATGGATGGTGACTTACCCAAGTCCTCCATTTCTTGACCTAGATCTTTTGCGTGAACCTTGGGTTGGAGGAGTTATCTCATCGTCTAGCTTGTTAAAAGGGGAAGAATATTAGACCATAACCCCCTTAAACGCGATGTCCGCATTCCATTGAGGGATTAAATTGCTTGCCCCACCATCACATGCCATTAGAAGTAGGCGGTTGGGACAATGCACCCTTCCCTTGTGGAGGATGGTTACCCACCTACGAAGGGTCCCAAAAAGAATATATCTTCTTGTATCATTACTTGGTGTTTGATCACAAAATGACCAAATAGGAACAAAATTTTGAAAAGCCTAATTAACCCCTGAATGTTAGTCGAAAAAGAAAGACTTCAATATTCTTTTTTGTGCATAATGCATATTGTGAGATGTTGTAGAGGGGCTATAGCTTCTTGTCAATTAGTTCAATAAGATCATACAAGCTATTCTTAAGCTAGTAAAGATCAAATCCACTCGACCAAAATGGTTGATTTGTTTTGCATTAAAATAAAATACAACTTCTATGGAAGACTACCACTATATATAACATAACTTTTATGGGAGACCATCACCAATTTAGCATCATATGGGACACTAGCACTAAGAAAACCCTCCAACATGATCAACAAGGAAAGACTTCTTCCTAATTTCCCTCCTCCCCTATTTATAACAACCCTCGGGCTTGGCTGGCACATTAGCCCGTAACATGTGACGCCCTCGATCATTCACGTGATTTCTTCATTCTAGGCGAATCAACGTCATGCGGCAAAATCTCCTCTCTTCTCTTCACAGACAAGTAGTGCTACCTCATTCCTTTTTGCACAAAATGGGTCTTGTGCTTCCTTTCCTTGGGTGTAAGAGTGCGGGTTGCACAAGGCCGAGCACTGAACTGGGCTAAGCTTTCTCTTGGGCTGCACTTAGGCTTTTAATCTTTCATTTGTGGACTGAACTTGCTGACTTGCGGGTTGCACCTGTTAAGTCTAATCCTTGCTTCATTATCTACTACTGTCCAGTATTCATAAAAATGTCCACATAAAGATAGTGTATGAAAATTTTAATATATAAAATTCAATGCGTAATCAAACAAATTTTTAATCCCAGCAACCTCCCTTCTCCTCCATTTTTTATTTCTGTTATGAATCACGTTGAGGTAATATTTTTATACACGTAAAATTAATTTATTAGGTTTGACGAACTGATATTTGTGTATCCATGTTATAATGTATATTAAGATTCTTACTGATTCGTATACAGAATAAATGATTTGATTATGACTATATATGAAAAAATAATCGAGCTTATTTTAAAGCCTAAGGAGCTATTTAATAAAATGTTCAACCAGAAGGATTATTTTTCTTCCCTTTATATTGTACCTATTGCTGTCGGCATGCTTTTTATGTCATAGAATTGATTTTTCTATCCGTGTCCAGCCTATTCATACTGGTTGTTTGCTGTTCAAGACGGCTATTGAAAAAGCCCGAAGATGTTCATACCTTGGTCTTTTATTCAAACAGAGACGCAGAACAGGAAATACAAAAACAGCTTCACTTTTGCATCATTATCTGGTTTCAGGTTTTTGAAAAACCACTGACTTTATTATATACATATATTGAAGTGGCCATGGAAAGCTAGATAAGATCATTACACGAGAAACCAGATACCCAAAAGTCAATCTTTTCCCTCCATCGTTTGCAAGTGGTGACCCAGCTTTGAGCTGCAAAAACCATGTACAAATTGCTTCCAAAACTTTCTGACTTCCCCATCTCTGAGACCACATCAAATGATACGATTCCGCTAGAGTTTCTCTCCGAAGCAGTGTTTGCAGGAGGTACTTCTCTTACTCTCTGGGTGTCTCTCTCGTTTTGATGTTTGAGTTACTTGAAACCTTGTGATTGATTAATACACGGAAGCGCAGGTAGTTTCTGGAAACTTGAAGCTGCGTTTGGGCGTGTAGAAGGAGTTGTGAAAACTGCTACAGGCTATTATGGAGGAACCCTGAGAAAGCCTTCATACAGAGAGGTGAAAGAAAAGATGTCCTTGATTGTTCATGTTGTTTTCGATACAGATGTTGAGCTCCATTCAATATGCACTCTCAGGTCTGTGAAGGAGGAACAGGTCACACTGAAGGCGTCAAAATCATATATGATAAAAGGAGAGTCACATACAAGTTTCTCTGTGACATTTTCTGGGAAAGCCATGATCCCACCAATAAAGACTACCTGGTAATTTCTTTTCCTTAGAAATTCATGCTTGTCCGTTTTCATATCGCTTTCTTTAGTTGGCATAATCCGAGAGGATATAAACCAGAACTTTGGACTAAGTACGCACCAAAGATCAGCAATCTTTTACAACAACGAGAAAGAGAGGAAGCAAGCACTGGAATCAAAGATCAGGAAGCAGATGAAGCTCAACAAGAGGATTGTCACCAAAATCATACCCTCTGACACTGATTTCTTCTTGGCGGAAAACCAACATCAGAAGTGTTATCTGCAGAAGCAATACAGACTCTGTGAAACTCTGGGTCTACGAAGCACTGACCAGTCCGTAGAGTCAAATATTGCTTGCAAACTCAATGGGTAAGCATTGTTCGGGCCACTAAATTTCTGATATATAATACAAATAACTGGGGAACATGGAACCTATTTCACTTTAAAACCTAACCCACTACACGGCTTTCTAGTCTCAAAGTATGCCGGATTCAAGGAAGGTCCACAAAATGATCGACAGGTCATTCCTCTTTTTCCTTGTTTCTGTGTCGAAGGCTACAACTGAGTCGAAAGGAACAAGGAAACTGAGTCAATGTGAGGTGGGAATGGGGAATTGGGGAATGGTCAGTCCAACTATGCTACAAATTTGAATCAAGAGCCCACCTTTTTCAAAAGTAGATTTTTAATAAAATTATTCAAAGAACACTTTCAACTAAAATGGAATTTTTTTTTTTCAAATAAACTAATCAAGGGATCGTCTTTTGAAATCACTTTTGGCGTGCGACTCAACCAGCCAACTTCTTGTGCTGTGGCATATCTTTTAGTGGGTCGGTTCAAATCTCATAATTTAGTATTGACCGTGCAGATCGGATCATGTATTATACATTTAATATAGATCACTGGGTCAAGTTATAAATCTATATATCTCAGTTCTTAACCACAATATAAGCCATTTGAAGAAAAAAGTATTATCGATGTTTCTCGTTTGAATTAACTTAAACTCGCATGGATTTTCTCTTGTGTTCCAGGATTTTAGCCATGGAGGCACACCTGATCATCGATGAACTGGGCATATTTTTGGAAACTCGAGAGATGCCAGTGCAGACCAAGGTGGCCTGCGAAGAAATTATTGAAGAATTAAGAAAATTAAAGATGGAAAAGCTCAAATGCTCTGAAGATCACGTATTGGAATCAGTATCATCAGGTTCTGGAGACAAGGTTCATAAATTTGGGCTCCCCAAAGTTTCCTGAGGCGCGGAAAAGCTTCCCTTTGTTGGTCATAGTGGCAACATTGAGCAAAGAACAAGGAGCCTGTTCATTGCCAAAAATAATGCTTTTGTCAGAATAAAGGCTCGAACCATGTGAGACGAAATCAGAGATCAAGCTGAACGGGGCCAATTTACCTTTCTTTTTCCCCTTTTTTTATGTCCCAAGTTTGTCTTCCAAGTTTATTTCATAAGTGAGATAACGTGATCAACTTGAATTCTATTTTTGAGTTATTATTAGAATACTTTTTTTTCTTTTAAATAATATTTTCTTATTACAACTTGCACACTTAATTCACTAAAAACATGATATAAAATCTCAAATTTCAAGGTCGGATTTCTTGGCCATTCCATAAGAATTGCAATGTTAATTGATATTGAACTTTTTATTACATTAGGGGTAGCAGGCAACAATACTTTATATGATATCTTTTTTTGTGGGGTCTTGAAGAAACCCTTTTAACTCATGGACTATTTGAAGACAATTACTTTTTAATATAAAGTAATATTAACTTAATAGTTATTTTATTGACTGAATGGAACCTTGTCAATCACTTTTTGGGGTTTTTCTTCTATATTTCAAACATATTCTTTTTTTTTTAAGAAACAATTATAAGAACATTTTAACTTTTTTTTTTTTTTATAAGGAGAATCTCTCTTCTTGGGGAAAGACTAGAGGTGGTGGGCTAGGCTGAATGGAGTGGGGGAATGTGGATGGGCCGAACAATGATTATGCAAAACTGATCAAAAGCGGGTGGGTGGATTCGGTCAAGGAAACACCCGCAGCCAAGATGTCGTCTTGCTGATGCGCATACGATGTTCTTCATGCGGGGAGCGTGTGCCTGTTAAGTCGTCAGAGAATGCAAATCTGGTGGCAGTGGAGTACCGGATTCAGCCCACAGGTTGAGACCTTTGAGCCATTTTGGTGCGGAAGGAATTCTTCGGGCATATGATGGAAAAAGACCCTCTAAGTGTCTAGGCACGAAGGCTTTGTGAGTCTACTTGAGGAATGCCGCCATTACATGACTCTGACTTTGACATTGCGGTTAAAGTTTGAAGAATGTTGTCAATTAAGACAAACCATGGGAAAATATGGGAGGATAGAAGAAAAAAGAGCACAAATAGTCGAGGTCTTCCTGCACCGATTGAAGCCAAATGCCGAACTCCGTACACTGGTAAAACTTTTGCTTCAATCGCGTCTGAGAGACAACCTAAGAAAGGCCATATATCATAATAACAATAACTATCATAAATCCTAAAAGACGATGCAAAACCTTTATCTCATTATTGGTATTACCTTTTACCTCATAACAGAGAAAAAGAGGAGGAGGAGGAAGAACAAAGCACTTCTTTTTCACTTGTGAAACTAGATTCTTGGTGTGGTCAAATATATTGATGCATTACAGCTCAAAAGCATAACCATTCCTCGCGTCCTTTTGCTTTTACATTTTATTGGGGAAGAAGGAAAGACGGATTCCTCTTAGTAGAAGCATCCTTCCAAGGCTCCAACCATGCAAATGTACGATATATTCCTCTCTTTATGACGCCGGAAAATTTAGCCTATTTCATAACTTTGAAGCACTAAATACACATGCCCTCGTATCATAATCGTTCGCCCATGTACCTTATTATTATACTTGGCACGCCTGCCCAAATCTGAATTAGGTACTTACGCAAGGAGCTTCTCAAGATCTAAAAAAGGCATGATTACGATGCAGCATTGTGCTTCTACTGATGATTAAAAAGTAGTACACCCACTACAATATTAATAGAGCCCAAAATTTCAATTTTGGTCCTACATATGATCAGAGGCTTAGATACAAAGGTACCCATATGGCGTTAAAGGACACGTTGAACGTTCTCTCTAAGGGACAAAACCAAGGACAACGTATTTGCTGTAGAAATATCAATTAAGAGGGGGACAACGCGGAAGATGAATAGAGACACGGATTTTATTGTAAATTACCAACCTGCTCATATCGCTGTCTAGCCTTGTCCTCTCAACGCATGGCACCATCATGTACATTTTCGTATTTTTAATTCCCACTGCTAAAATGCGCCGGAACACCCCCACGTTCTCTGGCTCACTTTTCCGGCACAGACCGTTATGTCTTCTTCTTCTTCCAGACACGCACGTTACAAACCCAAGCTTTACATTCTCTCTCCAAGAATACCACAGAAGTTTTAAAACGACAAATGCAAAGAAAAAGAAACTAAAATTAATCAAATTTGGGAAGATTCTGAATTATCCGTACGGGTTTTTTGTTTCTACTCTGGGATGGTTACGAGCATTGGTCGCCAAGCTCTTCTCAGCAATCTATACCGGAATGTTGCCGATAGGGGCCTGAAAGAGGTGGATCTTCCTGGTCCGCCGCGTCGAGCCGCTAAGCCGACACCACTGGTGCTGCCTGTATTCGGTAATAACCTGGCCTCATGTTTTTCTTCTTCTTGGATTCTCTTATCTGCGACCCTATCTTCAGCTGGCGGCGACGATACGAAGAGGTCCTTCAGCTTGTGCCGGACCCTGGCTTCCCCGTTCTTTTCTTTCTTCTTCGACTTCTCCTGCTGCGAGCGATTGGGATCGGACTCCATGTCGCGGAGATCCTGCGACTCGTCCCGGCGGGAGAACCGGCCTCGACGGTCGGTGCGGTTGAGGAGCATCCGGAGTGTCTTCCGGCGGCGGAGATGGATGACAGGGCTCGCCGACGGGCTCCGCGTCGGACTGGCGGCCACCACGGCACACTGGGTGGCCAGGACCTTGAATTTCTGCAAGGTAGCCATTTCCTTTTTATACATACAAAATTCCCTGTTGTCTGTGTGTGTGAATCCTTGGTTTGGTTGAGAGTGCGGAATTCGGCGTTGCTTGTTAGGGGGAGAAAGTGAGATCTGAGGGCATTATGATTGGGTTGGATTTGGTTTTGGATTCTATTCCCTGTGCTTTACTCCTTGGACTCGGAGTACTGAGCTCCGGATTGCATTTTTGAGCGAGAGAGAGAGAGAGAGACAGAGAGAGAGGGAGCAAGACAGAGACAGAGACAGAAAATGCTGTGTGGGGTTAAAAAACTAGAAAAAGGAACAAAACTGAGGCTCCTTTTCTGTTTTGGCTTTGATGGAATATGAAACGGCCTAGTGCCGGTGCGGGTCAATTACGTTGGCCTACCGTTTACGGCCTTCCGACACGTGTCAGTCTCACCACTCGACCATCCCTGCTGGCTAGAAATTAACGTTTGGAAACTGAATTGACCCTTTCGTCTAACACGAAAGCATTATGGTCCGGTCCATTAATGGCGGACTAAGGAAGTTAGGAAAATGCATTGCAAATGGCACCGTTGCCATTTATGATTTATGATTTTGACAGTACGTAGGTGGCCTTAGATTGTCGTCGTCAAGAGCTTGAATGTCATAAAAGTGTGTACCAACTACTACCCATTTGTTTTTAGGGCAGGAGTTGAAATGGCGACCTCACCTTCCATTCCGACTCTCAACCGTCGTTTAATATGAGAATTTAATATTTGTAGGTACGATTTCTGGGCTTTTAAGGGGTTAGCGTCTAGAGTGCACGAAGTCAACAACATATCTATCTCAACTAATCACTCATACAAGATGAGATTGATTTCCTAAATTACACACTATTGCACCTTGCTTCTACATTCCCATTGTTAAGTCACAGGGGCAGAGCATGTCTTGGTGCCTTGTAAATACAATATTTGGAACTAAGGAGTAGTCTTTATTTGTATGAATGTCTAAAATTGTACCCGCTATAATGCCAAAAATATGTATATCTACATCAAGCGAGCTGGACCTGCAACCCAGGCCGGCATCTGATTCCATGTACTTCCCCTGCACCACTTGGGTCAAGCTGTCCTTCGTAGCACCTCCGGCTGTCATGAAAAACACAAAAAAGGAAACAGAAGAAGAAAACAAATTAATAGAAAGGTAACTTTAGCAGTGTCATTATACTCTTGTCATCTTTTTATTCAACATTTATCGTTCCACTCTTAGGCAGGCATGGAAGACTACATATTCTTACAATGTGTTTACGATTTACATTGCACAAGAAGTATCTATAGATTCTCTATATCACCCACTTGTTAACGTCCATTTTTTACCATCTACTTAAGAGTTCAGGCAAGAAAAGATGAGGAAAATCTCAAGCGCTAGAAGAGCTGGGTGTAGTAGAGCTGCTAACCCATTTTTCATTGACCACAGAATCTGGTGAAAGCGGTGGAGGAATGTTCTTCAAAAGCCCGATATCATCCGCTGCAATGTCCACCACTTCTGCCTTCTGTGCACCTATCTCTTCATTCACGATACCTCTCAAAACTTCTACTACTTCTCCCATTCGGGGCCTCATGTCCCTCTCCTGCTGCAAGCAACGAAAAGCCAATTCTGCCACCGAAGTTACCGTCCTCTTTGTATATTGATCACTTTCAAACCCAAGAGATGGATCGACCAACTCATGTAGTGCATGATTCTGAATCTTGTTGATTGCCATATTGGCCAAGTTTATGTCATGCCGGTGTCTGTTGGTGTCCACAGCTGGTAGGGAGGATATAAGCTCAATCATGACCACTCCAAAGCTATAAACATCACTCTTGTCTGTTAATTGGTAGCACTGGTAATACTCTGGGTCGACATAGCCAGGAGTCCCTTGAGGAGCTGTTGAAACATGAGTGACATCTGTTGGGAACAGCCTTGACAAACCAAAATCAGCGACTTTCACTTTGAAATGCTCATCTAAGAGAATGTTGTTGGTTTTGACATCACGGTGGATGACATCCGATGCATGGAGGTAGGCCAGTGCGTCAGCTGATTCTAGAGCTATGCTCAACCGGATGGGCCAAGTCATTAAACTAGAGCTCGAGCGGGTGCCACTGAGATGATCACCCACAGTTCCATTGCAAATGTATTCGTAGACAAGGATAAGTTCTTGGCTACGTTTTGTGGTGCATCCATACAATGTCACCAGGTTTTGGTGGCGTAAGCGACTTAGGATCTCAACTTCATTCATGAACTGCTCGACACGTTTTATGTTGTTTTCATAGAGGCGCTTCACTGCAACTTCACGCCCATCGCGCAGCAGGCCTGCAGATGATTATGAGGATACTTCAGGAAAAAGCAGTTCATATATACGGTGAGTTGTATGACTGAGTAACAGGATAGACAAGAAGCCATGTTTCCTACCATAGTAGACAGAGCCAAAGCCTCCGTCTCCAAGTTGTTTAGAACGATCAAAGTTATTGGTGGCTTCTTCCAGTTCTTCGTAGCTGAAGATATGAGCTCCAAAATAGGTGCTTCCCTTTTCAAGATCCACCTTCGAGGCGGGATAAGATGGTGTGCTTCGAGAGAAATTAGAAGAAGTAATGGAGGTGCCTTTGCCTGGAGGAGGTGCAAGCAGCTCTTTGCTTTTAGATTCCTGGGCACGTTTTTTCCTCCGCTGCCTGATGGAAAAGATCCACCAGCCTAGAAAAATACCCACAATGCCTGCGCCTCCTATGCCGATCCCTGAAGACAACACCAGAGTTAGATTAGTTTTCTTCTCTATAAAATATGGAACTCAATGAAAAGATGCAATGTGGTTTTCACACCACAAAACATTACCTACTCCAAGTGATACTCCATTAGATTCCCTGCAAAGAGCCAAAAGATGCAGAAATGTCAGGTCAAAATGGGCGAAAATAGAATCTAGAGAAACATCTAAAATCAATGTCATTATACACATAGTCAAGACCTAATAAAAGCTCCACAACTAATCCCATTTACAGACGGTTGAAACTCATCTTTTCCTTAGTTTCGAACTCAATGAGGCTATGGAACAAACAGCTACAAATGCGCCAAAAGGGCAGGTGACAAATCCGGAAGTAAAAAGCACTGATTAGAAGCAAGCTGGCAAATACTCTTTACAGAGATGCTCATGATGTTTTCAGGATTATGTTGTATAGATTAAAGAAAATGATGTGAGCTTGTTGTACCATGATGATACTGCAGATTTTTGTCCAAGCCTTAGATAGTAATGCTTATTGACCAGAACATATCTCAACTAGATAGGTTTGTCCCTTCACCAGGTCTTTTAAGCTTTTAAAATGAACCATGAAAGAATTCGAGGTTTACTGTAAATTTCTGTTGACCTCTTATGGATGAAAACTCTCAGAAAGTTTCCTACATTGATATGTGGGTGAATGCATCCCATACAAAGATTAACCTATAACCGATCCTATATAGAAGCGCTGCGGAAACATTTGCGCAAGCAACATCCCCTGTTTCTCTTTGAAGTGTTCACGGATAACACAATTATGATGTAACAACCAGAACTTTTGATCACTTCTTTGAAAGCTATTTTAGCCTTCAAGGGAAAAACCGAACTATACTTTTCAGATAGAGCAGCCTTCCAAGCGTCCCTAATTGGTAGATAGATTGGACGGATTGTACACTAGCTTAATTCTCTAATCTGCCAAAGTGTTTGAACACCTCCGCTAGAAAAAGTACTTAGCCTAACCAAAGCTGAGAGCATTCGCAATCAAGACCGTAATTTTCAAAAGGAAGAAAGGTCGGATACCTGTTGAGTCACACGTTTGATTTCCACAAAGGCAAGTGGGTTGGCCCGACTTCGGATCAAACCCACATTCCTTACCCCGAGCCGGACACTTAACACACGTTTCTCCGAGAAGATCGATGTAATTCACATCAAAACCTTTCATCAAGACTTTCTGAAGCGTCGACTGATTTGCCTTGAGCTCAGACGCGGCGGACTTCTGGATTTTGGCGGTGACACCGACGCTACAGTGAATGAGACTCAATATCGGGTCTGTCGGAACCGGGCCCGTCAGATAATAAGCGTAGCTGAGATTCGCAATCCCGTAGAAGCTACAATTGAATTGATTATAAGCCTTGTCTTCGTAACCAGAGGGGCAACCGTAGAAGATGGTAAGGTCTTCATTATCTGAAGCGTACCCAACGACTGAGGAATTCATAGTGGAATTGGTGAATTTCAAAGGGCAGGCGGTGTCCCAGAGGTCAGAACGGGCGAGAGTCATGGTTTTGGCGGTCTGGTCGACGTGGAGAACTCGGTAAGTAACCGACGAGATAGTCAACTGGGCCGAGTTGTCGTCACATGTGAGTCGGAACTCCGGCGGGCTACAGTTGGGCAGGATGGTGAAGGGGTAGGGGAGGTTCTTCAGAGGTCCACAGTCGAATGTCTGGATGCAAGCAGGTGGGAATGACATCGTCATCCCGGAGAAGGAGAGGACGAGCAGGACGCAAATAAGGATTGCCGGGGAAAAGGCGATGGTAGACATGGCAAAGCAGGGGAGGAATGGAAGGGAGAGATTGGAGAAGGGAGACAAGAGGCATGAGGTAATAGGGTGGCTGGTAGCTAGAGTGGGTAAGGATTGTGTTGACTACTCCGACCAAAGGCTGGCTTTGGTTGACTTGGACTCTGTGTGAACCAGCTTTTGAAAATGAAGGCCGCCGGGAAACCCAGCTCTGCTTATGGGAAACCAGCTATGACCTCTCCTCATTTCTACATGCCTGTAATAAACTATTTTCTTACGTACCTACAAATAACTGAAAAAATAATCTTGTACGAGTCTTCTTGTTTGGTCCTCACGAAAATGAGAAAGAAAAAGCGGTAGCTAAAGAAACGACGAAGTGGGTGATTGAAAGGGATGGCTTTAGAAATCTTTCCAAAAGGCCATTGTTAAAGTTGATGGGCAATAAAGGATCTCAAAAGTCGACTTAGAGCATTAAGTAGTTGTGAGTAGTAGCTGGGAGTTGGTTGAAACTCTGCCGGACTTGGTAACACCATCGCTGTGGCTTAGATGGCAGGGAAATCCTCTCCAACAGCCTTTGGTTGGTCAATTGGGAAGACTTAAGACCAATTAGTATAGACATAAAGCGGGTGTCTAGAAACCAAAAAGAAGAGAAGAAAAAAAAGAAAGAAAGAAGGCACCAACGAGGTAAAGCCACCCAAAGTCTGGGTTATGCCCAGTTTCATGATACAGGAGCTACCAACCGGCTGACATTTGTGTCAGTAAAGTAGAGAAAAGAGATCTTGGGATGACGATTCAGCCATTACATCTAAGCACGTATACTATTACCTTTTGGACTGATTCTTTGTCCTTATTTTCTATAGACGATTTGACAACCGTAGTGCAACTTCCTTCTAGAAAAGCATTATCTTATCTTCACGACAACGTGTTCTCCGTTTACCATTCTTCGTCTGAACTATTCCTCCTAGACTTCGTTTCTTTCTTTTGTTTTCTCAGCCTAGAGATTTCCTTCCGACACAGTTCACCTTCTAGAAAGTGTGTACCATAAGTTCTTGATTTGGTTAGTGCTTGGTTAGGTTGTATTCACGGACGGTAGGAAGCCTTCCTAAAGTTTTTTTTTTTTTTAATTGCAACACTTAACTATAAAATACTTCAAAAGGTATTCTAATTTTTAAGAACTTCACCTCGCAAGCCAACAAAAGGATTAGGATGTGTTATAATTAAGTAACTAATATTCTTACATATGAAGTTAAAGATGCTAATATCTTTCAACTCATGGATATTGTTAATATGCGTTAAGATATTAAAATTGTCTAAGTCGGTAGGTCAGCAGAGTTCAACAACCCCCTTCTATTCCGCTACGTAAATAGGAAAGTATACACGCGATGCAGGAAACTTGCCCCTTTCCTTTCGAGTCCTTTTCGGGGAGCCTTTTGTTTGGCCACAGATTCGTCTGAAAGGATGAGTTTTTGCAAACACGAGATGGAAGAAAAAGCCCAAAAAGAGGTGGGAAAGCACAAATAGGAGTTTTGATTGTCATCGGAGCAGCAAACAACTTGGATGGAAGTGAACACCAATATGAACGGGAGAAAAGTGAGCACCTTGTGTCGAATTCTTATTGAGGATACCGTAATGGACAAAGCTAGTTTCGGTCAAGAAGGGCAGGTCTGTTTGCAAAATCAGAAAATCGGACTCCTTGAATCAGTCAGCTAATTCCCAGGCTAACCCAACAGGACTTGATGGCTCCTTACAGCATGTCTCTAACGTTAAGAGCTTGGTAAAGGTTACCCTATATTTTGCTTGAGGTGATGCAGGATTGATACATCTGCTTGCTGTTTGACATTTAGGTTCTTTGTTTGTTGCACAAGATAAGAGGAATCAGCTCTGGATTAGTTCCATGGGTTTTGATCCTACCTAAGAAGCTAGATCGAAATCCTAATCCCCCGTCCAAGAATTAGTCCATAACTGACCAGAATAAATATTCTCTCTTAAATTGAAGAAATCTTATGATGCCAAGCCTCAAGGACTAGTGAAGTTATGCCTCCTGCTGATCCTACCCACAAACAACATAGTCAACGAAAAACTACTCGATATCCGCAGGTTTCTAATATATATTTACGATGTTCTTCCCAAATGCTTCATCATAATCCCGAGTATCAGAAATCTATGTCGACTGCACTTTAGACGTGGAGGAGAATTATTCTCCATTAAAGAATCCACGCTTAAGGGAAAAAGAAAGAAAGCAGGAGATGCCAGTCTATATGCTAGTAACCCAGCATCTAAACATATATGCAGGAATGAAGGAAAAATGACAGCGAAACACTTACCTCCTGATGGTGGTGTCGATTCAAGTGTGATTGGGCAAGTTCCATTTCTACAATGACAAGCGAATTCACTCGTGCTTGTGTTGTGCCCACAAAAGCCACCGTATACTTGACATGCAATACACAGATCATTATAGGCATTCCACCCCAATATGAAGCCTCCATCAATAGCGCGGATCAGTGCATCAACTGCAGTAAAATTAAGCCCAGGTCCCGCCGCTGACTGGAGAACTGGAACTTTAACGTTGTACCGGCACGTCCCTATTGCGTTAGCAATCGCGTTTACCATGCTATCGCCACTTGCGTAAGTCGCAAACTCGGTACCGTTTACAGAGCAAATTAGAGAACCGGGCTGACCCGGAAGGGGGCAACCATAGTAGATCGTCAGGTTCGTGTTACCAGAAACATAAGAAAAGATGGTGAAATCTATGGTGGTATTGACGATCGTAGCCGGGCAAAATTTGTTCCAGTAATCCTCTCTAGCAACTTTGAGAGTCCGCGAAGCGTTATTGACCTCAAGGACTCGGTAACTCATGTCCTTGATTTCCATCAGAGGGGCTTCACCGCTGCAGTTCAACTCAAAAGCCGGATGACCACAATAGCTTGGCCTATCCAGCCCCCAGAAAGGATAACTGAGGTTCATCCCCGCACATTCAAATGGTGCGCTGCATTCCAGGTATTGCTCGGAATTGGCGTACGAAGAAAATGGAAAGTGGATTAAGATTATGGTGATTACCACAAAAGAGAGACTGACGGTTGGGAAGAGATGGGGATGCATCTTGAAAGACACAGAGGGTGAGACGAAGGTGATCAGATTAGGAAAAGGAGAAGCTCAAGATGAAATAGCTTTAAGTTCTTATCAAGCATCATAATGGAGCTGGTGATCTTTGACAAAGTGGGGCGGACTGAGCACCTTCAAACAGATGCTTCTATTGGAACGCTACCGCAGCCGGTCAATTTAAAATTGTGTGACTGGCCCAATATAACGACAGCTCGCCATTTTTCTACGCGTTCTTTCACGAAATCCTGATCTCCTAGGTAAATTGTAGGAGAAGACCGGAAAAGAAGGAAAACTTGGAAGATTTGTAATCAGTCTAAACCCTCGCAAAGTCAGAAAAAGCCACCGTTTTGAAAACAAAAAACTCACCTAAACTGCAGTCTTATACGTCTACCTAAAACATCACAATCACGTCATGATAAAAATAGAAAGAGATCAAGACCAACAAGGTTAAGAGTCAAAACATCCTCTTATTTGAGAAGGACACCATGACCTATGGGGCGGCTGAAAAAGAAGAACTCTTGTGCTAACTGAGATATCTTCGCGAAAGGTTCTCTTAATTGTCTGGTCCATGCCTCGATTGACTTTAAATTCAGGCCTAGCAATTCAAACTTGTGGAGGCTTTTTTAGTCATGAGCACCTTCCTATTCCCTTGAAGTCCAATGTCGCTGTAACTGGCAGCACATAATCCTAGTTTTTTCTATTTTATTGGAGGTGTTGAATATGCTCATTTTGCCACATATGCAAGGCGTCAATCCTGGGACAAAAGGCCGTTCATATTCATTGGAAGCGTCTCTGGAACCATGTTTTTTCTCCATTAAAAGAGCCACGCTTAAGGGAAAAGAAAGAAGGCAGAAGGAGATGCCAATCTACATGCTAGTAGCCCAGCATCCAAACATATATGCAAGAATGAAGAAAAAATGACAGTGAAACACTTACCTCCTGATGGTGTCGATACACATGTGACTCCATTTGCACAATAACAAGCGAAAGCGCTCTTGCTTGTGTCGTACCCACACAAGCCACCGTACGCTTGACATGCAATACACAAACTATTCTCGGCATTCCACCCCAACACGAAGCCGCCATCAATAGCGTTGATCAGTGCATCTTCAGTTAAATTAAGCCCAGTTCCCGCCGCTGATTGGAGAACTGGAATTTTAACGTTGTACAGGCAACCCCCCAATGTGGTAGCAAACGAGTTCAAGATGCTCTCGCCACTTGTATAAGTCGCAAACTCGGTACCATTTATAGAGCAAGTTAGAGAACCGGGCTGACCCGGAAGGGGGCAACCATAGTAGATCGTCAGGTTCGTGTTACCAGAACCATAAGAAAAGATGGTGAAATCTATGGTGGTATTGACGATCGTAGCCGGACAAAACTTGTTCCAGTAATCCTCTCTAGCAACTTTGAGAGTCCGCGAAGCGTTATTGACCTCAAGGACTCGGTAATTCGTGTCCTTGATTTTCATCAGAGGGTCTTCACCACTGCAGTTCAACTCAAAAGCCGGATGACCACAATAGCTTGGTCTATCCGGCCCCCAGAAAGGATAACTGAGGTTCATCCCCGCACATTGAAATGGTGCGCTGCATTCCTGGTATTGCTCGGTTGCGTAGGAAGAAAAAGGAAAGTGGATTAAGGTTATGGTGATTACCAAAAAAGAGAGACTGATGGTCGTGAAGAGATGAGGATGCATCTTGAAAGACAGAGGGTGAGATGAAAGTGATCAGATTAGGAAAAGGAGAAGCTGAAGATCAAATAGCTTGAACTTCTGATCAAGCATCATAATGGAGCTGGTGGTCTTTGACAAAGTGGGGCGGCCTGAGCACCTTCAAACAGATGCTTCTATTGGAATGCTACCGCAGCCGGTCAATTTACAACTGTGCGACTGGCCCAATATAACGATAGCTCTCTATTTTTCTACGCGTTCTCTGCACGAAATACTGATCTCCTGGACAAATTGTAGGAGAAAACCGGAAAAGAAGAAAAACTCGAAGGTTGCAATCAGTGTAAACCCTCGCAAAGTCAGAAAAAGCCACCGCTTTGAAAACAAAAAACTCACCTAAACTGCATTCTTATACTTCTAACTAAGATATCACAACCACGTCATAAGAAATATAGAAAGAGATCAAAGCCAACAAGGTTAGGGCCAAAACATCCTCTTATTTGAGAAAGACACCATGACCTATGAGGCGGCTGAAAAAGAAGAATTCTTTTGCTAACTAAGACATCTTCGTGAAAGGTTCTCTTAATTGTCTGGTCCTGCCTCAATTGACTTTAAATTCAGGCCTAGCAATTCAAACTAGTGTGGCTTTTTTAGTCACGAGCACCTTCCTTTCCCGTGAAGTCCAATGCCGCTGTAACTGGCAGTACATAATCCTAGTTTTTTCTATTTTATTGGAGGTGTTGAATATGCTCATTTTGCCACATATGCAAGGCGTCAATCCTGGGACAAAAGGCCGGCCATATTCATTGGAAGCATCTCTGGAACCATGTTTGCATCTTAGCCTATAAAAGCTGGGGTGGTCAACTTAGAAAGGCTAAACGACCTAAAGCTCAAAGAAAACTCACGTAATTCAGAGAAAAACGTATAAAATTAAGGTCTCAACAGCAGTATAGCTACAGAAGCATAGAAGGAACACCAAACTAAAAACATTTAACCAAAGACAAGACTCCGGAAGAAAGGTAATCAACCACAAGCCCTGCAAGAACGAAAGGCTACTCCAGCTTATATTTGACCCATCTTATTTCACAGCCAAGAACGAGAAATTGATTCTCGAGGATTATTCTCTATCTTAATGTTGTCTATGGTTTACATAAGAAATAGGACAAGGTAATGAGGGGAAAATAACCTAGTACAGTTCAAAAAAATTTATTGTCTAAAATCTCTTCGAGAATTATGGTCATATAATAATGCACTTCTCTCGCAGAAAGTAACAAAGAAATGGTCAAGATGGGCAACATCATCGTTAGAAATTATCCCAAGATTTAACTGGTCAAGCTTTAAAGAAAGGTTTTAACCACCCAGGGGCGCAATCCAGAAAGCATGCCATGGGCTACAATCTGCTAGCTGGCCTGATTTGGTGAATATACGTGATCTATGGTGAAAGCTTAGTGAAATAAAAATAAAATATCTCCGTTCATGGCCAAAGTTAACTATTCATGAACTTACTGAGAAATACTAATGCTAACACCCAAATTCATTCCATATCTCCATTGAAATGCTGTTTCATATGACGGGTGGTCTACGTTCTCATGTTCAGAATAAGGTGTCAAGGTTCAACATGGTTAGTAATGACTGCTCGACGCTTGCCTGCCAGAGCCAGAAAACTAGTAACATACCTGATTTTTTCGGAGGCGCGTTTGTTGAGGGAGAACATGTAGACCCCATTGATTGATTTGGGCAGTAGCAAGTAGCTTCATTCGTAGACAGGTCATATCCACAAACTCCCTTTGACTCGGTGCACGCACCACAAGCTGCGGTATCCTCCTTCCACTTCACCTCGAAACCTTCTTTGATGGCGTCTTCAATTATTGACCAATTTGTAATATCTAAAATATGAGTTTGAGGAACAGGAACAACCACACTTTTTGCACATAACCCACGGCCTTCAACTCCAGGTTGTATCATCACACCTGTAGAGGTGAGCCCTTTAATGGTGCAAGGGAGTAGCGATGGGATGGCTGAAGGGCAACCATAGGATAGCGTGATGTTAGTGTAGCCAGGGCCATACTCAAAAACCTCGGAATCCAGGGTGCTATCCACAAACTCAGGAGAACATATTCCAGAGAAGTAGTCATTCCTGGCAATTCTGAGCATTTGGCTGCTTTTGTTGAAACCTAAAACGCGGTAATTCACCTGCATCACTTCTATGGTAGTGATATTTACTGGACAGTTGAGCTTTAACTTTGGATTTCCACAGCCATCCGGTCGGCCTTCACCCCAGAATGGATAACCCACGCCGGTGATGTACCCGCAGTTAAACTGATTGCTACAACTCCGATAAAAATCATAGCCGCAAAAGGACCCCGGAACCTCGACGGAGACCAAGAATATGATGAAGAAAGGAACAAGAAAAGCAGACTGTGAGGAAACCCGGAAATCCATCCGTGGCTAGAAGTAATGGCTGGAATGAACTACTGATGAGCTATTTGAGACCAGATTTTGGAAGGAGAATATGGGAAATAGTGATAAGCGACGTCACTTGATAGAATAATTAATAATTAAGGAGTAATGTAGACGAAGACTTCAAACTTTGAATGTATTGACTTCCAAGCTTAATGGTGAAACGCATTTCCCTCCATGTACGACGCTTCACTTCAGACGGATAAGTTATTCTGTGAACCAGCAAAGGAATCCTTCCGCTTCAAATATGGACAGAACGCATATTCATATCTCAACAAGAACTAGATCACCGGCTTTCACGAATCAAAATGCTTAGGAAATTCATGTCACCCTAATTTGCTTGCAGAATAACCAGGTATTATCGGAAACAGTCAACAGGGAAACGTGACCTTGATTTGTGAAACATTTAACACTCTTCCGGGCGAAAGCAACAATGTCGCCACATAGCGTGCTATCCATCTTCAATATAATCAATGGTCTCCGTCAGTCCAATTCCACCTACCTAATCACAGGGACTGCAATTCAATATCACAAACTTCCTTCAAGAACACGATAGCCCATCCCTTACAAAATGGCGTTTTTGTCCCCCGGTGAGGACTAAGGTAAATATCCCCGTTTATACCTTGGACGGAAACTTTATGCTCCATCGACGAAGGCTAAGAAAAACCAATGCTCTACCATTGGAAGCCTTGGGGGAGAGTTCCATAAGGGGATGACCTTTTGTTTATGATACCTTGAAAGAATCTGAAAATCTATTCAACTCGACGTGGCCAACACGCGGAATGCAATACGGTAATTGCCGCGTGAAACGGGGAAGGAATAACCTGCCGACACTTCAAGCCTTCCACATCGACGCATGACTATCAACAATAACTCTGCCGCTCTTGTCAACAAAGATTGAAGCACAGCTATATGTTTTGACAATGATCTGCAGTTCAGATGGATTTGAAATCCTAGAGTTCCTTCGAAGCCGGTGAAAGGCCGTGACCCTTCGAAAGTGCCTAGTGTCCCTTAAGTCGGGTAAAATACGTGAACTAAGATGCTGTTTGCCAATTGGCTAAGCCTTGGCAAAGACCTGTATTTGGAATTGGACATTTTCCAGTCAAGGTAGCTTTATTCAATATCTTAGAATTGGGATCGTTCGGTGAAATGAAAAGGTCAGGGACTTTCTGAGAGTAACAACTGCAGCTCCCTTGAGGGATGGTGCTATTAAGAATCAACTGGCTTGAAAAACGCTCCAGGAATTGAAACTCGACTACAGAATTGAGAAAAGACTAAAACACTTTCGATCTACCCTAAAAGGACCGAAGATTTTTGGAAACTTACCCTTTTGAACAGGTCCAGCGAAAGACGCTTTACGACATCACTTTTATTCGCTCAAGGGTCCCTTTATCGTGAAGAGGCAGTTTCCTAAATTTTGACTTCTTCTAATTACCCGCAAGGTTGTTTCCAGAAGATCAAATTCACTTCTTTTTCTTGTCAGTATATTTTATAGTACTAATATGTCGATTAGGTATTCTATCTTTGTAGCTTTGAAAACTAGGATATGTGGCCCAATGAATGCAAACCCTGCTCAATGAATGAGTTGACTCCTGCAGTTAGGACTCTAATGACCCTAAACGTAGTAGTTTTCACTGCAAAATATCATGGATCTGTTTCCATATATACTGTTCAAAGAGGTTGCTTAAGTTTGATCCAATCTCGGGAGTTTTGGATCTTTTCACCCTTTTGAGATGCTTCCAAAAGTGAATTATGTCTCTTCATTTTCTACTCGAATATAATCACACTCACTATGATAATCCAATTCTACTAGAAGCTAATCACATCTCCTCAATCCTCACTCTTTCACGCGACTGAGAAAAGAAAATCGGCTACCTTTATAATACTACGTTTTTTGTAATAGTTAATAGGCCAAAGAAAGTTAGTGTACTGGAAGCTAAAGGCTTTACGATCAGACAGTCTGGAGTTTAGCTACTGTGGAGAAGTTTTTAAACAATAAATCAAAAGCACCTTTCCGGTTTCCTTCAGGCCATACCCAAGGATAGCTTCGGAAATTGGTTGGCCTTAGGAGAAAACTAATAGCTTGGTTGACTAGCATCACTTCTCATTTTTTACTCTATGGCTTGTTCTGTGTGTGATTAATAGCGGCAGCACTTTGGACGTTCTGGTTTTGTTATTAGTAACAGCCTATCAACCATAATCCTAAATCCACTGTAAAAGAAAACATGTTTATTCTAGTAATTATTCTCAAATTATATGTAACATGGTCAAGTAAATTAGAGAAAGAAATTAAAGCTACCAGATGATTAACAATTGACTTAAGAGAAGATAATATAATATTAACGATTACGTCTAGCAGAAATGATGATAAGATTCGAGATCCTTTATGCTATATCTTTTTATTTATTTATTTTCTTTTTCATACATATATATGGGTGATAAGATGGGAAGCTTGGACTTACATCACCTAACATTACTTAAGTCGTACAACAAAAGGTTTTTCCATTATTTTATTAAATGTATAAGGAAACTTGTTCGTTTCATACTTGGAACCAATTAATTAGTGTCAAGCAAGATTTTGAATCTTTGACTTTAGATGCAATTTTAAATATTAATTTATTCTAATTTAGATCATGTATTAACTTCAAATCTATGCAACATTTCATAAACTATTGTTCTCTAAAACTGTTTTTACGGTAAAATTAGAACTGTAGATACGAACCAAACTAGATTAGAGGCAGGCTTAATTCCATTTTCTACCTATACGTTCCTGGGGCCCTCGGAATGCCAATAATCAAGAGAAGTACCAAGGCAAGGTTCACTAGTTTATTCTCCTCTTAAAAGCTAAGTGTATTCAGGTGTAAAGCTTTATTGTTCTTGGCTTAAACGGGTTTTCCTTTGCCGAAAGTAAACACCAATTTCAGGTCACTGGTTATTTGATGCAAGTTATATTTCCTTTTCAGTTCACCAATGGTTTTTGCCGGGAAGATAAGTGATGAGTCAGTGAACGTACCTGGTTTTGCTGGTGATGAGAAATAGCATGTTGATCGATTCAACTCCGGGTCATATCCACAAACTCCTTTGTATGCCGTGCAGTTATTACATGCTGCAGTATCTATCTTCCATTGCACATCAAATCCTTCTTTGATGTCGTGCTCCAAATTTGAGAAAATGGAAGTGTCTACCACATGACGGGAAAGGACAGGGATAACCACGCTTGCTTTACAAGAGCCAGGCCCATGTGCTCCCAACTCAATGTGCACATCCCCACTTGAGGGGCAAGTGAAGAGTGTAGGGATATTCGGTAACAAAGAAGAAAAAGTAGGACAACCGTAGTATAATGTGAGATTCTGGTAACCAGAACCCAATTCGAAAAGTATGGGATCGAGGGTGGTATTCACAAATTTTGGAGAACAAACGCCTGTCCAGTAGTCCTCTCTTGCAATTTTGAGTGTGCTAGTCTGGGGACTGACACCCAGCACGCGATACACCACATCCATAATCTCTGTTGTAGCAACACCTTCGTTGCAGTTGAGCTTTAAACCAGGATAGCCGCAACCACTGGTTCGGACACCTCCCCAGAACGGAAAACCAAGTTTCATCTGTCCGCAGTCGAAAGAACTGCTACAGATTGAGTATAAATCATCAACGCATAGAGATATAGGGATCTCGACCAAGCCTACAAAGAATAAGAAGTATAGAGAAATAAGAAAAGGGGGCGGTGAAAGAAGCCGAGAATCCATTTCCTGAGAGGAAAAGGTTGGTAGGAGTGATGGGTAATGTTCAGTATTAAGGGAAACACAGGGAAACAGCAAAGAGTAACCATCGACCGCTCGTGCAAATGACAGCTTGGAAAAGTGATAGGCTTTGGACGTGAAGTTGACTTCATCAGAACGCCATTGATTATAACGCCCAACTAATTTTGCCGCAAGGGTAAATGCCACAGGGAACTGTTCTGCCTGTGATGGCAAAATCAGACTCAGCGCGAGCAAACACCAGATGCATATTTTTTAAAAATCACACCCACCAAATTATAGACTACCTGTTGCTACTCCGACGTCGAAAAGTCGTCAGAAATATAATCCCAAAAATCGAAGAAAATTAAAAACGATACCATGAAAGCATGAGGCCGTAGAGTAAAGGTTTTGGTACGAAGCACCACATATTACGTGTTGCAGTAGTATTCAACGCTGACTATGAAAGCACGAGGTTGTGAAGTGTGCCGTCTCTCCCTTCTCTTCCTTTCCACCTAATATTATAACTGTGACCGAAATGCACTCAGCCAATCCCGAGATTATGCTCTTACATCAACAAGCATTGAGGGAGTAGCGGCATTCGTTGGCAGGTTCTGCATTCGTTACACCACTTGTATTAATGTGGGTAGGAATGAGGAGTCAAGCCCCATAATCAACACCTGCGAACGTGTAGCTCTTGTGAGTGGGGAACCGACCTCTTATATCACAGGATATACTCCAAATTTCCTCACTTTTTCCCAGTAAAGACAATTCGGGAATAATGGTACCTCAGAGTTCAAAAATGTCAGAAGAGTAAGCTCCAGAACTATGACTACAAGTTTTTGGGCTTCCATTTCAACTCTTCAACTATTATTAGACATGACTAAAAAACAGGTTCTACGTTCTGAAGTCACATGAACCCTGCCTGCTTTCGTCCGCAGAACTCCATAAGAATTTTTTTCGTCTCTCATAAATCCAAGGGATAATGTGACACTTATTGTACATTCGAGTCACTTCCTTAGTAATATCCCAACAATCGAGATGCACAATGCTATAGCAGAACTAAGGAAAAAGAACGGGAAAAAAAGAAGAGGCCAAAAAGGGAACGCGTTTACACCGTCTCGTTCGAGTTGTTGAATCTGCTTTGAGGGGCCACGAGTGGTTCAGGCTTATTAATGAGCTTGGATTGGTCTTGTCGTGTACATGTAATTTAACACTAGGTTTTTTCGCGTTTCCAAAAATTATTATACAAAACGAGGGAACAAAAATGTTTCGCGGGAAATAAGAGAAAAGTGTGACTGGAAACGAAATAAGCATTGAAGAAATCATTCTCAGAATTGGTGATATACAAACGAGAATTTGTTATAAACTAGACTCTGTAACTAGCAGGAAAGGGGTAGTGAAAAATAGAACTAAGTTGCAGTAAACCGAACAAAAACAGCATGTGAAACGTTGAACCTAATGGTTCTTAAATTGCATAGAGTTTTTCAGCAACAAAAGCTTGCAGAAAGTCTGCTTTAGATTATTCAAAAGCTAGATGATGACCACCACGCTGCTTAAATTCATATAACAGAGCATATGGAAGTATGGGGTGTTACACACTTATTACACCCCTATGAAAAAAAGTACAAAAGTTTACCCTTTAGTTAACAAGTCTTCTTATCAAAAGAGTAGTTTCGGAGAGCAACTGCCTGGAGTCAAGTACCCATTACTGTGTCTTACACTACAATTGCAATGGGTTAGCTTCCAACTAGATGTGTGAGCTAGATACCTAGTTAACTACATTACCTTCAACACCCTTCCTTAATGGGGTTTATGGTTACACCAATATTCTTCCAAATCTTTTCACGCTAATCCTAGGACAAGTTCTTTGTTATATGATGTTTGCAAGCTGGTTCGCATTGCTGCAGTGTAGTAATTCGTTCTCTTCAGCTTCAATAACTTCACCTATGTAATGCACCTTAATTGCAATGTGCTTGGTCATGAGTGGTGGCTTGGATTGGTGCCCAAGATGGTACTCAACCCCAATTTCCATCAGCAAAGCAAAGGCAGCAACTTATTCTGCCTTCGTTGTTGACAATGCAATTGAGCTTTGCTTCTTTGACATCCAAGAGAGAGCTCTAGACCCCATGGAAAAGAGATAGCTTGATGTACTGCAAGAGTCTTTGGCGTTTCTAGCTCAATCACTATCAACAAAGCCAACTAATGAAGTTGTCATTGCACTCAAACAACAAACCATAATCAATAGTCACTTGAACATAACTTAGAATACATTTCTGCTTAGTGAATTGGACTTGAATAGGACTCTAAATGAACATTGAGAGCATTGTCACCAAGTTTAACAAATCTAGTCTTGCTGTTGAGAGACATAGCAATCTCCTAATCAAACCTCTCACAAGAACAAGCTCAAGAGTTCACATCTTTATGTTTAAAATATTATCAGGAGAATCATGATTTGATCTATCTTATTTTCCCTAATCTTATTATAGATTTGATTTTGTATCTTGTGTTTGAATCATACAATTACTATTTATAGGTGTTATTCATATAGTTCTACAATATATTTGTTTGAGTTGGTTTATGTGCTAAATGAATGATTTTTTCATTGTAAACCAAGGTTATATATTCTTGAATTTGTGCCATGATATTTGTGAGTTGATTGCAAAAATTTGAGAAGTATTTGTGTAAAAAAAAAAAAAAATCATAGCTTTAAAGAAATATTCCGAAATTGTTTTGTTAGCTGGTGCTTTATAATGATTGAAATATTTCCAAATTTTTTGGCTGGCCGGTGCTTTATAATAATTACAAAACTTTTTGCACCTTGCTTTAGTATAATCATTTTTTTGCTGAAATTCTTATCATACGATAGTAGAAGTTTGCGAGCAAAACGCTATTGTTGAACATCATTTACCATCATTTAAAGCTCACGAGTATACAAGTTTAATTGTTGCTATTGCATGGATTGTATGCTAAATACATATACCTTTATCTTTCCATGTATGTTGTGAGTTGGGTTGAAATCATAGCTTGGAGCTAAAATCTAATATACTCATGATTAGCAAGATTAGATCTTGTATATTTGTGTGACTTAATCTTGTCATTTATCAAACATACTTGATTGGGTGATCGTTGGTTCAGCCATATATCTTTGATTGAATCTTCATAGTTGTCCAAGAATTAAGGGAGAAGCAATACTTGAAGAAATTGTAAAATCTTCTATATCGCTAGATAACTAGACCAAATTGTATTTGATATATCTTTAGTCTGGCTTAGAATAGGGATAAACATGAATTCATATATTCATAATATCTCTATAAATTTGTTTTTCTCTTATGAAGGGAAAACTCATTTGAACTCAGGTGTGGTTGACACCTATTTCTATTAGATCATGTAGACTTGTTGCCATGAGATGCATAAACATTGTGACGTTAGGTTTCTTGGGTTATAGAAAATCTAGAATACATAGCATACACTTGTGTAGTACTTTGTATGAATATGATTTCTCTTAATCACATTTGATTAAGAAAAGGGTAAACATAGACTTTGGAGGAATCAAATCATTCTTAAACAAACCCTGTGCAATTGTCTCTTCTCTTTCTCTCCCTCTTTTTATATCTACATATTGATTATTTTTCATTTGATTGAAATTGAAGTCACTTATTCACATAAAATTGTATTGCAAATATTACATAAACATAGCTAAGTTTTCAAAGGACCAAACAGATTATAAATAAACCAAAACCTAATTCAATTTTCGTTTTTAAGTTGCCATAGTATTTGTAGTGAGCACCTCCATGAAGTTTGAATTTTACTGGGGGGAAGTTTGTTTCAACCCATACAACAATTTTTGCAATTGAAACACTAGATGCCCCCTCTAAATATGAAATCTAAATGGTAGGTCCATGTATAATTCCTTAAAAGTATTACCATAGAGAAACATATTTTAAACATCCATTTGACAAAAAGGCTAGTGTTGCACAACATCAATGGTGATGATGAAGCAAATAACTTTGCCATAGGAGAAAATGTTTTATGATATTCTAACCATTTGCCACTAATTAGGCTTTATATCTCTTGATGGTACCATCAACTCGATATTTCACCATATAAACTCATTTACAACTAATAAATGACAACTAGGAGGCAAAAGAACTATGTTTTAGGCGTGATTAGCTTCAAGGGTTGTAAGTTCACTATTTATGAAATCAATCGATGATAGTTTATAATGGATTTCTGAAATATATAAGGTTCTCATATGACAAAAACAGATAAAATGAAATGTTGATAATGTGGGTTGCATTGATTGAGAGAAAGATACTAGGGGATGTGATATAGTGAGGTGCAACAAGTTGAAGGTAAAGGAGCGCATGAATAATTTGAGCTCCATATAGGTGGTCAAGTGACACGGCTGGATCACTATAATGATGGGTTAGGTTGTTGATTAAGTTGCTGATCAAGGGGGTCAACTAGTGAAGTTGGTGGAGTTGGAGAGATATTGGGTGTAATCTCTAAGATAAGCATAGTATCAATGGTATTAAGGAAAATTGGTTCATCAACTAGAAGTGAGGATAGGATATGTATATCCTCAAATCATATGACTAGGGCCAGTGGGATGGCTTGGCTGTCCTAAGGATGACACATAAGATTATATGGAGAAAGAAAAAAGTCCTTATGAAAAATGACAACTCCACACACAAATTGTTTTGCAAAGATAAGATCATAAAGGCAGTGTTACATATACATAAGTTAGTGGCGTAACATTGATACTCAAAAGCACATAAATGTTCAATGACAAGGGGTTTATCAAATAGTTTTTTGTATGGACTCACAACACCTAAAGAGAATAAAGGTGAGTGATTGACAAGATAAATTGCAGTAAGAATATATTCTACCTAAAAGTGTAGGAGAATATAGGCTTGAAATATCAAACCCTGTGCCATGTTCAACAGGTGATAGTGCTTGCATTCAACAATTTTATTTTGTTGTGAAATACGAATATAAGAGCTTCTATAAATTATTCGTCTTTTAAAGAGAAATGATGTACACTTAGAAGAAAAAAATTAGTCACTTTATGTCTAACAGTAACACTTCACACTAGATCTAAATTAAGTGTGGACCATGAAAAGAAAATGTTAAATTTATGAAAAAACTTGACTTTTAAAATGATTGTTAAAAAAAAAAAAAGGGAAAAAGAGAAAACCAGTGAGATGAATAAATTCAATTGTATTGACTCTATTGTAATATCTGTACTTGACTCTATTAAATATGGTAACCATAAATAAAAGCAATACAATGATGAAATGTATAACACCATGACTAAAATCGTATCATAATGGGCATATATTTGTTAACACCATGACTAAAATTGGGTGTGTGAGGCAGGTGAGAAGTGTTTTAAGTTTTGGAGACAAGTGGCTTGGATTCCATAGAAAAGTAAAAAGAAAGGACACTGGCTCTAAGGCTAAACTTGTATCACGAGTAGAGAAAGAAGAGACACAGCCAGAGACACAGAACGGCTGGTTTGTAGAGAACGAACTCTAATAAAGATGACAAGAACAAAGCAAATGAAAGGACAAAGGACAAAGGCAATAAATACATTCCTAGGCTTTCAACTTTGTCCTTGCGTGTTGAAAACTTGACCGCGGGGTGTAAGCTAGCCACGTTGATTCCTTGGAAACTTGAGTTGTTTGCTTTGCAAACAGCATTAGGCACCGCCTATTGACCTTTTGACCAGCCGCATAAGTTCTTCTACTGACTGGATTACGATAATATCCGTTTGTGTATGCTTAATAAATACTATGGAGAAAGAGATTTGAAGGTTGCCGGAAACAAAGGATCGGCGTAGACAAGAAGAAAGGCAGAAAATAAAATAAAAAATATTGAGCGTTCGTTCCAATTTCCTTACTTAAAATTGAATAAATGATCTCCTATATATATAACAATTTAAAAGTCCTACTCTGTACATCATGATATATAATCAAAGGAAGAAATTTTGAAGATATCAGTTGAAAGAAAAAAAAAAATAGGACAAGGAAAACTCGTTTATTTTCTTAGATTGAATTCGGAACAAATAAAATATCTTTTATAGGACATGTAAAGCCTCGAAATCATGACCACTCTTTAGAAGCCCACACACAAAAGTATTTCTGGCTACTGAAGGTTTGAGTGGTAGCACTCATGAATATATTAGATAATAGAGTTTCATATTATAGAAAAGAGAAATTGTAATATGTCTTGTAAGTTTGAATATATATATATAGATGTTTTCTTTTGAGGTGAGGTGAATTTAGGCATTTCACATGATATTAGAACCAGTTTTCATGTGATTGAACTTAATCTCAAAAATAGGCAAATCCTTTGTCAATAAAAAAATTGAACTTGGGTTAGAGGGAAATAGTAGACAATAAAGTTTGAGATTGGAGAAAAAATTACTTGTAATGTGTCTTATAAACTTTAATAACTAATATTCTCAATAAAAACTTCTGATAAAAAATGGACTTAGACTTTTCACGAAATATAGAATATGCATAAGTTTGACAAGAACTTATGTAGCAAATATGTCGTTTTGCATAAAGAGATCAAAGTAGTGCCGGAATATATATTACAAATAAAAATGTCCCAAAACCATGCAGCTGCCCACAAGATAAGCCACAAAGTTCCAGTCAGATGATCAGTTGTAAAATATTTACATCAACCACGCAGGAAGAGCATCGGATAAGAACGACAAGAAGTACGAAGCCAACGACAAAGTAATGAGCGCCTCCTGTTTAAATAAATCGTTATTTGGTAGTGCAGACCCTTTCTCTTAAGCTCACCATGATAAGCACGTTTAAAGGATCTAAGCAATATCATCAATCATTCAGCATTTCTGCAATAAGCTTATGCAGGAGATTGTGGCTTAAAGTCCCTCTCCCCCATATCTTTCTTCTGACATTGAATGATTGTTTAACATTTGCTTTTTGTTATTTGGTTGAATAGATTATTTCTTTTTTATGAGAAAGTGAAGGTAAATATGTAAACTAACTACCATATTTCTCATGTGATAAGTTAGTAGGTATACTATCTCTTAGATATATATTAGATATATTTCAAATATATCATAGAAATATCTTAAAGTTTATTTTCCTTTATATTAATTTTAAAATAGAAGATCCTTGATAAATTTAGAAGAGGCTTATGCCATTGTGAGGGTGATAGCGTGCATGGCATATTGTGAGGGCAGTAGCCAAAGGGCTTGTGTTGAAACCACTAGCCAAGGGAGAAATTGGTATAAGGGTACTATAGATGTAACTTGATGAGGGGAGAGTTATTAATGTTGAGAACAACCATGTGTGAGCAATGTCAAGAACTTGTAAATAATACAATTATATTCTCTTGGAAAAACTTAACAAGAGGATAAGGGATCCATAGTTGCACCATTAACAATGGACATAAGATGGATTTATCCAAACCACTTTAAATGTTGCATCTCTTCTATGTTATGACTTGATCTATATATTTATGTGTTCATGCAATAGTTGTTTTTGAAATATGTTTACCATTGAGTTTCAAGTATTTAGGGAAATATAGAGAAATATTGATCTTGTAAATGAAATTTTCTAGTTTGGCAAGCCATAACCCAATTTTTTTTTAACTCATCTTTAATCTGGTTTTATTTGGTTGTCTTGGGATTCCTCTTCTATCTTCAACGCCTTCAAATTTTGGAGTGGCAGTGGCATACGGTTTTCAACTTGTCAATGACACCGTGTGAAAGAATCCACCGAGTGTTGGCTTAAAATTCAACCCGAATGATAGGGAGATAATGAAAAAGATCTAGTTCTAAGTTAAGGTTAGAACCATCACTCATAATCTATATGGTAAAATTAAGCTTTACTTTAGATTGCCTTAGCCATCCAGTGAGCCATACCCCCAGAATGGATAACCTAAGCCAGTGATGTTTAAACTGATTACTGCAATCGAACACCACTCATAAGACCATAAAGACTCCGGAACCTCGACGGGACCAAGAATATAATGAATAAAGAACAAGAAAAGCAGATTTTAAGGAAAGACGGGAATGCATTTGTGGCAAAGAGAAGCAATGGATGAAGCGAACCACGGAAAATGGGGGTAATTGATACCACTTGATGGGCAAATATAAGCTGAATGTGAAAAGAAGATTGTTTTTCTCTGCAGGCACGTCTTCCACTTCAAGTATGAACAGATTGAATTGTCATTCCAACAAGAACCGATTCATCTACTTCAACCAAATAAAAAATAGTGTATTTTGTGAACTCACCACCCGACCTATGTTTCTTCTTTTCATTTTTCCACTATATTGTTGAAAACACTTTAAAGATTATACTGGCAGAGCATTAGAAAAAAAAGGGGAAAAAAGAAATCTATGCACCATATTTACCATATTACCTGTAAGAAGTCTACAGAGAGAGTTCCACACCGTGAACCCATTTGTTGATTCTGCTTTGAAATTTGTAAGCCTATTTGACATTGACTTGCCTCATGCACCCAATAAGTCGCATAGTCATTACCGCGCGAAGCAGGAGGAAATCTCCCGGCGACACATCCTTGAAGGTTTCCGATTCAACCCTTTACTACCATCCACAGTACGGCCAACTGATGTCAACTACGATTGAAGCATTAGTAGATACATGTAGAAGGGCCAATCACAGGAATGGCGGGATGACTTGCAATTCAGCCTGGTTTTAAAATTTAAATTGCTAGCTTTAATTTATACCCGGACATTGATGACTCGGTGAATGGTTTAGTATACTGTGAACTAACATACTCTAGCCAATTCCCTAAGGTCTGGAAAGACTTGTGTTTGAATTTGGACAGTTTCAGTCAACCTAATTTCATTTAGTATCTTAGAATTAAGAAGTTGCAGGGCTGGGGTTTGAGAAATCCAACACTTTTGAACCACCAAATAAGTACCATAAAACATCAGTTTTATACCGGCAAGCTTCCCTTTTGGGCCAAACTTCACTTCTGACCATTCTTCGCAATTTCCTTCCTTAGGTACGTGGGTACCACCGTGAAACTTGCAATTCAGCCTGGTTTTAAAATTTAAATTGCTAGCTTTAATTTATACCCGGACATTGATGACTCGGTGAATGGTTTAGTATACTGTGAACTAACATACTCTAGCCAATTCCCTAAGGTCTGGAAAGACTTGTGTTTGAATTTGGACAGTTTCAGTCAACCTAATTTCATTTAGTATCTTAGAATTAAGAAGTTGCAGGGCTGGGGTTTGAGAAATCCAACACTTTTGAACCACCAAATAAGTACCATAAAACATCAGTTTTATACCGGCAAGCTTCCCTTTTGGGCCAAACTTCACTTCTGACCATTCTTCGCAATTTCCTTCCTTAGGTACGTGGGTACCACCGTGAAACTTGCAAAGCCTAATTGCGGCATCTTCTTGCGCTCGGTGAGCTGGGCGCTCCAGGTTTGTCTCTCCTTGAATTTCGTCAAAGAGACCCCACTTCCAACCTTTTCTTCTCGCCCCAGTCCTAAGCCAGCTCTTCGCAATATTTATTGACTGAAAAGTGTTTCCATAACCATCTAATTTGGTTCAATTTAAAAGGTTATTCGACATACTTGTAGACGTAATATTTCACTAAAAGAATTTCAATTAATTTCAATTAATTTATTATGTATTTGGTACGAAGATAAAGGCTATAAGTTCATTTTCTTTTTCCCAAACAAAAGTGATGTGCCCTCAAAATAACATTAACAATAAATGGGCAAGGCCCTTTAAAAACATAAGGCCACCACGACTTATTAGTACAATGCCCAAAATGAGTTTAGGGCTTATCCAAAGGCCACTTAAGGCAAAACACCATGGGCCAAATGGCCTAACTGGATGGCCTTAAATAGACCAAACTATGTATAGGCCCACTAGGAGCTATTCTACCAAAGAGCTCATATGGCTTAGACAAAAAAGGGTAAAAGAAAAAAGGGCCTGAGGCCCTTGGAGGCATTGTGGCCACCATTGTGGTATGTGTGTGAAGGAGGAGGCAACCAAAGAGGATTAGTGGGAGCATGCAGCAAGCAACACCAAAGCAAGTTGAGCCGATAGAAGCCTAGGATTCTAGGTGACATTTGGGCAGCTGTTGTCCTATGGTGGACAGAGACATAGACGTAAAGGAAAAACTCCCTTAAAGCACATAGTGCATTGGTCGTTAGTCCAACCGTAAGTGATTAGCCACGGTATGGGGCACTCACAATGCAAAACTTGTGCAGGAATTGCATCACCTTGCACCAACCTTAAGCTCCATTGAAACCTATCTAGGCTTGTTTATCTAGGCTTGTTTATCTAGGCTTGTCTTTTGAATAATATACTACCCCATCTTCCTTCCCACAACCCCCCCCCCCCCCCCCCGGCGCCCCGCCCCCCGGTCGTTTAGAGCTAGTTAACAAGTAAATAGCAAATCATCTTTTTTGCGTGGAGAGAAATGTCCAAAAACTCAATGGTATATAATATTTAAGTGTTCACATTTTTTTTTCTGGATAAATAGATGAGCAAAACACAGAAGATAAAGAACCAAACATTTACTTGAAAGTAGTAGTGAGAGAGCATCTTTATTTAGGAACATTAAACTTATTTAGGTAAGTATTTTTTTTTTGTGTCATAGCTAAAGAATTTTAGACTTGATTTTTTTTTCTTAGATAAATTATAATATTGAGATATATTTCTAAACGTTTGTATTCTCTTATTTTTTAATAAATAAACTCATATATTCAAAAAATAAAAATAATGAAAGAAAGAAAGATAAAGATCAGTAAAGGTAATTACAAATCATGAAATTAAGAAATGAAAGTGCTCTAGAAAGGCAAAAAAAATGCAATCCATTTGGTAAGATTAAACAAAGACCAATTTACAATGCTAAAGTTTAGCAAGCTTCATAAATTAAAAATGTTTCCTTTTGCCTTTCCTTCCTTTTATTCCATTCATTCAAAAGTAGATTTGTTTTATACCACTCTTTGAATTTATAAATCAACACAACTAGTTTAAGTTTCGAAACTTATCATTCAATTGAGTGCATTTCAAATGTCAAATTTTGTGATAATGAAGTTGTAGAAGAATCTTGAGTAGGCCTTATAGGTGGATCAAAGGAGGGTTTTGGTGGAACTTGTAAAGATTGTAAGGTACCTTCTAACATTTCTATCACCTCACCCATTGATGGCCTATCTAAAGGATTAATTTGAATACACCATAAGCCCACTATTATCATCTTTTTTATTATGTCTTCTTCCTCTTCAGCTATATCTTCAAAAATACCAAAGCTTTCACCTTGATCAAGTTTTTTATAAATTCCATGAGGAAAATAGACTTCACTACTATGAGAGTCTCTAGTATTAGCTATTTTTCTTGCTCCATTCATTTCAATAACCAACATTCCATAACTATAAACATCAGACTTGTGAGAGACTCTACCAATGTAACGATTAAATACTTCTGGTGCAATATATCCTACAGTTCCTCTCATGCCCGTCATTGACACAATACTCTCTTTTGGTTTGCATAGTTTAGCGAGGCCAAAATCAGATATTTTTGGGCACAAATCCTCATCTAGTAATATATTGTGTGGTTTTATGTCAAAATGCAAGATCCTTGTGTTACAACCTCGATGCAAGTATCCAAGCCCTCGAGCAATACCAATTGCAATTTGAAACATTGTTTTGCTGTCCAAGTGACTATTTGGAGTTGAAGTTCCTTTATCATATATCAACTTATCAAGAGATCCATTCACCATGAATTCATAAATCAAAGCTCTTCTAGTCCTTTCATAGCAGAAACCAAGAAGATTCACTATATTAATATGCGATGTTCTACAAATGCTAACCACTTCATTGATAAATTCTTCTCCATTGCCTTTGGATTCATTCAAGATTTTCACTGCCACGACACGCCCATTAGATAATTTTCCTTTGTATACAATACCATATCCCCCTTGTCCAACCTTTTCTTTGAATGAGTTGGTCAATTTCTTAACATCTGAATAGGTATATCGCTTAGGACCTATTGATCCAAAGTTCTTCATGATTTCTTCATTATTCAATTCATCATGCTTCCTATCTCTTTCCCATATCATCAAGCTAATTCGAAAGTGTAGTCTCTTCATGTATATGATAATGAAAGAGAGAGCCACAACCATGGAGATTGAAATTGGCTGCAAAGAAGAGTTAATTGATGTATTTTAATTAGAAAGCTAGATATATATTTGTATGTATTTATGAATATATAAGTGTACAAGAGAAATTAATTGGCATTATGTATACTCTATATGACGAAATTAAAGGAAGGAGGTAACTTTTATTCAAGATTGATTGTCATTACCAATAGCACCTTGGTTAGCAGAGTTTGGTTCCGTGATCCTGCAACAAAGAAGGTAGAGTTGGACATTTTCATACAATGACAAACTTATCAGAGAGGCAAGTATGGAAGCCAAAAAAAAAAAAAAAACAAAAAAGGGAAGTCTAAACTCATCAATGGTGTCCGTATGCATTTTATTAAACTATTAGAATATGAAAAAAGAAAAGAAGAAATACGAGACTTATTACTTTTTGTTTATATTGAATCACTATATGTGTATGATATTTTTGAAGTTTATAGAAAACAATAGAATGTGTGGCATGCCAAAAAAAGTAAGAAAATTCTAAGTCCTATTAGAGTCAAATGTAAGTGGAAAAGGAATTTCCCAAATTTTACCATCTTTTCAAGCTCAAGAGTTGGGAAGAGATTGTGATTGAAATTTTCTTTGAAAAATTGAGTTAATTGGTGGATAGAATTAGTAAAACTAGACTGGCTTAACAAATTTCGAACTAGACAAGTTGGCTCGCTGTGGACTAGCAAGCCGAGTCAGCTAGGTGACCTTAAGGTTGACTTCCCTACTGGAGTCACTTGGCAGGTCACAGGGCCGGGAGCCGTTAATGGCAAACAGTTAAGTGGTAGTTGAAGATGGCCACATGTGTCTTAGTAGACAAATTGGATGGTTGTACATAATCTTAACGTAAATAAATCTTAATGGCAAACAGTTGTACCTAAATATTTTACCCCTCCGACTACAAATGCATCGTCCTACTTGAGCCTACCAAAGCAGCAATCATTCCCAAATCAAAACCGCAATCATTCAGGTGAATTACAAAATTATGGTGTAACGACCAGAACTTTTGATGACTTCTGTGAAAGCTATTTTAGCCTTCAAGGAAAAATTGAACTATACTACTCAGATAGAGCATCCTTTCCGAACGCCCCTTATCCGTCGATAGGTTGGATGGATTGTACTCTAGCTTAATTCTCTACGCTGCCGAATTGTTTGATCACCTCCACTAGAAAAAGTACTTAGCCTAAACAAAGCTGCGAGCATTCGCAATCACGACCGCAATTTTCAAAAGGAAGAAAGGTCGGATACCTGTTGAGTCACACGTTTGATTTCCACAAAGGCAAGTGGGTTGGCCCGACTTCAGATCAAACTCACATTCCTTACCCCGAGCCGGACACTTGAGACACGTTTCTCCAAGAAGATCGATGTACTTCAAGTCAAAACCTTTCATTAACACTTCCTGAAGCGTCGACTGATTAGCCTTGAGCTCAGACGCGGCGGTCTTCTGGATTTTGGCGGGGACACCGACGCTACAGTGAATGAGACTCAGAATCGGGTCTGTCGGAACCGGGCCCGTCAGATAATAAGCTAGATGAGATTCTCAATCCCGTAGAAGCTACAAATAGAATTGATTATAAGCCTTGTCTTCGAATCCAGAGGGGCAACCGTAGAAGATGGTAAGGTCTTCATTATCCGAAGCGTACGCAACGACTGAGGAATTCATAGTGGAATTGGTGAATTTCACAGGGCACGCGGTGTCCCAGAGGTCAGAGCGGGCGAGAGTCATGGTTTTGGCGGTCTGGTCGACGTGGAGAACTCGGTAAGTAACCGACGAGATAGTCAACTGGGCCGAGTCGTTGTCACATGTGAGTCGGAACTCCGGCGGGCTACAGTTGGGCAGGATGGTGAAGGGGTAGGAGAGGTTCTTCAGAGGTCCACAGTCCAAGGTCTGGACGCATGCAGGTGGGAATGACATCGTCATCCCGGAGAGGGAGAGGACGAGCAGGACGCAAATAAGGATCGCCGGGGAAAAGGCGATGGGGGACATGGCCAAGCAAGGGAGGAATGGAAGGGAGAGGTTGGAGAAGTGGGGGACTTTGCTGGTGGCTAGAGTGGGTAAGGATTGTGTTGAATGCTCCGACCAAAGGCTGGCTTTGGTTGACTTGGACTCTGTGAACCAGCTTTTGAAAGTGAAGGCCGCCGGGACCCCAGCTCTGCTTATGGGTAGAGGTGTCTCCTGATTTCTACAAATAATTAAAAAATAAAAAACTTTATACGAGTCTTCGACGTTGGTCCTTACAAAAAACGAGAAAGAAAAAGTAGTAACTAAAGAAATAATGAAATGATTGGTTTGACTGAAAGGGATGGCTTTAGAAATCTTTTTCAAAAGCCATTGTTAATGTTGATGGACAATAAAGGGTCTCAAAAGTCGGTTAAGTGAATTTCAGCTTGGTACCCAAAAATAGTCTGCGGGGAAGCAGTTGTGAGCAGTAGGTGGGAGATGGATTGAAACTCTGCCGGACTTGGTAACACCATTGCCGTGGCTTAGATGGCAGGGATCCTTTCCAAAAGCCTTTGCTTTGGACAATTCGGAAAACTTAACACCAATTGGTATAGACATAAACGAGTCTCTAGAAACAAAAAAGAAGAGGAAAAAACCAAGACTAGGCCCCAAAATGTTAAAGCCATTAAAAGTCTGGCTAATGCCCAGTTTCATGATACATCAGCTATCGACCGGGTAACACCTGGGGTGATAAAGTGGAGAAAAAGGCAATTGAGATGATGATTCAGCCATTATCTCGAAGAGCGTAAAATATCACCTTTTGGACCAATTCTTTATCATTTATTTTCTAAACGATTTGGAAACCACCGGGCGACTTCCTTCTAGGAAAGCCTTCTAGGAAGACATTACTGCTTGTAATAAAACATGCATAATTGTATTCACTACGACGCGTTTTCAGTTTACTATTGTTGTTTTGAAATATCACCAGATTTTGTTTCTTTCTCTTCTTCTCAGCCTATAGATTTTCTTCTGACCCAGTCTACCTTCTACAGATTTTGTACTGTTAGGTTCAATTTAGTTAGCACTTGATTAGACTGTATTCAGGGACGATCCCAAGGCGAGCCTTCCTAAAGGGTTTTCTTTTTGCTTAAATCATGACACTAAACATATGAATACTCGCGTCCCGTAAAGGAAGTTCAACAAATTTTCTAACATCTAAGAACTTCATCTCGTATCAACAAAAGGATTAGAATAATGTTATAAATATGTAACTAATATTATTTCTACTTATTCATTCTTACATTTGAAGTCATACTTACTAATACTTTTTCAACTTAAGGGGGGGAAATTTTATTGGTTGTTGATAAGGGTTGGGATATTAATTGTTAACAACAGTCTATTTTTCCTTTTTCGTTTTTAAATAATTGGGAAGGACAGGTGCGTCAAAAAAACCCCTTCTATTCTGCTGCGTAACGAATAAGAAAAGCAGCTAAGAAGCTAGATCGAAATCCTAATCCTCCATCCATTTCCAAGAATTAGTCCATCACTGACCGGAATAAAGATTTGCCCTTGAATTGAAGAAAATTTTCCGATACCAACCCTCAAGGACAGGTGAAGTTATGCCTCCTACTGGTCCTCCTCCAACCGAACATAATTAACGAACACTATCCGACATCTGCAGGTTTCTAATATATATTTACAAGTTTGGAGCCTTTCCTAAACGCTTCATCCCAACCAAGTCTCTGAGAAATCTACGTTGACTGCACTTTAGATGTGAAGGATATTTTTTCTCCATTAAAATAGCCACACTTAAGGGAAAAAGAAAGAAAGCAGAAGGAGATGCCAATCTACATGCTAGTAGCCCAGCATCCAAACATATATGCAAGAATGAAGAGAAAATGACAGTGAAACACTTACCTCCTGAAGGTGGCGGTACACATGTAGTCGCATTTGCACAATAACAAGCGAATGCGCTCATGCTTGTGTTGTACCCACACAGGCCACCGTACGCTTGGCACGCACTACACAAACTATTCTCGGCATTCCATCCCAACTTGAAGCCGCCATCAATAGCGCGGATCAGTGCATCAGCTTCAGTTAAATTAAGCCCAGGTCCCGCCGCTGACTGGAGAACTGAAATTTTAACGTTGTAACGGCACGTCCCTATTGCGTTAGCAATCGCGTTTGCCATGCTATCGCCACTTGCATATGTCGCAGACTCGGTACCGTTTACAGAGCAAATTAGAGAACCGGGCTGACCCGGAAGGGGGCAACCATAGTAGATCGTCAGGTTCGTGGTACCTGAACTATAATAAAAGATGGTGAAATCTATGGTGGTATTAACGATCGTAGCCGGGCAAAACCTGTTCCAGTTATCCTCTCTAGCAACTCTGAGAGTCCGCGCAGTGTTATTGACGTCAAGAACTCGCTAATTCATGTCCATGATTTTCATCAGAGGGTCTTCACCGCTGCAGTTCAACTCAAAAGCCGGATGACCACAATAGCTTGGCCTATCCAGCCCCCAGAAAGGATAACTGAGGTTCCTAATCCCCGCACAATCAAATGGTGCACTGCATTCCTGGTATTGCAAGGTTGCGTAGGAAGAAAAAGGAAAGTGGATTAAGGTTATGGTGATTACCAGAAAAGAGAGGCTGACGGTCGGGAAGAGATGAGGATGCATCTTGAAAGACACAGAGGGTGAGATGAAAGTGATCAGATTAGGAAAAGGAGAAGCTGAAGATGAAATAGCTTAAACTTCTGATCAAGCATCATAATGGAGCTGGTGGTCTTTGACAAAGTAGGGCGGACTGAGCACCTTCAAACAGATCTTCTATTGGAACGCCACCGCAGCCGGTCAATTTGCAATTGTGTGACTGGCCCAATATAACGACAGCTTGCCATTTTTCTACGCGTTCTTTCACGAAATCCTGATCTCCTAGGCAAATTGTAGGAGAAACCCGGAAAAGAAGAAAAACTCGAAAGGTTTGTAATCAGTGTAAACCCTCCCAAAGTCAGAAAAAGCCACAGCTTTGAAAACAAAAAACTCACCTAAACTTCAGTCTTATATTTCTACCGAAAACATCACAATCACGTCATAATAAATATAGAAAGAGATCAAGGCCAACAAGGTTAATAGCCGAAACATCCTCTTATTTAAGAAGGACACCATGACCTATGGGGCGGCTGAAAAAGAAGAACTCTTGTGCTAACTGAGATATCTTCGAGAAAGGTTCTCTTAATTGTCTGGTCCATGCCTCGATTGACTTTAAATTCAGGCCTAGCAATTCAAACTTGTGGAGGCTTTTTTAGTCACGAGCACCTTCCTATTCCCGTGAAGTCCAATGTCGCTGTAACTGGCAGCACATAATCCTAGTTTTTCTCTATTTTATTGGAGGTGTTGAATATGCTCATTTTGCCACATATGCAAGGCGTCAATCCTGGGATAAAAGGCCGGCCATATTCATTGGAAGCATCTCTGGAACCATGTTTGCATCTTAGCCTATAAAAGCTGGGGTGGTCAACTTAGGAAATCTAAACGACCTAACGCTCAAAGAAAACTCACGTAATTCAGAGAAAAACGTATAAAATTAAGGTCTCAACAGCAGTATAGCTACAGAAGCATAGAAGGAACACCAAACTAAAAATATTTAACCAAAGACAAGACTCCGGAAGAAAGGTAATCAACCACAAGCCCTGCAAGAACGAAAGGCTACTCTAGCTTATATTTGACCCATCTTATTTCACAGCCAAGAACGAGAAATTGATTCTCGAGGATTATTCTCTATCTTAATGTTGTCTATGTTACCTAGAATAGTTGAATTTTTGTTTTACTGTCTAAAATCTCTTCGACAATTATGGTAATATAATAATTTGCTTCTCTCGCTGAAAGGAACAAAGAAATGGTCAAGATGGGCAACATCATCGTTAGAAATTATCCCAAGATTTAACTGGTCAAGTTTAAAGAAAGGTTTTAACCACCCATTGGCGCAATCCAGAAAGCATGCCATGGGCTACAATCAGCTAGCTGGCCTGATTTGGTGAATATACGTGATCTATGGTGAAAGCTTAGTGAAATAAAAATAAAATATCTCCGTTCTTGGCCAAAGTTAACTATTCATGAACTCACTGAGAAATACTAATGCTAACACCCAAATTCATTCCATATCTCCATTGAAATGCTGTTTCATATGACGGGTGGTCTACGTTCTCATGTTCAGAATAAGGTGTCAAGGTTCAACATGGTTAGTAATGACTGCTCGACGCTTGCCTGCCAGAACCAGAAAACTAGGAACATACCTGATTTTTTCGGAGGCGCGTTTGTTGAGGGAGAACATGTAGACCCCATTGATTGATTTGAGCAGTAGCAAGTAGGTTCATTCTTAGACAGGTCATATCCACAAACTCCCTTTGACTCGGTGCACGCACCACAAGCTGCGGTATCCTCCTTCCACTTCACCTCGAAACCTTCTTTGATGGCGTCTTCAATTATTGACCAATTTGTAATATCTAAGGTATGAGTTTGAAGAACAGGAACAACCACACTTTTCCCACATAAGGGTGAGCCTTGAACTCCAGGTTGTATCATCACACCTGTAGAGCTGAGCCCTTTAATGGTGCAAGAGGGTAGTGCTGGGATGGCTGAAGAGCAACCATAGGATAGCGTGATGTTAGTGTAGCCAGGGCCATAATCAAAAAGCTCGGAATCCAGGGTGCTATCCACAAACTCAGGAGAACAAATTCCAGAGAAGTAGTCATTCCTGGCAATTCTGAGCATTTGGCTGCTTTTGTTGAAACCTAAAACGCGGTAATTCACCTGCATCACTTCTATGGTAGTGATATGTCCCGGACAGTTGAGCTTTAACTTTGGATTGCCACAGCCATCCGGTCGGCCATCACCCCAGAATGGATAACCCACGCCAGTGATGTTCCCGCAGTTAAACTGATTGCTACAACTCCGATAAAAATCATAGCCGCAAAAGGACCCCGGAACCTCGACGGAGACCAAGAATATGATGAAGAAAGGAACAAGAAAAGCAGACTGTGAGGAAACCCAGGAATCCATCCGTGGCTAGAAGTAATGGCTGGAATGAACTACTGGCGAGCTATTTGACACCGGATGTTGGAAGGAGAATATGGGAAATAGTGATAAGCGACGTCACTAGATAGAAAAAATAATAATTAAGGAGTAATGAAGACGAAGACTTCAAACTTTGAATGTATTGACTTCCAAGCTAAATGGTGAAACGCATTTCCCTCCATGTACGACGCTTCACTTCAGACGGATAAGTTGTTCTGTGAGCCAGCAAAAGAATCCTTCCACTTCAAATATGGACAGGACGCATATTCATATCTCAACAAGAACTAGATCACCGGCTTTCACGAATCAAAAATGCTTAGGAAATTCATGTCACCCTATTTTGCTTGCAGAATAACCAGGTATTATCGGAAACAGTCAACAGGGAGACGTGGCCTTGATTTGTGAAACATTTAACACTCTTCCGGGCGAAAGCAACAATGTCGCCACATAACGTGCTATCCATCTTCAATATAATCAATGGTCTCCGTCAGTCCAATTCCAACTACCTAATCACAGGGACTGCAATTTAATATCACAAACTTCCTTCAAGGACACGATAGCTCATCCCTTACAAAATGGCGTTTTTGTCCCCCGGTGAGGACTAAGGTAAATATCCCGGTTTATACCTTGGGCGGAAACTTTATGCTCCGTCGACGAAGGCTAAGAAAAATCAATGCTCTACCATTGGAAGCCTTTTGGGGAGAGTTCCATGAGGGGATGACCTTTTGTTTATCAGGCTTTGAAAGAATCTGAAATTCTAATCAACTCGACGTGCCCAATACGCGGAATGCACTACGGTAATTGCCGCGTGAAACGGGAAGGAATAATCTGCCGACACTTCAAGCCTTCCACATCGACGCATGGCTATCAACAATAACTCTGCCGCTCTTGTCAACAACGATTGAAGCACAGCTATATGTTTTGACAATGATCTGCAGTTCAGATGGATTTGAAATCCTAGAGTTCCTTCGAAGCCGGTGAAAGGCCGTGACCCTTCGAAAGTGCCGAGTGTCCTCAAGTCGGATAAAATACGTGAACTAAGATACTGTTTGCCAATTGGCTAAGCCTTGGCAAAGACCTGTATTTGGAATTGGACATTTTCCAGTCAAGGTAGCTTTATTCAATATCTTAGAATTGGGATCGTTCGGTGAAATGAAAAGGTCAGGGACTTTCTGAGAGTAACAACCGCAGCTCCCTTGAGGGATGGTGCTATTTAGAATCAAGTGGCTTGAAAAACGCTCCAGGAATTGAAACTCGACTACAGAATTGAGAAAAGACTAAAACACTTTCGATCTACCCTAAAAGGACCGAAGATTTTTGGAAACTTACCCGTTTGAACAGTTCCAGCGAAAGACGCTTTACGACATCACTTTTATTCGCTTAAGGGTCCCTTTATCGTGAAGAGGCAGTTTCCTAAATTTTGACTTCTTCTAATTACCCGCAAGGTTGTTTCCACAAGATCAAATTCACTTCTTTTTCATTTCAGTATATTTTATAGTACTAATATGTCGATTAGGTATTCTATCTTTGTAGCTTTGAAAACTAGGATATGTCGCCAAATGAATGCAAACCCTACTCAATGAATGAGTTGACTCCTGCAGTTAGGACTCTAATGACCCTAAACGTAGTAGTTTTCACTGCAAAACATCGTGGATCTGTTTCCATATATACTGTTCAAAGAGGTTGCTTAAGTTTGATCCAATCTCGGGAGTTTTGGATCTTTTCACCCTTTTGAGATGCTTCCAAAAGTGAATTATGTCTCTTCATTTTCTACTCGAATATAATCACACTCACTATGATAATCCAATTCTACTAGAAGCTAATCACATCTCCTCAATCCTCACTCTTTCACGCGACTGAGAAAAGAAAATCGGCTACCTTTATAAGACTACGTTTTTTGTAATAGTTAATAGGCCAAAGAAAGTTAGTGTACTGGAAGCTAAAGGCTTTATGATCAGACAGTTTGGAGTTTAGCTACTGTGGAGAAGTTTTTAAACAATAAATCAAAAGCACCTTTCCGGTTTCCTTCAGGCCATACCCAAGGATAGCTTCGGAAATTGGTTGGCCTTAGGAGAAAACTAATAGCTTGGTTGACTAGCATCACTTCTCATTTTTTACTCTATGGCTTGTTCTGTGTGTGATTAATAGCGGCAGCACTTTGGACGTTCTGGTTTTGTTATTAGTAACAGCCTATGAACCATAATCCTAAATCCACTGTAAAAGAAAACCTGTTTATTCTAGTAATTATTCTCAAATTATACGTAACATGGTCAAGTAAATTAGAGAAAGAAATTAAAGCTAACAGATGATTAACAATTGACTTAAGAGAAGATAATATAATATTAACGATTACGTCTAGCAGAAATGATGATAAGATTCGAGATCCTTTATGCTATAACTTTTTATTTATTTATTTTCTTTTTCATACATATATATGGGTGATAAGATGGGAAGCTTGGACTTACATCACCTAACATTACTTAAGTCGTACAACAAAAGGTTTTTCCATTATTTTATTAAATGTATAAGGAAACTTGTTCGTTTCATACTTGGAACCAATTAATGAGTGTCAAGCAAGATTTTGAATCTTTGACTTTAGATGCAATTTTAAATATTAATTTATTCTAATTTAGATCATGTATTAACTTCAAATCTATATAACATCTCATAAACTATGATTCTCTAAAACTGTTTTTACGGTAAAATTAGAACTGTACATACGAACCAAACTAGATTAGAGGCAGGCTTAATTCCATTTTCTACCTATACGTTCCTGGGGCCCTTGGAATGACAATAATCAAGAGAAGTACCAAGGCAAGGTTCACTAGTTTATTCTCCTCTTAAAAGCTAAGTGTATTCGGGTGTAAAGCTTTATTGTTCTTGGCTTAAACGGGTTTTCCTTTGCCGAAAGTAAACACCAATTTCAGGTCACTGGTTATTTGATGCAAGTTTTATTTCCTTTTCAGTTCACCAATGGTTTTTGCCGGGAAGATAAGTGATGAGTCAGTGAACGTACCTGGTTTTGCTGGTGATGAGAAATAGCATGTTGATCGATTCAACTCCGGGTCATATCCACAAACTCCTTTGTATGCCGTGCAGTTATTACATGCTGCAGTATCTATCTTCCATTGCACATCAAATCCTTCTTTGATGTCGTGCTCCAAATTTGAGAAAATGGAAGTGTCTACCACATGACGGGAAAGGACAGGGATAACCACGCTTGCTTTACAAGAGCCAGGCCCATGTGCTCCCAACTCAATGTGCACATCCCCACTTGAGGGGCAAGTGAAGAGTGTAGGGATATTCGGTAACAAAGAAGAGAAAGTAGGACAACCGTAGTATAATGTGAGATTCTGGTAACCAGAACCCAATTCGAAAAGTATGGGATCGAGGGTGGTATTCACAAATTTTGGAGAACAAACGCCTGTCCAGTAGTCCTCTCTTGCAATTTTGAGTGTGCTAGTCTGGGGACTGACACCCAGCACGCGATACACCACATCCATAATCTCTATTGTAGCGACACCTTCGTTGCAGTTGAGCTTCAAACCAGGATAGCCGCAACCACTGGCTCGGACACCTCCCCAGAACGGAAAACCAAGTTTCATCTGTCCGCAGTCGAAAGAACTCCTACAGATTGAGTATAAATCATCGTCGCATAGAGATATAGGGATCTCGACAAAGCCTACAAAGAATAAGAAGTATAGAGAAATAAGAAAAGGGGGCGGTGAAAGAAGCCGAGAATCCATTTCCTGAGGGGAAAAGGTTGGTAGGAGTGATGGGTAATGTTCAGTATTAAGGGAAACACAGGGAAACAGCAAAGAGTAACCATCGACCGCTCGTGCAAATGACAGCTTGGAAAAGTGATAGGCTTTGGACGTGAAGTTGACTTCATCAGAACGCCATTGATTATAACGCCCAACTAATTTTGCCGTAAGGGTAAATGCCACAGGGATCTGTTCTGCCTGTGATGGCAAAACCAGACTCAGCACCAGCAAACACCAGATGCATATTTTTTAAAAATCACACCCACCAAATTATAGACTACCTGTTGCTCGGGCTACTCCGACGTCGAAAAGTCGTCAGAAATATAATCCCAAAAATCGAAGAAAAGAAAAAACGATACCATGAAAGCATGAGGCCGTAGTGTAAAGGTTTTAGTACGAAGCACCACATATTACGTGTTGCAGTAGTATTCAATGCTGACTATGAAAGCACGAGGTTGTGAAGTGTGCCGTTTCTCCCTTCTCTTCCTTTCCACCGAATATTATAAATGTGACAGAAATGCACTCGGCCAATCCCGAGATTATCCTCTTACATCAACAAGCATCGAGGGAGTAGCGGCATTCGTTGGCAGGTTCTGCATTCATTACCCCACTTGTATTAATGCGGGTAGGAATTAGGAGTCAAGCCTCATAATCAACACTTGCGAACGTGTAGCTCTTGTGAGTGGGGAACCGACCTCTTATATCACAGGATATATTTCAAATTCCTTACTTTTTCCCAGTAAAGAGAATTCACGAATAATGGTACCTGAGAGTTAAAAAATGTTAGAAGTTTAAGCTCCAGAACTATGTCTACAAGTTTTTGGGCTTCCATTTCCCCTCTTCAACTATTATTAGACATGACTAAAAAACAGGTTCTACGTTCTGAAGTCACATGAACCCTGCCTGCTTTGTCCGCAGAACTCCGTAAGATTTTTTTTGTCTCTCTTAAATCCAAGGGATAATGTGACACTCATTGTACATTCGAGTCACTTCCTCAGTAATATCCCAGCAATCGAGATGCACAAGGGTATAGCAGAACTAAGGAAAAAGAAAGGGAGAAAAAAAAAAAAAGAGGCCAAAAAGGGAACGCGTTTACACCGTCTCGTTCGAGTTGTTGAATCTGCTTTGAGGGGCCACGAGTGGTTCAGGCTTATTAATGAGCTTCGATTGGTCTTGTCGTGTACATGTAATTTAACACTAGGTTTTTTCGCATTTCCAAAAATTATTATACAAAACAAGGGAACAAAAATGTTTCGCGGGAAATAAGAGAAAAGTGTGACTGGAAACGAAATAAGCATTGAAGAAATCATTCTCAGAATTGGTTGTTAAATGAACTAAAACGAGAGATATTTTGGAGTAAATTCTTGTTTATTGATGAACAAGATAAACCAAGACTACAAGAGAGATGGGAGATGTGAATCCCAGGATGATGAAGAATGGTTGTATGGCTTCATATTTATATAGAATTCAAAAAATGCCGAGGAGCGTCCTGAGGAGCGTGCCGAGGAGCGTCCTGAGGAGCGTGCTGAGGAGCGTGCTGAGGAGCGTGCTGAGGAGCGTGCTGAGGAGCGTCCCGAGGAGTGTGCTCTTGAGAAGCGTGCTCATCTTTGAACAGCCCCCCTCAAGCTGAAGGTCGATATAAGTTGATAACATTCAGCTTGCCGAGGAGATGAGCATGTTGATTTGCCCCTAAAGCTTTTGTGAAGACATCGGCTGGTTGATCTTTAGTCCCCACATGATGAGTTCTGATTATGCCTTGTTTAATTTTTTCTCTGATGAAATGACAATCAACGTCAATGTGTTTGGTACGTTGATGCACCATGGGATTTGCTGCGAGTTCCATCGCAGCCTTGTTGTCACAATGTAAAATTACTGGTTGTGGGACTTTAATTCCCATGTCCCTAAGTAAACCAAGTAACCATATAATCTCACATGAGGTGTAGGCCATAGCTCGGTATTCTGCTTCTGTAGAAGAAAGTGACACCACTGCTTGCTTCTTGCTTTTCCAAGAAATAAGTGAGTCCCCAAGCATGATGCAAAAACCAGTGACAGATTTCCTCTCAACCTTGCAAGTTGCATAATCTGAGTCGCAATATGCCTTCAATTTATATCCTCCAGAAGCAGGAATGAATAAACCAATACCTGGACAACCTTTTAAGTATCGTACCAATCGAATGGCGGCCTCCCAATGAGATTTTTTAGGAGAATGCATGAACTGAGCCAAGTTATGGACTGTGTAAGAAATGTCAGGCCTGGTGACGATGAGATAGTTTAATTTTCCAATAAGCTGCTGATACTTTAGCGGTTCGCTCATAAGTGGATCATCATCGCGAGGCACGTGTGCTCCTTGATCATGTTTATAAGTGGTCAACGACAAGTTGGTGTCCATGGGGTTGTCAACAGGTCTCCCTCCCCCAAGCCCAAGCTCGTCTATCATCTCGAGAATGTACTTGCGTTGACTTAGATGAATTTCTTTCTCATCACGAAGGACCTCAATCCCAAGATAATACTTGAGATCTCCCAAGTCCTTGATGTGGAAAACTGAATGGAGGTATGTTTTCAACTCTTGTTTGCCCTCAATGTCACTACCTGTAATGAGAATATCATCAACATAAATCATGAGGATGACGATATGATTACCTTTCTGGCGGACGAATAAGGAGGTGTCATGCATAGAGTTCTGATATCCAGTAGCTAATAAGGCCTCGGTGAATTTCTCATACCATTGTCGGGCCGCTTGTTTAAGTCCATAAATAGACTTTTTTAACTTACAAACTTTTCCACTAGCCTCTGTTGGATCTCCTGGTGGGGGTCTCATGTAGACCTCTTCATCGAGATCTCCTTGTAAGAAGGCGTTGTTGACATCCATTTGGTGGATACCCCACTGATTCTGAGCAGCTAAGGAAAGAGCACACCTGATTGTGATATGTTTGACTACAGGAGCAAAAATTTCATGATAATCGACTCCCTCTTTCTGACTGTATCCTTTGGCCACTAATCTTGCTTTGTATCTCTCAATGGATCCATCAGCCCGATACTTGATCTTGTAGACCCACTTGCAGCCGATAGGTTTCCTACCTCGAGGTAAATCCACTACCTCCCATGTGTTGTTCGCCTCCAATGCTTGTATTTCTTGTGTCATAGCCTCTTGCCATCTAGGATTGTTAAGTGCCTCATGGTGATGCATTGGCTCAATTTCAGTGGAGATGGATGCAATAAAATGCTGGCTAGTTTCTGGTAAATGAGCATATGAGATGTAAGTGGAAAGAGGATAAGCCGAAGATTCTGATTCGGCCACATGGATGGTAGGGCATATGTAGTCTTTGGACCATAAAGGGGGCCTGGTTTCCCTAGTAGGACGTTGAGGGGGTATATGTGGCTGCAAGGTAGGGCCCGATGGGGAGTTAGTATCACCGTCATCGGAGAAGATGTCGAGTGGATCAGCGGAAGGTGGTGACATGATAGGTGTTTGAGCTGATTCAGGCAATGGTAAGGGTGGTGACATGATAGGTGTTTGAGCTGATTCAGGCAATGGTAAGGATGGTGAGGGGTGGCTATGATCAGAAGTAGGCAATGTGGGTGCAGGGGATGTCAAGTTAGAAGATACCTCAATGTCATGTGTCTTTGGAGCCTCTGGAGCGAGTTCTGTCAAAGGTCTCGGCATGGTAGATTGTGACTGGGTCCCTATTTCCGAAAAAGGAAACACATTTTCATAAAATTTGACATTCCTACTTACAAAGAATTTGTCATTTTTGGGGTTATATAAGCGATAACCCTTTTGACTTTGAACGTATCCCATGAAAATGCTAGGAATCGCTCAAGGGGCAAATTTGTCTTTAGGGCCAACAGTGGTAGCGTGGCATAAACATCCAAAAACACGGAGGTGGGAAAATTTTGGTGATTTTCCAAAAAGTTTTTCAAAAGGTGTGACTCCGTGCAAAACAGTAGAAGGCATCCTATTTATGAGATAAGTTGCAGTAAGGATGTATTCCCCCCAGAATCTATCAGGCATTGAGCTTTGAAATTTCAAAGCTCGCGCAACATCCAGAATGTGACGATGTTTGCGCTCAACTACACCGTTTTGTTGTGGTGTGTGGACACATGAACTTTCGTGTCTAATGCCTTGTGATGTGAACAAGTGTTTGGTGTGTTGGTTGAAGAAATCAAGTGCATTATCTGTTCTAACACATTTGACCTTTGTGTCAAATTGGTTCCTAACCAGTGCAAGGAACTCTTCCAACCGTGAATAAGTTTCACTCTTGACTTTCATGAGGAATGTCCAAGTTCCTCTAGAGAAGTCGTCTACAAGAGTGAGAAAATATCGTGACCCGTCATGGTTAGGGATTTTGTAGGGTCCCCAAACGTCTATATGAACTAGGTCAAAGATCTTTTGCGCGGTATGATCGCGCGTAGAAAAAGAGTTGCGAGTTTGTTTCGCAAGTGGACAAATCATGCAAGGCTCGTGTTGAGAGAATTTTGCAAATTTGAAATCATTGATAAATTGAAATTTTGCATCAGACATATGTCCAAGTCTACAATGCCAAAGCTTAGAATTCAAAACATTACTAGTAGATATTTTGCTAGCAAAAACAGGAACATGCTCTGGAGAATGTGTGACAATTTTCTTGTCAGAGCATGCGACAAAATAATAAAGACCATTTCTAACACTACCGAGGCCTTTGACTTCACTCGTCCAAAGGTCCTGCAACACACAAAAATCAGCATAAAATATGATGCGGCATTTGTTTTCATAGCAGAATTTTGTAGCAGAAATAAGGTTGAATTTAAAATCTGGAAAATATAATACGGTATTTAGTTTTAGGGTATCTGAAATGTAAGTTTCTCCAATATGTGTTACCAATGCACCATCACCATTTGGAAATTTAACTTTCTTAGATCTAGAGGCACATGGTACAATTGAATGCAAGCATGACAAATTTGCAGTAATATGGTCACTAGCACCGGAATCTATTATCCAACAATTTTTTAAGAGATCAGAAGTACCTGCCAAGTAGACTTGAGTGTCTGGATTGTCCTTTTTGTTGCCAAGAAGAGTCATAAATTTTTGATAGTCTGTCTTGGTGATGAAGACGTGATCCGGATCCTCCGTTACCAAGTTGGCTTTGGCCTCTTCTCTAAAATTTTGGTGTCCTGGTGGGAAACCATGAAGCTTGTAACATTCCTTCTTTTCGTGGCCATACCCTTTGCAATAGTCACATTGAGGGCCCACTAATCGGTAGCATTTTTCCTTTTTGTGGCCTTTTTTACCGCAAAGGGCATATTTATCATTTTGCTCGCCCTTAAACGACCTGTCATTTTGCGCTGCCTTCAGCATAAATGACATGTCGTTCTGGCTCGGGCGTGAAAATGATATGTCCCCAGCGACTGGTCGTTCAGTGCATGGGAAACTCGTCCCCATAAACTGATTCGCCGCAGCAGCTCTCGACCCCCTTTCTGAGGCTATTGTGTTAGGACGATGTTTTGCCGTAACAAACGCAAAATCACCAATCGTCTTCCCTGACGAGCTCCGGCGATACTCTGCCTGACAGAGGATCGAATAGGTTTGAAAGAGGTCAGGGGCGGGCTGCATGACGAGAATTTGCTCTCGTAGCGGAATATAGCACTCGTCAAGGCCTCGAACGAATTGAAAGAACTGCATTTCGTCTTCATGCTCTCTCCAATCATTTTCGGAAGCCATCCGAGGGCGTTTTAGCTCAATTAGAGCATTGAGCTCATTCCAGAGCTCTTTCAATCGACCGTAATAGGTTGCGATTGACTCTCCTCCCTGCTGAATTGTGCACAGTTGAGTCGTTAGGTCAAAAACCCTAGACCTATCGACCTGTTGGTATCGACTTCTTAATTCGGACCACATCTCAGCTGCAGTTTTGGTATAGAGGAGCCCGTGATGTAGATGATCAGCTATGGAGTTCAAGATCCACCCCTTACACACATTATTGCATCTTTCCCACTGTTTCCTGGTTGGAGAAGTAAGCTCGGGGACACAGTAGGAACCGTCGACAAATTCGGTTTTGTTCTTGATTGATAGTGCAATCATCATGGTTTCACTCCAGCTGCGTAGTTAGAGTTTCCTTCGAGCTTGATTGCAACCAGAGGCGTTGAATTTGTGTCACTGGGTTGCAAATAGAGGGGGTCAGATGCATCTAAAGTTTGAACTTTGGGTTGTTCAGGTGGTGGAGGAACTGAAGAATTTGGGTTTATAGGCGGCGGAGTGAGTGGAGGAACCTGCTTATAGGTGCTGAATTGGTTCTGACTTCTTCCGCCGCTGCGGTTGGGCGGAATGTACCGCGGAGTCTCGCTTGATTCCGTCATTTTGGTGGTTGGAGTAGTGTTTGGTATTTAGAAAGGGTAGAAAATAGGACTGCATTGTTTTGGGTTCGTTGTAATAACGAGTGATCCCGAAACTACGTCGTTGTTTTTGAGAAGAAGATGAAGGTGGGTTTTGAGCGGAAGCGAAGTTGGATCGAAAAGAAAAAAAAAAAAAAGTGAATATGAGGCTCGTTTTGTGGAGAGAAAAAAATAAGAGAACCTAAGCTCTCGATGCCATGTTAAATGAACTAAAACGAGAGATATTTTGGAGTAAATTCTTGTTTATTGATGAACAAGATAAACCAAGACTACAAGAGAGATGGGAGATGTGAATCCCAGGATGATGAAGAATGGTTGTATGGCTTCATATTTATATAGAATTCAAAAAATGCCGAGGAGCGTCCTGAGGAGCGTGCCGAGGAGCGTCCTGAGGAGCGTGCTGAGGAGCGTCCCGAGGAGTGTGCTCTTGAGAAGCGTGCTCATCTTTGAACATTGGTGATATACAAACGAGAATTTGTTATAAACTAGACTCTGTAACTAGTAGGTAAAGGGTAGTGAAAAATAGAACTAAGTTGCAGTAAACCGAACAAAAACAGCAAGTGAAACGTTGAACCTAATGGTTCTTAAATTGCATAGAGTTTTTCAGCAACAAAAGCTTGCAGAAAGTCTGCTTTAGATTGTTCAAAAGCTAGATGATGACCACCACACTGCTTAAATTCATATAACAGAGCATATAGAAATTATACGCCACCTTCATCTTACGACAGTGAGAAGTATGGGGTGTTACACACTTATTACACCCCTATGACAAAAAGTACAAAACTTTACCCATTAGTTAACAAGTCTTCTTATCAAAAGAGTAGTTTCGGAGAGGTTGAGCAACTGCCTGGAGTCAAGTACCCATTGCTGTGTCTTACACTACAATTGCAATGGGTTAGCTTCCAACTAGATGTGTGAGCTAGATACCTAGTTAACTCCATTACCTTCAACACCCTTCCTTAATGGGGTTTGTGGTTACACCAATATTCTTCCAAATCTTTTCACGCTAATCCTTGGACAAGGTCTTTGTTATATGATGTTTGCAAGCTGGTTCGCATTGCTGCAGTGTAGTATCTCGTTCTCTTCAGCTTCAATAACTTCACCCATGTAATGCACCTTAATTGCAATGTGCTTGGTCATGAGTGGTGGCTTGGATTTGGCGCCCAAGATGGTAGACTAGTTGTCGTTTAATACCTATGGTTCTCCTTACTCAACCCCAATTTCCATCAGCAAAGCAAAGGCAGCAACTTATTCTGCCTTCGTTGTTGACAATGCAATTGAGCTTTGCTTCTTTGACATCCAAGAGAAAGCTCTAGATCTCATGGAAAAGAGATAGCTTGATGTACTGCTAGAGTCTTTGGTGTTTCTAGCTTAATCACTATCAGTAAAGCCAACTAAAGAAGTTGTCATTGCACTCAAACAACAAACCATAATCAATAGTCACTTGAACATAACTTAGAACACACTTCTGCTTAGTGAATTGGACTTGAATAGGACTCTAAATGAACATTGAGAGCATTGTCACCAAGTTTAACAAATCTAGTCTTGTTGTTGAGAGACAGCAATCTCCTAATCAAACCTCTCACAAGAACAAGCTCAAAAGTTCACATATTTATGCTTAAAATATTATTAGGAGAATCATGATTTGATCTATCCTATTTTCCCTAATCTTATTATAGATTTGATTTTGTATCCTGTGTTTGAATCATACAATTATTATTTATAGGTATTATTCATACAGTTCTACAATATATTTGTTTGAGTTGGTTTATGTGCTAAATGAATGATTTTTTCATTGTAAACCAAGCTTATATATACTTGAATTTGTGCCATGATATTTGTGAGTTGATCGCAAAAATTTGGGAAATATTTGTGTAAAAAAAAAAAAAAAACAGACACACACACACTCATAGCTTTAAAGAAATATTTCCAAATTGTTTTGCTAGCTGGTGCTTTATAATGATTGAAATATTTCCAAATTTTTTGGCTGCTGGTGCTTTATAATGATTACAAAAATTTTTGCACGTTGCTTTAGTATAATCATTTGTTTGCTGAAATTCTTACCATCTGACAGTTGAAGGTTTCGGGCAAAAAGCTATTGTTGAACATCATTTACCATCATTTAAAGCTCACGAGTATACAAGTTTGATTGTTGCTATTGCATGGATTGTGTGATAAAAACCTATACCTTTATCTTTCCATGTATGTTGTGAGTTGGATTGAAATCATAGCTTAGAGCTAAAATCTAATATACTCATCGTTAGCAAGATTAGATCTTGTATATTTGTGTGACTTAATCTTGTCATTTATCAAACATACTTGATTGGGTGATTGTTGGTGCAGCCATATATCTTTGAGTGAATCTTCATTGTTGTCCAAGAATTAAAGGAGAAGCAATACTTGAAGAAATTGTAAAATCTTCTATATCGCTAGATAACTAGACCAAATTGTATTTGATATATCTTTAGTCTAGCTTAGAATAGGGATAAACATGAATTCATATATTCATAATGTCTTTATAAATTTGTCTTTCTCTTATGAAGGGAAAAACTCATTTGAATTTGGGTGTGGTTGACACATGTTTCTATTAGAACATGTAGACTTGTTGCTATGAGATGCATAAACATTGTGAGGTTAGGTTTCTTAGGTTATAGAAAATCTAGATTACATAGCATACACTTGTGTAGTACTTTGTATGAATAGGATTTCTCTTAATCACATTTGATTAAGAAAAGGGTAGACATAGACTATGGAGGAATCAAATCATTCTTAAACAAACCCTATGCAATTGTCTCTTCTCTTTCTCTTTCTCTCTTTTTATATCTACACATTGATTATTTTTCATTTGATTGAAATTGAAGTGATTTATTCACATAAAATTGTATTGCAAATATTACATAAACATAGCTAAGTTTTCAAAGGACCAAATAGATAATAAATAAACCACAACCTAATTCAATTTCCTTTCTTAAGTTGCCATAGTACTTATAGTGAGAACCTCCATGAAGTTTGAATTTTACTAGTAAGAGGCTTGTTTCAACTCATACAAGAATTTTTGCAATTGAAACACTAGATGCTCCCTCTAAATATGAAATCTAAATGGTAGGTCCATGTATAATTCCTAAAAAGTATTACCATAGGGAAACATATTTTAAACATCCATTTGACAAAAAGGCTAGTGTTGCACAACATCAATGGTGATGATGAAGCAAATAACTTTTCCATAGGAGAAAATGTTTTATGATATTCTAACCATTGGCCACTAATTAGGCTTTATATCTCTTGACGGTACCATCAACTCGATATTTCACCATATAGACTCATTTACAACTAATAAATGACAACTAGGAGGTAAACGAACTATGTTTCAGGCATGATTAGCTTTAAGGGTTGTAAGTTCACTATTTATGAAATCAATCGATGATAGTTTATTGAGAGAAAAACAAGGGGGTTGCATTGATTGAAATCAATCGATGAAGGTTCTCATATGACAAAAACAGCGAAAATGAAATGTTGATAATGTGGGTTGCATTGATTGAGAGAAAGATACTAGGGGATGAGATATAGTGAGGTGCAACAAGTTGAAGGTAAATGAGCACATGAATAATTTGAGCTCCATATACGTGGTCAAGTAACAAGGCTAGATCACTATAATGATGGGTTAGGTTGTTGATTAAGTTGCCAATCAAGGGGGTCAACTAGTGAAGTTGGTGGAGTTGGAGAGGTATTGGGTGTAATCTCTAAGATAAGCATAGTATCAATGGTATTAAGGAAAACCGGTTCATCAACTAGAGGTGAGGATAGGATATGTATATTGTCAAATCATATGACTAGGGCCAATGGGATGGCTTGGCTATCCTAGGGATGACACATAAGATTACATGGAGAAAGAAAAAAGTCCTTATGAAAAATGACAACTCGACACACAAATTGTTTTGCAAAGATAAGATCATAAAGGCAGTGTTACATACACCTAAGTTAGTGGTGTGACATTGATACTTTAAAGCACATAAATGTTCAATGACAAGGGGTCTATCAAATAGTTTTTTATATAGACTCACAACACCTAAGGAGAATAAAGGTGAGTGATTGACAAGATAAGTTGCAGTAAGAATGTATTCTACCTAAAAGTGTAGGAGAATATGAGCTTGAAATATCAAACCTTGTGCCACGTTCAACAGGTGATGGTGCTTGCATTCAACAATTTTATTTTGTTATGGAACATGAACATAAGAACTTTTATAAATTATTCATCTTTTAAAGAGAAATGATGTACACTTAGAAGAAAAAAATTAGTTACTTTATGTCTAACAGTAACACTTCACACTAGATCTAAATTTAGTGTGGACCATGAAAAGAAAATGTTAAATTTATGAAAAAACTTGACTTTTAAAATGATTGTTAAAAAGAAAAAAGAGAAAACTAGTGAGATGAATAAATTCAATTGTATTGATTCTATTGTAATATCTGTACTTGACAATATTGCTTCTGTTTATACCAAACTATTAAATATGGTAACCATAAATAAAAGCAATACAATGATGAAATGTATAACACCATGACTAAAATCGTATCATAATGTGCATATATTTGTTACCACCATGACTAAAATCGGGTGTGTGAGGCAGGTGAGAGGTCTTTTAAGTTTTGGAGACAAGTGGCTTGGATTCCATAGAAAAGTAAAAAGCAAGGACACCGGCTCTAAGGCTAAACTTGTATCACGAGTAGAGAAACATGAGACACAGCCAGAGACACAGAATGGCTGGTTTGTAGAGAACGTACTCTAATAAAGATGACAGGAACAAAGCAAATGAAAGGAAAAGGACAAAGGCAATAAATACATTCCTAGGCTTTCAACTTTATCCTTGCGTGTTGAAAACTTGACCGCGGGGTGTAAGCTAGCCACGTTGATTCCTTGGAAACTTGAGTTGTTTGATTTGCAAGCAGCATTAGGCACCGCCTATTGACCTTTTGACCAGCCGCATAAGTTCTTCTACTGACTGGATTACGATAATATCCGTTTGTGTATGCTCAATAAATACTATGGAGAAAGAGAGTTGAAGGTTGCCGGAAACAAAGGATCGGCTTAGACAAGAAGACAAGCAGAAAATATTGAGCATACAAAAAAATATTGAGGTTCGTTCCCAATTTCCTTATTTAAAATTAAATAAATGATCTCCTATATATATAACAAATAACCCTTTCTCTTAAGCTCACCATGATAAGCACGTTTAAAGGAAGGGAAGGGAAGGGAAGGGAAGGGAAGAAACACGTTTAAAGGAAGGAAAGGGAAGGGAAGGGTTAGGTATAAAGTCAGGAAATTTTTTCCTGACACGTCCCAAATTTATCACAATTTCAGGTAAATAATCACATAGTCCATGGGAGCAACCTCCATGGCTCTTTCAGGAAAAAAGAAAATTTACACGTGAAAAGAAATTATAGCCGTTTCTTCTTTTTGAATTCCCTTATTGATCATTTTATCTAAAGTAATCATTTTTATGAGATTCCTGTGAAATTTAATTATTTTTCAAATAATAAAAATTAAACATTAGGTGATACTTTTGAATTTCAGTTTTCAAAAGTTAGGAAAACGTTTAACCAGACTTGTTAATGCCATGGGGGCAACTCCCGTGGCTCTAGAAGTGTCCATTTATCACATTAACTTTGTTGACCCCTTTTTAGGCCATCAGTCACGGAAAATAGAAATCAGCGTTGGAAGGATGCGTACACCTAACTCAGCTTTTATATAAAGCAACCAAGAGGAAAAGCAATAAAACAGAACAGTAAGTAATCACACGTCGAGAAACTATGTTATTGGGATGGTACTTAATTAATGGAGGAACTGGGAATCAACAATCTTTTTCTCGGATGTAAAGAAAGCGAGAAAGGCAAATACAAGTCACTGTATCAAACGAGATTCACGAGTGCCGGAAAGCGAGGATCCCGTTTAATAATGAAAGACTCCAAGCAAGGGGGATAGGGAAAAGGTCAAGACCCAAGATCATTGACAATGCCACTAAGCTTCCTTTCCAACACTTCCGAACATATCTGCCCCATCATGCGGTGGAAAGCCAAGAGATCAGACAACTGTTCTACCGACATTTTCCCCATCACACTCCTGGCCAATTTTTCTTTCTCCTCATTCAGCTTCAGTTTTTCTTTGTAGGACCCTGCATTCCTCACTGTTGCACCCATCTGCTTCAACCTATTCTCTTGTTGCAAACTTAGCGCTGTGTTTGACTGCAACTCCAATTAAATAAGACAATTAGGAGCAACATTCTAAAGGAAACGCCCAAAAAAGTTCCAAAAAAGAAATAACAGGAAATCAAACGCTTTGATCTTTTTGTCTTTACAATATACCTCAAGAAATTCTGCCCCAGCTTCCAGTTCAGACTCTTTCCAACGATCCATCCCACGACCAGTTTCATATATATTTCTTGCAAGTGAGAAACTCCGAACAATAACTTTCCTTTTCTTCTCCAGCTCTTGATTGAGCTTTAGGGGCCTTAACACGGATGTTGTGCTGTTAAGCCTTTTCTGATAAGCACGAACGGCCTTCACAAATTCCTGCGCAGTTTTCGTGGTAATTTAAAAAGAAATATTGATCTCATAAAATATGTACCTTATATCTTAGATTAGAGAACATATGAATTCACAATCAAAAACCTGGTAAGCAAACGGGCATCCTGGATAGTCAAATTCATCAGAATCCGGCCGCCTCATGCGTTCAGGATGAAATTGGAGTCCCATAATAAATTTACCCTCATCGGGATTATAAGCATCTGGGTCATAGAACCCTTCAGTTAGACCATCAGGTGCAAATGCCATTGGTACAAAGCGCTGGGCCAGTCTCTTAACCCCCTGGTGATGATAGCTATTTACCGATATCTCCATTTTCCCTTCCTCCAAAGAATCCTTGAACCAATGATGCAAGGGGGTGTTCTCCACCACCTTAACTGCATGCCTATGCCCATCATAATTATCATAATTAATATGTTTCACTCTCTGCCCCTCTAGGCACTTCTTCGATACTTCTTTCTCTATGTCTTGGTAAAGGGCACCCCCACATGCAACATTCAATACCTGTGAACCCCTGCAGATTCCCAGGTATGGGATGTTCCTTTCAAGGCAAAGCTTTGCAAGCCTCAACTCGATCGTATCCTTTTCTTTGTCGATAGCGGTATCACTTGAATGAAGCCTCCTTATTTCTTCCTGTTCTTCCGGCGAAAGACCAGAGGCTTCCTCTTCATATAGAGACGGATCGATGTCCTCTCCTTCACAAAGAAGAACACCATGGATGGGCTCAAAGCTTTCTAGTAACATATGAACCCCGTTAACACGGGGAACAATGACAGGTACTGCGCCGTACCCTACTATAAGATCAAGATGATATTCACCTACGAATCACATACATAGATTTTCAAATTTGGGTCTATTCTTAAACAGAAAAACAGAAGGAAAAAGGCAAAAAATAAATAAATAAAGAAATATCCATGAGACTCCATTATGATACAAAATCTTTGACGTTAGAGAGACGTACCCACAAAATCTACAAACTTGTTCTTGCGAACGGTACGTCTAGAGACGATGAGAACGCGAGGGAGAATCCCAGATAGATCGGAAGCCATGACGGTTATGAATACAGAACAGCTTTCAAGATTGGAAATACACTATGTAAAGCTCTCACAGGTTATTTGTACTAAGGCTCTCCTGGCATATATATGGAACCGGGGAAGCAAAAGACAAGTAGTGCTTGGCCTACCTATTGGTTTTCGACGGAGAAGGCGAGTCAGAAACTGAGTGTACATAAAGTCCTGGCGCCGCGTATGATCCCCGCCCGGATCAGGTGGCGAGACACGATTCACGTGAATTGCATGTGGTACTTATCTCTACAAACATAGAAAATTCCCAGTTTGTCGGGGTGGTGGGAATTAATAATTGGATAATGAAATTAAATTAAACAGATTAATAGTCTAACTATAACTTAGGGTAATCAAAACTACGTATTAGAGCTATTAAAAGTGTTTATGATAACAACCGGTGAAATCGGATAATTCTTCGTATGGCAAAAGTAAAAGCAATTCATTACAGAAAAAGGAGATTTACAGAATTGGAGTATAGATGGCATTAAAGATCGTGAGCAGCTGTTTCTACGTTCCAAGCATAGTTCGGCAGATGGAAAGAGTAGACAATTGGCCTATGCTTATCCGGGGGAGGTGCACATAGGCCGGGTCAAAACTGAGGCGAAGCTGACCTGGAGTAGGTGGAATGGATCAATACATGATGTGGTGGAAGTAACGGTGTTATAAATATAAAGATATCTGGTGGTACACTTGTCCAGTTGCCCGAGCCTTCTAGTGAGAGACAAGAGTTAGAGAGGGAGTCAATCTTTTAATACTAAAGTTGGATAATATTCCGGCATTATTCCACCAGTGGGTTGCTAAGTAACAAAGTTGCTTATTACTCCAAATTTAGAACGTACCAGAAGAACGATTTTGAATTTCTTTTTGTTGACCTCTGCCCATGTCGAATTGGAGCCGTTGATTGTGTTGTCGTCTTTGTTCTTGATTGCAGTAGTCCGGTTTTTATCAATAGAAATTGGCTGAAAGAAATTTACAGATCTCTCCGGTCTTCGGTGTTTGCCAATGGCTATCTTCCTTTGGTTCCATCAACGCCCACTGAAAGTAACATGTTAAATTAATGAGTATATCTTCTGTCATCCCGGATGCTCAACCCTTACCCACTGGATGGAGCAGATGCACGAATTTAGAAAAGAAAAAGTAATTTTCCTGGAGGTGGAGTGCACCGCAAGAACTCTTTTTTCTGGGAAGTTCCATCCATCAAAAATATACAAGCAATTAATATCCATAACTTTTGGCTTGGATATGCAAGCAATTAATGCAAACTAAGAGAGATCAATATCCTTTGGATTAGTCTCTTGTGCACGTTTTTCGATCATGTAGCTAATTCAAGATGGGATTTGGTTCTAATACCTGCTGATGTAAGAATCGTGTAGGAAAATTAAGTCTTGCAAGAGAGAAAAGATAAGCTTAGATTTGTTGATTCACATACGGATTAGCCGGTTAAACTAATTTTTCTTGGATCTTTTTATTAACTTAGAATGGCAAGAACAAAGGTATAAAAGTTTGTTAGATTCAATGGAAATAATCCAATTGAAAAGAAAGCTAAAATATGTTTTTAAAATATACTACTACATTGAGCTATAGTGAAAATATGAAATAAAACAGATGGCTTCTAGAGCAAGCAAACATAGCACAAACATAAGCTTAGTCACTATATTGTCATTTTTTTTTTCACTCACACATAGGGAGGGGAGTGGGATTCAAACCCCTAACCTGGTGAACTCGCCAACTAGTTTGGTCTATTTTCATGGATCACTTGATCAATTTAAATTTTTTGCTAATGCACTTAGGAATCCCATATTCAAATTTTTTGCTAGAGGTGGAGTGCACCGCAAGAACTCTTTTTTCTGGGAAGTTCCATCCATCAAAAATATACAAGCAAATAATATCCAGAACTTTTGTCTTGGATGTATAAGCAATTAATGTAAACTAGGAAAGATCAGCATCCTTTGGATTAGTCCCTTGAGCACATTTTTCGATCATATAGGTAATTCAAGATTGGATTTTTTTTCTAATACCTGCTCATGTAAGAATCGTGTGGGAAAATTAAGCCTTGCAAGAGAGAAAGATAAGCTTAGATTTATGGATTCACATACGCATAGCCGGTTAAACTAATTCTTTTTGGATGAAATTTTGTTTCGAATGACAAGAACAAAGAAACTAATTCTTTTTGGATGAAATTTTGTTTCGAATGACAAGAACAAAGACATAAAATTTTGTTGGATTCAATGGAAATAATCCAGTTGAAAAGAAAGGTAAAATATGTTTTTTTTTTTTTAAATACTACTACATTGAGCTATAGTGAAAATAGGAAATAAAACAGATAGCTTCTAGAGCTAGCAAACATAGCACAAACATAAGCTTAGTCATTATATTGTCATTTTTTTTTCACTCACACATAGGGAGGGGAGTGGGATTCAAACCCCTAACCTGGTGGACTCGCCAACTAGTTTGGTCTATTTTCATGGATCATTTGATCAATTTAAATTTTTTGCTAATGCACTTAGGAATCCCATATTCAAACATCTTTTGGGGCTATCAAGATAAAACTTGATGACTTTTTAATTTTATCTTGTAATTATTGAAATACATAGTATCTTGATTTTGCGTTTTAACTTCTCATTCTTCTACGCAATTCATATCAAACTTTAAGATTTATAGTGTATATAGTTTGTAGCAAGAGAATGCAATACATGATTGATATAAGTAGTCTTCCAAAATCTATCGAAATCGTAAACACTCTTTAGATAAAGTGTCGATTAGACTTTTTCTATCACAATACAAAGACCTCAATATCTTTAAATGGTGCCGAGAGATCTGGGATTATATATTGTTAGTCTTATTAATTATCAGTTTAGTTTGACTATTATCTCTTAATTTATATAATAAATTTATTGGGTTTACAAGAGTTGCTCCAAACAGGTTGGATGACAGCTTATGCGCTCAAGGTCCAACAGTGAATGAGAATACTTTATTTCTACATGTTCAAATATTTATCCTTTTGATAAACTGTTTTCAACAAAAGTGTTCTAGTTGTTTTATATATTAGTCGCCTAACAAATCAGACTCCCAAATGCAGTGTTAGTGAAAATCGTTTAACATAGATTTTTCCCATATTATAACAGAATACTACACGTGAAACTTTCAAGTCTTATTTTAATCCAACTCTTATTTGAAGGTTAGCATTAGATTAGGCTAATCCTTCGCATAAGCGGTTGATTATTCCTATCTTGTCCAACTTGTAGGAACATGCATGATATGTGTGCAAAAGCGCACATGAGGTTGCGTTGGCATATAAATTTTATAATTTGATAGAAAAGGTTTTCATTAGATAAAAAGCAAGTACCAAAAACGAAATTAGACAAATGGACATGCACATTTTTAAAGGTTTCAACTCTAATATTATTACTCGTGGAAGTTATCTTATTTCACTAGAACATCGTTTTAAAGATATTAAAAATGAAAATTCAACAGTTGTGTTCATTTGGTAACATAGTAAACAGCACGTGAAAATTTCGACTCTTATTCTAATTCACGTGTGCCATCAACCTCAATAATTTTTGAATTGGTACAGATTCGACCAAATCTCATGCTTTACCAATCAATTATTCCTACCTTATCCGATTGGTTGGAACGCGCATGCTATGTTCGAAAAAACATATAATAGTACAGCTCGTGGGGCCCACGCACAAAAATTAAGTCTATCTTGTTTCTACATTTTTTCAAAAGGTCTTATTTGCGAAGAGAGATGATAGAGAGTCATAAACACTTAATAGGCCAATCTCTTTTGTGTGAGACTGAGTATTTAATATTCCTATTGGAGTTCAATCTTATTTTTATTAGCAAAGAATTGGTATAATTATGAGATTAGATTAGCATATACAAAAGAAGGCCTTTTTTCAAACTCAAACATTGTGGGAATATTAATACTCAGTTTCATATTGAAAAGAGTAATACTTGTAAAATATTTTATAAGTCTTGAACAGATGTTCATTAAATGAAATTTTGTGGAGAGAAGGAGATATGGGCCTTCAAGACATTTGTTGGCCAAGCACTGCCGAATATATCACCAGAACCTAGCCAAGGTACTTAAGCACCCACTGTTGGACTTCACGTCAATAATTTGCAAATTATAATAACTAGGAAGAGAAGTTCACCGGAAGGTCATAGGAGGATTTAAAGTGCCAAGTCGATTTTAGGTTTCTGAGTACAAAGTCAGAAGTCAATATCTACCAGATTTTATTTTATGCAGTATTTGGTCTTCTGAGAAGGAACTGCCACAGAAATCTAGCTAGATGCTCAGTTAACTGCAATCTTAGCCCCAGCCTTCTCTCCCTTCCCAAGCCAAGTGGGCCTTTTGGGCCTAGTAATTGGAGTCTGAAGCCTGCTTGCTTCCCCATACTGCATTTAACATGAATTCTCACAGGCCAAGATCTTCCTTATCAGCAAAGTCTCAAATTGCCAAGATCTTCCCTAACAGCAAAGTGAATTTGTCCGGAGGCTTAAGGAAAATACACATTCCTTTGTTTTCTCATCATATAGTGCTGAGGATAGAAGTATGGTTCTTTGTGAAGCTTAGACAAAACTTGTTTGTTGAGATTTAAGTGCACGGTAGCTACACAAAATTACTCCACCGACCCAAACGATCTCATATGAACTCATACATGTCAATGAAACATTAAAGCACTCGATGATCAGTACTGCAAGCAAAGTCTCTTTCCTTTTCCCTTTATTTCATTTTACAAACCACAAGAGTTAGCAAATGGGGAACAAAGAGAGGAGCAATATTCATAAGGACAAAGTAAGTCATGCAACAGCATAATCCTTCTCTGGTTATTGATATCTGTTCGACGTTTAACTTGTAGCAAATAGAAGCCTAATTAATTGAAGCTAACAATCGGGGAAGTGAATACCGCAGGAAATGGTCGTCTTTCTGGCGTTGGGAGAGTTGAGATACTGCCTCAGGTTTGGATCTTTGAGATAAACACAAAGGCATGGCCTCTGCTCCGTTACCTTTCGACAGCAGACGCTGGTGGGCGGGGTTGACAGCGTGATCGAGGGTATGCATGCGTTCAACTCTATAGGACTGCATATCACCGCCTTTGCCGGCTGTGCTGCGCTCAAAATCACCATCATGACCACCACCACCACCACCACGGAATTCAGGGCAGCAAAAGACACCGTCTTCATCTTGAAACTCTTCAACCCCACACGCACGGAGAGAGACAATTAAGAGAGAGGGGGAAGCTTTTGGTGCACTCGGCCTGTAATTATTGACTTCCATAGGTGGTGGGCTTGGCGGGTCAAACGGGCATTTCAAAGGGGGCCATCAATTTGGTGTAAAAGTCTTACGGTAAATCATAGGATTGAAGAAGAAATGGATCTCCACTAATGAATATAATCCTAAATTCCGTCTACTTGGTCAAAAAATTCTGCTTGTGTAACTTCGGGTTCAAACCTAAGACTACGCGGTCCATATCTCAATTGAACTCTCTGTCCCAAGTCTCTTCTTTTTCTTTCCTTGTTACTTCTTGGCAATTGTGTTCAGGCTTCTCGACCCAGGACTTGATTAAGTGAAGCCCGATGGGTCAATATGCTTCAAGTTGGACAATAATTGAGATTGACCTAACTGGTAAGGTTCAGTGTCGGTTGTTTTCTGGAATGAGGACAATAATCAAGTGGCACAAAGGATGGTGCCATATCTTGATTTTGAGCGAATTTGATTAGAAATTCAATTTTCACTTTTCTCCTTAGTTGAATCTTAGATTATCTAGAAGGACTTATTTTAAAAGTCTAGTTGAACCTGAAAAGAATACTGTTGAACTTAGTATTAATACGACTTCTTCACAATCCTTCAACTTAAGGAAAAGATGCCCCCTGACTATTCAAAACCATCCTCTGTCCAACCAGTTCAGCCTAATGCCCGGTCTGATGAACGGACCGTGTCAGACCATCAAAGCCGAGGATGCTCATGACCCATGTGGAACCTTGTCTCCGGAAGACGACATCGCCGGCGCTAATCTATCAGTTGAACTGAGACATACAAGAGTTGGTCCACTGTTTAACTGTGTCGTTTTTCTTGATCATTGAAACGTGTTGGAACTTCCTGAGAATGGAACAAACTATTCGAGTCATAAGTCTGTGTCATTGATGTGAAATAGATATTTCTTCTGTTTGGCTCGAAAATTAGAACTTTACCAAGAAAAATTTCGAGGGAACTTTTCAGATTCTCTCGTCTTAGAACCCTTACAAACTTATTAGCAAAAGAATAGTCAAAGTTCATTTAATGTGGTTAGCTCTCTTAATTTACTCCTACCTGTGCCTGAAGCTCCTGGCCCAACTGTCTTCTTCCCTTTCCCATCCCATCCCATCTCCCCAGGCTCTCACATGTCCTCCCTTCTTTAGTGTCCCCCGCACCCCCCCCGGTATGAAGCCCTAAGAAAAAAGGTCTTCCCAAACTGGATTAAAACATGCATCCTTGTGTCTATGTCTCTGCACGGAACTAGATCGATCATGTCTTGACGAGGACCGGAAGCACTTCTACTTCCAGTCTTCCTCCATTTTTACGGAATCCAATCAGTGGTCTCAAACCACCATCATCTGTCTCTCCGGTATTTGCCCGGAAAAAAAAAATGACAGTAATACGATACGGAGTTGATACGACCAATTGATATACTGCAATTCGTTAGAGATCTATAAGTTTCTAGAGAGAGAGAAGAACCCTTGTTCAGTAAAGTAACTCTTAGTCTTGGCAATTATACATGTATAGAAAACATCATAGAAGTTCATTCACCATTTATTGTACTAGTTCTCGCGAACGACGCATACCCTTAGATACAAGAGTATTCACCAATTATTGTACTAGTTCTCGTGAACTACATGTTCACTGCCGACACAGTATTTTTAGTAGTGACTCCAAAAGGCAGAATAAGCTCTAGAGCTAACATTTTGGAGCGGTGACGCCACAAGTGCTAGCAACCTTTTTGGCCCCAGGAGAGTTGATGTAAGGCTTGAGGTTTGGATTCTTGAGGTAACCGCAGAAGCATGGCTTCTGTTCCTTCAACTTCGCGCAGCAAGTGCTTGACGGCGGGGCGGAGGACCTGATGGCCGGCAAGCATGAGCTCAACTCCGAGACATTGCACGTCGCTGCTTTTGCTGTCAGTGGTGCTTCACAGAGAAGCACGGCTACCACCAACAAAACGGAAAGAGCAGCGCACGATATCTTCTTCATTCTTAATTTTTCTTGCCTGCAAAACAGAGCTATGGTGCATCTTCTCAAGGCTTCCGAAGCTACTATTATATAGGAGCGTTCAGTGGTGGTCCACCTCTTAGAACTTTCAAGGTAGGTCCAAAATTGTTGAAGGGTGTTCATCACCACGGTTGCCCGTCTTTCGCGCAATAAATTGCTCTTTATCACCGATCAGCTGCATTCAATTCTAATAAATCAAGACCACCTTGACTTGGAACAGTTTGAGGGAAAATCTCAAATTACATATTCTGGACCATTAGCAGCTGAATTTTCACAATTGACATTGACAATTTTGTCTCTCTCTTCCCCAATACATGAAGCAAAGTCGATCTCCCACAGAAGATCTGCTTGAGAGCTGTTTGATTATGGCATGTTCTTAGCAAGTTATGCACAGCCATTAAAACAAAGGATATTTTACAAGACCATTCTGTGGACCTCGTAAAAGGAAAAATTTAAAGGGAAGCTAGATTATTATCCCTGGGTGATCTATTTTATCAAAAACTCCAATTCCATAACAAGGAACCCCCTAAACTTTAAGTGCCTATGTTGAGGATTTATTTTGATCAATTAACCAAATCAACTTTATTGGTTTGAGGTTTATTGATATATGGACAAGAAAAGGAGAGATTGGTAACAGTGTATATTTTTCCAAGTCTGGCAACTTTAATCGCCATTCGCAAAAGGACACGTGTGACTAAACTTTCACATTTTCATCTAATTGCTTTAGACTCACTCATTTCCTCTTTCTACCCTCGACAACCAACCTCTCAATCCTTACGGTGCAAGTAGGCAGTGGCTGTCGACATCTTGTTTCCTTTCCTGTTCTCTTGCTTCGTTCGACGGGCAGGTGGCCAAGGTTTTGGCTGGAAGTCATGGGTTTTTTTGGCTTTAAACTTCAGTAGAAGAAAGTGAAAGCTTGCTTTTTGATAACTATTTTTACTTTATGCGAAAAGTATATCTCTTTATTTTTCGCTTTATATTGCCTCTGTTTGTGTTCTCTACCATCATCGGCTTTTGATAAAGGAAAGAGAAGAGCAGATTGACAAATGAATTATTATTTGACTAGATACCCATCATTTCACACTCTGAAAACTGGTTTTCAGTATTACATGCGAAGAACAGAACTAACACAACCCTAAAATGAGTAAAGCGAAGCTAGTAGATTCATCATCCCATTGATCTTGATCAGTCATGCTTTGTCCACCATTTAAATTTGCTACTATGTTGTACGGGACACCCACTTGAAGTTTTTTTCAATTTTGAAGTTTTCAATATATGTAGGAAACCAAATGATATAGTTTATCTCTTCCTTTTTGTGGGTACTTGATGCTGTTTAAGTCATTCAACTCAAAATTTAGGTGAACGTTCCCAATAAAAGGTGTAGATTAAAATTCTAATCTCTTAGACCAGAACAATGAAGTTCAATACTAATTGGTTTAACCCCAGAGAATGGTTACTTTCGTGCCATTATGTAATATAAAATGTTAAATGAAGTTATAAAGTTTTGGTAAGACGAGGTTGAGTTAAACTGAATTGATTCGAATTATATTCAACTAGTTAAGCAACAAATGTGTTCCACAAGCTATTTTTAATGGTTACTACGAAATATTTACAAGTCAATGTGACAAAATGTTAAATAAATAAGCTTAGGAAGAGAAAGTGGAATGATTTGTTAAGTGTGAAGATAGTGGGCGTCTTGCTCCTTGCGAATTAGGTGAGGATTGCCGGCTCACGCTTCAGCGAACGGTGCAGTTCGCAGCTTCTCAGCATCTGGTATTTAATGCTTTAGGTGAAGACCTTGCTGGGAGGGGAGGTGTGATTAATATTGAGGCGGCTTCTAGTCTTCAGCGGTGTGACCCGGTAGTCTGAATATTAATGGTGAGAGTAAAGTTCCCTTGAATTGTTTGTTGGGAATGGGTAAGCCGACTTATGGGTCGTGTATATTTAATAGTGCTCACATATGAAATTTTTTTTGATTGGGTTCGGGATTCTTCTATCAATTGTGATTTTATTACATATGAATGCCAAAGTTTTTATAAAATTGAGCTATCAAGAAGCAAATGGAATGCTAGAGAAAAAGTTGTGCCTTCTTTCTACGACAGGCAAATTTGATGGAAGTAGGGGATGTAGCTATCTAAACCTCATATCTTACCTCAAAAGGTGCAAAATTTCTCGAGGGATTTAGATGCTGATCGACTCCCTTGTAGCAGATCTCTCTAGAAATGTCCAAAACGTAGAAGCACGAGTGATTCCAAATATTTTTCAAAGAGAACGAAAGTACGAAGAAAAGATAGATACTTTCTTTCAAATCTAGAAATCTAGCCAACATTGGACCCTTTATTCGGCCTTCTGCTTAGAACTATTTCAACATTCATTTTAAAATTAATAATGCTACTCACTAGAAATTGCAAAAAGAAAAATAGCGACAACACATACTAAGTTGTCCTACGTGCTTAAGGGCAATGGGTTGGATGATAGGACTTAACACATTTCTAATTCAATGCCTTCCTTTCTTAAGTTGCCTTTTAGACTCAACACAACAACCAAAATGAATATTATTGGAAGAAAAGGTCAAATTTTAACTATGTCGTTATGAAGCATGGGGCACACAACGTACATCTTAGAAATAGGCTTTACTAAGAAAATAAAAAGGACATTTTAGTCAGGTATATATTTATATACACAAGGAGAATCATATCTCTCCTTATACCACATATTTTAGTTAGTTTCCAATTAAGCAGGATAAGAATAATTAGGCTAAAGAACTACGAAGACATAAGACACTTTAGATAAGTGTTATATCTTGAAACACTAAACTTTTGGGGTAAATATTACACAGTTTTTATTTTAACACGTATTCCCCAAATATGGATAAATTCATCACCAACTTAATGAAAATACCAAATGTTTAAGCTCTTTCGCTAAGTCATAGATTACCGAGAAGGAATCTTTTGAATTAGTCTTGTTACATAATTAACATGTTACCTCAGCAATTATTCAACTTAATGTGTAATTTAACGTCATCATATGATGTTATTGCGTTAGTTGAGATTATATATCATGATACAAGAAAAATAATTAGTTAAATTTATGCTATTACCTTCATAGCAGTAGTAATAATTAGAGTTCCATAAAATCATATAAATAACACTCATGTAATTCATAAAAAAATATATTCTGCATGACTTGAGACTTAACTTTCCAAATATCATATCTTTAGCATTTGATTCCAGAAATTTCATTTCTAGAAATGTCTCCATGTTTGGTAGTGTGAGGGGATCTTTAAAAATCGCGTCAATTTTTGCAATTTTCCACTTATGAGTTAACAGGATAAGGAAAGGGAAAAAGAGAAAAGAAGGGAGAAGAAACACAGCAATATGTCCCTTCGTGCTTTAGACCTTTAAAAAAGTTGCTTTGTTTCAAGGTCGGCAATAATAAGTCTTGGGTTCATACCTACTTTCAATCATATCCTTTCACCACATTTTCCACCACCTTTCTGATAAGATTGGCTTTTGTGAAATCTTAATCATATGTGCTAACATAATCCCAAGATTATTTTCTTATAAAAAAATTACTATTTTTAACTACACCTAAGAAGATTCACACAAAAGAAATGAGAGAACCAAGAGCAAGGGTTTACCTGTGGAGTTGAACACAACAAAAGCAGGTCAAGGCCCAGTGTTCGGAGGTTGGGCCGGATTAAACTAAGTGAGAAAAAAATGGGCTGACGTGGGACAATAAAGATTGTTGAGAAGGAGCCTAAGGAGCATATGAAGAAAAAATAGAGCTTACATGTATGGAAATTAGACCACCTTATAAACTAGCTTTTAAGGTAGTTGGGGGTCAAAAATCACAACATAGCCAACCCTTGGTTTTTGAAAGCATGTTAAACAAATTACCAACTAATTATTTTGATATAAATCTTTTCAATTTACCGACATATATTGTTATGTAATGCTTACGTCTTCTTTGCAACTTCTCTCATACGATATATAACTATGCTTCAATCAACATAGTCAAAACCATCAAGAAATTGTTTCAGACGAGTATCAATCACAATGTCATATAGATTAGTGACCACCGCTAGGCATAATCATCTTGCAATTAAGAACTATCACTAATAACAACAACCCATCGAAGAAAAACATGCTCATGAAAATCCTTATTCCCAACAGACGACATCGTTTTATGTGTGTCGGCGCTACTCTATATCCTAAAGGTGGTTCACCTGTAGATAGTAGCATTTAATGCTGATCCTTGAACTGTATTAACCTGCCTGAGTGATTCAAATCTGTTGAGCCCGAAACAAAATGTTCAACTCGTCAGTCTCTGTCATGGACGTAAATAAGAAGTTTCTACCATTTGACACGAAAGTATCAATTAAAAAGAAAAAGACAAAACTTTCAGAGATTCATAAACAAGACCAAACAAATTTAGGTTCAAGTTTTCCCATTACGTCGACCACTTGCCCTCACATCACGGGCGATAAACTTGACGAGATTCGTGAGGCATGAGAGGTGGAAATGGAGAAATAAATAAGAACTTGTCAAGACAACTTTCCCATTAAAAAGATTTTCACGACATGTCTAGTTCCTCATAGAAATGTAAATGAATTATAAAAAATGGATTTTTTATTTAATACTTTAAGATTTAAAGTTAACTATGGATCTCTTTTCATAATATCATAACTTAGGTTAAGTGTAACACTATTTTGCTTGGGGACAAGGATTTTTGTGAAAATATTTTTTTACACTTGAGAAAAAGGAACACGTGGAGTTCCATATAAAAAAAATAACGTAAAAAAATATTTTATAAAAAGATAAGTTCTTTTCTTTAATGTCTTAAAGTTTTAAATTATAATTTTTACATAACTTCTCATATTTTTATATATTAGAAAAACTAAACTAATTTCTTTTTAAGATTATACTTTGTTAGGTTTTATAGATAGTTATATCTAACTTAAAACTTTAAGATATGAAATGAAAGAATTTATTTTTTTATAAATTATTCTTTAATTTTATATTTTTCCCATATAAGACTTAATATTCTTTATTGTTAGATCCTTGAAGATCTTCCTCTTTTTTTCAACCCTTTTTCCTCCTGCTATCCCAACCGCCTTCGTTTTACACCTCTCCCACCTACCACCTTCTCAAGCTCTAACTTTTCCTCCCTCCTTTTCTCCCCTCATACTCTCCCATGTGAGATACTCTTTGGCCTGAGATGTGTTAAGTTTTATATTGAAAAATAGAAAATTAAAAGATAATTTATAAAGAGATTGATTTTTTTATTTAATATCTTAAAGTATTAAATTGAATATATGTTATTTTTTAATAAAATTTAACTTGATATTAAAGCTTAAATTGAATATGATCTCAAGTCTCATAATACTCAAGATATAGTAGAATATATATAGAACAAGAGTCTCATGTTAAAAATAATATGTTTAAAATAAAGTTTAAATAAAAAGTAAGACCTTTAACTTCAAAAATAACCTTTGGGTCTTTTAAGTCTTCTAACTAGGTAGATTAACTAAGCTGAAAATCATCATAAATCCAAGGCATATAGTTTTCAAGGAACCTTTTTTGTCAAAATGAATTGAAACATTGATCGTAGTCTCAATGGAGCTGCACAGAACATGATGGATCACCTGCTGACGATACCTTCTTTCTCCAAGTGTACTGAACCCGATTAATGATCTCAAACCCCCCATCATGGCTCTCCCTTAACTGTATTTTCCCCTAATGGACAGCACTGATTGGGAGTCTGTAACACCTACTAAAAATTCAAATTCCTTACAGGTACAACAGTATAGAGAGAGAGACAGAGACAGAGACAGAGAGATAGAGAGAGAGAGGATCACACATGTCCAATAAAGTAACACTCATGCTGGAAATTATTTATTACAAATATAGATAGGATCATACAAGATCATTTATCATTTATTTTTCCAGTTGTCGTGAACTACATAGTTCACTTTCCAGTAATTATTGATATTCTTAGTACAATGACTTCAAAGGCAGCAGAAGCTTTAGACCTAACATCTGGGAGCGGGGATGCCGCAAGTGGTAGCAACCTTTTTGGCCCCAGGAGAATTGACGTACTGCTTGAGGCTTGGATTCTTGAGGTAACCGCAGATGCATGGCTTCTGTTCCTTCAACTTGGAGCAACAAATGCTTGAAGGCGGGGAGTTGGAACTGATGGCCGCCGAGCATGAGCTCAACTCCGAGACATTGCACGTCACTGCTTTTGCCGTCAGTGGTGCTTCACATAGAAGCACAGCTACCACCAACAAAACGGAAAGTGCAGCACACGATACCTTCTTCATTGTCGATTTTTCTTCCCTGCAAAAGAGAGCAATGGTGTTTTGTCCCAAGGCTTCCGATGCAACTAATATATAGGAGTGTTCAGTGGTAGCCCACGGCTTAGAATATTTGGTGGGTCCCACCTTCTCCGAATGAGTCTTTGACCCTTCAATGTCTTTCGTGCAACGAACGAAACGCAATCCCTGGTCTGCGCCACTGAATGGTAATAAATCAGGATCATTAGACTAATTAGGATTTCGGGGAAGGTTGCAAATAATTATACAACCTAGACTACCAGCTGTTGCATTTTTTCAATCGACATTAACAAGATTGTGTTTCTCTTCCATATTCTTGAAACAACTTCTATCTTCCATAGAAGAAATGGTTAAGAACTGTCTGATCATGGCATGTTGTTAGCAAGCTTAGTTTAGGTCTCCTAGTTGCTCTTGATTTCTTTCGTTAACCTTCCTTCTTGTAGTCAGGACTACGTCATAAATCTATTCTGCTTAGCAAAATATTTAGTAATCTCTACTTGAAAGCAAACATGTTCTACGTAAAGTGGTCAAGATATGCTTATATCCTCGAAATTATTGGATATTTAGTAAGGTCGTTCTGTGTACTTCGTAAAAGGGAAAGCTTTTAGCTGAAACAGATAATTTTCTCAAGAAAACAGATTCTACTGAAAGTAACGACTACATCAAAAGGAATCCCAAGTGCTTCAGACACCCCACCACCCTCGATTTCCATAGATTGTGTTTTTGAGACAAACATAATGGATTGAATTTGAGACAAATATACTGTTAGGAGAATTCAACAAAGGTGTATCAACCGTATATGAGTCAAACACACAACCATAAAAGTACACATACCCAAATACAACAGGTATACTAGATTGAATTGATCAACTAAGTGGATCAAATTCATCAACCTAAGGCTTACTATTATATCTATCATAAACAAGTTCTAGCGAGATGAATTCAATTAAAAGAAAATTTTCACTTGGTTGGCTAGTTGATTGTGGCCTAACCTTAGGAGACTTTGATAATAATTTTGAGATATTCAAAGAGATTTGTGTTGGCTCCACATGATTTTAGTTAACATGTTAAATTTGTTAATATTTTCAAATCACTCACCTCCATTTTCTCCCAGTGACAATCAACCTCTCAACTGCTATCCCTGTGACAAGCGCAATTTTAATCAACATGTCAAACTTGTTAATATTTTCAACTCACTCACTCACTTCCATTTTCTCTCCACGACACCCAAACTCTCAATCACTACGCCTAGTACAAACAAGTCACATAATATTAATTAACATGTCGAACTTGTTCATATTTTCAACTCTCTCACTCACCTCCATTTCTTCCTACGACACCAAGATCTCAATCAAGTCGGATGATCTTAATCAATAATTTGTTGACATTTTCAACTCACTAACTCAGTCACCTCTGTTTTCTCCCCCACGACACTCAACTTCTCAATTAATACCTTTTGCACAAGTAGGTTGGGCAATTCTAATCAACATGTCAAATTTGTTAATAGTTTTAATTCATTCACTCACTCACATTCGCTTTCTTCCCTCAATCACTACCCCTGCCACAAGTTGGTCGGATGATTTTAATCAACATGTCAAATTTGTTAATATTTTCTACTCACCGACCATCATTTTCTCCTCCACGACACCCAACTTCTCAATCACTGCTCTTGACACAAGCAGGTCAAGCAATGTTAGTCCACACATCAAGTTGGGTAGTATGTTCAAATCACTCACCTTCGTTTTCTCCTGCACAACACCCAATCTCTCAATCACTTACCCTAGATTTTAATCAACATATCAAATTTTTTAATATGTTCAACTCACTCACCTTCGTTTTCTCCTCCTTGACACCCAACCTCTTGATCACCTACCCTAGATTTTAATCAACATGTCAAATTAGTTCACGTTTTTAACTCACCAGTTGGCACAACAATATGTCAAATTTGTTGACATTTTCAACCCACTCACTCACTCACCTCCATTTTGCCTCCCACGATACCCAACCTCACAATCTACCCCTTGTACGAGCTGTCCTTGGTTGGCTACATATGCTTCTCCTTTTCTTCTTCCTTCCATACTTCGGCGGGCATCGTGGTCATCGTTTTGATAGAAAGTTCCTCGTGTTCAACGCCTCAATGGGAGAAAGAGTAGAACGATAGTGACAGAAATGGGAATTGAACACTCCACTCCAAAAGATAACTGCTTAAGAGGAAGGACCGGCGTCTATACGGGAACACGTCATACAAAGATTCAAACTTTTACAGCCTCAATTTGATTTTTATTTTTCAGATTAATTTAACATATCCCTTTCTTGTGTGTTTTATCTTTGCTTGTTTGTGGTCCATACAACTATAAACTTTTGACGAAGTGGAAGAAGAGGAAAAAAATGAATGAACACTGATTTTTACTGAAACTCCTGCCTTCACACTCTAAAACTAACATCCAGTCTTGCATGAAGAATAAACAAAAATTAACCTAAAAATGAGAGAAACATAATGTTTCTTCCAAAAGATTATTTTCTCTGTCATGGACGTAAACAAGAAGTTTCTACCATTTAACACGAAAGCATCAATTAAAAAGAAAAGGATAAAACTTTTAGAGTTTCATAAACAAGACCAAACAAATTTAGGTTCAAGTTTTCCCGTTACGTCGACCACTTGCCCTCACAACATGGACGATAAACTTGACGGGATTCGTGAGGCATGAGAGGTGGAAAAGGACAAAAAAATAAGAACTTGTCAAGACAACTTTCCCATTAAGAAGATTTTCAAGACATGTCTAGTTCCTCATAGAAATGTAAATGAATTATAAAAAATGGAAGTTTTATTTAATACTTTAAGATTTAAAGTTAAATATGATTTTCAAGACATGTCTCATAGAAATGTAAATGAATTATAAAAAATAGAATTTTTATTTAATACTTAAAGATTTAAAGTTAAATATGGATCTCTTTTCATAATATCATAACTTAGGTTAAGTGTAACACTACTTTGCTTGGAGACAAAGATTTTTGTGAAAAATATTTGTTTACACTTGAGAAAAAGGAACATGTGGAGTCCCATATAAAAAAAAATAACGTAAAAAAATATTTTATAAAAAGATAAGTTCTTTTCTTTAATGTCTTAAAGTTTTAAATTATAATTTTTTTATATAACTTCTCATATTTTTATGTATTAGAAAAACTAAACCAATTTTTTTTTAAGATTATACTTTGTTAGGTTTTATAGATAGTGGTTTATGTCTAGCTTAAAATTTTAAAATATGAAACAGAAGAATTTATTTATTTATTTGTAAATTATTCTTTAGTTTTATATTTTTTCCATATAAGACTTAATATCCTTTATTGTTAGATCCTTGATGATCTTCCTCTTTTTTCTACCCTTTTTCCTCCTGCTAGGCCACCTTCGTTTTACACCTCTCCCACCTACCACCTTCTCAAGCTCTCACTTTTCCTCCCTCCTTTTCTCCCCTTATGCTCTCTCATGTGAGATGCTCTCTGGTGTGAGATGCGTTCAGTTCTATATTGAAAAAATAGAAAATTAAAAGATAATTTATAAAGGAATTAATTTCTTTATTTAATATTTTAAAGTTTTAGGTTGGATATAGACTATTTTTTATAAAATCTAAATTGATATTAGAACTTAAATTGAATATAATGTATCATTTATGAACTCGAGCCTAATAATGCTCAACTTATAGAAGAATATATATAGAATAAAAGTTTCACATTAAAAAGTAATATCTCTAAAATAAAGTTTAAATAAAAAGTAAGACCATTTAAATTCAAAATTAACTTTTGAGTCTTTTAAGTCTTCTAACTAGGTAGATTAACTAAGCTGAAAATCCTCATAAACCCAAGGCATGTAGTTTTGAAGGAACCTTTTTTGTCAAAATGAATTGAAAAACTAATCGTAGTCTCAATATTTGATGCAGAGAACACGATAGATAACGTGCTGACTATGTCCTTTCTCCAAGTGTACTGAATTCGACTAATGATCTCAAACCCCTCATCATGGCTCTCCCCTAACTGTATTTTCCCCTAATGAACAGCACTGATTGGGAGTCTGTAACACCTACTAAAAATTCAAATTCCTTACAGGAACAACAGTATAGAGAGAGAGAGAGAGAGAGAGAGACAGAGACAGAGACAGAAAGAGAGGATCACACATGTCCAATAAAGTAACACTCATGCTGGAAATTATTTATTACAAATATAGATAGGATCATACAAGATCATTTATCATTTATTTTTCCAGTTGTCGTGAACTACATAGTTCACTTTCCAGTAATTATTGATATTCTTAGTACAATGACTTCAAAGGCAGCAGAAGCTTTAGACCTAACAATTGGGAGCGGGGATGCCGCAAGTGGTAGCAACCTTTTTGGCCCCAGGAGAATTGACGTACTGCTTGAGGCTTGGATTCTTGAGGTAACCGCAGAAGCATGGCTTCTGTTCCTTCAACTTGGAGCAACAAATGCTTGAAGGCGGGGAGTTGGAACTGATGGCCGCCGAGCATGAGCTCAACTCCGAGACATTGCACGTCACTGCTTTTGCCGTCAGTGGTGCTTCACATAGAAGCACAGCTACCACCAACAAAACGGAAAGTGCAGCACACGATACCTTCTTCATTGTTGATTTTTCTTCCCTGCAAAAGAGAGCAATGGTGTTGTGTCCCAAGGCTTCCGATGCAACTAAATATATAGGAGTGTTCAGTGGGTAGCCTACCGCTTAGAATATTTGGTAGGTCCCACCTTCTCCGAATAAGTCTTAGAACCTTCAATGTCTTTCGTGCAACGAACGAAACGCAATCCCTGGTCTGCGCTACTGAATGCTAATAAATCAGGATCATTGGACGGATTCAGGATTTCGGGAAGGTTGCAAATAATTACACAACCTAGATTACCAGCTGTTGCATTTTTTCAATCGACATTAACAAGATTGTCTTTCTCTTCCATGTTCTTGAAACAACTTCTATCTTCCATTGAATAAATGGTTAAGAACTGTCTGATCATGGCATGTTGTTAGCAAGCTTCGTTAAGGTCCCCTAGTTGCTCTTCGATTTCTTTCGTTAACCTTTCTTGTTGTAGTCAGGACTAAGTCATAAATCTCTTCTGCTTTGCAAAATATTTAGTAATCTCTAAAACTAACATCCAATCTTGCATGAAGAATAAACAAAAATTACCCTAAAAATGAGACAAACATAATGTTTCTTCCAAAACAGGCCCATTTTTTGATAGTAGGGGTGATGCATCTAAAAGATGCGTCTTTCTTGAGCTCTCTTGTGTCAATGGAGAAAACATCTCATAGGATTTTGATGCTTGTTGAGTTTCTCACCTATAGTAAATCTAATTAGAAGATCTAAAGACTTATTCCAAAAATTAGCTAGATGAACATTTTTTTAATTTGAGTTTCATTATAAAGGATTATATACTTATATATATTTTTTGTCTTGCATACACATTCTATTCACCGAGAGACTTTGGGCTCAAGGCTGCAATTAGAAGGCAAAGATTATAAAAAGTACTTTTCTTATATAAGTTTCACCTACAAGAAATTATATACTTTGTGTGATATTTTTATCTTGTACATGTATTTCTATTAAAAAAAAGTTTATAGTTGAAACTCTATATAGTTGAAACTCTACATTAGTCTTATTCTCTGCTTATGAGATCTGTGGTGGTCTGATTAGGAGGGGAGGTTGAGCAAAATTACCTTTCGACCTGTCATTGTCATCAATTTGCAAACAGAGGGATGTGGGTCTTAAATGACACATTACCAGGTTTCATTGTCACTTACATTCATTGAAATCTACTTGATAGCGAAGCCTCTTTATTGGTTGAATTGACGGCCACCTTCCTCCGTATTGGTTTACAGGCTGTATGGTAGAGTGTACCTTCCCTCCCATACTGTGATTAATCGAAGTTTTGGTTCACTTGCCTTCCAATGATTCCTTCCATATAAAGCATCCGACGCAGGCTCCAACCATCACGTTAGTCTTCTCTCATGGTTGCGTAATCAACAAATACTTAGCAACCTCAAGAGAGGCGATTAACTAGTTAAACTGATTACCATCTCTCTTCAACTATATGCCACAAGTCACACATTTGATTGCTTCAACTTTTTCGTTTCGTTGTTTATTCAGAGTTGTAACTGCAAAATGAAGGAAAGAAAATGTTTAGCAGGATAGTGCAATTACGTAAAGGAACAAAAGACGTATGTTTAGGAAGTTATATTTATGGAATATGTTTCTAGAAACATACAGCTGCACCCACCATTATACCTACGATTTGTCCGGAAGTAAGAATTACACCTACAATGTGATATTTCTCTGTATCAATTGTACGTATAAACGACCGTCTTAATCTAATATCATTAAGACCATAAACCTCTCGGCAATGAAAAGTCTGATATTTGGGTTAGTCAACTAAAATTGAATAATGACAACAAATATCACCTAAGCATTTCGCCCATTTTTGAGTCATTGTTGAGTGTGATAGAGGTAAATAGAACCATCTGGGTCAGTCTTTACTAATCACTAATCAAATCAAAGGAGTGGTTGAAGTAATATTTTCCTGTCTCCCTAGTGATTCCAGCAATCATACAGGTAAAACTTAAATGATTTCCCAACATAAAGAAGAACAAACAAACAAAAAATAATATACAAGCATTTTTCATGAGTAGATTTATATACTTCACCGTTTTCTTCAAAGAAAAACTACATGCAATTTTGTTTGAGAAGAGCAATGAATGTCGGTGAATCAAAGCTGCACTCCATATCCCTGTAATATTTTGCTCGTCCGAAGAAAAAGAAAAAGAAAAGAAAAGAAAAGGCAAAATGACAATGCATTTGCTGCTTGTGATTTCCAGTTTTAGATTTATTTCTCGATCATCTAAATTCATAATTTCTCATCAGATTTATTTCTTGCTAAGTAGTCTTCAGTTCGAATTTGATTCTATTCTACCTCCCACCACTAAATTGAAAAAGAATTCCTCATGTCAGTCTGATACATGTATCATTTTGTCGCAGAAATAAAAGGAAAATCATATATTGCTACGATGCCGACCTATAATTCAAACCAATCCCTTTCATAGGGTGAATTGTCTTAGTCTAGAATAAATTAGCAAAAAATTGGAGTCACGAAAACGAAAAAGTGATGTGAAAAGACAAGATGAAAATTGGTTAAGTATTAAAGGAACTTCCCGAATGTCATCAAGTCAAGATGGCCGAGTTGGTCTAAGGCGCCAGTTTCAGGTACTGGTCCGAAAGGGCATGGGTTCGAATCCCATTCTTGACATCTTCAAATTTTTTCTTCCCACCAAATCCTTATGTTTGTTTTCACACATTTTCTATAATGAATGCATTTATTGTAATTTAGGCGATAATTACGCTATTTCAAATGTCTTGAGTCACCCGTTAATGAAAACGAGAGTTTGTTAGCTATACCTTTCAAGATGATGAAACGAGAGTTTGTTAGCTATACCTTTCAAGATGATGAGAAGAGGATTTTCTTTTAGACCCATAACTATCCAATAGACTTAAGTTTTCTCGGTAAATTAAATGCCGATAAATTTGGTGAAGAAAATCAACGAGTCAAAGATAATGGAACAAAAGCATTAATACGAGGGGCCTTAGATTGCAACATCAAGGATTTAAAGTCCATATCGATCATTCAATAGATTCAGACACTGGAAAAGAAAAAGGCGTGACAACGTTTAGGAAGTGTTTGAGAGGCAGCTGTCCAGATTGATGTAAAACAATAGTAAAACCTGCACCGACGATGACTTGCAAACTCTCTGTATTAACAACCAAAGTTTTAGCTTTTTCACGAAATAATTTTGCTTGAGAAATTTCAGTCCAAATAAACCGAAACAAGAGCTTCAATGCAAGGAACATTGGCAATCCCAAGAAAGAAATAAAAAGAGCTTAAGTTGGATGAAAGAAATCTGCTGGTATAAAACTGAACGCCTGAGTATTAACTTTGTTCTTCTGCCAACAAGTTAAAAACCAAGGCTACATAACGTGCTGAAGACTGGACAAGTTCATATAAATTTGCGCTACACGCAACCAAAACATCAAATTGCACGTATATAATCTACTGGTGTCCCCCCCTTTTCTTTCCCTAAAAAAACAACAAAAGAATAAAAAAATGAAAGAAAGTTCCTTTCTTTAGTCTGTAACGACATCCTAAACTGTGCAGAAAACTTCACCTGATGTACTACAAGAATTTTGATTAAAAATAATAAAAAATAAAAAATCTCTCCCTTCACCACTGACGGGGGAATTTAAACTTCATTGGTTCTGAGTTTCCTCTTGGCCCTTCCCTTTGCCTCTAAGCATCTCTGTGAAATTACCCCTCATGATACGCCTAAATCTAGTATCTTCTGCAGGTGACGGCGGCACTGGCGTTGGGGACTCAATTGGTTCTTGTGGCAGTGGCTCTGCATTTTCTTTCTTGCTCAACCGCCCACTTTCACCAAAGAAACTGGTGACAGACGAGGCAAGCCCAAGGTGGGCATTCATCACCTTACTGATCGTCTCCAGAGTCCCACCTGATCTTTCCCTCATTATGATTTCAAGGGCTTCCTTGTGCACTGGATCCAGCGTATCTGAGTCTTTTAGCAGGTTCTGGACTGCGGGAAGGAGGAAATCCCTAACACTGGTTGCTGGGAGATCTGGCAACAAGAAAAGATGAACTCAGCAGTCGGACATGACTCATTCAAAGACTGCGAAATAGTTGACATTTCATACACTGCCACTGACAAGAACATTTGAAAACAAACAAACATATTTTGGTTATGTACTATAAGACAAGTGGTTACGGCGGTGGCTACATTTGCTCCTTTGGAAGGTGCATCTGATTAGTTGCTTATACAAAGTCAAAAAGTAAAATACTAGAGAATCTAAAGGTATCATTCTAATTTTATAATTCAAGTCTTGAGAACAATATCTAAACTGAGACAAAAAAACTAGTGCTTTTCTTAGTCTTGGGGCATTCTTCATTACAAAAGACGAAAGAGAAAGATCTGAATTCCAACACTTATATTTTGGTGTTGAGTTTCCATGGCAAGAACGAAAATTAGTATGCTTTATAGTTGTCTTCTATATATATAAGCAACGTTTCCAAACAAGGAAGTGATAAATGAAAATTCCTAATGCGCCAGAGCCAATATAAGGGTACAGCTGGGTACGCAATAGTGTCTTTCAAGGCCATACTAAAAAATAGATTCTATTTGGTTGGGAAGTCAGGAAAGCGAATAATAGAATGATATATCCTATTTGCTGCATGTTCGCTTATATCTGTCCTCAACTGTGTCTTCATTACATAAACACTCAAGTATCAGTTCATAAATACCAAAAATATGATACCCTACAGACATTTCCTCCAAACCAGTGTAGTAACAAAAAACATGATTAGGGTACAATTGACAAAAAGAAAGAAAAGGACATCAAACGTTTGATATAACTCAAACATGGTTCTCATACTTGAATCCACATTTCTCTGTTTTAATCACTTATTCTCAAACAGATAGTCTACCAAAACAAATTGACAAACACTCAGATTGTAGACAATTCAAGCAAATATCTGAGGAACTGATAAGAAGGCGATTTACTACACTATAAACAAAGCACCTGCCCCAACATTTTAGATGAACCAGTCACTTCTGTATCTTAAACAAAAACCATGTGGTTATATTTTTCCTCAATACCTTGTACAATTAACCATAGGTTGATGTTCATGATTGCAACATATTTCAAAGGCCTGAAGGTAAAACAAAAAAGAAGAGCATAAATATCAATCTTCCCTCCAGAAAAAATAAAAAGCGAACCTGTGGCATCCAGAGCACGGATTGCCTCGCAAAATGCATTGGCTTTCTCACGGCGACGCATCACATCACTTGCAGAAGTCGCAATGGCTGAGAGTTGGAAAATCTTGGATAGAAGATGTATATCATATTAAAGAAACAAACAGTGTAATCTGGTGAAAAACAAGGAAAATAATGCACCTAACTGAAAACATGACATAAGAAGGCTAAAGAATAATCTTCCAGTGGAAGAAGGTTAAGGATATAATCTCGTAATCTTTCTGTCGTATGTGGTACAGCAATTACCAGTGCACGAACCACAGCAACAGTAGCTTCATGAGATCCATCCTCGAGAAAAGCATCCATTTGCACACGTATCTTATCAACAATCTAGGAAGTATTGAAGTTCGGTCAGCCAAATGCATGAAAACAGCTCCATTAACAAGGACAACATCAATTGAAGAGTGAAACAAGAATCATACCATATCATTTTTAAAATGCTGGGCTACAGCTCCAAAAGCGTTGATGCTTGCATATTTCACACTTAGGTTTTGGTCAGAGCCCAGGGTAATTAGGGCAGGCAAAATATGAGCAGAAGCCACTTTAGCATCAACATATGGCACCTATTAAACATATTGAATTTTAGAAGGCTTAATCTTAATGCTAGATGCAACTTGATACTGTAATTTCCAGTGGGCTTGCTTACAATAACTTTCAACAGATTGGCAGCATTGATTTTCATATTCACATTGGAGCTGACTACCATTTCCCACAGAATATTAAATATCATACTGTGATGTTCCTCAAATGTACTGCATTACGGAAAAGACCCATCAGTCAAACAATGAATCAGAAATTAAGTAGTTTTGAAATAATTCTAATATACGAACCAAAGGAAACGGACAGCATTGACAATCTCGCTGCACTTTGTTGGCATACTTTCATCTGTGCAACCTTCAACTAACAACTTTCTTAAGTACTCTGCCAGTCGACCATGCTTGCTAGGAGCAGCAAAAACACCTGCCAAGAGTAGTGGTAGGATACACATTGTAGCAAGTTTCTCCGCCACAGCAGTTCTTGGTTTCAATCCTGTAATCAAGCAACGGTCAAAGATCTCACAGTGAAATGAAAGAACAGATATTTTGAGATCAATTACCTTTTATTCTTGGTTGGATGCTGGGAGGAAAAAATGTCAAATCAGCATTATCCCCAACCGCCACCAGAAACACAGGGAGCATTACATGCGTGAGATAAGAATCCCCAAATTGTTGGGATACAGCCAACAAAAACTGCATTACCATTACATAGATTAATAACAAAATGGAAGAGCACCCCCTCATTCAGACAAATTGCAAAGATGCATAACCATGAAAGCTACAAATTGATACCTTTGTGGTTTGATTCCGTAAACTATCTTCTTTCTGAGGTAACAAGCATGCTAGCTTAATCAAATCAGCAAAGCAATCAACGTGCAGCCATTCAAAAGCAGGCCATTCAACATGTCCCCTGGTAATATGTTGAAATAAATCAGCACCAAGTATGAACAGGGTAAGACTATAAGATTAAACACTGATATTATATCAACAGAAGGGATTATGTAACAACAAAAAGGGGTGGGGGGTGAAGGGGAAGTGAGCTTACTCAGCATACAATTCAAGCAACGAGGTTGAAATTTCCGTTCCTGTTGTTTGAGGAGCAGAAGGAAACGGGCAAGTCTGAAGTGCTTTTTGGTGCATAAAGGGAAGCAATACTATCAACACTCTCAACAAAACATCAATATTCCAGCGTTCTCGTTCTCCTAAAACCCGAAGATGTGACTCGACAGAACCTTCAACCCCTGAGAGGGGTGGACAGCGCTGCAATAAGGGAAAATACAAGGGTGAAGGCATTATACAGCATGAATATCAGACTCCTCTCTAACAAGCAAGATGCAGTAAGAAAGAAGCATATACCTGAGCTGCGCTTACAATATGAGAAAGTAAAACTCTTAAAATATGGTCTAGTTCGTTTCCCCAATTAATTACTGCAGGAATTAGTTCTTTGAGTGTAGTTTCCACCACTACTCCAGAAGGATCACAGACCAGCTGGAACATGAGCTCCTCCACCTATCAAAAGAAAGAAAACAAAGTATTGGAGACACCCTTTTTTTCTCAGACATTTAATAGCTTCTTTTATTCCGTAAGTCATCATATTATGTTAAGGGGAAAAGGCTCCATTCCCTAGACCATGTGTCATCAACCTGTTCTAGAGCTTACATTGCAGCCAATTCTGTCAAGTCAGAATTCTTCTCCAAGACTGCCTCGAAGCATATTTAGTGAGGCTGACCTTGAAATATTTATCCACATTTGGAAAGAGTGGAAGCAGCAACGCAAGATTATGAGCCGCGGCCTCCCGGACAACAGTTGCAGAATCTTCGATCAGTTGTTGCACAATAGACAAGATAAGAGAATCACGAATCTCAGGACGGACAAATTCTGCAAGCTCGCCACATGATTGAGCAACAAGCAGCCTACGCTCCTCATACATGTGATTTATCTGTAATGAGTAAAAGAAAAGAATGAATAAGTATTTCTCAAGGTAAAAGCAGCAGACTAGTAAAATAATGTCCCCTTTCCAATAATCAAAACTTACTTGTTCCCAACACTGGGGAAGCAATTCTGTTTCTGTTCTCATCTCTCCAACATTCCTAGCAAGGTTAACACACGCCTGAGGCAAATAGAAAAGATTTACATCATGTTTTGAAGCATATATTGACTTATGATACAAATTTAGTTGTACAAGCAATAACCTACATCCATTATAATTCGCCTCTGTTGCTCATCAGGGCGTTTGATTAAATTAAACAATGTGTGGGTCAAGGAATCTCTTGTCCTACTATCAGGATGGCGTTCAATAGCACACATTATCAGTGGAAGAAGCTCCTGCTTGTATGTAACACCAAAACGTTATATACAGAAAACTTCACTGGAAAATACCAAGATAAACGACAAAGTTAAAATAAATTTCTTAAAAACCAACCTCCCGATGGTTGATCAAGACATAAGGTACAATCTTAGGTAAGGAATCTGCCAAGATCTGTATAGTTCCCAAGCCCTGTCCAAGTACTAACATAAGTCAGATATTACGTACCATAAATTCCACCATACAAGCATATTAAATTCTTCTTTTGCTCTTTGAGGGAATAGGGAAGTAATGTGGATTCAAACTTTTGAAATTGCTTTGCAGAAGTTTTGTCTAAATGGAGGGCCCCAACAAGATAATTAAGATGGCACCTATGATGCCCTTAGGCAAGGTAAAATGAACTTGCCATATTTTCATGAACAGCTTCACCAGATAAATCATCTGATTTTGGAAGTAGCCTACTTTCTTCTGATAGTTGCACACCATTTTGTTTGGACACATTTTCAATGTTTTCCACAGCATTATTATCATTTGAAGGACTCGTTGTCTCTTGTGAAGCTTCCGCAGATCTAACAATATGCTCATCCAAAGTCTGAGTATCCTGGAGCTGAGAAACTAAATTGTCCACAACTCCAGATAATGCGTTAACTGCTTGAGATATTACACTTTTATCTTCAAGTATCTCAACAACTTTCTCTTCTATCCGTGAAGATCCTTTCTCAGAACCGATGGAATTCATAGAATCAGGAACACTCATGCTTCTAGTCTTCAAACTTTCGATTTCCAACTGCAGTGATATTATTTCTTCCTTGTATTTTTCTACAGGCAGGGACTGGATGTCATCAACATCACCAGCTATCAAATTCCGACCTGAGCGGGATCCTTCTATGTGCACCTTCAGTGCAGTGATCTCAGCTCTACAATCATTCAGCTCCTGCCGTTGACACTCCAAGGACTGCTTCAAATCATGTACCTGAAAGTAGGAAACAATCAACTTCTATAGTTTTCTTCCTAGCTGACTGAAAAAATTAATGTGGTGAGGGAGAAATACCAGGTTCTCTTTTTCCTTAAGATCCTTTTGAAAAGCTTCTAAGGATTTAGTTAATGCACTTATTTGACCATCAGCCAAGTCTTTCTTCTTCAATAAGCCCTTGTTTTCATGATTAAGCCTCTCATTTTCTCGAAGCATTGCTATTTTCTCCTGCCAATGTCATTCTCCAAAGGTCAGAGAAAGCCAGAAAATGGAAAGAGCTACAAGCTACATCAGACACTGCAAATTCCAAACTTAGAACATAGCAATTGAGCATTTATCACAATAATATCTCAATCAAAGGAAAAACAAGAATTGATGAAAAAACTACCCTTCACAATGGAAATTGGAAAAGTTTAAATAGCAATGAAGAAACAGTAATTCTTAAGGCTATAAACGCCATGAGACAAAGGCTATCAATCACAATTTGCATATTTAGGTGACCAATCTAGTGAAAGAAAGACAATTTTAGGAACAATGATTTAACAGAGTACATATATCCTGAGCCAGATTTTAGTTTCAAAATTTCACAATGGAAAACTTGAGTTTTGGCCATGTAATAAATATATAACTCTTGACCAAACCACAACGATAAATGCCAATTTATCATTGATGTATCTGTACACCTTCAGGTCAGCCGTTCCCTTCCTATGGCTCAACAAGTGAAGAGTACAAAAATGTCTTCGTTCAATGTAACAGTGTTTTATTGAACAAAATTTCCGTCACCAATTTTGAAGGCTAACCTATCTAGATGCCAGCTAGAAACAAAATATGTATGAAGCACACTGCAGATTTCCCGTAAGAAGGCAAAAAAGTGGCTTGCAAATGTCATAAGGAAAGCCGCAAATGAAAATCTATGATCTCTTTGGAAATACATAAGCCACCTAAATGTCTCAGGAAATACCTCAGCAGCCTCAGCAGTGGATGAAAGATACTGATAATAATAATGGCGTAAGGCATCTGGTACGCAAGCAGATCTATTCTGCCAAACCTCTAGGTTCTGATCTGCAACCTGAAGTAAAAATCTTGACAGATTATGATAATACTTCAAAGATTAGATACACAATTAAGTGACATGCATATATAACATGTTAGAGGTTTTGTATCTGCAATGTAGCAACAAACCAGTCAGAAATCAATTAAGTATATAGTTTCCATTGACATCTCTAATGTAATCAGCAGTTGCATATCCGCCTCATATGAACTATGTATAATGAAACTTCTATTTTCCTTGTATTATAACATGCAAAGACTAACAATCACCACAATGCTTGAAAATTTCTGATACTGAATCAAGATAACGTACAACAATTAGTTGGGACACTCCACCAATGTAACACATAAACTGTCACCCAAATTCTCTCTCTTTTGAATGATGTCAATGCCAATCAACAAGAAGATAAGATACAATCGTATAAGAGCAATACTATATCATGTTCCAACTCTAAACACGGGAGGGGTTAAACATTACTTTCACTTCCACCATATGTGCGTGTGTGTGGGTGGGTGGCATGCATATCATTACCAAACTAACCAATGAAACATTGCAATATGGGCCAAAGCCCAAAATAGCGGGCCTTATAAGCCTAGCCCCACACCAGGTACACAAGCATGCCACATCCCTTTACCCATATCATGAAGATATGCATCACATTTTCCAGTTAGCTGTGAGTAATCCTAGGATTTAAAGTAAAGTGAAAAAACAAAAAAAACAAAACACAGAAACAAACATAGGTAATGCATGTGTATCGTCCAATCAGCTAGCAAGATTGCAAGTAAATTACAGCTGATTGTTTTCAATCTTCCAATGATGGTTGAAATTGATTTACAGAATAAGTTACAGAAATCAGAAGGGAAAAACATGAACAGAGAGAAAGAGAGACAGAAAGACAGAGAGAGATCAAAAGCAAAGGGATCAGAGATACCAACGTTACTAAACTTGCATACCTCTTCATAAAATGTCATTGCAGTGAGACGATACCCTGCTATAAGCAAATATTCCTTTATAGCACAATTAAGATCTTGACGCTCATTGTCCTTCAAAGGGCCCAAGTCAGAGAAGGAAGAATTTTTTGTTTGCCGTTGAACTTCTGGTCCATTATTCACTGAAACGCCTGTATTTGACTCTGTAAAAGCATCCAAGATAGAAAGAAAAGTTAAAAATGGCAGTGGTTATCAATCGAATATTTAGGAGGATTACATTCATCCAGGAGATCTTAAATATGTACTGCCAAACGAATATTTAGGAGGATTACATTCATCCAGTAGATCTTAAATATGTCACTATTTAATAGTTATGTATTGCTTTCAAATGAAACCAACAGTCAATTAATGATAACAAGAGCAGAAACAGGGGTGTCAGTCTCCAGCACAGTTCACCATATAAACACAAGCATAGTTGTCAATCTTTCAAAGAAATGTGTAAGAAGAACTAAGAAAGAGATGGGCTTAGTCTTTTGCCCATGAACTAGAAGGTTTTGGTATCTCATTATTGACAAATGGCTTCATTGATTAAAGAACTAAAAGCAGGGACTCCCTTGAACAGGTAGAGTATAGGTTGGAATTATCATGAAGAAACATATAATTTGACAGAATATAGAAAGGTCTGCCAGAAACATATAAAAGGATCTCATTTATAAAAGTCGAGTAGACATCAGATTACCACTCAATTCATCCAGAGGTATCTCTGTTTTCTTCTGTAATTCAGCCTTCAATTTCAAAATGTCCTCCCGGGCTAACCGAAGTTCATACTCACTGATAGCTAGTTTTTCTTCTAGTGCTTCTTTTTCTTCTAGCAAACTCTGAGGGTCAGCAACTGAGTTTCAAGAATGTCAGAGGACAAGAAGAGAATCAGTTATGTTCTGAAGTCAATGAAGAAATGTGATATCAAATCTGGAATTGTAATTTGTGGTTCAAACCCGGAATGAAAAATAAAAGACATGAAAAGCAAAATCACGTACCACAACCAAAGAACTAATGGTACCAGCAACAACCACTGAGAAGCAAATAGTTCAAAGGTGGAACACATACTAATATATTACACCAGCCATACCCTCTTTGCTTCATGTGGACAACACTGGAGGAAGAAGAAAGAAGGGGGGGAGAGGGTGGTAGGCGGGGTCGCAGGTTGGGGGTTGGGGGGCTTGAAGGAATAACCATAATTTTAACATGATCGGATCCAATGTTTTACGTGGTTGCAATCAAACGGATAACTGTGATCCAAGGTCTGCATCTCATTGCATTTTTCAACGACGGAAGTGAAGCAAAATCTGCTTCTTGATTGATTATTTTTCTAAACGGTACATATAAATTAGGATATCAGGAACCGGAAATTTTTTTGAATTATACATTTTAAATGCATTTGATTAGGCAAAATCTACTCCTTAGGAACTTCAAATTGCCTTTCAAAATCTTAGATAGAAGTGAAAAACCTAGAAGTAACTCGGTAGGACAGGAACCAATATCACACGTATTGAGCTACAATTAGAATCAAATTCTCCCCAACCTCCAAATTCTAATACCAACTAAAAGAATCCTTCACTTTCGAGAGAGGGATTGATGTAGAGAGAGAGAGAGAGAGAGAGAGAGAGAGAGAGAGAGAACCTCGAAGAGAGTTGAGGCGAGAGATCTGGTCAGCAGGAAACTGAGAGGGATCAGAGAAGAACTCCTTGAGGCGAATCGCATGGACACCTCGGCCATCTTCAAGAAGCTCGTGGAGCAGCTCAAATGCCGTCAACAAGTACTTCTCCTCCAACAGAAAGTTCACAACGCAATTGCACAGCGACGACCTCTCCACGTCCATCTCTCTTTCTTCATATAAATATAATCAGACTTCCAGATCCAAACTCGAATCTATTTATCTCAGAATCGCCATTGAAGAATTGACGAAGCTCGTGGGCAAGCTCTCTGCAAGAGAGCAGAGACAAAATGTCCACAGGACTTTTGTGATTTTGTCGCGTAATCGGAGAACGAGGAATGGTGTTGTTGCTGTGCTACGCATGGGCATAAGACTACAGGGTCAGTGGTCTCTGCCGACTGGTTTCACACAATATTGGCCGTCGGATTGGACTGGATCGACTCCCCCGATTCAACCACCCGGCTTGGGAAAAGGTAAGTCCTGTTTAGCACGTGACAGAGCCGTGAATTTTACTGTGCTCAGAAGAAGGTCAACGTCAAAGTTTTCCACGCGACGGGCCACATGCAACGGCTGTTAATATAATAGTTTTACATTTTTTGCCAGGTTTTAGATCCATTTCGGGAAACGTGCCCCGATGAGTAGTTACGACACTTAAAAGAGAGTATGTGTATATAGAAAAGGTATGTATATATGTACATTTCATTTCAAAAAGTCAGGAAAGATAACTAAAGCTCTTATATAATCAAATTATTTTACTTATCTTTTAATATGAAAAGATTTAACTGAATGCATGTGAGATTAAATGCTCACGCAAAACAGAAAGGATTTCTAAAAAAGCTTACGAAACTTAGTTTCTTCTTGACATTAACCTTAACCAACACTCTAATGCAGAACTGGAACATTCTACCTTCTGTCCCGTAATGAACTTTTTTCTGTTGGAATAGTCGGTCAGATTTGAGTACCCGTCTTGATGGTGTCAGGTTGGATTCAAGCTCAATCCCTAATGGAAAGAGGGCCCGTCTTGACCATTACTGTAGTGAAAGCCAACCCAAGTTTCTTTTACCTATGAGGTTGAAAAACAGGGTGCTTCCAATATACAATTGGACTTCTAATTGGATCGCTGAATTGTTGGCTGTCCAAGTTCCAAGGGCTACGAATTCCTGTGCCCATAGTCAATAAGCCACTCCGAAAGACTTGCACTGGCTATAGTCCCCCATCGCGTAACCAGAACTCTTCACTTGCATTAACTTTTCTCGTGATTATATACTTTTTCCACAGCGCGATTACTGGAATCCTCGCAGTTTTAGAAGAAAAACCTACATACCCAGTATAGAATATTGATGCCTGGGTTAAACGGAAGTGAAAAGAAAAAGTTAGCTTCAAATAATAATGACCATGTGAAATTTAGACAATATATATATATATATAAGAATATGAGTGCTCATCCTAAAATATTAAAATATTAAATAAAATATTATTATTTATAATGCCAAAAATCATCTTTAACTCTTTCAACGGTGACATCTAACAAGAGGCATCACTTTGAAACCAAAAGTAGATGCTCCTGTATCTAGCATTTTTTTTCAAAGCTGGTCCCATTTCAGATCACAATGTCCACCTTTTCACAAGCCACAGGGCAACTTCAACCACCGAGAGTGGGGAAAGGACAAAGAGAGACATGTCGATCAGGTTTTCTGTGCTATATGTCTCTCGACTTTAATTAGTTTCCTTCTCTGTGTGCTCTCACTTGGTGACCAAGTTTGAATCGACGTGACTCTTTCCAGGCGTCATTCACTACGTGTTTGGTTTTTTATTTTTTCTGGGACATGCTTATTCGGGGTTTGTGCTTGGCATATCCTGGTTGTTCTTGTAGTCCCTCCATCCCATCATCTTCACGGGGATGTTGAGTCGCTATCATGATTCGGTGGTTGATTTTTTGGCCGATTGGCAGTTCTTGAGCAATTACCTACATGCCATCCTGACTTGAACATGAAAAGCAACTAAACGTGGGAATTAATGAGTTTACTTTTTTAGTCCATCCTTTCAGGGTCGACATCCAATCCATTATTTTTTGTACCTGCCACTTTTTATATTCTTGAACCTTCTAGATTCCGTGGAATTATCAAATGAGACGGTCAATTGTAACAAATCCAACCATTAAACCAAAAGACTTAAGCCTGTTGACATGGTAATTACTTTTAGGACTGTAACATTTCACTACACTCCGCAGCCGACGCCTCGACGGCCCACTCCACGAGTGCTTCACATTGGCCCTATGCGTTTAGATGCCCCTTCAGCCCATGACGTTTTCCGCCAAGTAGCCATTTTCATAGGTTGCCCCTTTCATGGTTTGAACTTTGGATGTGGGGTTTGGCTCTGATACCAAAGGTAACAAACCCAACTATTGAGCCAAAAGACCAAGTCTGTTGACATGGCGAGTTCAATTACCTTTAAAACCGTAACATCAATGAACAGCCAAAATCGATTTGAGATAATTCTTGGATTGTAGTTAGTCATTACACTACATTATTGTTTACTTTGTGAACCTTTTCGTATGGATCTACATAAGTAAAAAGAAAAATAAGGTAGATAATAAACTAATTTTTATCTTTTTTATATGTGCTTAAAAGGGAAAAAAAAGTGTATTAAAAATTTAGTATATGTGTTGTGAAAATTTACGTGTAAACATATTTTCCATGTTCTGAGGTTCATCCCCACGGCCAGAAGAAAGAACACTTGAGGACTTAAAAAAGAGAGATGAAAAGAAGAATGATACCGACGGGTCGGAGAAGAAAAGGATCCACCGAAATACTTTTATGACAAGGTAAACTCATTACTTCCCACGTTTAGTTGCTTTTCATGTTGAAGTCAAGATATGTAATGGCACGAGAACTACCGATCGGCACGCAAGAGTCGTAAAAAAGTAAGTTTATATAATCAAATTAGTTTACTTATCTTTTAATATGAAAAGATTTAACTGAATGCTTGTGAGATTAAATGCTCACGCAAAACAGAAAGGATTTCTAAAAAAGCTTAAGAAACTTACTTTTTTCTTGATATCAACCTTAACCAATACTCTAATGCAAAACTGGAATACTCTACCTTCTGTCCCGTAATGAACTTTTTTCTGTTGGAATAGTCGGTCAGATTTGAGTACCCGTCTTGATGGTGTCGGGTTGGATTCAAGCTCAATCCCTAATGGAAAGAGGGCCCGTCTTGACCATTACTGTAGTGAAGCCCAACCCAACTTTCTTTTACCTATGAGGTGGAAAAACAGGGTGCTTCCAACATACAATTGGACTTCTAATTGGATCGCTGAATTGTTGGCTATCCAAATTCCAAGGGCTATGAATTCCTATGCCCATAGTTAATAACCACTCGAAAGACTTGCACACTGGCTATAATCCCTCATCGCGTGACCAAAACTCCACTTGTATTAATTTTTCTCGTGATTATATACTTTTTCCACAGCGCGATTACTGGAATCCTCGCAGTTTTAGAAGAAAAACATACATACCCAGCATAGAACATTGATGCCTAGGTTAAAGGGAAGTAAAAAGCAAATGTTAGCTTCAAATAATAATGACCATGTGAAATTTAGACACACACACACACATATATATTAGACTACGAGTGCTTATCTCAAAATATTAAAATATTAAATAAAATTCTATTACTTATACGGCCAAAAATCCCATGAGACTGCCAGGGTTTGGTGTAGAAAACATCACTAAACCAAAGGTCCCCCACATGATCTATAACCCTTGCCTGCCAACTTGTAGTTTTTGTGCAATTAAATAACATGCCATCTTGACTTGAACATGAAAGCGACTAAAGGTGGGAAAGTAACGTTTACCTTGTTCTAGATCTTTCGATATATAATGGCATTTATTCCTTAAGTTTTTTTGTTTTTTTTTTTTTGTTTTTTTTTTTTTTTTTTTTAAAACAGGGGCGGTACCCTGACAAATTTTATTAATACCAACAAGGCTGGGCGTAATAACCATACCTCGGATAAGTACAAAGGATAGGGTATGTTCCTAATCCTCATAAAACAACAAGTCACTTACATATTAAAACGCCACACATAATTAAAAATAAACTCAAAATACATTGGGCAGCACATTCGCTTAACCCTATGGTGGTCTATAGTTACCTAGGCCTAATTGATCTTTGACATAAACATTTAAACATGAATGTGGCAATGAGCCAATATGATCAAAAATTGTCACATTTTGAATGGCGTGACCATGATTGGCGAGACGGTCTGCTACCATATTTCCCTCACGATGCACATGACATATAAGTGCATGTAAAGGAATCATAGTCAAACATTGACGTATGACATATTCCAATTTCCATGGAGTTCTCCATTTGTTGAGCATGCATTGAATTAAATAGAAGGAATCAGATTCAATAACATGAGGTACTTGATTCCGTGCATGACATATTTTAAGGCCCTCTAACATTGTATATGCTTCTGCCTCTGCACTACTGCCTGGATATAACTTGGTGGAAAAGGCCATGATGAGATCTCCATTATGATCTCTTAGGATTCCCCCTCCAGCATTATTCCCCCTGATGCTTGATCCGTCTGTATTCAACTTGTATTGTCCCATAGAAGGAGGTTGCCAGTGAACCCAAATTCCTCGCCGCAATGGAATATGAATCATCGGAACTTTTAGCACAACTAATGATATTTGATCTAGGAAGCTTACTTGAACCTTGACTTGGATTAGAGTTGATAGTTGGAGCATCCAATGTGTAACCTGTTTATTAATTTTAAATAACGACATACACTCACCATTATGTTTTGCTGAATTCCTAGCCAACCAAATTTCTCATGCAATAACGCCTCCCAAAATGGCTACTAGTGCTCTTCTTTGATTATGCCATGATGCCTCTGAATACCAAGAAGAGACAAAGTTAGATATAGAAGTAAAACGAACAGGTACCTGAAGTGCGTTGCCAAATCTCCGCCAAAGCTGTTGTGCCAATTTGCTATGCATAAAGACATGATCCACAGTCTCTTGTTCGCCCTTGTTACAACAGTAACACTTAGATGCCAATTGGACTCCTCTTTTTTGCATATTACATTCCACAGGAATGCCATGATGTATTAATTTCCACATAAACAATCCAATATTGGGAGGGACTACTTTGTTCCACAAAAACTTTGCCCAATGCACTTTTTCTTTTTTAACTCTCCGATCATGATACACCAGTGAAGCTGAAAATTCACCCGTGGCACTCAAATCACAAACAAGTCTATCTGGCTCTTGATTAACAAAGATTTTATTGGCCTGCTCTTGTTGCTCACCAGACAGATGTTCCTGAATAAAATCTGGATTTTGAAGGGCTTCTCTAACCGTTATATCTTGTTGTGGGCATGAAGGATACCAAAGAGGTTGTCCAAGCCAATTATCCTTCCAAAAGTAACATTTACCCTCCCCAATAATCCATTTACCATGCTTGACTGAATATTTCAACCAAGGTAAGATCATCTTCCATGTATGAGAATGTGCATTCTTTTTGCCTTGTCTAAGTGCTTTCATTGGGTGTCCATATTTGGCTCGCATAACTGAAGCCCACAATGATTGTCCCTGAACGAAACGCCATGCAAATTTTGTTTGAAGGGCCTGCATTGTTTGCTCTAAATTCCGAACTCCTAGACCACCTTCTTCCAAAGGCATGCATATATTCTGCCATTTAACCCAATGGCTTCCATGACCATCTCCTTTACTCCACATGAATTTGGCTAGTATGCTGTTAATCCTTTGTATAACCGTCTTAGGCACTTTCGTCATGGAAATGGTATGTACCAGCATAGAGGAGAGAACACTTTTGATCAATGTCAATTTGCCTCCCTGTGATAAGAATTTTGTTTTCCAGTTTTGCACTTTGTTAGCTATCGCATCCACCATCTCATCAAAGTAATGAATGCGACTCCGTCCTTTGAATAATGGAGTACCTAAGTATTTAACTGGCAGGTTTGCAAAAGAGAATCCTGTTATTTGCTTAATAAGTTCTTTCTTTGATGGTTCTAACTTGTTTGAAACTATAACCCTTGTCTTCTCTACATTAACCTTTTGTCCACTATATACTTCATATTCTTGCAACAAATTCTTGAGATATTCAAGAGAACGTTGGTTTCCTTCCATAAAAATTATCATATCATCGGCATATAATAAATGGGAAACTCCTCCAAAATTATTATCTCCTTTAAATCTTCCAATGAATGGCGTCATATTCATCAAATGATTGAGTTTTCTACTGAAGGCATCTTGGGCCAAGATAAAAATGCTAGGTGATAAGGGATCCCCTTGACGAAGACCTCGTGTGGACTTGAAGAAGCCATGCTGTGCTCCTTGTACCAAAAGTGTAAACCAATTGTTGGACATACACCTAAATATCATGTCACTCCATTGGTTAGAAAATCCAAACCTCTCCAATACCTTAAGTATGAATCCCCACTCCATACGATCATAGGCTTTTTCCATATCCACCTTGATCATCATGTTGACTATTGCCTTGCGATCCAATTCATTCACCATCTCTTGTGCTATTGCAACATTTTCATGAATAGCTCGCCCTTGTACAAAGCCGGATTGTTCTTTAGAGATCACCAAAGACAGTAAGCATACCAACCTATCATTCAAAATCTTGGCAATTATCTTATAAGTAAAATTGCACAAACTGATAGGCCTAAGGTCTTTGAAACTCTGAGGGTTTTTCTTTTTCGGTATCAAAACGATTAGCGTGGAAGTAATGCATTTAGGCATGGGGTTGCCACCAAAGAAATCTTGTACCACTGCTATTATATCCTCTTTCATAATTTCAGCATTTGCTTGATAAAAATGTCCATTGAATCCATCGGGTCCTGGGGCACTATCAGGATCTAATCCTTTAATGGCCATCAAAATCTCTTCCCATTGTGGCTCCTTACATAACTCAGCATTATGTTCAACAGTTATTAGCGATGGAATGTATTCAAGTAGATCACTTTGTATTCTTTCCTCTTGGGGGAATCTAAGTGGATGAATGAGAGGTGTGTTATTATCTGCAGTGAGGATCTGAGAATAATAGTCAACTGCAAGTGGACCCAATATATCAGGATTCGAAGAATAAGTACCATCATGTAACTTAAAGTTCCACTTTGTTTGATAGTTTCTTTCTTTGATGCAGACATGAAAGTATGTAGTGTTTCTATCCCCTTCCTTTAACCATTTTACTCTTGCCTTATCCCTTAGGGTTCCTTCCTCCTGTGTGATTAAATCATTTAATTGTTCCTGAACCCTTTTGTATTCTGCATGTTTCACCTCTGACCAACCGTTCTGAATTTCTTTATCAAGTCGACAGATGCTCTCTTCCAAATTGATTCTTTGTTGTTGTTTTTCCTTCCTTGTTTCCTTGCTCCACTCCTTTAATTTCCTCTTCACATGTTTCAAGCGACCATATAACCTATGCCATGGGGTATCTGCTTGAAATATGTGCCACTCATTTTCCATAGTCTCCTTAAAGAATTGCTCTTGAATCCACTGTCTTTGAAACTTGAAGCTTCCATAATACTTTCTTTCTTCAAACAATGATAAAACCAAAGGACAATGATCAGATTGTATCCGTGGAAGGTGGCACACTCGTATTTGCGGAAAGTATGAAAGTGCTTCCAAGTTATTGAGAACCCTATCAAGTCGTATCCAAGTGCGTCGTTGGCTCACTTCATTACTACACCATGTGTATGGTTCTCCTTCATATCCTGCATCCAACAGCCCAGTGTCGGAAATAAATTCTTGAAACTCTTCCATTGCCTTTCTAGAGTAGGGTCTACCCCCTTTCTTTTCTGATTGATCTATAATGGTATTGAAATCTCCCCCAATTATCCATGGTTTGTTTCCAATGTCCAACTCTAATAATGAGTTCCATAGTGACAGTCGTACATCGCACTCATAACTCGCATAAATCACAGTGAAAATGAATGAAAAATCTGTCGTCTTGATATTCAAAGTGATGTGTTGAGTATGTATTGCAATGGTCTCAGCTGTTACTTGATCTTTCCATAAAATCCATATGTGCTTGTTTTCTGACTCAAAGTGCTTAAAATGGGGAAACTGAAGTTTGATTGCTATATTCCTTAAATGTTTAGTTTTCTTTTTTGGTTCTAATAAAGCTAAGAACTCTATTTTATTCTCTTGAACTACTCGCTTCAAGTAGTCTGTTTTTTGGGGACCACCCTTCCCTCTAATGTTCCATATTAATGTCTTCATAATTAAATGGCACAGGGGGGACACATTTTGGCAGGGTATGTACATATCCTGCTGCACTATTAATTTTGATGGATGTAGAGCTACCTGGATTATGCTTATTCCTTGCACCAACAATTTGCTCAACAGGTGTGAAGGGTGTTGCGAATGATTTCCTGAACATACTTGCCAGATTTTGAACTGCAATGTTCCTATCTCCTTGTATCATGTCTTCTTTTAGTTTATGTTTACCCACTTCAACCCCAAATTGCTTAGGATCTTGCTCACCACCCCGTATCAACCTAGCATTTTGTCCATGCTCATCCAAAATCACCACAAAACCCCGTATAGGTAAAGTTAATCTCTTGTCAGGCTTTATCCTATTTTCTGTAACCACCATTAACTCCCTGTCAAGTGTTCTTGGGGATTCTACTATATATTGGATTAGTTGTTGTGTAGTAGAAGGGCACCTTATAATCGATTCTTGTAGTTCTTCTACAGAAATAATGTCTGATTTGTCATCTACTATGCGATCAAGTATAGTAAAAGAGTTGGAAACTTTAGTAGGTTGATAAACAACCATTGTACTATGGTTTGTTCCATGCAACTCTGATATGTTTCGACCTTGTTCCATTGTATCTTTAGAGATAGGTTCTTTTCTAACATATCTCATTATTGTTGGTTTCTTGCTCTTAGTAACAACTCTCTTACTAGGCAGCTTCCCAACCTCAATATTTTTAGTATTATCAGCCAATGCCTCATTTCCTGTGTCTATAGCAGTGTTAATGGAAGACACTATTTGTACCGGTTCTTCAAAAATTGTTTCCTTACCATTATTGCCTCTTTTCTTTTTTGGTTGGTCAACATATTTTGAGTTCTTGTGTATCATGCTCATGTTGGCCTTGTTTTCCTTTCTTCTAGCTATAGCCCACTGTCGGCAGCTAGTTAGTCCATGATCTTCTTTGTTGCAAAATGTGCAATGTCCATCTTTCGATTCATAAACAATCTCTTGCCAAAGAGTACCCTCCATTTTTTCTCCATTTTCGATCTCAATCAAAATCTTTTCAGGAAGTGGCTGGGAAGAGTCCATCTCTACACAAATCCTAGGTGCAATAGGATGCTTTAGCTTCTTAGTTCTTTTGTCAGAACATAAGTATTTTCCAAGGGCATTTCCAATAGCCACTAGTATTGATGGGTTTTGACATGGAAGTGGAAGGTAAGGTAGGGTAAGCCATATTGCCACCATATTATTTTCTTTGGTGGTACTATACGTATTTTCCCATCTAGATAGTATGTACCTGTATTTATCAAAAGACGTCCCATCCCGGGACCAGGCCGATTGAAAGTCCTCCCTGGATTGTAAATGAATGCTCAAACTCTTACTATCCAGCAGACCCACAACTGCAGAGTTTCTCAATCCCCATTTAGTATTCACAAAATACTCAAACATATTCACCGATGGTCGCCCTTTATCAAAGGTTGCCACTAAAGTAAGTGTGTGATATTGAGCTGCCTGTAAAAATTCATGACTTGAAATGGCTACTCGTGGATGAGTTCCACTTTTTAATTTAAACTTTGGTGTATACAAAATTGGAGGAATATCTGGCAATTGGGATACCGGAATATATGGGGAGGAAAATTTCCTCTCTCCCAGATTCTTAGGGTCAACTATAGTTTTGCGGTGGGGGATCTCATAACCCAAGCCGTTAAAGGCTATTTGGGGTGTATGCCCATGCACCTTGGTTTGCAAGGAGGGTAGAACGGGCTTACCGTGTACAACATGAAGTCCTGCTTGTCCATTTTGGTGTGTCTTTGGTTTGCCCCATGTAAGTCTGCTGCCATTAAGCTTATTAGAAGCACACAATGGCCTTTGTGGTTCCAATCCTGGACTCATAACCACCATCTCGACCTCTTTTTTGGATCTATCAAACCGTTTGCAAGGGGTGCTTTCTATACCGCCATTGTTTCCAATAACATTATGGGTTGTAGGTAGCCTTGATGTAGCAGTCTGATGTTGATCATTGTCTTGTACGATCTTGTTCCGAGACAAAGTTGTTGCCATAGCCGTGAATGATTCAAATGCTAATGGCGGCCGTTTCAAATGCATAGTAGGCTGCCAAGGAATAAAACCATGACCCTTGGGGTTTAGGGAAGCCCCAAATCGTATATTGTGATTGTTTGCAGGAAGAAATGTCCCGAAACAGAGTTGTGGGGGATTGCTGAGATGGGGTACCCCCGCATGATGAGCAGTATGAGCAGATCCGGCCACCATCAAACGTTCAGACATGATGGGAGTTGAGCGTTTTCAGATCAACCGCTCATCCATTGGACACCACAGCGCTGCCTTTTCCTAATGTAAGACCTCCAATGGTGTTTCTGATATGAAATTCCCCCTCACGCCTTCATCTCCAATTGCTTTCTACTTTTGTATATACAGTATAATGACCTACTACAATCCAAGAATTATCTCAAACCGATTTGTTCTGTCCATTGGCCATCTCATTTTGATAGTTTCCACGAAATCCATAAGGTTCAATAATATGAAAAGTGGAAGGTTATAAAATAATAAAAGGTAGTGAACGTAGCACACCCAAAAAAGTTGCATGTCGAGGAAGAAAGGATGGACTAAAAAAGTATTCATGAGCGATAAAGTCCGCAGGGATTATGGTGCGTGTGTAGTTGTTATGATTCCTTTTAAAATAACGTGTATATGCCACGTGACAGGCAGACCCACGCGACAAAGGAGGACGGTTAGAGACCGAGAGAGCGCCTTTCGTCCGTCCATTTCCAACCGGCCTTCTTCCGTTGTTCGCATCGAGATCGCACCTCAACAACACCGTGAATCTGACGCGGGTTCTTTCTAGCTATTTATTATTTCTTAATCCAAATGCACCACAGTTATACAGACAAGTGTTTGTTGTTTATACTTAACAAAATTGGAAACGGAAAATTAAAATACAAAAGCAAGGAGTAAGTGCTTAGGAACCGTGGAATTTCAAGGCCCGAAAAAGGAGTGGGCCCAGGAGGGGAAGAAGTAAATGCGTAGGATGTTTGAAGTCTCGGGTTGACAGAAAAGGTAACTGTGAAAGCAATTATTTAAAGGCTATGAAAAGGACTGATTGGGGCCCGGGATTGTACTTCCCACCAACGTCATCTATGCCACCAGCCTTCATTTTCTCCACCCTAATTGGTTTGAGGGAGAGTAGGTAGGGGACCAAAGGCGGCAAAAGATCACGTGGACCCCTTCCTCTACACTTGTCCTCTTGCTTCAGGTAGGCTCGGTCCCCTTATATGAAACGGGAAAGCGTTGGACAGTAATTAAGATTCTCTATTAACACTGCAAATCAATAAGGCTCTGTTTCACGCTGTGTTTGTAATTTATTGCACTGGTACAAATAGCATAAGCACAAAGGTAGGAGTCATATTTGATCACGACAAAGATGATCAGAAGGTAAAAACCTGACTTTACTTTAATACACATATGAGTTTATGAAAGAAGGAGAGGGAGGGACTAATGGCTTCTGTTCCTTAAGCTTCCTCCAACTGCCGGCAAGCTAACAATTGGGGATGACAACCTGACAAGCGCTAGCAAACCTGGTCGCACCCGGAGATTTTAGGTACTTTCTGTACTTTTGGTCCCTGAGGTACGAGCATAAGCATGATTGCCCTTGGGCCTTCAATCGCTGGCAACAAGTTTTAGTCGGAGCTGGGGAGGAGTTCATGGCCCCTACGCATGAAAGGAGCTCCGAGAAATTACATACCACCGAAGAATCTGCAGAAACAAAATCTATGTGAAAGTCTGAGTCTCATTGCCTTTTTAAATAACAATTGAAGCAAAATCTGCTTCTTGATAGATAATTTGCGAAAATTTTACTACAGATGAAGTGCAACTTCAAGAACTGGAAGTGCTTCTTTAATCAGATATGAGATGTGGATTTATTTGCTTAGGTTAATCCATAGGAATTCTATTTTGAAGAAAAAGATGGGAAAATTTCACATCAATTCTTCTTGACAATTACTGCCAAATTTCAGTCGCTGAAACAACAAACTCGTTCTGCAAAGTTTCATTTACTAGCCGAAGTTATAGAGAGAAAGAATCCAAATGCTCTTTTCTCCAACCAAGATCATGACAGATTTGCATCATATATCAAGGGAAAGAACAAGCATGCCTTTTCACTTTTGAAACAGAATACTATCCAAGGATATTTTTCAAATCAAGATCATATCTTTCATGGTTATCGATACAAACTGTCAATAACTACTTAATATTTAACTGGAACTAAGCAGCGATGGGGAACTCACCTGAAGGATGGGTGACCCTATTGGCCGCATCCCCATAGTCACACGAACCGGCCGACATCTTCGACGTGTCGGGTTTTGCCGGAGCCTGCTGGCTTTTGCTTCCGCTGACCGGCGTTGATTGGCCCCGCCCAAGCTCTGCTTTTGTCAAAGGTATATCGTAGACCTTCTTCTGGTTCGGATAGAACAGCCCGTAATTCCTTTCTGAGATCGGACAAGGTTTAAGGTTCTCGTTGAACAAAGCAAACAGAAAAACGTTGAGTGGGTCCTGAGGTCTCAGAGGAGTGCCTCCACCGGTGAGGACTCTGCGCACCAGGTTTCCGTTATACTCTGCCGCATTGACCTGGCCTGCACCTATTTCATGGGGATCGCCCAGTGAGGGCCAGCCAGTCTCTGTTACCACCACTTTCACGTCGTCGTATTTGAGAGCTGAAAGCGCGGCTAAAACAGCGTCTAGTTGGGCTTCGAACAAGCTGTTGTAACGTAATCCATTTCCCGAATCTATCACGCCGGGGTTTTGCTTAAACAAAGCGAAGTTTAAGGAGAACTTGTCCCCGGTCGCAGAGTATGCGAAAAATGGGCGCACGTTGACCATGAGATACGATTTGGTTTGACGTACAAGCTCCAGCATAGGCTTGATGAAGGGTTCAACCAGTTCGGCTTTGAAAGCGCCAGCGGATGATGGGTAGGAGGACTGGAGAGCACTGAGAGCTACTGGGGACGAGATTTTGACGACAGAGTCAAGATTGTACTTGACAAGCGAAGCATGGATGTTTTTCATGGCGGGTACAAGGAAGTTGGTGGTGTTGTTGGGGTCAGCGAAGACCTCGTTTCCCACCGCAATGGCTTCGATTCTGGTGGCGGGGTGGTACAGAGAGATGTTGGATTGGACCCATTTGTCAGCGAACGATTGGTCCGCGGCGGTTGAGGAGAGAAGCTCGTTGGGAAGTGCGACGGTGACGCTTATACCCGAGTTGGCCAGTGCCGTGAGCATCTCCGAGTCGGTATCATAGAGCTTGACGCGGTTCAATCCCTGTGCTTTCAATAGCTTCACAACTTCCAACGGTGCTGGTAGGTCGTTCGCGATGTGGCCATAGTTTATTCCGATCGAACCTCCCTCTGCAACCAAAGAACATAAATAAAATGACATAACCACGCAACGGTTGTACTCAAGAGATATACAGAGAAAGGAAAAGAAATACCAGCGAAGGCTGAGAGAAAGAGAAGGAAGAGTAGGAAGAGAAAGTATAAGAATCCGATATTTTCCATGCTCTGGTTCCCAGAAGGTTTTGTTGGAAAAGGGTTGTCTGTAAGAGAAAGTACGAGAATGTGGTTTCGACCCTGGCAATAGAAAGAGGTTTTTGTTGAAGTCGGTTGTCAGCGAGAGAAATATGAGAACCAGATATTCCCCACGCGCTCTGGTTTCAGGAAGCAATGGAAGGAGACGTTTTTATTGGGTTGGGGGAGAGGTTTTTGGTCAAGTGGGCCATACGATAATCCCTAAGCATTCCGGTTTTGAAAGGAGAAGTTTTAGTTGACAAGTATGAGAACCTAATGATGAAGAGAAGGAACAGGAATCTGATTTTCCCCACGCACTCCTGTTAGCGACAAAAGTACTAGAATTTAATATTCCCGCCTCGCTTTGGTTTCTGGACTAGCAAATGGAAGGAGAGGTTCTGGCTCGAAGTGGGCTAATGTGGGCTGTCGGCAAGCGAGAATTTAATAAGGGAGATGGTTTACTCGACACGTCACCGGAAGAAAAGCTGAAATGGGGATGGTCGCCTTAAGACCCCTTTTCCGTGAGCCGGGTCTCTAATTTCCTCTCCTTCTTGTATACCCCCCAGCGCTCTGTTAATGCAGAAGGGCGAGCTGACAACGTGATCGATGGATAATAGATTTCTGTGCAGAACTGCAGATGGGCAACGGTGTTTTCATCATCTGGAGTAAGCTAAGTCTCTTTTGGATCGAAGAGTTGGAGCTTTGTGATGAAATTTAAGCTTCAACTATTTATCTTCTCTTTGTGTTCTTGATGGATCCCTTTGATTTCAGATATTGTGAGTTGAAGCTCCTGTTCTGGCTACAATACCCAGATCAAAGAATTTCTCCCGTAAGTCTGTGAGCAAGACAGCTCGAATATACAGCCTATTTTTTAACTGTAGTGTCAGAGCGGGGTTTCGCTTCTGACTCGATGTTTGTTGTTTTCTCCGAGTTGTGTGTTCTGTTCTTTCATTATGTCAGCCTCTTCTAGTTCTCTTACCCAAATTTCTCTACCCCTTTTCAATGGGGAAAACTATCCGTTCTGGGCAATTAAAATGAGAACTTATTTTTATTCCCAGGGTCTTTGGGAGCTAGTTGCAAAAGGCTTGGAGAAGGTTCCCGAGTCTACGGAAGGCCAAGCTGCTTTGTTAGCTTCCGAAAGAGAGGATGGAGGAGGACCCAGACAAGGAGTTCAAAGTGCTTTTTGTCCTCCAAATATCTGTCGCGCACGAAAGTCTTTCCACGGATTGCAAATGACTTGAGTGCAAAGAGGCAGGGAACTTGCGAAGAAATGAATTTCAAGGCAACCCCAAGGTAAAAGCTGTGAACTTCCATCTCTTAGAAAAGACATTGAGAATTTGAGGATGATGATGAAATGGTTGTTCAGTATTAGACCTGTGCGAATGGGATTATAAGTCAGATGAGAGGTTTAGGTTAGATGGTTCCCGAGACAATAGGATATAAAAAATGCTAATCAGCGTGAAACGTAAATTTGATCCCCTTGTAGCATTAGAAGAAGCAAGGGATATTGACAATCTGTCTGTAACTGAACTTGTAGGATCCCTAGAGGCTCATGAAAAACAAACTAGACCGGCTTTAGAATCAACAAAAGCTACGAAAGATTCTAGGGAAGCCCAGGGTTATAAGATAGGGAAGACGGAAAGGGTTATAAGATAGGGAAGTTTCCTCCTTGCTGAATCTGCAAAAAAACTAATTGCCTAGAAAAAAAAATTTTGACAGAAAAGGAACCACAGTGTAAGAGTTTTGTCATTTGGAGAAAAATTGTAGGCTCAAGGACAACCTTCAGGCCAATTTTTCTGAGGAAAAGCTAATGAATTCATATTGTTTTATGATTGTCATTCCCTGACAGAACTGGAAGTGACACATGGTATATTGGTAGTGATTCTAGCAATCATATGACATGTGATAGGAGGACATTTTACGATCTTGACATGAATTGCAAATCATATTTTAGGTTGGGGATTCAAGAACTTGTTCAAGTTGAGGGGAAGGCATCAGTCTTACTTCAAACCAAAAAGGGTTTCAAGTTGATCTCCGATGTTTTGTTTGCCCCTATAGTTAAGATGAATCTGTTGAATGTGGGTCAGATGATTGAAAAGGGGAATAAGCTGGTGTTTGCGGACGGTATCTGTTCCATCTTGGATGGTGAGGATTAAACAGTTGAGGAGGCACGGATTAGGATGCAAAACCAAAGGAATTTTCCTCTTAAGTTCCAGCATGCAATTAAAAATGTCATGAAGGCTGATTTAGATAGTTCCTGGTTGTGACACTGAAGATTAGGCTACTTACTTTCAGGCATTAAAATCTCTCCATGATAGGAAGTTGGTTGATGATCTCCCTGCTGTTTTTTCCTAACCATGTGTGGGAAAGCTGCAAACTGGGTGAACAACACAGAAACAATTTTCCTTCATGACAACAGAACCTCTTGAGCTGGTCCTCACGGATACGTGTGGACATTGAGAACACCTACATGTGGGGGAAGAAGGCTTTTCACTTTGGTCCACTTGACGATCACACCCACATGACGTGGGTGTACATAATGAAAGAGAAAGGCGATGCCTATTCCAGCTTTAAGATGTTTAAGAACCTGGTTGAGAACCAAACGAGGAGGAGCATAAAGAATCTGAGTGATCAAGGAAGGGAATTCACATCCGAAGAATTTGACAAAATATCTGGAGGAAGAAGGGATTCACCATCAGCCGTCCCTCTGCTGCTTAACATAACATAATGGAATCTGGAAAGGAAGAGCAGAATAGTGATGGAGATAGTCCAAAGTATGATGGATGCAAAGAGTATTCCTAAGATGTTTTTGGGGGAGGCAGTAAACATGGTGGTCTACTTAACGAAAAGAAGTCCTACAAAATCTGTGGCTGGTATGATACCTATTGAAGCTTGGAGTTGAAGAAAGCTGGTGGTAGGCCACTTGAAAGTATTTGGAAGCATCTACTACATCAATGCCCCTGGTGTAAGGAGACGCAAGCTGGAGAAGTCTGAGAAGTGTATTATGCTTGGTTATAGTAGGCAATCCAAAGGTTACAGACTGTATTGCTTGGAGCCCCCCCCAAAATATATATATATATATATATGGTTGTAAACAGAGACATGATCTTCGATGAAATTGCCTGCTGGGATTGGAATGAAAACATAGTAGGCAGAAATACAGTTACTTCTCCAGAGGAGGGTACCGAAGAAACAGAAGTAGTGGAATCTGATTGCGCTGCTAATGGCAGTGTCATTGGTACTCTTCCTGCTCTTTTGAGGTCTATACAAGCAGCAATTGGAGGGGATTGATATGGAGCGTCCACCTCTCAGAGAAGTCCCGCAACTCAAGTCATTCAGAAGCTGAAGATGATGCTGTCCCATACACTTATTTAAAGATGAGATCTCCAGAAGATATCTGCGAGTCCTGCAATTTCATATCCCTTGAACCTGAGAACTTTGAAGCAGCAGTCACTCCAAAAGGTTGGGTTGAATCAATGAAACTGAATGTCATTGAGGAGAATGATATGGTGTCTCTTGTGATAGAAAACAAAATTCCTGCGGGAGTTAAAATGGGTTTATGAAGTTGAGTCCTGATGGGAGTGTGCTTAAATACAAAGCCAGATTAGTAGCCAAGGACTACTCTCAAATTCTGGAACCAATTACAATGAAACGTACTCTTCAGTTGCAAGAATGGGAACCATCCTTGCTATAGCATCTCAGAATCCTTGGAGAGTTTATCAACTTCATGTCAAATCTGCCTCCCTAATTAGCAAAATCAGGGAAGAAATATTTATTGAACAACCGGCTGGATTTGTAATCAAAGGAGAGGATCACAAAGTTCTAACGTTGAAGAAAGCTCTACACAGGCTACAACAAGCCCCTTGGGCATAGCACAATAAAATCAGCCTCTACTTTGAAGCATAGCTTCCGGGGGGGTCCAAGTGAGTCCACCAAAGGTACTACTCTGCTTGTCATCTCTTTATATGTTGATAATATGATTTTTTTTTTAATAGAAATGATGAGGAGATGATGGAGAAATTTTAGCTGAATTCAAGAATGACTTGTTAAGGGCCTTTGAAATGAGTGATTAGGCCTTATGACTTATTTTCTTGGACTGGTTTTTTTGGCAAAATAAAGAGGGCATTTTCGTGTCTCAAGACAAAAATATGTTGGGGTGGAAATGTGTGTCAACACCTCTAGTCCCGAATGAGAAATTGAAGCTGGACGATAGCAAGCAGCAGGGTGAATCCACTGGCCTTCCGAAGCCTAAATGGAAGCCTACTGTACATCATGGCTACAAGGCCTGATATTCTATTCTCTGTCAGCCTCTTATCACGGTTCGTGCAAAAGCCAAAGTGAGATCCACTTAGGGAAGCCAAGAGAATACTCATATATCTAGAGGGAACTAAGGAGCTTGGTCGTTATTTATTGCCTCTGAAGAAACAAGGCCGTATGGATACTTCGATAGCGATTTGGGAGGCTGTATTGATGATTGAAGGATTACAACTGGATATGCCTTTTCCATAGGATCAACCATTTTCTCCAAGATGTCCAAGAAGCAAGAAACAGTAGCTCTTTCTTCAGTAGTGGCATCAACAGTAGCTGCATCAACGGCAAGTCAAGCAATCTGGTTGAGGAGAATCTTCCCTGGCTGAGATGAGGCTTCCTTAGCAAGGAAAACAGAGATTTTCTGTGATAGCAAAGTCGGCCGTCTGCATGGCAAAGAACCCAATGCAGCATTCCAGAAGCAAACACATTGCTATCAATTATCATTTTGTTAGAGAAGCTCTCAGCGATGGTGCAATTCGGCTGAAGCACTGGGGGACTGATGAACAAGTGGCCAATATTTTCACAAAGTTACCTTCTAAAATTAAGTATGAAGAATTAAGAGTGAAACTTGGCGTCTCTGTCAATAACCTGGAGTGTTGAAATAAGGTTGTTGGCTGTGCCATTAGTAAGTATCTTGTCCACATATGAGAGAGGTTTTCAGTTGTGACTGGAAGAAAATAGAGGGAAATAATGTAGCCCTAAAACCCCTTTTTATGAGCCGCGCCTGGCGTTTCCTTTTCTTTCCCTGGAACTCTGTTCGAGAAAGCACTTGGGCCCTTTTAATGCAAGGGTGACGAGCTAGTAATGTGAGCAGATGGAGAGTAGATTTGGATTAAGCTAGGTATAATTGTTTTTCCGTTATCTTTAAATAGTCCATATGTAATGGTGATTTCCTTGGATCGAACAATTGGAAATTTGTAATGAAATTTAAGCTTCCGCTATTTATTTCGTCTCTGTGTTCTTGATGGTTCCCTTTGATTTCAAATATTGTGAGTTGAAGTCTCTATTCTGGCTACAACACTCAGATCAAACAATTTCTCCCGTTTTTCTTTGAGCAAGATAGCTTGAACATATAACTTCTTTTTTAACAGATTTGGTCAGAGATTAAGAGGGCCCTGGCCAAACATATTTTTAATGTGAAAGCATAATCTCTAGTAACTCTTCTTCTGAATTTAGATTTCATCTGCTTGAACCTTTGCTTATCCTTCACGTGAGCTTGTTATGAAAATAGTAAATAATATTTTCTTTCGTTCATGTTAATTATAGGTTTTTCCGCCCACCTTTAAATTAAATGACAAAGACAAGCATTAATGATTCGCAACATTTCTTGTAATTATTTAATTTTTTTGAGCCAGAAAACTATAATTCAATTTAAACAAGAGAAACATGTCGGTTTCTATTGTATTTGTAATTATAAGGAAGGCCTTGTGATCATCTTATCGATTTGTGACTAGAATTTGAGTCCTCAGACATTTTCAGCCTGTCATGTTCTTAGTTTACCAGCAGCATCCTAATTAAGCTTTTACGATTCAACCGAAGTATCAGAAGCTAGGTTGAAAAGTTTAAAGAAAATATCTTCACAAAGATCAAATACATTAGTGAGCCTCCTCCATAGTCCTTGGTACTTTTGAAAACGAGAGCTTGGTGCTTAGCTCAAGGCAAAACAGATTGGGAAAATCTTGTTTATTCACAAGCAAACCAAGATTAAAAATAGTTCGAGACACCCCCCTTCTCCTCCCCTTCCCCCTTCCCAAAGAAAGGACATGAAAATTAGAGGAGCCTTAACTACTATACTTGTGCACATGAGGAAGATGACCAGTTGATGCACACGAAGGATCGGTCATAAGGCTTCCACGACGGCTAGTTGCCCGTTTGCACTAACGTGGGTTCTGTGTGGCACAAGAGAAGGCTAGTTCTGGCTTGCCATGCAGTGGAAGCTAATAGTTTAGTCGAGTTCAATTAATAGACATTATTAAGATATAAATAATAAGTCCCCCATTGTTGAAAAAGTTTTTAAAAATACCAAATTTCATGGTCTCTTGAATTCACTTTTGGGTTGAACAATAAGTCTCTTAGTATAATATTACAGTTAAAATTTCCCTTAACACTCTTATAGGTCCAAAGTTAGAAAACATGTTAAGATAGAAGTAATAAGTCTTAGATTACTAAAAAATTTATTAAAAATATGTTTGTAAGATAATAAGCTTTACTACTTGACTTTTAAGATAAATAATGAACTTTTTAATAGATACAATATTGAAAAACTATTGCCTCTCCCTATCCTTATATTTTTTTCTCAAAAAGATATATAAAAAAAAGGTAATCTAAAAAACTTGAACTAAATGCATATTTAGTGAAGATCAGAGTAAGAGAGTTTTTTGAAGACACCAAACCCTAAAATCATTTGATTTTGTTGCCATTAGAATCATTATGAATCTACTTTTATAGCTTAATTGTAACTCGTGTTTAAGAAAAGAGAAATTAGAGTTCCTTGCCCAAAAATCCTAATTTGGTACAAGCTTAAGGCCTTTTATTCTAGTGTAAATTATCTACACTAAAACTGTATATTTGTGTTGTGTTGAATGTAAAGTATAAATTGTAAAATTTTCAAGTATGGAAATTTGGTTGTGTAAAAGTGGGGAGAGTGGGGAATCGTTGGATTTATTTAAGTGGAAGAGACTTCCTAATTTGTTGCTTAGGATAAAGCATATGTAAGTGTCAAGATAAAGCTTAAATTGCAATTCTTTCTACCCATATATGGTTTATATTTGATGCTTTAAGTTTTTGCAAAACAAATAAACACAAACAGCTACATTGTTTAGTTTATCGTAGGCTGAAAAAGAGAGCCACCTCAATTCAAGCCCCCATTTCTTGGGTTTTCATTTTCAACAATTCTATTACAACCAGTAGAAAAGTAAGAAAAGTATTAAAAAGAAAATCATTAGAACTTGCTGTTGCTAAGCATATTTTGTACTTTATGGTTGTGGAGGTGGAAGATACACATGAAAATAATGTCAAAATACCCAAAAATTAGTTTCATTTTAGAGGTGGATGAGCGTTTAAGCCCGTAAGGATTGTGATTAGTCTCTTGGACATAATATCGACCAGTATGTTGACTAAAACGGAGTTCTCAGCGGACCCACTAGAAAAAGTCCGATGGTTGAAGACGGAGGGAGGGGCTTGATTGCATCCCTTTTCCACCCGTTTTCTTCTTTTGACGGCCATGGTGATTACACACCATCAGAACCATGATCCAGCCGGGATTGCTTGTAGCCACTTTTTTTTTTTTTTTTTTTTTTTTTCTTTTTGCTTGTTTTAATCCAAAATGCAACTTAATTATGCTTAATGACTTGCATTGTAGTGATCCACACACGGTATTTCGGTAAGAAAATGAGAAGACAATGCTGATTGGGGTAAAAGTTTTTTGCTTCTAAAATTCTTGGGGCCCTAAGGATAAAAAGAAACCCTTCAAAGCAATTATTTTAAGGCAAGAAAAGGCTCAATAATGGTTGGTGGTGGTTCTTCGAACCAATTTCAGCCAATCGTCAGAATTCAGTCTCCTATGTTGTTTTATCTTTTCTATTACTTTTTCTTGGGATTGCCCACTGAAAATTAACTACTTCTCTGTAACTTAAACTTCAACTCAACGTCGGTATTAGAAGCAAGTGTATCACACTACATCCAAAAGAATACGCCAACTCAACGTCGGTGCCAAATTTGATCATGATGTCATGGGCTTAGCCTTTGTGCTAAAAGGCCTTGCAAGCCCTGTTCACTAAGGCCGGGCCGTTAAGTTCGTTACGAGAAGTCTTTTGTTTGTGTAAATCACAGGTAGTGTTTGTCTTTTATGTTTATGTACAAGGCCGATTGGGAATTCTGTGTTTAGGGCTCAAAAAGGGGGAAATGCCCGAACGTTTGCATTACTTTTGATAAACCTAAGAGCTTGAGGAGAAATCGGAGAAGATGCTGTGTCCCTTGATGCAGAAGGTGCTATGTCCCTTTGATGTGGGTATGTATTCTTACCTTTAGTCTTTTATGTTAATCGTTATTGTGCTGGTTGGGCGGTTGTTATTTGAAAGATTCTGTGTTGGATTGTTAGTTGTAGAAGTGTTTATTGGTTGTGTTCTGGATTTGTTTAGTTGAGAAGAATAGCTAGAAAGAAGCGTAAAGGTAGCCGGGGAGAGGCTTAGACCGTTCCTTGCAGTCAAAATACCCGTTTTCCAGGTCCTCGGAATCAGAGTGTAACACATGAGAAATATGATTAGAAAGTAAAACATGAATTGTCTCTCCTACATATATGTACATATATACGTATGAGGAAGAGGGGGAGAGAGAGTAATGGCTTCTGTTCCTTAAAACTTCCGGCAATCTGTTGCTGGAAAGTTTTGAGCTAGCAATTAGGAATGAGAACATTGCAAGCACTAGCAAACTTCTTGGCACCAGGAGATTTAAAGTACGGTCCCAACTTTTTGTCCCTAAGGTACGCGCACAAGCATGATGGCCCTTGCGCCTTCAACAGCTGGCAACAAGTTTTAAATGGCGTTGTTGAGGAGTTCATGGCATTTATGCATGGTAGCAGCTCTAAGGAATTGCATATCTCCGCAGAATCAACAGAAACTTGCGCTAAACATAGAACCGCAGCTATCACCACCAAAGTGCAAAATGAAGAATACGATACCTTTCCCATAAGCACTGAAATCTAGGCAGCTGGCTTTAGGAGAGGAGAGTTGAGAGGGACAGATCAGAACAGCGGGCAGCAGCGTGGCTGCAAGATTCCGGATCAGGAGTTAATTTCTTCATACAACTTGGAAAAACAATCAGAGAGAAAGAATGGAAAAGATATGTAATTGCAAGATGAACAGAAGAAAACTGATAGTAGGAAAATGCAATCACATAAACGGAAAAAAGAGAGAAAAAACAAGTTTAGCAAAGTTATTTATGAAATATGATTCTGCTAAAACACAGCAGCACCAACTCCAGACCTGCAATTTGTTGAGGGCAAAAATTACATGTACAATCTGAAACATCTTCTGTGCTGCGGATGACAATCGATTTCCTTGATCTAATCGCATATGCACGTAGCCATAGATAACAGGTAGAAAAAGCACAGCCACCTTTATGCAATATTATCAATCCTCTAAGCCTACTGGCACTGAAGAGACTACTATTTACGTGCTGAAGTAAACTAAAATCAAGCATGAAAAATACATGAAAAAACGGTGCTTCATTATTGAATCATTGTTCACTGTGACCAGAAGGAAACAGCACCAACCATCTGAGTCATTGTTTGTGAATCAATAATCATATCTAGGTGGCATTAAATTGATATTTTGCAATCACTAAGATAAAATTTAATTGTTTTCCAGTAGTGACTTAGCCAGGTCTTACGAAACGGATCGATAAGCCCTACTCCAGTAGGCAACATCTTAAAATCTGTATACATACCCGTGCATTTACATATACACTCTGTAGACATGCATAATATAGACTGGTAGCCACAAATTGTGAATTTATAATGCAACCAAAAGGACCCAAAGATAATGCATAATACAGTGAGGACATGTTAGAGATCTAATAAAAAAGTTTTATCGCTTTCTTACTTTCTTTGTCGATTATAGCTTGCCTATCAACCCAAAAACAATATTGAATACCCGAAAACCCTCAGGCAGTAATGTTACATCACTAGATACGTATCTCACATTAATAGTCCTCCCGTAAATTTCTTTATCACAATAAAGTCAAGCAGTCTGAGAAAGTAAGACAAATTCATGACCGAACCCAAATTTTGCTTCATTTCAATTGAGAGAAACTAAACGGATCTCCTTAGCCAAGCCCAATAATCTTCTAAGAATGAATTGGTAGGAAGCGGCCTTCTTCCAACCCTCCACACACAAAATCTCGTTCCCCAAAAAATTGCGCTGGGAAATCTCAGATCCAACTTAATAACCTACCAGTAATTCAACAAGAAAGGGAACCAATTATCCTACAGGGACCTTCGGTTCTTTGAAAGAAAAATAAAAACCCAAAATCTATTGCCAAAATGTTACACAAACAGCATATGTCAGAAACCCTTTTGAGTCTCTAACTCTCTGCTAGTGATAGGCCTTGACCTAGGATTTTGCTAGAATTGGCGTGATCTGGCTTAAACGTGATTGTAACAGGGGATTGGTAAAAAGGGTGCATCTGTAACTGGATAACCAAGTAAGGAAAACGTCCCATGTGTTGGCAGAGTAGGTCAGGGAAGCTCATATAAAGAGATAGAAGTGTAAATGGAAATTTAGCTTTTGAAATCTAAAAAACCAAGGATGTTTTTTTTTTCTGAAAATAGAGTCTCTGGTGTAAATGGAAATTTAGCCTTTGAAATCTAAAACACCAAGGATGTTATTTCTTCTGAAAGCTCATATAAAGAGATAGAAGTGTAAATGGAAATTTAGCTTTTGAAATCTAAAAAACCAAGGATTTTTTTTCTTTTCCTGAAAACAGTCTCCGGTGTAAATGGAAATTAGCTTTTGAAACCAAAAAAACTAAGGATGTTTTTTCTTCTGAAAGCTCATATAAAGAGATAGAAGTGTAAATGGAAATTTAGCTTTTGAAATCTTAAAAACCAAGGATGTTTTTTCTTCTGAAAACAGAGTCTCCGGTGTCCCTCCAACAACGCCAAAGCTCCATTTTAGCCAAAACTATTGTAATCCACCTAAGAGAAGATCCGTTCGTCCGGGACCCTATTATCTCATTGTAAGTGAGGGGAAAGGGGGAGGAGAGAGAGAGAGAAAGAACCTTTTGGGAGGATTGGTCAGAGTGGCACCGATAAGGATTTCTTCAGGCGAATCGGCCGTCGTCGAGGGACTGTCTGGAAGTGGACAATGGCACAGCAAAGAAGCTGGTTTTTCCCCCAAAGTTTTATCCTGAAGTGAGTATTTAATATAAACTCTTTCATACCTGAAAGCTTTATGAGGATCTTTTAAACTATTTTAATGCAAATTCAGATTGATGTTCCTACTCGTTCTTTTAAACTATTTTAATGTGCTAACTAAGTCAGCCAAAACTATTTTAATGCAAACCCTTTCATACTTAAAACTTTATGAGGATCTTTTAAACTATTTTAATGCAAATTCAGATTGATGTTCCTACTCGATTCTTTTAAACTATTTTAATGTGCTAACTAAGTCAGCCAAAACTATTCTAATGCAAACTCTTATGACGATCTTTTAAACTATTTTAATGTGCTAACTAAGTCAGCCAAAACTATTCTAATGCAAAGGTCAGGTGCTTATTATAATTTGAAAGTCAAAGTCCTATTCTGAAAACATTCATGGGGGCTAAAGTTCGTAATGATGAGGGCGGTGGTTCTGATTAGTTTATATGAAATAATAATGTGGAAATGCGACAGGACCCGGCAAATCCACGTAATAAAGGTCGGTTGAAGACCAAAAGAACGGCTCCCTTCCGTCCAAATAATTTAAGAATAAAGTTTTTCGTGATACTATTAAAAGACAAAGTGGTACCCATTAAATATTATATTCAAACAAACAATGTGTAGTTGGACAGTCAATCAAATCGGCTTTGGTTTTATCTTACTGGCTTAGTCTAAAGTGCCCCACTGCTCACCAGAGATGATTCATGACATGAACACACGTAATGTCTCGCTAAAGTACTACATTGTTATCTTATCCCCACAAGAGCTCAACATCCTGAATTTACTGGGGCAACGGATGAAATTCACGAATAATAAATGCACGTACACTTATTTTAACTCAATACTCTTCGTCCAACGTACACATGAAAGTATATACTGAACGAGAGTTTCAAGATGACGGAATATAAGATGCTTGAGACAAATTTTATATGAAAAAAACAAAAAGAAAAAAGGAGCTTCAGCAAATGACAATTCGATAACCTCTCAACTTCCAAAACTGAGAACCTCTAAGAATCCCTTCAAAAGTTAATATGCGTCCCATCAAGTGGGGCATAGTAAAAGCACCATTCGCACTTTCAGCTTATGATGCCGACTGGAAGAGCTGCTCAGTGTAAGTTGACGTGGATGGTACCAACGACCGGTGGCATTAGGAAAGCTGGTTGCCAGCACTATCGAAGATTAGCGTTGGGCTTCTGAATGCCTACCATAACCCCTAAGCCACGCCATTATCGTTCTTAATATTTTCCTTCCCTAAACCGACTCGTCAACTGTTTGAGATAAGCCAATATCCGTTGTTTTTTGGGAGGTATTTCTCCATTTCTCCCACGGAACAAAGAAAAAGTCATACATATAATGCTAGGCGTCAGGGTTGTTCTCTGTTCCACACCCTAGGCAACAGACTGCTGCACAATGGCAGGTGATTGTCACCGCACTACTTGCACTGACAAAGGGACAAGAGTGGTTACGAAGTTGAGAAGGTTGGTCTTACACTGGGGGACGCCTTCATCCTCATCCACGGAATAACGCTTTTTAGGTCAGTCACGCGACTGATAAATAATGGAACTCTTCTACTCTCATAGGAAGATTGTTAAATTTTATAAAGTAGTATTCATGTTTGACTTAAAACTCCAAAATATTAAATTATGAAACTCTTTGGTCACATAATAACAAATCTCATTATTATGATACTCAAACTATTCAACTATTATGACGCCACATGATTCAATACATCCCCTTACCATAATCATTAACACAATTAGATTATCATGGTGCGATATTATGTGCATAATACATGGTTTCAAATCAATATGAGCTTACAGGGATACTAAAGGAAAACTTGACTTTAATACAATATTAAATTTTATAGAGTATAACCCATAAGCACAAAAGTAGGTGCCAAATTTGATCATAAGAAATATAATTAGAAAGTAAAACCTAAATTTTCTATCCTACATATATGTACATATATGCGTACGAGGGAAAGGGAGAGAGAGAGAGAAATGGCAGCTGTTCCTTGACCTCCGGCAATCTGTTGATAGAGAGTTTTGAGCTAGCAATTAGGGATGAGAACGTTGCACCCACTAGCAAATTTCCTGGCACCAGGAGATTTGAAGTACGGTCTCAACTTTTTGCTTTTAAGAAATACACAAAGGCACGACGGCCCTTGCACCTTCAACCTCTGGCAACAAATTTTAGATGGCACTGTTGAGAAGTTCATGTCGTGTAAGCATTTTAGTAGCTGTAAAGAATTGCATATCTCCACAGAATCCGCAGAAACTAGTGCAACACAAAGAAGCTCTGCTATTACCACCACCGTGCAAAATGCAAAATATGATTTCTTTGCCATAAACACTGAAGTACAAATTCAAGCAGAAACCGCAGCAAAAATTCAAGCTGGAGAAGGGCAACGTGGCTGCAAGATTCCGGATCAGGAGTTAATTTCTTCTTACAACTTGGAAAAATAATCAGAGAGAAAGAAAGGAAAAGACACGTAATTGCAAGATGAACAGGAGAAAACTGATAGTAGGACAATGCAATCACATGAACGAAAAAAAAGAGGGAAGCAACAAGTTTAGCAAAGTTATTTATGAAATATGATTCTGTAAACACATAATCTGAATCATTGTTTGCGAATCAATAATCATATCTAGGTGGCATTGAATTGATATTTTGCAATCACAAAGATAAAGTTGAATTTTTTTCCAAGATTGACTTAGCCAGGTCTTACGAAACGGATCGATAAGTCCTGCTCCAATAGGCAACCTGTTAAAAGTCTGTATACATACAAGTGTATTTACATATACACTATGTAGAATGCATAATATGGACCGGCAGCCGAAAATTGTGAATTTCTAATGCAACCAAAAGGACCCAAAGATACATACATAATACAGTGAGGACATGTTAGCGATCTAATAAAAAAGTTTTATCTCTTTCTTACTTTCTTTGTCGATTCTAGCTCGCCTATCAATAGAAAAACAATGTTGAATACCCGAAAACCCTCAGGCAGTAATATTACATCACTAGATACGTATCTCACATTAATAGTCCTCCCGTAAATTTCTTTATCACAATAAAGTCAAGCAGGCTGAGAAAGTAAGACAAAATCATGACCGAACCCAAATTTTTCTTCATTTCAATTGAGAGAAACTAAACGGATCTCCTTAGCCAAGCCAAATAATCTTCTTGGAATGAATTGGTAGGAAGCGGCCTTCTTCCAACCCTCCACACACAAAATCTCGTTCCCGAAAAAATTGCGCTGGGAAATCTCAGATCGAACTTAATAACCTACCAGTAATTCAACAAGAAAGGGAACAGATTATCGCAAAGGGACCTACGATTCTTTAAAAAAACAAAAAGAAAAAAAAATCCGAAATCTATTGCCAAAATGTTACGTGCACAACAAGCATATGTCCGAAAGCCTTTTGGGTCGCTAACTCTCTGCTAGTGGTAGGCCTTGACGTAGGATTTTGCTAGAATTGCCGTGATCTGGCTTAAATGTGATTGAAACAGGGGATCGGGAAAAAGGGTTGCATCTGTAACTGGATAACCAAGTACGGAAAGCGTCCTATGTGCTTACAGAGTAGGTCGGAGAAGCTCTTATAAGAGGAAACTTAGCTTTTGAAATCTATACAACCAAGTTTGTTTTTTCTTCCGAAAACAGAGTCTCCGGTGTCCCTCCAATAACGCCAAAGCTCCATTTTATCCAAAACTATCGTAATCCACCTGAGAGAAGATCCGTTCGTCCGTGACCCTTTTACGTGCTCTAACACGTTTGCACGTAACACAAAAACAGGGAATAGTGACCTCATTGTGAGTGAGGGGGGAGAGAGAGAAAGAGAGTGAGAGCGAACCTTTTGGGTTGAACGGTGGCACAGCACGACCTTTTCCATGTCCAAGAAACTCGTTCTTCCCTCAAAGCTTTACACAAGAAGGACGTAAGTGAGGCAGGATCTTTTAATGGGCTAGGTATGGGAGAGGGAGAGAGAGAGAGAGAGAGAACCTTCTTCTGGGGTGGATAATGGCACAGCCATTCTTTTCAATGTCCAAGAAACTTGAGCGAACCCTTTGGGGAAAATAGTCTCCGGTGTCGCCCCAATAACGCCAGAGCTCCATTTTATCCAAAGCTTTACACAAGGTGGACGTAAGTGAGGCAGGATCTTTTAATTCGCTAGATATGTGTGTGTGTGTGTGTGTGAGAGAGAGAGAGAGAGAGCGAACCTTCTTCTGGGGTGGACAGCGAACCTCCTTCTGGGGTGGACACCGTGGACAATGGAACGCTTTTGGGGAGTTGGGGGAGGGGGAATCAAGATTGATGACCTTTTCCATGTCCAAGAAACTTGAGCGAACCCTTTGGGGAAAACAGAGTTTCGGGTGTCCCTCCAATAACGCGAAAGCTACATTTTATCCAAAGCATTACACAAGACGGACGTAAATGAGGCAGGATCTTTTACTGCGCTAGGTATGAGAGAGAGAGAGAACCTTCTGTGGAGTGGAACAATGGCACAGCCATTAGATTGATGACCGTGGACAATGGAACGCTTTTGGGGAGTTGGGGGAGTGCGAATCGAATCCTCACGTTTGGATGGACAATGGCACAGCAAGATTGATGACCGTGGACAGTGGGAATCGAGTCCTGACCGCTTTTCCATGTCCAAGAAACTTGAGCGAACCCTTTAGGGAACCTTTTGGGGAGGGAACGCTTTTGGGGATTTTGGGGAGGGGAAATAAACTTAGGCGAAAAGGATCCAACCTTACCGGTTGGACTTGCCAATTAAGGGGTTGGCTACTAAGCTTGAGAATTCTCCTATGAAACACTATGTAGTAAGAAATATCTTCATTCTATAAAAACTTGAAAGCCTCGTCATTCCTATGTATTTTTAGAGAAATTTTGTTATATAAATTTTTTTTCTTACATATGTTAGACACAAAATTATATTTAATATAGCAAAAAATGTATTCATTTTCTTTTATTTTTTTATTTTTGGCTAATCCTAAACAGATATGTTAACACTCATACAACAAAAGATTTTAAAATATAAAATATGCAAAGAGAGCATCCAATTCAAATATCGCAATCTGAGAAACCCTAACCTATTTTTCACACAATTAGGATATTAAAATTGGCTGAGCTCATGAGCTAACTCCATTTGTGTTCAGCGTAGGAAAAATATGCACTGGGATTTGTGTATAACAAATTTAAAGATATTCAAATTGACTCGATATATAAAATGATTCGAATAATTGAAAAATGATTCCTATATTAATGAATTGCCAATATAGTTTTACTGAAAAGAACAAAGGATCAATAGCAAACCTTAATCTTTAATCTTGAGCATAAATTCCTAATTTCATCAATGAAAAATAAAATTTCAAAGTCCTTCCCTTATCTAAGCAATTTTGTTTTATAAAATCCATTTTGTTCAATTCACAAGATGAGAATTGGGTCCAACTGCAAGGTGAGTAATTACAACTAAAATGTGTGATTGTTTTTCAAGTTTTGTCATTTACAACAGGATTGATTTAATGTAATTTTTTTTCAAACTATTATCTTCTGATAAAGTAGATAATTTTATTATTGAGTTGAGATCTTAGTTATTTGCATTTTGTTAAAGATCATTCTTTGTTGGAAAAAGCCCAAATCTGAAAATTCTACCAAAAGCCACGATTAACGCTAACAACTGTGGAAGTGTCACAATCTCATGGTAGCAACTCTAATGTTGGACTTAATACTATTTAAAAAAAAAAAAAAAGTAAAGAAAGATGACTATAGCGTCCAAGCTGAAATTTTGATCTTACTTGAAGCATAAACAATCACAGCTATTCAAGTTGTGTAGGTGTGAGCTTACTAACCATTGGTACGTTGGATTCAAAAATGAATATGAAAATGTTTAACCTTTTTTGGTATTTGCCAAAAAAAATTATCTAAAGCTTGTTATTTTGCTATGTATATCGAATTATCCTGATGTGGCAGGAGGATAGTTGGCCTAAAGGCATGTGTTAAGGAATGAAATTCAAATAGTTCCAAACAAGGAAACATGTGCGTTATTCCTGATATGGAAATTTGAACGTAAAAAGAAAGATTAGAGATTTAATACAAGCTTCACATAAGGAATCAAACGTGTTGTTATTAATTTGAAGATCCGAATGCAAAATGAAAGGTTGAAGATTGATAAATCGACAAGAGTTGGAGAAGGTACAAGGCCATTAATAGTTGACAAGATTTTTTTTCCCTATAAATAAGAAAAAGTAGAAAAATTGAGATGATTTCTTGTGTAAGTTTTAGTATCAGAGCATATCTACGATAACCTATTTTCTGCATTCAAATTTCATGACGATACTAGGAAAAAAATGACGAGAAGAAAGACAATCTAGATGATTTCTTTTAAGATTTCTTCCACCATCAACTTTATTGTAGTCTTTTTCTATAAAGAATAATGTTGATTTGTCCTAGTATATGTTTCTTTGAAGAAAAAATAGTCTTTTTCTACCTTATTGCGTGTAGAACCTGTTCACCAATTTTTTTCCCTTTGTTTGAGGGAAACCTTACTTCCTTTCATCTGACTTCATTTACTTTGTTTTTAACTAAAATAATAAATAAAGAAATTAGAATGTGAGTCTTACTTTTCTTTCCAAAGAAATACACATTAAAAAATTAACCGGATTTTCATGTCCATGTAATGCAGGCCTTAATTTTTTTTTTCTTATTTTATCCGGGGTGGGGGTGAGGGGATTTTGGGTTTAATGCCCAAGTGAATAGGATATCATGCTTGAAAACTACTAAAACAAGACCGTCGTGCCCGAAAACTGAAGTGTGGTCGTTATGCATCAAAACTTAAATGGGTTGTCGGCCTGGAACTTGAAATGGGGCAGTCACCCGAAATGAGGCCATCATGCCTGAAAATTGAAATGGACTTAATGTGGAAAGTTTCAAATGGGCTTTATGCCTAAAGTTTTAAATGGGCTTTTGTACGCAAAATTTTACTAAGCTGTTGGCATGCAATTTGACGACATGAAACATGAATATCTATTCTGCAAATTCGATGTATTAGGTGTATCAGATATATATGAATCACCAACTTGAAAGGGGAATGAAATTCATCCTATTTTCAAATAAGAAAATAGACAGATTGTTCTTGATTTGGAAATGTAAAGATAAAAGAAAAAGATTCTATAAAACTTTCAAGGAAAGAAACAAAACTTTTGTTCTTGATTTGAAGACTGAATGCAGATAAAAAAAAAAGGTTGAAGATTTGATATAATTTATTTTCATAAAGGTTGGTTTTCAATTAATTAGCAAGACAAAAATAAATCTGGAAAAAGACATCAATAGTTGATAACATTTTTGTTCTTTCGTTTTTTGCTTTTGGTTGAAAATTCTCTATAAATTTAAACAACGAGATATGATATAAAAAGTTTGAAATAATTGAGATTATTTGTTGGATAAATTTGTAACAGAGCATAATTTCCAATTGCGTTTTTTCCTGCATTCAAATTTCATCATCTTAAAAAATTGTTTGTCCTTCTCATTGGCTTTTTGTGGAAATGGTAAATAAACTTTTTTTCTCTCTACATTTTAATTGTGGGATTTTCTTTCCACCTTTAGTCAACATAAAGAGAAACCAATTTACTCCTAATAGCATTGCTAACTTTTCAAAAAGAGCTTAACTTCTAATGGCTTAAATCAAGTATATTTCCCTACACAAAAATTTAGAAAAGTATAGAAATAAGTTCTGCTATAGATAGACAACTCATTAAAGTGATGATTATTATCTCTAATTAATGGAGACCACTTATTTATCCTAGATTATATGCTTTATAGCTTGATTATAACTCATATTTAAGAAAATAGGAATTAGAGTTCCTTGAGGAAAAATCCTAGTTTTAGGTTCGCTTAGGGCTTTTATATTCTAGTGTGAAAGCATTAAGGATAGTGCGAGTACACTAAAATTGCATGTCTAAGTTGTGTTGAGTGTCCAATATGATTGTAGTTTTTCTAGGTATAGAAAAATTGATTGTATAAAGTGTGTAGAGAGTATAATCTTTGGATTTATTTTAATGGAAGAGACTTCTAAGCTATTAATTAGGATAAATTAGATGTAAGATGGTACTATTGGTTGTAGTGGTGGAAGATCCACGCATGAAAATAATATAAAAATACCCAAAAATTAGCTTCATTTTAGAGGTGGCTTTTGGACTTTTAATGAATGGATTAATATTTATGAACGTCCAAGCCCCATCGCTTGCTGGGTGGCTGTGAATAGTTTTCTTGGAAGTAAATATCGACAAGCATGGTGACAAAATGGAGTTCTCAGCGGCCCCACGGAGAAAGAGTCCGATGGCTGAGAAGGGGGGAAGCGGCTTCCTTCCATCCATTTTCCACCCGTTTTCTTCTGTTCCATCATCAGAAAAACGACTCAGCCGACCGTTGCTTGTAGCTTTTTATTTTTGTTTTTTGGTTTTTAATCCAAATGCAACCTAGTTACACTTAATTACTTGCACTATAGTGATTATACACGATATTTTCAAAGAACTAATCAACATCTCAGTGTAAAAATTAGAACATAATGCTGGCTGGGGTAAAATTTTTTGTTTATTCTTTTTTTTTTTTTTTTTTTTTTCTTTCTGCTAAAGTACTTGGGGTCCTAACAATATCGGCCAAAATGGGGTCCCCTTTAAAAAAAGAAAAAAAAAAAAAGAAAAAAAAAAGAACGAAAGACATTTCGAAGCAATTATTTTAAGGCAAGGAAAAGGCATAATTATGGCTGGCGGTGGTACTTGCAACCAACATCAGCCAATCGTCAGGATTCGGTCTTCTTTGCCGTTTTATCTCTTCTGTTCCTTCTTCTCGGTATTGCCCACTGAAAATTAACTGCTTCTCTGTGGCTTCAACTCAACCTTCGTCTTAGAAACAAGAGTATCAAACTATATCCAAAAGAATCCACAGGTAAGCGTTTGTGTATCTGTTATCAATCTCATACTTGTTGTCGATTAATATTTGTAAGTGAATATGCTTCTGTGGTTTGAAAAGGAAATGTTTTTCATGCTAAGACTTGTAACTTGGTTTGGAGAAAATAGAGCTCTACTGTACTTATGTTAGTTCGCAGCAAACCCAGGTTTTGATTGTCAAGAAGTTGGCTGCAATTCTAGACTGATAAATATGTGCTATTTTCATTATTTTCGTTCCCAACAGGCAAAAATGGATAGAGCAGAATTTGGTAATAGAAGCAGAATTGGGTCTGTTAAAGCAGCCATTAATCTGTATCGAGATAGGATTCCTGAAGGTGGTCCACTCAAGAAAGCCCAGATGGATTTCTCGGAGGTATATTCCAAAAGACTGCCTAAATCCATTTCACCATCTTCATTCCTTTTTTCATACACTACCTGCCATTGGTGTTCCTCTGATATAAATGTGTTTTGATTCTTAACAAGACCTCTTCAAGAACACAGGAACTGCACATAGTACGGAGGGACATTGGTCGATACGAGGAGAGCCAAAAGTCTGCAGAGTCCGTAAAAGCTCAAGCAGAATCTGAGCTCTCGAATGTAAAGAAGACAGTGGAAGATTTAACTTTGTTAATTGAGAAGTCTAACTCGAAGAAAAGGCACAGGTGAGAGACATTGAGATGCTAAAGGAATCGAGGAGGCGTGAAGAGCAGGAATTGGCTGTAAGGAATATCAAGAGTTATCAGTATGCAGAAGTGATGAGAGAACTGGAATTTATGAAACAGGAGTTGAGTAAGCTTAAGCTAGATTTGGCTTGTGTTTCGGAAGAGAAATCTCGAATGGAGAAGGAAGTTCAAGCCTCAAGTTATAAAATTATGTCTTGTTCGAGCTCTGTTCAAGCCCTTAGGAAGGAGATTGAGAAAGCCGACGAAGAACAAGTGCTTGTTGAGTTGGCTAGGATTGAGGCCTTGAAGGAATTCAGAGAGATAGAAGCTCAGAGAGTAAAGGAAGCCACTGAATTCTCAGCTGCAATGGAGAAAACCAAGCGGAAGATGAAGGAAATGATTGAGGAGATTGACCAATCAAAAGAGCTTGAAATCAAATTGGCAACCACACTCTCTGATATTGATGTGTTACAAAGTGAACTAAAGCTAGTGAGAGAAATGGACAAGAAGGTCCAGAGAAACGATAGCTTGAAAAGAGAGAGTTTTCAAGAAGGGAAGACTTGGAAGCTTCGCCATTGTTACAGTCAGTTAGAGAAGAGCTAGAGGCAGCGAAAAATGAATTGGCTTTGGTAAGAGAAGAAAGTTTTCAGTTAATGAGCTCGATGGATATTGTAAGGACTGAGTTAAAGCATGTTACAGAAGAGGCTTTTCGATCGAAGAAAAGAGAGAAGAAGGCAGATTTAGCCGTTCAAAACATCCATTCAAAGCTTCTCAGAGCCAATAACAAGTTAAAAGCCGTATCTGCAGCCGAGGAAAAAACTCAAGCAATTTTATCCAATCTATCCCTTACTCTTGACCAGCTTAAAACAGAAGTAGAGATAGCAGAGAAAGAAAGGGAGGCTATTGTACCAGAAACCGCAACCATTAAGGCAGAGATTCTAAAAACTGAGTCTGAGTTGGACGTAACTGAGGAAAGATTGCAGATCGCCATGCAAGAGCTTGAGGTCGTCAAATCATCAGAAGCTTTAGCTCTTGAGAATCTGAGAACTCTTTCTGAGAGCACCATGAGGGCCAGGGCTTCAGCATCTCAGCATAGTTCTAAGATCACCATTTCAAAGTTCGAATATGAGTATTTAACTGGGCGTGCCAGTGTGGCAGAAGAAATTGCTGATAAGAAGGTTGCAGCAGCTCATGCTTGGATTGAAGCTCTAAAGGCCAGTGATAAGGAAATATTGATGAAAGCAGAATTAACTCAGATAAAGAACAGAGAGATGAGGTTGGAGGAAAAAACAAAGGCTTATGGAACAGAGAAATCACCGTCTGTAAAGCGAATCATTGAGGAAGGATTACATGACCGGCGGCAGAAACATGAGAAGAATGTAGGGAATGCAGAAGCTGAAAACCTGTCACCAGCACTGCTACCAAAATCTACTAAAGATAATGAAAATATGACTCCATCCAGGCGAGCTAAGTTTCAAAAGTCAGCCTCACCAAGAGCACGAAAGGTAGCCTCACCAGGAGGTCGACATATTAATTCTTTCACGCTTAAGAAGAGAACGAAAGTAATGCCAAATCTGGCCAAGTTATTTAGCGACAAGAGAATTGACAGGGATCTGTAAGCTGCTTGAAGTTCTGTAGATCCATCTGCGCCTCCAATCATGAATTCAGAGAAGAGAAAGTAGCTGTGACACTTTTTTTAGTTGTAGGAGATAACACGAAATTGCGTGTTCCCAGAAAGTGCTCCCCTCCAAGGTTTCATTTTGCTTTCCTTCAAAGAAATGAAATTCACCGCGTAGTACAAGGCATCCAACTGTAACGCTTATAGAATTATATGATGTTGGGTATAAGGGAGGACTCCTGTGCCTATACTCCCTGATAAAATTACCCTCCCAATTTTAGTTTCTGATATGATCTGAGGTTGATGAGTTTTGATAAGCATTACAGTTCTTTTTTCCCCCCATTTAATTGGTGGATGTAGTACGGCGCTGCTGCTTATTTCCAGTATACTTCAAACAGTGAAGAGTTAATAATTTACCACCTATTTGTTTCTCTATCTGTGGCTGCTGTTTATCGTTCCAGCGTATGCAGGTCTCGACTAAGTTTCTCATTAGGCTTCCTTGGAAGTGATGGCTCTTAAGGGCACTGGATCAACACTTTAAACGATGTCAACCAAGGCAAGTGCGAGGCGAAGTTCTCCAAGGTCACGTTTACTTCTGCAGGCTCTAGATTGTCCCCACTCCAGTTATCAACACTTTAAACAATGTCAACAAAAAGACTTATCTTGTTTATTCGTCTCGTTGTCTCGAGCAACAAAGGTGTTATGACAACAGAAACCTATACACAAAAACCGACATATATTTTCACATAAACGTAAAAATTTCATACACAAAAGGATCACTTAACACACCATGAGTCCTCATGCATAATATCATACATATTTATAGCTTTTATGGCTACACAAAAAAAGAAGCTATTCGTGGTTGGTAAACATCCAGAGAGTCAGTGAGATTGTAAACGGTAAATCTTCGGAGGGTCGGCAAGGTCTTTCTTCTTCTTCGACACCTGTCCCTCATATTCAACGCTATGCTGAAGTCTCTGTGGGTAGGTCAGGGTCCCGCTATGGAGCTGCATAGGTCACTACAGTGGAGATTATGCTTGCCCCCTGCTACTGCTGATGCCGCATTCTTGTCACTTTCATGTAGGTATTTGGGGGAAGGCTGAGTTGTGAGAGCTGGTGGCAACATTCATGTGACTCGGCACGACATTGTGGCTGGTTTGGCCATGCGTGTGTATAGCACTGGATGACGCAGAGCTGAGAGTGGCACTGTGTGCTTGACAGTCCAGCATTTCATCTCAGTGATAGTGGGGCAGCCTCGTTAACATTATGAAGTTATGTGATTGACTGGTCTCCTTAGACTCCTTTATATTACTTGAAATATATCGTAAGATGTTCTTCCACCATGACAGGAAAAACCTAAAAAATGAAAAGAAAAAAAAAAAATCTGTGTCCTAGTGTCATTTTATGGAAATATCCAAATTTTAGGTGCACATTGAACCAAAGATGCAGTTATAGGTCTTTACTGGACGCTGAATATAGGATCCTGGTAGTACTAACTAGTAGAAAATAAAAGCTCGACTTTTAGCTTCTAGTTTTGGAATTCACAAGTCTCAAATCGATGACTATCGATAGTTATGAGCAAACAACAGTTGATATGGTAGCGAATAGACTTTCAAAGGGTATTGCAGGGCCTTACAGCATTAAATATTTTGGTTATGTCATCCATATCTGATATTAAAAAAATTGTTAAAAAGGTGATCATGAAAGTGAATAGTTGATTGTGTATAGATTACTTTTGGAGGTGATTAGGAATCCAAAGCCAATGCAGGAGGTGACATGTTAATGGAAGTGGTTAATCACTCAAATCAGTTAGTTTAAACACTTTCAACAAAGGTTAACCATCCCAAGAAAAAAACTAAAGCGAGTGGCCACTTGTAAGTTTTTTATTGACATCCTCTGTTAGTGGGATCTAATTTTCTGATTTTTTGTAGAAGCATCTCCTACCTTTTTATTTTCTTTTCTTTTATTCTTATCATAGGGACAAAAGTCAAGGAGCAAGTTAATATTTTACGCAGCTAATTTTCTTTGTCTAAAATGATAGAACCCTATCCATTAAAGAAGCCAAGACCATGGAACAGTGATTAAAATTATTTATACAAATGATAATTAGGTTTAAAATTTAATATAAAAGTTAACTCATAAATATAAAATAATAACTTCTCATTTAAACTTACTCAACAAGCTTATATTTGTAGTTTGAGAATTTTGTTCTTAATACTCCCTTACATACTAAGTATATATAATAACTCAGAGTCAAACAAAAACTAAAGTTGATTAACTTAATCTTAATACCATGAAAGTAAGCTTAAAATTTATCACAAAAGCAGACTTATTCATAAAAAAGAATAATTCTATACTTGAATATTATTTAGAATTTTTAATCAAAACCGTAAAAAGTAGAATTGTGTGATATCTTATTAGTGCCTTGGACTTTAGCACAGACTTACTGACCATTGATTATGATTTTCCATGCCGTAAGGACTCTACCATTATCGGTGGCGCCACTCATGGGACGAGAAAGTAAGTCATCATAATGTTTGAGTCCTTGGAGTCCATTGGCCCGTCGTCGTAGAAAGAAGGTAGAAAGAGAAGCCAGTCACTCCAAACTGTTCTTGCCGCAGTCATCTCCGGTTGTACGCACCAAACTTCGCCTCCAATCACGCCGATGTAGGCTGGAATTCTTTCGACTTTAAACGACCGCAAGACGACTTTCTTTGTCTGAAAAAGCAAAGGGGACATTTCAGGACCCGTAGATTTTCTCCTTTAAGTTTCATCAACTCGACCGCTCATGTAGCCTGAAATGAGAATGGAAGAGAAAATGTGATCACAAAAGGTGGAAATTTATTATTGAGCACCAGAACTTTGACTTGATAAGGCATTTATCATGTTGGTTGCGTCTGCAGGAAGGTAGTCCTGGCAAATCTGACAAATGATAAACTTTTTGTCCTCAGACCCAAAGGGAAGGTAAAGACCATGCAAGAGAGGCAGAAAGCATAGTTTTGTCCACTTTATATGCCAAGAAATTTCATGCTCCAGAACTTATTTTCCGGTAAATTTCACAAGTGACTACCACCTCCTAGTTTATGATATCTGTTTGCAGAAGCCAGCATTTGAGACACTTTGCATAACCTCTTGGAGTCCTTGCATTGGAATCCTAGGCTCTTTCAGGATCCCTCGTAAATAAGGCGATCCCCGGGAAGCACCATTCTCTATCGTGTCCTCTTCGAGGTTCTCTTTTCCGGAAGATGGAGTTCCCAATAATTAGCTTGTCTTTTCTCATATGCAGTTGTCTTGCAGTTGTTGATTCACTAAACGATGAAGGTTTCGCTCTTTTGTCCCTAAAACACGCCGTGGAAAACAGCTCCAATGGCCGTCTGAATAACTGGAAATCTTCAGACACAAGCCCGTGTTCTTGGATCGGCGTTACATGCAGAGAAGACAAGGTCGTCTCTCTCAGCATTCCAAATAATAATCTTGTGGGGTTTCTACCCGCGGCTCTTGGAAATCTGCCTTCACTTCGCCATGTTAATCTTCGGAACAACAAGTTCTTCGGAAGTTTGCCGGCCGAGTTGTTTGATGCAAGAGAGCTAAAAGTCTTGGTCCTTTCAGGAAATTCATTATCTGGGCCTATTCCTTCTGAGACAGGTAAGCTCAAGAACCTGCAAACCTTAGATCTTTCCCTGAACTCATTCAATGGCTCCATACTTTCATCTATTATTCACTGCAAGAGATTAAAGGTGCTTGTCCTTAGTCAAAACAATTTAACCGGTCCGCTTCCGGACGGATTTGGAACTAGTTTAGTAGTCCTCAGAAAGTCAATCTTTCCTTTAACAGGATCGGCGGCCCGATTCCCCACAGCATTGGAAATTTGTCAAGCTTAAAAGGAACTCTCGATCTATCGCACAACTTCCTTAGTGGACCTGTCCCAGAAAGCCTAGAAGCCCTTCCTGAGACAGTATATATTGATCTCAGCTATAACAATCTCAGTGGACCTATTCCACAAAACGGTGTTCTGTCTAATCTAGGACCTACAGCTTTCATCGGCAATCCTTTGTTATGTGGAGCTCCATTAAAGGTTTCTTGCTCTGATTCTCAAACATTATTTCAGTTACCACGTCAAAGTTCAGGTGGCAGTCCTGGGAAGAATAGGAAAGGCAGCGACCTGAGTTTTGGTATTGTTATCACAGTTGTCGCGAGCTTCATGGTAGGAATAGTCCTTGTCTCGTGGCTGGTCTCCTATCGGTGCAGAAAGATTTCTACTTCTAACTGTGGCGCACATGTTGGGGGCTGTAGTTTTGAAAGAGCATTGATGGTTCGAAAAGAGTTCTTCTGCTTTTCAAAAGATAATCCAGATACGCTACCAGAAAATATTGAACGGTACATTTTTGTGCAATTGGAACACCAGCCTAATTTTGATTTAGACCAACTTCTGAAAGCATCAGCTTTTCTTCTGGGTAAGAGTGGAGCTGGGATTGTCTATAAAGTTGTTCTTGAAGGTGGGCCTGTCTTAGCAGTAAGAAGATTGGGACAAGATGGAGGATCTCAAAGGTTTAAGGAGTTCCAGGCTGAGGTAGAAGCCATTGGAAAAATTAGACATCCCAATATCGTGGCTCTTCGAGCTTATTGCTGGTCTGTGGAGGAGAAGCTGATCATCTATGATTATATACCCAACGGTGACCTCGCCACTGCAATTCATGGTAAACTTCTCACACTACCTTGCCAAACTCGTGTCACAAGGACTCGAAATGTTTTCTACCCTCCCTCCACTTTTCCCTTTTCACTCACTGTTTATTCAATGATGCATATCAAGAAAGCTACATATAGGTACGCTTGGGTAACCAGCATTAGTAAACGAAACACAAATAAATCAACGGTTGTGGAGACACTCTTTCTTTACCTACACATTTACTATTCTAGCTTCAAGGCGGCTTCTGCATGGTTTTCCCTATTATCCTGTTTTCATCATTCTGAAATTAGAGTTGGCATTTCCATATAGATCAATTTGTTCACATTATTATTGGTGTTTTGGTCTGACCAGGGAAAGCTGGAATAGTACCCTTCAAACCACTTTCATGGCCTTTACGTTTAAGAATCATGAGTGGAATAGCAAAAGGTTTGGCCTATCTACACGAATTCAGTAGCAAAAGGTATGTCCATGGAAATCTAAAGCCGAGCAACGTACTCCTTGGGCAGAACATGGAACCCCATATCTCTGATTTCGGACTTCGCCACCTGGTTAGTACAGATAGAGAATCCCAAACATGTGATTTGGAACAGGTGACTAATGGAACGCCACAAAGCAGTTCTCCATATGAATTCCTCCCCTCAAGTCCATCAGTAACGGCAGGATCTAGTTATCAAGCTCCTGAAGCGTTGAAAGTAACAAGGCCATCACAGAAGTGGGATGTATATTCATTTGGAGTAATTTTACTGGAGATGATTTCTGGAAAATTTCCAGTCATAAAGATAGGACTTCTGGAAGTTAATCTAGTTCAGTGGATTCAGATCAGCGTTGAGGAAAAGAAGCCGCTATCCTGTGTCATAGACCCTTTCATGGCTCATGACTTAGACAAGGAGGAGGAGATAGTCGAAGTAATTCAAATTGCTCTAGCCTGCGTTCAGAAGAGCCCCGAAAAGAGACCTTCTATGAGGTATGTTTGTGACAATTTAGAAAGACTGGCTTCATCCTCTTACTAAGAACTAATTGTGGATACCCATATGAAAGCATCCACCTATCAAACACACTCCCCTGTTCCCACTCAGGAACCAGTGCTCAAGATCATAAAATCTCTGGCACATTTAGCAGATCGTAAGGTTAATATTACTCCATGACCGAATTTCTTATGTTTCTTCATAAGTTTGTTGGCTATTTGTGAAGATGTACTGCTTCTACCTCCTTCAATTAATTAATCAGCAGTTTGTTCCCAACTTATTTTTATGATGTATCACTTGTTCTCCTTTCCATAAACCAGAGTCAGAGACATGAATTATGCTAATGTCAATCTAGTCCTTCAAAAGAAAACATTCAAGAATCATAGACAGGCTGTCTTAGAGGTAAGGGCAGCTTCAACTGGTTTGAGATTGTACTAACAAAATTGTTCGAGATATTACAGCATGAATTTGAGCAACGTCTTTTTCTAATGAGTCCTGGAATTTCCAAAATAGACGAGAATAGAACACCTAATTATGGCAAATAACATCAAGAAAACTTAGGACATGCAAAGAAATGCAAGAACCTTGAATTAGGCAGATTTGCTGGGAAATGCATTGCAACGATTCGCAGTCTAGGATGCAAAAAAAAAGTTCAGGACAAGACTCAAAAAGTGAAAACCAGGTTCCAGTAAATGATAAAATGATTCATCTTTTGACCTCGGTGGAGTTCAGATGCCCTTGACGCGTCAAGAGGGCCAAAATTTCATAAATGGAAAATGTCTTTTCCATGCTTTGGGAATAGAGATTCTCAAACGCGTCTCATCATCTTGATAAACGAATATAGATTTCCAGTACGCGGGAAAAGCCGAAGCCATAACCTCTGCAAAAGGTGGCATGTTCAGCTAGGAGAGTGTAGAACCTGATAAGGAAGGTACATCTTAGGCCACGGTACAGTTTGGTGTTGGAGTGACTCTTAGAAATCCAACACAAAGCCTGGTTGAAAGAGAGAGAATCTGAGCTGCCCTCTGTATGATGGTGTTCAAATATTTCTACATTACGAAAGGTCCATATCAATCAAGCCACTACCGTTGAAGTCTTTTGTACAGACATCGGTCTATACTGAGGTTATTCCCTAGGATACCCACCTAATAATTCAGTAACAAGCTAAAAGCCAGTAGCCAGTAAGGTAGTAACCTAATATTGCAAGGACGACATGATTTAATTATCACACTTGCAGAAGACGAGACTAAAGATCAATTTCCCGCAAAGTTCAAACCGGGAATTGAGAATGCTGGGAAAGGCGAAAAAGCTGGATATAGAAAGAGCCACTATATTTGCAACCCGACAAAATAGCTTTTAAAAATGCTGAACTTGCTCTCCATTGACACACAAAGCTCACAACTATCAACAAGACCTAAAGTAAATAAACAAGTATGCCCTCTTTTCTATGGCAAAACTGACAAAGGTGTACATCAAATGAACTATAGGCTGCCGCCAATACTTGTCCTGAAAGGAACAACCAGGAAAAATAAGGAAACTAGTCATATGCTCACACTAATGAACCCACCAGTGCCCTGCCTTATCAAAGAATTTGTTCAATAAACACTTCGTCAAGTCTGGTTCTATTTGGGCGAAATAAAATAGCCAAATAGAGAGCTTCTATCCAAACAACTCAAATTAGGTTTGTTACACCCTGGTAAATGGGGGAAATAAAATAAGAATGAGGATAACAATCAAAAGCAAAGTTGTGACCTCAAGTAAGGAGGTAAAGAGGGAGATGAAATTTCCATCACTTCCACTAAGCTTTGGTCACCATTAAAGAGGTACTCATGTATACAATTTCGTCAAAGTTTGAATAAGACAGAAGCAACCACATCAATACAATGTTATGAAATGATAATCGCCAAAACTGAATTGGACATTGAGCAGCCAGAAAATTCTCTAACCACTAGATGCATAAATCACCTTGCCTTAAATGGAACCACGAGCAGAACTCAGTGATGGTTCATTTCAGGGGACCTTAACAGCTTTAAGTAATTCCATATTTGACGTTGCAAAATTCCGTTGATGGGGACCATGATCACCCCATTCACAAATGATAAACTACAAACACTAGAACAGGGAAAAATGAAAGCACTTTGATAAATCTAACTGTAAATGAACCTTCAAGCACAAAACAAATTCTAGAACTTGTACATAATTTTAAATGTTGTCTATCATATACGGAAAGAGCAGCATACATTGGTAAAAAAGAAAGAAAATAAAAGAGCAAACATACAGAAAAAGCAGCATACATAAGAAAACAAATTGCTATTTTTCCAATGCCAAAACAAGAATCCAAAAAGTTTTTCGAAGTTCAAAAACTACTTCTACCAAAATTTGTTCCGCTCACAGAATTATCCCAGTCTGGTTGGCCAGGGTCTCATCTCTTGCTCTTCAGGAAGCAGGCTTGTTACGGCTTTCGTCAATGTCTTGTACTAAGGAGGACTGATGGTGGTGGAGGCTGAGATTTGTATATTTGGACACGTGCAAGGTCATCTTCAAGCTCGTTCCTGAAATTACTAGATTCCCTGAAAGTATTGGGAGTAGACTGGGGTTGGTGAGGCGTCTGAGGAATGCCCACGGGCTGTTGCTGACTTTCATTGGGAGTAAGTTGCGTTGTGACTTGCGCATGGCCAGTTTTGTTAACTTGTGAGGCTAAATCAGGACCTGCAGGAGCAACTGTAGCCTCCTTATAAGTTACTTGGGAAGCGATCAAGGAAGCACTTGGATGCATCGGGGGCTGATTGGGAGCAGTTGAAACGTTGTTTACCAAACCACATTGCACAGGAAAATTGTAAGGTGCCATCTGCTCAACAGGTACAAAATAAACTGGGCAAAGCTGGTTGGGCTGATAATGAAACTGCTGTAGCGGCTGTCCCGGATACATTGTGTAATAAGATGAAATTGGCGATACACCAGCTGGGTTATGGGGTTTGTGATTGGTACCCACCGGTACAAATTGCACTTGTTGTTGCTGCAACTGATTTAATTGTAAAGATAATGGAAACCCAGAAGCCGAATTTGAGTTACGTTCTTGTATAACAGAGGAAAGCTCGGAGTGTTTAGAGGATGCACTGTACTCCAAGTAAGAAACATGAAGAAACGGATCTTGGCAAGTTGCAGTCTGTGGGTGGGAGATGGCACTTGAAACATTATTATCTCTGTAAAATTGCATAATAAGTTCACCCAATAAGGAACTATACTAATTATTTATACCTGAATTCAAGCAATGAATCTCTTAAATTCGTGTTTGTTGCGAAGAATGAAAAAAAAGGAAAAACAATAGAAGAAAAAATGTCGAATATTTTCAACAAGAATGTTAAAACCAGCCTACAAGTGAGTCTAGTACGATACTTTAGCCTAGTTAAGCCATTTCCTGGGAATTTCAATGACCTGAACTAATTTAAAAGACGAGACAAGACTGAAAAACCATTGCCTCTCCTCTGTCTCATATTTTCTCAGCAAACAAACAATGACAAATATGAAAATGGATAATAAGACACGGCCCGGCAAAACCCAATATAAGCAACAGAAAGTGTAGGTTACCTAACAAGCAAGTCCGAAGACGGCGATGCAAACTTAACATCCTGTAGATAACCCGCGCCAGCGCCGTCCTCAGGCTGAGACTTAACAGAAGACAAATTGCTTGAAGAAGCCGAGGACGATGTGGACCCAAAAGACGAACTTGTCTCCAAAAACATTGACTCGGCGTTGGAAGCGGCACCATTACTCAATTCCCCACAACTCAGACTCTCACCCAGCACCTCCTTCTGCATAATCTTGGCGCCCTTCAGCGCGTCAGAGAACCAGGCCTCGGTCTTGGGATGCCGAATGACGGAGGGCGGGAAAAGGAACAACCTGATGCGCGACGGAGTAGGGGAAGAGGTAAGGGAAGAGGAAGAAGAGGAGCGACGGAGGAGATGGTGGAGGAATAAGAGAAGCTCGGAGTCTGATGTGAGAGGGATGAGGGAGGAGAGGTCGTGGTGGGGAGGTAGGAGGTACTTGAGGGTGAAAGGTTGAGGCACGGAGAGAGTGGAGGAAAGGAGAACAGTAATTGAGGCTAGCGTAGTGGTGGTCAAAGGATTGAGGGACACGATCTTGGTGTCGCCCCCTGTGTAGCAGAGTGAGTTGGTGCGCGGCCGTGGGACTATGTGCCCGCCGTAGCTGCACATCAGCCGGAGTTTGGTTGGGGTAGTTGGTGTGCTGTCCATCTGAGCTGGTAGAAGGGATCTAGGGGAAAGCGTACACCCTAAGCTTTAGGCTAGATGGAGGCCGGAGAAGCAGCAAAAGGAAAGAACTTTAAGGACCATTAGCGGCATCGAACTATGTGGGGATCGTATAGGTTGGCGTTGTCCGGGAAGCTACAGGTGGCTGGAACAGGGGACAGGGGGCAAGCCACGGCGTCGTCGGTAGATCTCGACAGCATCTACAAAGTAATGGACTTCTCGAGCGGGACCCTCACGAAAAAGTCCGACAACGGCCCGAGATAGAGGTAACAGTTCCCACCGTTTTTCTTCTATAAACGGCTGTAAAAGGAACACGTCATCACAACTTGATCCAGCAGTCAGAAAACCTCATGTACTCCCAGATAAAAAGAAATAAAATAAGAGAAGCCCCACGGTATGCAGAACCTCCACTTTAACACACACAGGAACAGGCCGGCGACGAAAGCAAAAGGCCCACGAAGTGTCGTCTTCGAAAACAGGGGAGGTTTGTCAATAATGCGCATTGGTCGGCGCTCTGCTTCCAGTCATATGGCTCGGGCGGCTTAATTCGTCAACAGGTGGGCGTTCCGCTGTTTGTGCGGCAACAGCTCTTCGGAAACCACGCCCCCATAGTTAATTGCTAAGTATTTTTCTTTTTTGTGAGAAAGTGAAAGTGACAGGGTGAATGATGTTTGGCAGAATAGAGAGTCAAAGATGGTAAGGAGATCAGAGCACAAGCTTGAGGAGACTAAGCATAGAACTCTCCAGCGTGGTGAATCAAATCATTTCAGGCATGCTGAAAATTAAAAGCTTGGATAAATTCATACTCAACAATTCATATACAAAAATAGTTGTGATACTTTTCTCTAGTAATCAAACTCCATCTTGCACTACTATGAACCCGTGTTCAACGTCTGTCCCTAGGTTTCTTCTTGGGATCGGAGCGAGGAAGGTTGTGCTTTCATGCCCAATATAACTTGTGCAAATAGCCAACCAACTCCCATATCCCCTTCCCTTAATAGTGAACTTTGTTGCCATTAAACTAGCCGAAGGAATTATTTCCCTTAGGTAACCCAAGTGAATTGTTGGTTCAAACTCAAAAGGTCTAATGGTTTTTGACCGGTGAGACAACCACCTTCTACAACGTGAAAGATTGCAAACTCATGATGATGCATCGGAGGAACTGAATCTTGATCTCGAGTCTTGAAAAGAAATCGATAGTTTGGCAAAGTCTGGGTAATTAGGACTTTGTCCAAGGAAGCTTTGGGCTATGTCTTTTAGCTTAAATCTTGGATGCATTAGCCAACCAATATGCCCAGAGGATAGATACGAGAGAATATGATTTGTTTTCTCAACTCCACCTTCTCAAGAAGGAGAGGAAGCTTGTCTCGATCTAATTGTCCGAATTCAGGGAGCTTGTTAACCAACTAAGCTCCAATTGGTGCTGCACACCTTCATGCTGCTAGAGGGCCTGCCTCATGATTACGAGAGTTCTAGAATTGCAATGCTTCGATCCATCATGCCTTTTCATGTTGATCTGTGGGGTTGCGACTCTTAGGCTTTTGAAGCTCGGTTTTTGAGTGTTAGGGGCCTAAGTTTAGGTTAGGCCTAAGCTCACGTTACTTTTAGGCTTAGGTCTGCATGGTTCGTTATATTGTAAACAGTGTGCAACCAGGAGGGATCTAATAAATGAAATTGAAAGTTTGTTTTCAGGTTTCCCTGTATCCCCTTCCTCCTTCCACGGAGCCTATGGCTCCTCAGGGTTCATGCCTCCTATGAACCCATATCCAACCCGTTTTATCCCTACCCATCCTTTTTCTTAACCCAAATGCTGTCCGTCAAGGCCAAGATCCACTCGCCTCGCTGCAAGACATCATTACGTTCGTTGAGGAACGTAACACAAGGCCCTTTTCATGTCTTGAATGATGTGACCGCTTATGCTACTCAGCGTGCTTTGCACGGGAAGAAACTCTGGTTTTGGGGGAGTCTCTAACTCTACTTTTAACTCGAGGAAAGGGATTAGCACCTTCTACACAAGGAACCAAATGAGGCGATGTTCCCAAACGTAGCACAGATTTGAAGACTATGATGCGTTTTCAACATTTACGTACTGATGCAACAAATTTGTAAGAAATGCAAGAAAGCTAGGCATCGGTGGGTCGAGTGTCATAGTCCTAGGCACAACCTTGGAAGCCTCACCACGCACAAGAAGCCCTTGTTTCGCAAGCTACTCTTTTCTGCCCACAGAACCACTGCATAACCTCACACAAGACCCCTCATGTGACTTAACGCTCACGGTTTGTCGATTTATAAACAAAAAACGATAAGTAAATGACTAAATAAGAGAGCTAGGAAATAATGTGATCAAGTAGAAGTGATAACAACATTCTGCATGGATGCAAAGTTTAGCCCTATATCATTTTCCTTCCCTTGAGAAGAAAATCTTAAACAAGACCGAATAGTGAGTTCCTCCAACGTTGGTGTCAATCAGGATTAATGGCTTTATATACCTAATCGAACAAGATTAGCCATCAAAATTTACTTAAGATTCCTTCTAGCCTCCTCTCAAATCCATATGACCAAGTAAATCAAATTTTCCTAACCAAGTATTTTTTTCTCTTTGAGTAAAATGAATTAACAAAGAGATAGAAGAAAATATTATGAAATATAAGATATTTTGCTGTCTTGTCTGGTTTTGATTGATGCAACAAACATTTTTTACTCCAAAAAAAAGAAGGAAATGATACATCCCAAATAACAGAAAATTTCTAAATTTACTTATTTTTACTTTTGTTATTTTCTTTCTTGCTCTTTGCCTTAGAAATTGACTAATTTCCCTTTATGTTTTTATTTTTTATTTTTAATATTCACACATGCTTATCTATTTAATGTTGAACTTAAGACTAAGAGATCACAAACCACCTTGGCTTATTCTTTTTTTTTTTTTTGATACTCATGCACATGGGGAGAGGAGGAGAATTTAAACCTTTGATAGGGTAGACTTGCCAGTCAAGAGCTTAACCCAATTACTATTGGGCCAAGAGGAGTCCCCCACCTTGGCCTATCTCTAGGCAAAGACATCTTGACTATTTATGCTTGTTGCTTCCTTCAACATAATTGTCATTGTAAGTTGGGTTAATAACCTAATTCTCATCCTTTCACAAAGGATTCTTTGTTAGAATTGGATTAAGATGCCAATGGTCAATGAGCTAATTCTGTAAAAACATAACTTTACATTTGAGCAATGCATATAAATTATGTTTGTTTGCTCGTTACAATCTCTCAAGTGTATTCAATAATCTTTTTTTTTTTTTTTTTGGTTTTTAATGTAAGTTGCATTAATGAAATTAATATACAAAAGCACAGGGGCATACCCCAGTATTACAACAATTTCCAAAAGTAAACTAAGAGTAAGCAAAAATAGAGGTTGGAAGCCTTCAAATCTCACTCAAAAATACATTACCTTTAGAGGGTTTGATATTGTGAAGCAGAGAAGCTCTCCCTCGTACAATTTTCCTTACTTTAGCCAACAAGATTGGAATGTCAACTAATGTATTTTGAAATCTTCTTCTATTCCTTTCTGCCCAAATGCAATAAATACAAGCTAGAAAAAATATTTTAAGAATTTTTGCAGCCAGATCTTTACCTTTTGATGCTTTAATCATCCAGTTTAATTCTTCATTCCATCCTCTGATGTGACGTCGAATTCCATTTTGAGCAAGGATATTTTTCCAAATCACCATTGTGCATGGACATTCAAAAAAGAGATGACTCATGTTTTCTACTTGAACCTGACAAAAATCACAGTATTGGTTAATTGTAGGAAGCCATTGTACCATTCTCTCTGCTGTAGAAAGTCGATCATGGCAAACTAGCCATCCAATAAAGTTATGCTTGCAAATCCCACCAATCCAAATTAGTTCATACCAATCTACTTTTTCATTAACTGGTTGCAAATCTTGATAAGTAGCTTTGCAACTGTAGGCAGGGCTAGAAAGAACTGAGGTAAGCATAGGCCTTAACTTGAGAAGGCCTCTCCAACTCCATGCCATTGAACCTTTGATTTGAATCTGCATTACTGAAATTCTTTTACATTTAGTGCTATGTATCCACTTACTCCATAATGATTCATCTAGCTGATTTATGAGTGTCCAAAGCATACGTCCTAGAAGGACTTTATTCCAAAGTTTAAGGTTCGGCAATCCCAATCCCCCTTCCTTCTTTGGTGAGCAGACAGTTTGCCAAGCAATTTTGTGGGAACGTTGTATATCCATACTTCCTGCCCATAAAAAGTTCCTAATCTTTTTCTCTATTTCATAAATTGTTTGCTTTGGCAGTAGGAAAACTTGCATCCAAAATGTACATGTAGAAATTAGAACTGATTTTGATAACTGCAATCTTCCAGCAAAGCTTAGATGCTTCATTCCCCAACCTTCTATTCTGCTAAATATTTTATCTGTCAAACCTTTGCAGTCAGCATGAGTAAGCCTTTTTGTAATCAACGGAACTCCAAGATATCGAATGGGGAGAGTACCCATGGGAAAAGGTGAGTGATCTAAAATGAAAAACTGTTCTTGTTCTGATAATCCTGAGAAGAATATTTGGCATTTACTTGGATTATAATGAAGACCTGTAAGTTCACCAAACTCCTCCAAAGCTTCTATAAGACAAAGCACTGAATTTACATCTCCATGGGAAAAAAGAAACAGATCATCAGCAAAACACAAATGGGTGATTTTCTCATTCTTGCATCGCCAATGGAACTTAAAACCTGTTATGGAGGTTTTCGCAATAATAATTCTGTTTAGTATTTCCATAACAAGTACAAATAGATAAGGGGATAATGGGTCTCCCTGTCTTAATCCATTGGTACCTTCAAAGTAATCTGCATGCTCTCCATTGAAATTTACTGAGAACCTTGTTGTAGAAATGCATTCTCCTATCAGATCAATTACATGTTGAGGAGTATTAATAGCTTTTAGAACCCCTAATATAGCTTCCCACTTAACCATATCATATGCTTTCATGAGATCAATTTTGATGGCCACTCGCTTACCTTTATCATCTTTATGATAATTATGAAGTAATTCCTGACATAGCATAATATTCTTAAAAATCTGACGTCCTTTAATGAATGCAGTTTGGTTTTGGCTTACTACTGATGGGATAATCACATTCAACTTCCCAACTAACATCTTAGATATAATCTTGTAAAGAACATTGCAACATGCTATTGGTCTATAATCTTTATTGCCACAAGGATTAGGAACCTTTGGAATTAAGGATAACAATGTAGAGTTTATAACCTTCAACATCTTCCTAGACGAGAAGAACTCTAATATAGCATCTTCTATGTCTCTTTCAATGATAGGCCAAGCTTTCTTATAAAAGAAACTATTATACCCATCTGGTCCAGGAGCTTTAAAATCATGAATACCCCAAAGAGCTTTAAGAACATCTGAACGTTCAAATCTTATTGTACTAAAAAGTGTACTTACATCATCACCATGAAATAAAGATGTGTACCTTTCACAGTTGGTGAAGTTCCTACTGGCATTACCAAGAATAGATTTATAATATGCAATAATAGCAGTTTTCAAGTCCTCTTCTTCTGTGATAACTGATCCATCTTCTAGAACTAGTCTGCAAATTCTATTCTGAGCTCTCCTTTTCATCAATGACGCAAAGAAAATTTTGCTATTATTATCTCCTTCTTTTAACCATAAGTTCCTTGATTTCTGTTTGAGAAGGATTTCTTCATGTTTACTCATAGTAAGTAACTTCTCTAGCTGTATCTTTTCCTCAGCACGAGTATCAGGACAATAAGGATTAAGCTCTAATCTGTATTGCAACAGCTGTAAGTTTTCTCTAGCATTCTTTATATTCTTATTCAAATCACCAAATTGTGCTGCATTCAGCTTCTTGAGAGGGATCTTCAACGCTTTTAATTTCTGTACCACCTGAAACATTTTTGAGCCTATTATTTCACGTTGCCATATTGATCCAACTGTAGTCCAGAAATTATAGAATCTAAATGAAGAGTTCTTCCTGTGAGTAGTGTTGCCAAATTTAACTAAACATGGAGAATGATCTGATACTCCAGGGAGCAAAAATTCAATAGTAAAGTTTCCAAATTTGCGAATCCATTCCCCATTGGTAAGAGCTCTATCAATTTTACTAGCTCTAAGACTAGTTCCTGATCCTTTATTCGTCCATGTGAATAGTGGACCTGAATAAGGGGGTTCAATCAATGCCATATTCTCAATTATTTCATTCAATTCTGTCATTCCTTGTGTCCATCTGACATTAGGCCCAATACGCTCACTTGTATTCCTTATTTCATTGAAATCACCCATAATTAACCAAGGAGCATCATTCACATGAAGATTATAAAAGCTAGTAAGATTAGCCCATAAGTTCCTACGTTCAATCTCCAGGTTATTTGCATAAATAGCAGACAAGAAAAATGGGTGCATACCAGATCTTTCAATATAGCAATGGACGACTTGAGATGAAGAATCTCTAACTGTAAGTTGAAAATCAGAAGCTTTCCAAAGTATCCAAATTCTACCAAGACTACTAGACCTGTAATTATGGACATAATTCCAATTTGCAAATCCTTCCTTCATAATTATATCAGCATTTCCTTCTTTGACTCTATGTTCAATCAAGATAATAATTTGGGGGCAATGGGACTTAACAAAATCAACAACCTTCTTTAATCTAGGGCTTTTGTTTAAGCCCCTAACATTCCATGATAGTACTTTCATTTATTGGATGATTATCCTTTTCCTCAATCCCCACATGCTCTATAATAGGATCAATCATTGTATCCTCTTCCAGTAATGCAAATTTATTGTGAGATATGACATTTTGTACCTTATCCTTTTTTCCCCCAGATGTTCCTATTTTTTTAGTGCTTGTAATAGATTTAGCATTTGCAACTATATCCTTCCCTTCGACATTCTCCATCCCACTTGTAGTTGAATTAGGCTCAATAGTAATGAACTGGACAGGATGCTCTTTAGCCAAGTGCTGACTATCTAAAGAATTATCAATCTGAGGGTTTTGGGTTAAAGGAGTTACATTTTTTTTAGGTACCCAAACTTCTTTCTTTGTTGCAGTACATTCTTTGTGTCCAAAACTATTACAAACCTTGCATTTCTTAGGAATCCAACAATATTCAACATGTACTTCATAAGGTTCATCTCCTCCCATATCAATATCAAACTTTTCAGGAAATTCACTATTGATATCCATCATAATACATACTTTAGCATATGATAATCGAAGTTTTTGTTCAGTTGCATTATCCATGTATAAAGGCTTACCCAACACACTACTCACATAGCTCATACCTTTTATAGTCCATAGTACATGAGGCACATTATATAAACGCACCCAAATGGGAACTGCAGAGATTTTTGCCTTCTCCAATCTAATAAGGGGATGCCATTTTTGAATAAAAAGTGGCCTACCAGCAATATCCCATATTCCAACTTCCATAACCTCCTCCATTTTCTTCATATTTGAAAAACGAAAGAAAAAGAAACCTTCATTAGTAGCTAAGACTTCTGATAGATTCTCTTTTCCCCACAATTTTTCTACAATACCCTTCACTAAATAATAAGAAATATTTTCAGTCAAGAAATATCCCACAAGGCAATTTGCAAAGTGATTTTTTCCTTCCTCAATAGCTTCTGGCGGAGGTTTAACAACAAGTTTTTTCCCTTCATTGGAAGGAGGATGATAATTTAATTTTGCTATTTTCATAAGATTATCCATTGCAATATGTTTCCAAGACAACCCAGAGTTCCCATTAGTTGAGTTGATATTTTGGCCTATTACTCCATTTAGTGAGCTATTTCCTTGAACTTTGTCTCCCACACTAACATTTTCATCCACAGTATCACAATCACCAACAATTTTAGTAGAATGAGGGTTCACAGGTTTACCTGAAGTATCCAAACTTGACTTGAAGAGTGAACCTGCAATTTCAGCTGCAATCTCAGATTTTGAGGTGTTTGAGGCTTTAGTAACATTTGTCATTTTTCCACTACGCGTACGTGCCATCAATTCAGATAAATTTTGTCTTCGATTGACAGAACGAGCTTCAGGTTCTACCAACTTTACCATAAGCAGGTTGTAGGAAAACTAATTGATGTTTGAGAGAAGTACTCCGCATCCACCTTTTCCCAATTCAATCCCTACGAAGGTAAAGTCCGAGTACACTGCCCTTCGCCTGTCTTCTTTGTTTTACTTCATCATACCGTGGTCACCATCACCTGCTTCACTGCTGTAGGCATGCGACCCACTCACCACCAACAACCAGACGCTTGATCCACTGATCCTCTCTCTTCCAGAAAGCCCAGCTATCACCAATAGCAAGGATTAAGCTAGTGCATGAGTAAGTAAGAATGAGGCCTTGGAAATCATTGGACGGACTCTTTTTTTTTTTTTTTTTTTTGGGGTGGGGGAACGGATATGGACGGGGGATCTAATCTGGGAGGCAGGAAGGTGGGGGAGGCCGGATCTGGGAGTTGGGGGGCGGCTGAGCAAGGGGGGGGACTAGTTGGGGGGGCGGGCGAGGTCTGAGAGCTGGGGGGCGGCGGGCAAGCGGAGGGTGAACTGGGGCCGGGTGAGCTGGGGGTCAAGCTGGGGGGGGGGGGGGGGGGGGGGGGGGGGGGGGGGGGGGGGGGGGGGGGCGAGGTGGGGGGGCGGGTGAACTGGGGTGGAGCGGGCGAGGTCTGTGAGCTGAGGGGCGAGCTGGGTGGCGGCTGAGGCCGGATGGGGATAATAATAATCCATTGTTGTTATTTCTCTTATAGTAAAGGATGGGGAATTAGAGGACATATTAACTCCTATTTTGGACAGAAACACCACCTTTCAACATTAATACTTAAAAAATGGAGCGTATGTTCATATTTTTGACTATGATGACCATTTTATCCTTTAATTAACATAGAATCTAATTAAATCAAGGTTAATAACTGAGTAATAGAGTTATTGGTTTTTATCTTGAGGTCTCCAATGTACCATTTTTCCTCCACCACATTTACTTGTGAGGAATGCAAAATCAAAACTAGCATGTAAAATTCTCACTCTCTTATTCTTTCTTATTTTATTTTTAATATTGTGACTTTCTTGGAATCTTCCTGATATCTAAATTCCAAGGAATTTTCGAATATATTTTAACTAGTTCAGGTCTTAAAATGTTTATGTCATCGTGCTACAAGGTTTAGAGCTTTTCATCTAAAATGCCCTAACTTTGCATGATACAAGATAATCAGCGGTTCGTTGATATATTCCTAAAATGTTGATTTTACATCAAATCTAGAACTTGAAAACCCGTATTTGATGTCAATCTTCTTCTTAGATAGAATAAGAGCAGCCTATCTGGATATGCGTACACATAAACCAAGTTAAGAAAATGATTTCTGGCTTCATGCTTTTCATATACTGAATTTGTCATTATAACAGAAAGTGTTGTCACGAGGACTAATATTTCGGAATCTCGAATAATATAGTGACAGTAAAATAATTGGCCTATAAAGAGGTAAGAAAAGAACGAAGCATAAATGAATATCTTGCTTGATATTTAAACTTAAAGTCCATTATTCATTAGATCAAAACCATAGCTACAAGGCAATTTCTAGCAGTAGGTCCTTTGGTAAGCCAACCAAAGCTAATTATACAAATTATTTGATAACCTACGTAGTATCAACAGTATCAACAGTAACACCATAACATGAATGCAAACAACCCTCTATTAAATTAAGGCATCGCCGTTCCCAGTGAGGATTAATATAGAGAAGAGTAACAACTCCTACGAAGAACATGAAGTATGATACCAAAAAGCTTGCATTAAAAACCACACGATAAAGTTCGTACCATTTTCCGGCAACTGTACTTGAAGAATCGTTTGCCAAAGGTGGTGGTTTATCGAAGCTGGAGCAGCTTTCATCAAGTGATAGTCCACAAAGAAATGGATTTCCCTCATAGCTTTTCTCATCAAATGTTATAAATTGTCCTTTCCTTTCTGGAATTCTTCCTGATAGATTGTTATAAGCAACTGTGAAGACCTCCAAAAAATGTAAATTATTCAACGTAGAAGGGATTTCTCCGCTCAAATGGTTGTAAGAGAGGTCTAAGCTTTCCATTTGAGTCAAATTGGAGAATGTTTCAGGTATAAAACCTGTCAGTTGATTATAGGAAAGATTTAGCGAATGGATGCAAGAAAGCATTCCTAATTCGGGTGGGATTAGGCCTTTTAGCTTGTTTGCCGACAAATCTAATCCAGACATAAGACCAACAAAGCCACCCTTGTAAGAGCTGGTCCTATATTTTGTAATGAAATGAACTTCCTCTTCTTCATCCGCAAGCATATCGTTCTGAAATTCAAAAATCTTCTTTAGGAGACTTACTTGACTGTAGGATAGAAGCCAAATTATCTCATCAAAGTCAACCACAAAAGAGGAGTAACGTAGACCCTTCCCAAAGTTAATGTTGTGAAAGCAGCTAGGTATTGACCCAGAAAGGAAGTTGTTGGAAAGATCCATCATGCTTAGGTTGGTTAGTTGGCACAAGTGAGCTGGGATAACGCCACCCAGGTAGTTTCCATTCAGCAATAAAACTCTCAGGTTGTAAACTGCTCCGAGTATGTTGGGAATGCTGCCTGACAACTTGTTGTCACTGATATCCAGTGTCAAAAACTCCGACCCATTGATAAGAGCCCTGACAAAAGTTTTTGGTATTGACCCTGAAAAATAGTTCCCTTCAAAATGTATGTTCTGCAATGAATTTGCCTCAGACCAAGAAGGTAAAGATCCCGAAAGAAAGTTATAGGAAAGGTCTAACAAAACAAATGAAGAGCTTTTGCATTGAAGGTGACCTTTGAACAAATTATGACGCAAGTTGAGTATTGCTATATCCGTTTGGTTACATATCCAGTGAGGAATCATACCAGACAAATTGTTGTTGCTACCATCCAAGACGGCTGGTGCTTGTTCAATTAACTTCCGTGACAGAGCCCCAGAGATTTGATTGTCACTAAAATCTAGGAAGGATAGTTGGCTTAAGTTAAACTGGGTCGAAAATAAATCACCATGAAAATGATTGGCAGATAATTTTAGAACCTTGAGTTTGGAACATCCTGCAATTAATTCTTCTGGTACCACACCTGAGAAGTTATTGAAGGACACATCCAATTTTTCCATGCTACTCATGTTCCCAAATGACGATGGTAGACAACCTTCAAAAGTATTGTTGGATAAGTCCAGAAGGCGCAAGTTTGACAAGAGATTCCCTATATTTTCTTGAAGCTGCCCTTCCAACATATTGGCTGATACATCCATTCCAGAAAGGCTGAAGTTCAGATGGAGTGGCAGATAAAACTGGCCCGAGAAGAAGTTATTGCTTAAATCAATATATTCCATCCTTGTATTGTTTTCAAGCAACCAAATAGGAAACCGTCCTTTCAAATTGTTATGAGAGAGATCGACTACTCTCAAGTTCCGCTGGTGAAAGAGGAATGTTGGAATTTTACCAGACGGATCTTTCAGACAATTCCGAAGCACAAGGAATTTTAATTGAAATGAAGGTATCCAATCTGAAATGTCTGTTATCTGAAAATCGTTGTCATCGCACGTGAACTGAACCATTTCAAGCTGTGAGTGATTAGCAAATGAGCGGAATGAGAATAAACCCTTAAACCGATTATGACCGAGATCAATGTAGTTGAGGGATGTTAGGCTTGCAATCAACGACAAGGAAATGTGTCCGGTGAAATTGTTCCGTGACAAATCTAGCAAACGAAGAGATGAAAAATTCTTTAGGCACGTAGGAAGCGTCCCTTCAAGATGATTCCCGCTAACATCAAGCTCTTCAAGTTTCTCTAGTTTACACAAACCTGCGAAATATAATGAATTGATAAATCCCAGCACGGTATCGCAATAAATTAAGCAAACTCTTCAAGTTTCCCTTCAAGAGATGTGAAATTGTTTCCAAGGCATAATCATGTATCATATAGATCTCTTTCACTTAGTTAAACATTTTTAGGCATGAGAACATTATTTCAATGAAGTGTCGCAAACACTAAACCCAAATCTGATGTATAATAGTAGTTACCTTCACTTGACAAAGAGGAATTAAACCCATTTCGAGATAAGGATAAAGCCTTGAGAGAAGTTAGCATCCCCATTTCAAAAGGAATAGTGGGACCAAACATGTTTTGACTCAAATCTAAAATCTCCAAACTACCAGAATTTGCCAAACCTAAGAAGAAAAATGACAAGGATGGTTAGTTTTGAGGAAAGCATAAGAGAGGCTGATGGTTGATACCACGGAGAAAATGAAAGCAAAAAGAATATGGAAGGCAATCAACTTACTGTATTAGATGAAAAGTTTCCTTACCTCGAACTGGTAGGACATCATTGAGGAGATTTTGTTGCAAAAGCAAAACTTTTAAGCTTCTCAGATTAGTCAAATCTGCGGCAAAGTGAACACAACATGTTGGCCGTAAATGGAAGAATATGCCGTGCAACAAGGGTCAGCTAATGCTTCTGTGGTCAGTTTTTGTGAAGTTGTCAGAAACAGAGAAAAAGAATGGTAAATTAGAAAGTGCCAACATAAAAAGGCATATTGCTCGCCAGTCAAGGAGAATATAGTCTGCTATGCTCAAACGATAAGCGAACTAGTGTGTTTTTTAATACTTTAACAAAAAATAAAAAAAGTGTTTCATTTATGATCATCTTTATAAATTCCATACATCTCGGAAGTCTTATTAACAACTCCTCTATTTTTTGTTTTCAATTCATTTTTCCCTCACTTACGACTGCATCTTATTTCGTAAACTCCATATAGCTCCTTATGACGTAATTGCAAGACCAAGAAGAATTTTTGTTGCACACATATCTAGATTTTCAATCGTCCCTCCTGTTTCGATGTAAGTCCAGGGATTAAGGAGTGGCTGTGCACCCAAGCACTTCCTGATTCTTTGTCGATCTGGTTCTGGCTTCGGGGTTTTGGTGTTTCGAACTCCTCAGCGTGGATAAACCTTTTAGAAATCTGAAAGAACGTAAAGCCATGGCGGCGTATTTGTAGTTACGACATGCAATAAAAAACAATGGTATCGTGATTGCGCTTCTCAGTTGTATTGGACGTTTCATAAGCAAAGAATAAGGTCAATGTTGGTGGAAGCATTTTGTAAGCGTATAGCAATCAATAGCAATCCCCGATAGGCCTCTAGGTTGAATGGCACCTTTGTAGAAGTTTTCTGTCACAAACAAAGCCAAATTGCAAGCTTTTACACTACAAACCCAACTTAACTATTGCAAAACGCCTACGTCATCTGCACTTCCCTTTTACATGAGCTTCAGGCGTGTGTGAAAATGCTACCTAGGATAAACACAATCGCAGTTGTAGTTGCCGAAGGAGATAACAACAGTGGCGTACTGAACAACATGATTTGTAACAAAAGCGGCGGGTAGAGAAGTAATTCTATTAGTCTCGGGAAAAAAACAGAAAATGAATAGATTGGAGGATAGCTACAACAAGCATATGCAGCTTATAGCTTTGAAAGTACATTTTACAAGGTTACAAGACCTACTCAAACAATGAAAAGGTTTGAAGCCTAAGTAGGAAACCATAATCATAAAACTGTTATTACAGCTTACACACTCCAAACATCTCTTTCTTTTTAGCCTATCAGAAGACATAATTAAATTGTGAAAAAATAAAGAAAATTTTCCGCCTAAGCTCTTCTTTTAGATAGAATTGAAGGCCAAACGACTGTATCCATTTTCTTTCCGTAAAATGAATCCAAAGTTTCTAATATTGTCTGCAAAATAACAAGTATCAAACCTAAGGCATACACAGCGCATCAATCTGCTTCCCACCTAAGCTAGTTAACGCATAAATACAAGGTGATGGTCATGCAGATGTATGAACAGTGATGGAATCGTAATTTTCATAAATCAATTCATCCTAGAGCATTCATTGAAGCATGCTACTAAGGCTAATTAGGAGAGCTGACTCTCTCTTTGTGTACCTTGCAAACTTAGAGAACCATTCAGTTGGTTGAAGCGTAAATCCAACGTCTCCAAATGTTCCAAAGCTGATAATTCTGTACATAAATGAAAAGGTGTCAAGAAATATGAATATTTCAATGTTATAAGAGTACTTCGGAAATAAGCATTCCTTCTCTAGGAAAGGATCCCTCCAGGTAATTGTTATTAAGAATAAGATTCTTAAGGGATGTGATTGCACTCAATGATTGCATGATGCTCCCGTTGAACTGGTTAAAACCAAGATCCAATGTCTCCAATCTTTTTAACCTTGACAAACTTTCAAAACCTATGATAAGATTGCAAGAAATAGAAACAGTTATACTTTGGCTCAACAGTAATAATGATAACTAAAAATGAACATCATATCCAGCAACAAGAAGAAGGAAAAGGATTGAATAGAGGAACTCCCGAACATTTGGCATTATCAAAATCAACATGATTAAAAATTTCCAATATCAACAACGAACATGAGCTAGAGCCTCCTATTTTGTAAATAAATGTACATAACCACCACAAAACCAATTAGTTTCTAGTAAAAGTAATCATAATGAACCTATTACAAACTTGCCTATACTATTAATGAAGTGGAAGGCTTTACATACCTTCATCCTCAGTCGAGCCGCAAATTTCATTTAATGATAAATTCAAACTTGTTAGCTCCTCGAAAGCCCAAAAGATGGTGACATTCAGGCGCCAAATTGTACGGTTCCCGTAATCAGAATAACCAAGTGCATTTTCAAAGTAGTTGATACCGTGGAGGGAGAGCTCAGCCACGTGACCAGTGGCGGAATTGCACACTACTCGTTCCCATCCACAGCAATCACTCTCTGAATTATCTACCCACGAAGAAAGAAGACGGTCTGCGGAAGCGCCGCTGTATCTGACGAACTTCTTGAATTGGAGGAGACCCATCCTCTCTTCTTCAAAGCAACCTCCGAGTCCGTGAATTTGAATTGTGACTACCAAACCCAGCAAAAGGCACTTCACTAGAGGCCGCTCCATAGAGAAATACGATTTGGACTCTTTTGTTCATTACTAGACCAGTTTTTATACTAGTAAATGTTGGAGAGGAAGATGCGAGTGCTGTGGGGTCGAGGGCAGTTGGTACAGGAAAGAGTTAATGGAATGTAGGAAGTTTAGTGGTAATTTACTATTAAAGGTTGTGGAACCTGTTTAGAATATCGAAGGGTTGAACTATACCTCTGGCCCAACTTTTTGACCGTTGGTAGATATCTTGCCAGAGACAATGGACATTAGCCATCTTCCCTTTACCTTTTTTTTTTTTTTCCTTCTAGTTCACTTTGTTCTCGGGCAAGTCTGCATGAATGACGGACACCAGAGTGCGACATAAAAAATAAAAAAAATTGACAATTTACATTATCCTTCTTCTTTCTTCCTTGGCCCTTCTGTTCTTCAGTAAGTATCATGAAAGACAACTGATATGCTATAACCAAGTATGTATCAAACTAAAATATCATAAGTGTGTTTTACGAAAAATGAAGGCACTTAGAGTTGAGTTATTAATAGTAATGGTTTATCATTACGATAGGTTTCAAGTATAAGTGCAGTGATGTACGCAGCTGAGGCATCCTAACAGACCAGTAGACTTAAACCTTGTTCCTACATGACCCGATCCATTTGATCAGGTGCTTGCCATCTATTTTCATTGTTCAACTCTTTGACAACAGGAAAAAACCAAAGGCCTTTGCCCTTCCATCCCTTGGATAGATGGATACACAAAGGGAGTCCTAGATACGACTCATCTATAACTTAAAAATATTAATGTACTTAATTGATTGGTCGTATATTCATCAGAATATTTTTACGGTGCTTTTGATCATCCTTTCCACCTAATCTTCCTTAAGCATATAATATATATATATATATATATATATATATATATATATATATATATTTGTTTTTTTTTTTTACATTTACAATCTTGATTGTAACAAAGTGATATTGGGGCTAAGCTATTGTAAGGAGTTAAAGGAAGTGAAATTAGAATAGTCCCATTTCAAATTTCTCAGTTCTTTATAATTGGTATTTTTCTGGAACACCATTTTAGGATTGCAAAGAATATTATAGGAAATTGTGGGAAAGGATAATGGAGTATATAAAAAGAAAAATAGACATCTTAATATACTCAAAAGAAGGTTTTTCAAGCCAAGGGGGAAAAAGGATTCAAAGATTGTTATGATCATCTATTGTTTTTGGTTATGAATGTGAGAAAGGGTTACTAATAAAATTAATTAGAAGCAAATTTACGAGACTTTCCAAAATTTTTACTGTATAGTACAAAGGACAAAAGTGGTTGGTCTCTAAACTTTAATAGAAAAGGTTGACAACAGACATCTCAACATACTTCCAAGAGTCTTGGTCATTGTAAATGAACCATAAAGAAGTTTAGGGTTTGAATATTTTAGGGGTTGTTAGAAGATTACAAAGAGAAGGTTCAAAAAAGAATAACCAAAAAGCTATAAAGCAAGTGCTACTTAAAATAAGTTCTATAACCAAATGAAAAGAAAGATTGATATATAAGTAATCAAAGGTGTCTAACAAAATTGTGAAAAACAATAAGAGGTCAAAAATTTGAACTTAAAAAAGAAGAAAGAAGAAAGAAGACTAAATGTCTACCAAACAAAGATGATAATGAAAAGAAAGACTGATAGATAAGTAGTCAAAGGTATCTAACATAGTTCACAACTTCATACTTAACAAATAAGAAAGAAAACTAAATGCTTACCAAACAAAGCTGACGAGGAAAACTAAAAAGTTTAAGATCAAACAAACCTTGACTTTAGTGTTGTAGTTGAAAACAAAATCTTGATTCCTTGAAGTTAAGACAAAGATATAGAGAGGTACATTATGTTAAAAACAAAAGAAATTATTATCTTCACAAAGTCAGTACCAGTCATATATTGTTGCGAAAGTTAGTTATATTGAAATGAAGATCTGGAGTTAATTTTAATTTTAATTTTTTTTTAAAAAGGTAAAAACAGAAGACTCTAATTTGTTCTTAGCACTCACCTATAGATGCAGCACACCAGTAAGAAATAATCTATAACTAGGGAGTCTCACAATCCTCACCAAGACTTGTGGAGTCTCACCAAGCGCAAAGAAGCCCTTGTTTCACAAATTATATTTTTGTCCACTGCAGAACGTCGTAGTTGTGACTACTCCCGCTTAAAACTTAAACGGATTTGGCTAGATATTGTTTTGAGGGGTTTGCATCGGATATTGAGATCTAATCAACGAGGCCTTGATTTTTAATTTGCAAGTTGAAAAGCATATTAAAAAGAATTTTCTTTTCTAATCATAGAAAAAAAAAAGACTTAATGATTGTATCACAAGGGAAAGAACTATTAAGAAAAATTAAAGACTAAACTTTTAATGGTCAACAAGTACCTCAGCTTAGTTGGAGTAGCAACAGTTGGGACCAGTGGGTCCCACATTGAACACCACCTCACCCCTACACCCTTCTTTACCTAACCAAAATAAAATTAAAAATAAAAACTAAATAAACTAAACTTTTAATGGTCACCCATTGAGAGGTCTCAAATGCCTTAACTTATGCATTGATGAAGAATCTAGGCATACGTCCTTTTCATTTCCCTAGAGAAAATCTTTAAGCAAGATCGATTGGCAAGTGCCATCAATGTTGGCATTAACCTTGATTAATGGATATGTAGCCCTGATTACTCAAGATCACTGATCCTTATCTACTTAATGTACCTCAAAACTTCTTTCAAATCCATGCAACAAAGTAAAAGAAATTAACCTGCCGAACTGCAAAATCTTGTAAACGAAGGAACGAGACAATATATATATATTTATATGATGGGACATAAGATATTTAGATATCTTACGTATTGTAACATTTCCGGTTGGATTTTTTTCTTCAGTAATTCCCAAGTATAAGGACATGCAACTCACAATTTCAAAAAGTATTCTATTATTCTTGACTATGATGGTTTTATGACAGTGTATAATTGCCTTCTTATCATTTTCAGTAAATGCGGAATTTTTTTTAATCAAGTCTACTTCTATTTTTATTATTATTATAATTTTTCGTTCTAGTTGATATTTCATCCTCTTCTCTATGCTTCACAGTATGAGACCGAAAAAGAAGAAAAATAAAAAGAAAGCAAGTTTTTTAAACAAATTCGTATAACGCAGAGTCTTGTTGATATGAGCTTGATTCATCTGGATGAAACACAAGGTCAAGCAGAGTAGGTAACCTTTACTTTTTGACTCCTCTTACGACCGTAAACAAAAAGAAAGTTCCTGTAAATTAATTGCATAATGGAAGACTTGGATTTTACACACCCACTATTTCTTTTCCACTGAGACCTCAATTTCCACTTTGACGCGAATTGGTGGCTTCAGTTTCCATTTTGAAAGTGATGTGCTTCCACTTTGTTAGTTGAGTTATATTCCCTAGAAAAACCTGCGGGGTACTACACAAATTCGAAGAATGACTTTGGATTGGTTTCAACAAAGTACTAGGGACAGATTTTCAAGCAAGAGCTACTTTCTGTTTGGATTGGTTTCAACACAAAAGGGGCATACAATAAATGATTTCTGCTATAAAAAGAGAGGCGACCAGAAAAATCCAATTAGCATACAAGAAAGACTAAGGAGGTTAGCAGGTGGGGGAAGAAACATAAGCTATGGGAAGCAACAGCATGTGTAACGAGAGACGAGTAAACTGGCTGAATAATGATATTTATTGCCAATGCCTTAGAAATGTGCAAAAATTTCTATAAATTTTCCGAATAAAATACATGACTTGGTATTTCAAAATTATACTACCATTTCGTTAGTTCCAATTACTTGTATTTTTTTCTTTTCTCTTTTTTTTTTTTTTTTGGAAAGCTACACAAGGCGAAATGTTCTCAGTACCCAGAAAAACACAAGCGAAACATGGTGCCAAACAAACAAAAATGTGTGGAGAAAAAAGAATATTAAAGACACTCTTTGAGGCTAACAACTACTACGTGTTACAAGGCTATAAAACCAATGTACACGAAAATGAAAAACATAAAGTAAAAGTGACGAAAATTTTAAGCAAACAGATGGAGAACAAGATGCAAGTAGTCTGAAAGGAATTCAGCCATTGGAACCGTAAAATTTAAGTACGAAACTATATACAGTCCTTTATGAAAACCACCTTTGTTGCCAGTATGAATTGATGTAAAGAAGAGTGACTAGTCCAAATGAGAACAGGCAGCAGCATCACGAAAGCCTCATGAGAAGACCAAAAATGAACCTTTTCCGGCACTTACAATGGAAAATTCGGGTGGTGAAGCTGGTGACTCGTCCACGGAGAAATGAGTTTTCTTTGTTGCTGGTAACCTGTCCAATTTGTTAAAAGAGGTTTTCTGATCTGGTACCGGTTCGATAATTGAATCTAAGTTCCTTAGTCAAACTGGGGTAGGAATAATGAAATCTGATAGTGTAGGATTTTCCAAGTCTTCAAACTGCCAAGGAAAATTCATTTGCTACTTTGTTCCCCTTATACTCCTTACATTCAAAGCAAACCCTGATAACTTGTACACCCACTTCCTTAAACCACGGAGTATCCACTATTTGTTCTAGAGGAAGCTGAAGAACCTGCTGGTCTATTCTCACTTTAATGGGCCTCCCAAGAAATAGGCTGTGTAATCTTTACGTCTAACCCGGTCTCCCGCCGTGGAACTTTGCGATTCTATTTGCATTTACATCACCAAAGTACTCCGGGAATTTCCCTTTTGCTTTCAAGCAAATAATAAAAAAATCCTAAATTTTCTTTGTTATTGTATTTTCTCCTCCTTGCCATAAGAATCCAATAATTTCCTTTAATGCTTGTTGCTTATACCAGATTACTTCTCCCACAACACTCATAGAGAATTATTCCATACTATTCGATTCAAGTTTGAATAATCAAAATAAGCAAATTCTATGAAACGATAGCTTTACATTTTAGCCATGCAAATCTATGTGGATTGGTTGCACGTCACAATGCAGGAAACGTCTCAAAATCTTAAGTGCATCTAACAACTTATTCTTGTTATTTCTCTTCTAGAAAAGGGTGAAAGATCAAAGGATATAACAAAAACTATTATTAAAATTAAAACAAGTAGATGCTTGTGTTTTGACTATGAAATCCTAAGTTAAATGTCAAGAATTTATTCAGATAGAACACTTATAAACTTTAAAACAAGATAGTCAGCTGGATTTAGATACACATGGAGCAAAGCTAATTATACAAACGATTCGATAACCCACGTAGAGTATCAACAACAAAATAGTAACATGAATACATACCATCCTTGCTTAAGTTGAAGCATCGCCTTAGCCAATGAGGATGAATATAGAGAAAAGTAACAACTCCAATGAAGAAGATGAAATAAGATCCGAAAAAGCTTGCAATGAGGATCGCTTGATCAACTTCATACCATTTCCTTTCACCCACATTTGAAGGTTTGCTTGCCGGTGGAAAACGCTTATTTATGTTAAAGTCTGGTCCATGAAGTAATGGATTTCCTTCATAGCTTCTCTCATCAAATGTTATGAATTGTCCTTTTATTTCAGGAGTTCTACCTGATAAGTTGTTGTAAGCAACTGTAAAGACTGCCAAAAAATGTAAGTCATTCAATTCAGAAGGGATTTCTCCAGTCAAATTGTTATGAGAGAGGTCTAAACTTTCTATTTGAGTAAGATTGGAGAATGTCTTTGGAATGGAACCCGTTAACCGATTATGAGACAAATTTAGTGCACGGACCAAAGAAATCATTCCTAACTCAGGTGGGATTGAACCTGTTAAGTTGTTTGATGAGAAATCCAATCCAGATATATAATCAAGAATGTCACCCTTGAAAGAGTACGTATTATATTTTGTAGCAAACTCAACCTCATCTTCTTTATTCATCTTATCAAAGATGTGCACTTGAAAAGTCTTCACCAAGAGACTTACATGAGTGTAATAAGTATCCCAAAACGTCACACCATAATTATTATAAGCACCAAAATCATCCTCCGCAAAGGTAACATTGTGAAAACAACTAGGTATTGACCCAACAAAGAAGTTTTTTGAGAGATCCATTATGCTTAGATTGATCAAATAGCACAATTGAGGTGGGACAACACCACTCAAAGAGTTCCCATTCAGTTGTATAACTTTTAAGCTCAAAATTGTTCCGAGTAAACTAGGAATGCTACCTGACAAGTTGTTGTCACTGATATCCAATGTCAAAAGGTTTGGCTTGTTCATGAAAGGATCAATAAAAGCATTAATAAAAGCTTCTGGTATTGATCCTGAAAAGTTATTCCCTTTCAAATGTATGCTCTTTAATTGACCCGCATATGACCAAGAAGGTAAAGATCCCGAAAGAGAATTATAAGAAAGGTCTAAAAACTCAAGTGTAGTCTTTAGTGATTTACATAGAAAATCACCTCTAAACAAATTATGATGCAAGACGAGTGTTCCTATAGATGTTCCTTCATATATCCAATTTGGAATCTTACCAAACAAGTAATTGCTACTACCATCAAAGAACTGTGGAGCAAATTTTAACAATTTTTTTGACAAAGTCCCATTGAATTGATTGTCACTAAAATCTAGAACTTTTAGCTTTGTTAAGTTAAATTTGCTTGAGTATAAATCACCATGAAAATGATTGGTAGATAACTTTAGAACACGAAGTTTTGAGAGCCCTCCTATTAACTCTTTTGGTATTACTCCTGAAAAGCCATTAAAGGACAGAACCAGATTCTCCATGCTACTTATATTCCCCATTGATGATGGTAGACTACCTTCAAAAGCATTTTCAGACAAGTCTAGACCTTTTAGATTTGGTAGGAGATACCCAATATTTTCTTGAAGATGCCCATGCAATTGATTTCTTGATACATCCATCCAAGAAATGTTTGGGTTACCATGGAGTGGTAAATGAAGTGGACCCAAAAAAGAGTTATCTTTAAGAATAAGATATTCTAGCCTTGTATTGTTCTCAATCAACCAATCAGGGAACTTTCCTTTCAAGTTATTGTTAGTGAGATTAACCACTTTCAACTTGTGTTGGTAAAAGAGAAACGTTGGAATTTCAATGGAGAGCATTTTGAAACAATTTGGTAGCATAAGGAATTGCAATTGAAACATAGGTATCCAACCTGAAGTTTCTATTATTTGGAGTTTACTTTGATCACATGTGAATCGAACCATTTCAAGTTTGGAGTGATTAGCAAATGAGTTAAATGGGAATAACCCCTGAAACTGATTATCACCAAGATCAATGTACTCAAGGGATGTGAGGCTAGTGACCCAAGATGAGGAAATATCCCCCTCAAATTTGTTGTTTGAGAGATCTAATAGGCGAAGAGATGTCAAATTTTTTAGGCATGAAGGAAGGGTCCCTTTTAGCTTATTCTTGCTAACATCAAACTCTTCAAGTCTTTCAAGTTTACACAAACCTGAGGAACACAATAAATTAAGTAATCTCCACAAGATTATTATGTCTTATTATCTATTATGTAAGGAAGTGTCCTACATCATATTGATCTTTTTCAATTAGTTTCACATTTTGCAAGCATGGGAACATTATTACATTGAACAGTTATAAATTCTCAACCTTAATTTCTTATGGTATAGTGGTTACCTTCATTTGGTAAAGAGCCATTAAAGCGATTTGTAGACAAGGATAAAGCCTTGAGAGAAGTTAGCATTCCTATGTCAGGAGGAATGCTGGCAGCCAATATGTTGTCACTCAAATCTAAAATCTCCAAACTACTAGATGCTGCCAAACCTATAAAAGAAATTGATAAAGATATAATAGGGAAGGCACAAAATGTGGTTTTTATGATGGAACAAAATGAAAGGAAAACATATCAATTGTGATAGTATGAAAACCAGTTAACCTAGTGCGATTGATGAAACAATGTCATTACCTTGAACTGGTAGGACACCATAAAGGTTATTTTGTCGCAAAATTAAGATCTTCAAGCTTCTTAGATCAGCAAGATCTGCAGCAAGTACAGAAAACATGCAGGGAATTAAGGCAGAAATATGCTTTGTGACATGGATGAGTCAATGCTTCTCTATTCAATTTTTAGGAAGTTGTAGAGAGAGTGGAGAAGAAAGGTATTTGATAAGTGCCCAGAGATATGAGTGTATAAAGAATATAGTCATTTATGCTAGAATATTGGATTCCCTTGAATTTTACAAAATGAAATAGGCTTTAAGTAATATCTTTCATTTTTTGATAGTCATTATTATCATTAAAGTGTGAGAACCCATCTTCAAATCTTAAGGCATCAAATATGAAAACTTCTTTTATTATAAACTTAAAGGCTCATCCTCTCACAATCAATGTGGAACATCCACATCTTCAATGCTCCCCCTCAGTTGCAAGCTAACAAAAGCATTACACATGCACGAATAATCCCACAACTAAGATTTGCATGGAGGATAACAAAGCAGAGATGCATCCTCTTACTCCAATAACATATTAGAGTGTAAGGGAAACTCATGATTTATATGCTCAAGATTCCTATTCTCTTAATGTGGGACATTTACATCTTCAATAGTTATGAATCCCATTCATCCTTCAAATCCTATCAGCAATTTCATCTCATGTTCTCACTTTTTTTCCCCCTTACTTGGAGCTACACACCATATCTTAATTAAAATCTATTGAAATCCCAAGTTGAAGGTAGAATTACAAAGACAATAGAAAATAGAATATTATTTATGAATAATATAATTAAGAAGTCTTCACAAGCTTGTGATGCAAAATAAGTTATTTTCTAGTTCCATTTATAATGAAATTACAAATTGAAAATACTAAATTTTTATTAACAAATTTATGTAATCAGATTCAAATCTTTCTCCCATTGCTCCTCATTTAGTTAACCATGCCGTATGGACCATAGCTTGCCGCCTCTTATGTTTTCAACACCCACCTTCCAATTAATATTTCGTGAGAATGAAAAATCAAGCTTGCAAAATAAATCTTAGTGAATCAAAGGTCCATTGGAAACTTCAGGCATTTAACGCATTTCAATTTTCAGGCATAAAGGCTCCTACAAATTCAATTTTCAAGCATAACGACGATATCTCTTCAGTTTTCAGGGATGACGGCCCCACATCAGTTTTAACGTGACGGCTCAGGCACATGGAAATGAAAAAAAAAAAGAAAAAAAAAAACCAATTCACTTGAACATGAAGGCCCAATTGTTTTTTAAAAAAAATGAGGAAGGGACTCAACTTCTTTAACTTTTGGCCCAAAAAAATGATGAAAGGAAAAAAAGTTCTTCTCAAATAGAATGAAAAAGATAAGTGAACAAATTCTATATTTAGAAGTAAAATAATTATTTTTTATAGAATAAATATTGAGATAAGCCAATGTTCTTCTTTTATAATAAACAATTAAAATAAAACTGAAAAAAGGAGGGGTTAGATGAAAAATTAAGCAATTAAACAAAAACAATGATCCGGATCTTCTTTATCCTCGTTATTTATTTGCCATGATACCATGTTAAAATCTCCAATTGAAGGCAAAATTGCAAAGATAATAAAACATGGGACTACATTTATGAAAAATACCACTAAAAAGTCTTCACTAGTCTACGGTATAAAATAAGTCTTCTCCTGCTTTTATTTACAACAGAATTACAAGTTCAAACTCCTAGATCGTTATTAACATATTTATAAATTCAAATCTAAACCAAACCTTCCACCTATTGCTCATCCTTTTGCTAATCAACTTGTATGACCATTTTTTATTGCCTTTTATATTTTCAACAAAATCTGTCATGAATTAATAGTATACGTGTTGATTTGATTGCAGGAAAAAAACGAAAAATTGCGTTTGCACATACCTGCATTTTCCAGTCGACCATACATGTTATTATGAAGTAAGTCCAGCGAATTAAGGACTGGAAGTGCACCCAAATGCCTTATGATCTCTTTGTCGAGACTGTTCTGGCTTAGATTCAGCTGCTTTAGCTTACTCAGCTTGGATAAACTTTTAGAGTCTGCGAGTGAAGCCGAGGTAGCATGTTAGCAGCCACAGAACACAACAAAAAATGATGGTCGATTGTTGTAATTACGTTCCACATTTTATTGGACGTTTCATTAGCAAAGAATGAGCTCAATGTCGGTCGTAGCAATTTTCAAAGCATTTACTAATAATCAATAGGATCATCTGATGTGCCTGTAGGTTTAATCGTGCCCTTCCGGAAGCTTTGTTGCAAACAGAACCCGACTTTTGCCTCATACTACAAACAAAACCTAACCACTGTAAAACACATGTTATCTGCATTTCTTTTTCACATGAGCTTGAGATCAATGTGCAAAAGCTACTGAAGAATAAAGAATGAAGACATAAGAACGACAGAAATAATAGTTGCTGTAAAAGATAACAACAATGTTGTTCTCAGCATTATAATTTGTATTAGTTGCTGCAGCAGCCGTGAAGTAGTACTAGTAGGTTCAAGAAAACATGAAATAATAAGAATGGACGATGGTTGTAAGGAGCAACTTGCGAAAGATAGCTTCGAAAGTACATTTCACAAGATTACAATATCTAATAACATGAATGAAAAGGTTTAAGCCTGGGTTTGAAGCTGTTAATAGAAAAACTTTATTAGACCTTATGCTTAACAAACGTCTCCCATTTCAATTGTTTTGTGACAAAATATAAGTACAGATCTATACAAACAATGAAGTCATATGTGGTCGCAGATTGCTAAAATTAAATGGTAAAAAATTAAGAATGTAACCATGGAAAGCTGACAGTTTCAATCGCATGGTGAAGTGGGTCTCGGTTTCTTGTCATTCAAAGACAAGTGAAAATTTTTTAGGGATGGATTTACATAGGTAGAAGGCTAACAATCCACATGTGTTCATTTTTATTCGCACAAAATGGAAACAAATTTTAAAATATTTTCTGCTAAATAAAAGAATGGTGGTTATAATTATTTCTTTTTTCTTTTTTCTTTTTCCTGGCAGAAACCTAAGTCATACCTAACCCACCAACCTGTTTTCCCCCTAGCCTGCTAGCACACAGATTAAAGGCGGTGGTCTTGCATATGCATCTTATCAACAGTAACATATTTCTCGCCGAAAAAATCTACTAACGCTTGTTAGAAAAAATCTGTCTCTTTTTGTGTACCTTGCAGACTGAGGGAACCTCTTAGCCGATTACAGCCTAAGTTCAGCATCTCCAAGTTTTCTAAAGCCGATAACTCTGCACATAAATGACAATAAGATGTGAAGAAATAGGATCCATTCCAAAGATTATAGAAGTACTTTGGATAGGCATGCCTTTTGCAGGAAATGACCCCTCCAGGTAATTGTTGTTAAGAATCAGATTTCTAAGGGACGTAATTGCGCTCAATGGCTGCATTATGCTCATTTGGACCTTGTTGAAAGCAAGATCCAGTGTCTCCAGCCTTTTTAATGCTGACAAACTTTCAAAACCTACGAAAACATTGCAGGAAAAAGGAAAAACTTTTCCTCAGCTCAACAATAACGATAATAATATCGGAAAAAAAAATCATCATGAATATCGAAAACCTTTAAAAGTTTCTGACAGCACCAGTAAACATGAGTTAAGAGCCTCTTATTTTGTAATTAGAAGTATATAACGCTAGTGAAAGAAATTAGTTTCTGCAAAAAATAATTATGATGAACATGTTAGAGATTTTCCAGGAATAGGAATGAAGTAGGTGGCTAGCATACCTTCATTCTCAACCCAACCGCCAATCTCATTTAAAGATAAATTCAAACTTGTTAGCTCCTTGAAAGGACGAAATATAGAGACATTCAGGAACCATATCTCATCATCCCAGTAATAAAAAAATTCTCTTTTATAGAAATGGTCGTAATAATGGGTGTAACTTTGGAGTTGCTTGATATTATGGAGGGAGAGCCCAATCACATAACCAGTGGCGGAGTTGCACTTGACTCGTTCCCATCCACAACAATCACTCCCCGAATCATCAACCCACGAAGGAAGAAGACGGTCTACATCAGCACCGCCGGATCTGACGAACTCTTTGAATTGAAGTAGAGCCATCCTCTCTTCTTCAAAGCAACCCCCAAGCCCATGAATCTGAAGCGCCACAATGAAACCCCATAAAAAGTACCTCACTGAAGGCCTCTCCATCGAGAAATACATGCACAACTCTTTTGCTCATTGTTACAACATTTCTTATACTACTTGGTACAGTAATGAGTCAAGTCAACGCAGGGAGACCTGGGAGCAACTTCTATTGAAGAGGGGTAGGCCCTATTAAGCGTCTCTGGACCGCCGCGATTAATGGCTCGACCTTAGCAGCAACTTTTAGACAATAGCCGATGTCCTGACAGGCACAGTTTGCACTGTCCCTATTCTTTTGAGGAACCGGGAGCGTAGGAGTCACGCGTTCTGTTGGAAACCCCAGCAACCCATGACCTGCCGCTTTGACCTGCCCTAGGCTTTAACACCTCCGCCCCGGACTTGTCGGAGCTTGAGAAAGCATTACTTGCGTGATGACTGTAGAATGAGTCAAATCAACGTAAGAAGACTTTGAGCAATTACTTTCACGCGGCAAAGGTGGTGGAGGGCAAAAAATTATTGAGCGTGAACAACTTGACCTTAGCGCGAAATTTTGACAATTAGTAGATAGCTGGCCGGGGACAATCCGCGTTATCCTTCTTGACCTGGGGACGAACTTTTGACAATTAGTAGGTAGCCGGCCAGGGAAAATTCACATTATCCTTTGTGTAAACCAGGGACAACAGTATGTGATTTGAAAATGGTTCTCAGTTGGCATTTTCACTTTTTCCTTTCCCCACAATTTCCTTTTTTTGGGTCCTTTTATTGGATAAGTCTGCTCCAAAGTTAGAGGAATCAAAGTTTTGGAATCTAAGATACCAGAAATGTTGCTCAGAATCCGTCAGTACTAATGGTGCAAGTCAATAGAAGAATACTAACAGGGATGGCCTAATGAGAAACACTGGTAGTACAAGCAAATGGTGCAACTGAAAACTGCGTTTTTGGCAGAATGAGTTCAGGCGTGGGGTTGAGTGCAAGGAATCGTGTTCTTCGTAAATGTTCGTAGAATAGAAAGGATATACTTCTCCCAAATGTGGGGCACCTCTCCAACCTCTTCTTGAAGAGGCTTTCTTTTCTGGCATCAGTTCGATAAGTGGATGTATCTTTACCAAGCCAAAACCGGGGTAGGAATAGAAGACTGATAGCGTAGGATTTTTGCCACGTCCAAAAATTTCCTAGTAAAAAAAAATGCATCTCCCACTTTCTTCTCCTTACCCTTCTTAAATTCAACCATTACTCACGTTGAGAGTAGGGTAAGCTCCTTTTGTTTCAGTCTACTGGTCTATTTTCACTTTGAAGGCCAAAACGAAAAAGGAGGACCTCCGTGTTCTTTACGCAAGCATCAAAGTAAGAAACAGATTCTCGTAGACTGATAGGTGTAGGACCTTATTTTCTAAGGCGTGACAGAGGTGAGTTACGGACTTAAGATCTTGCATTATCCCACTTCATTTCTCGAGTCAATTCAGTAGTCACGCCGTGTCAGCAAAGTCTACCCGTAGTACCTCCTTTTCTCCTAACTCGGTATCTTATTTCCTTATACCCAATTTAGATCGGCTTTCTTTGCATATTGCAACTGATCCTTCAAAAGTTTCTTACACGATCATTTAGAGCCATTGGTGTCATATTTCTCCTAACTTGGTAGCTTTTTTGAGAGCTACTGTAGGCGAAGTGTTCTCAGTACCCAGAAAAACACAAGCGAAACATGGTGCCGGACAAGCAAAAATGTGTCAGGAAAAAGAATATTACAGAGATTCTTTGAGTCTAACTACTTCTACGTATTACAAGACTATAAAACCAATAACAACGAAAATGAACAACATAAAGTAGAAGTGACGAAGAATTATACGCAAACAGATGGAGAACACGATGCAAGAAGTCTGAAAGGAAATCAACCATTGGAAGCGTAAAAGTTGAGTACGAAAATATATAGAGTCCTTTATGAAAACTTCCTTTGTTGGCAGTATGAATCGATGTAAAGAAGAGTGACTTGTCCAAAGGAGGGCAGGATGCAACACAAAGAAAGCCTCATGAGAAGACCAAAAACAAACCCCAAATCCTTTTCCGGCACTTACAATGGAAAATTCGGGTGGTGCAGCTGGTGACTCGTCCACGGAGAAATGAATTTTCTTTGTTGATGGTAACCTGTCCAATTTGTTAAACAGGTTTTCTGATCAAGCACCACTTCGATAATTGTATTTAAGTTCCTTAAGTCCAACTGGGGTAGGAATAATGAAAGCTGATAGTGTCGGATTTTCGAAGTCTTCAAACCGCCAAGGAAAATTCATTTGCCATTTTGATCTCCTTACACTCCTGAAATTCAAAACCAAACCCTGATAACTTGGACACCTACTTCCTTAGACCACGGGGTATCCACTTTTTGTTCTAGCGGAAGCTGAAGAACCTGCTGCTCTATTCTCACTGTAAAGGGCCACCCAAGATGTGGGACCTCTATTTTCTGAATGCAAATTTAAAATTAACTCATTTCTCATACACAGAGAGAACTTCCGAGATTAAATTGACAACAGCTTTCTGAAACAGTTTTGTAGTATAAGGAATTGTAATTGAAACATAGGTATTCAACCTAAAGTTTCTGTTATCTGGAACCATTTCAAGCTGGGAGTGATTAGCAAATGAGTTGAATGGGAATAAACCTTGAATCTGATTATGACCAAGATCAATGTACTTAAGGGATGTTAAGGCTAGCTATCCAAGACAAGGAAATGTTCCGCTCTAATATGTTGTTTGAAAGATCCAACAGCCGAAGAGATGTCAAATTTTTTAGGCATGAAGGGAGGGTCCCTTCAAGCTGATTCTTGCTAATGTCAAACTCTTCAAGTCTCTCAAGTTTACACAAACGTAACGAACACAATAAATTAAGAAACGTACAAAGCACGGGGATCATGCTATGCATACATATGTAACCGAGCGTATTTCTTTATGCGTTGGTACTTTTACACTCGCTTATACAGAATACAAGAGATCTCCTTGAGCAACGACCATACTTTTCTCCTGCTTTTCTCTTTCTTTCTTCGCAAGCTTCCCACAAGGACTTCTGTCCTTCAATAATTGTTAGTAGGTAGAATAGAAGGGATATACTTCTTCTAAATGTAAGGGACCTCTCCAACCTGTTGAAGAGGCTTTCTTTTTCTGGCACCAGTTCCATAAGTGGATTTAAGTTCATCAAGCCAAAACCGAGGTCGTAATAGAAAACTGATAGCGTAGAATTTTCCAACTCTACAGATGCATCTGCCACTTTCTTGTCCTTCCCCTTCTTAAATTCAACCATTACTTCTGTCAAGTACAGGGCAAACTCCTTTGTCTCCGACAAGTGCATAGTAAAAGCCTTGTCTCTTTTCGCTTGGAAGACCCAGCCGAATAGGATGACCTCCGAGTTCTTTACGCAAATCAGTGACAATTTCTCGTAGACTGATAGGTGTAGTACCGTGTTTTCTTAGGCATGACAGATGTGACTTACGGACTCAAGATCTTGCATTATCCCACTTCATTTCTTAAGTCAATTTAGCAGTAACTCTGTCTTTGCAAAGTCTACCCTCAAACACCTCCTCAGATACGAAATGACTAAGGTACCCTGTCTCCGTATAGCCAATTTAAAGTCGGTTTTCTTGGCGTACAGCAACTGATTCCTTCAAAGTTTCTTACACGATTATTGAAAGTTCACATCCTTTAAATTGTTATTAAGAACTTCATTTATATCTCAAAAACCAAAATGAAGTGAAGGAATACATTCACTAAATTAAGGCGTGGGGGGTATTAAATCCCGATAACCAAAACATTCTCTTTTATTGGAAGGCGGGTAAAAACTTGTGTAATTTTGCAGTTGCTTGATATTATGGAGGGAGAGCCAATCACGTAACCAGTGGCGGAGTTGCAAGTGACTCGTTCCCATCCACAACAGTCACTCCCCGAATCATCAACCCACGAAGGAAGAAGATGGTCTGCATCAGCACCGCTGTATGTGACGAACTCTTTGAATTGGAGTAGAGCCATCCTCTCTTCATCAAAGCAACCTCCAAGCCCATGAATTTGAACCGCCACTATGAAACCCCACAAAAAGTACCTCACTGCAGGCCTTTCCATCGAGAAATGTATGCCGAACTCTTTTGCTGATTGTTACAACATTTCTTATAATACTTGGTACAGAAATGAGTCAAGTCTACGCAGGGAATAGGAGTCACGGGTTGTTGGGACAAGCAAAGAAGGAAACCTGATGATCAAATAGAGGAAAATCTGGATACGATGCAGCTAATTCAATTAAATAGAATGGTCGAGGGACAAGTACTGGACTATCTCCGTGTCTTGCTGAAGCAAGACAGTGAAAGACTTAATTGTACACCGTCAGAACAAGCCAAAAACAAGTAGAAAGTCCAAAAAAGCTAAATAAAGAAGTGGAATACGAAGACTCAAGACCTCTTCGCTGTAGTCTCTATTCTTTTGCATGGTGAGCTTTGATTTTTCGTTCATTGAATATAGCGTTAGCTTAGAGGCCATCAAAAAATAAAAAAATAAAGAAATGTAGTTTGAGAATGCATTACTTGCTTGATGACTGTAGAATGAGTCAAATAGACGGAAGAAGACCTTTGAGCAATTACTTCGACTTTTCTGGAGGACAAAAAATTATTAAGTGTGAACGACTTACCTTGGCGCAAAATGTTGACGAGTATTAGACAGCCGGCCAAGGACAATTCGCAGCATCCTTCTCTTAGTGACTAAGTCTGAGTAAAATAGGGACCACAGAGTGTGATTTAAAAACGGTTCTCAGTTGGCGTTGTCCATTTTCCTTTCCCCACAATTTTCTTTTTCTGGGTCCTCTTCTGGGGTAAGTCTGCACCAAAGTAAGATAAATCAAAGTTCTGGAAGCTAAGATGTCAGAAATGCTGTTTACCATAAGCGAAGGTGTTCAGAATCTGTCAATAACTATGGCGCAAAACAATAGTGGAATACTAACACGGATGGCCTGATAAGAAACGCTGGTAGTACAAGCAAATGGTGCAACTGAAAACTGCGTTTTCGGCAAAATGAGTTTAAGCCCCGGAAGAGGTGCAAGTTTCATCTTCAGTAATTGTTCGTAGGTAGAATAGAAAGGATATACTTCTTACAAATGTGGGGGACCTTTCCAACCCGTTGAAGAGGCTTACTTTTCTGGCATCAGTTCGATAAGTAGATTTTTTTTTTATGTGAACCGTTCACTTAGACTTGGAAAGAAAGGGAGACTCATATACATGGTAAAATGATTTCCGAAATGAATATGCTTGATGAAAATGACTTCTTTTAATGATGACGGACTAGTTAAAAGAAAAGAAAATGATACATCTAACAGCACAATTAAACCCACCCACAGGTAGTCTACTTGGTAAGGGTTGGGCTTGGGATCCTTGAGGTCCCAGGTTCAACTCCCCATGGGGAGCATTTGCATGGGATTCAATGAGTTCTCTCGTCTTTTTTGTCTGCCGGCGGCGCGCAACTTGCGTATCCTAATTCTCTTCATTGTGGATGAGACTTTTTGTATGCATTGGTCTAAAGTTTTCCCATTGGCTACCAGGAAGCTTCCTGTGGTTATTTCTACCTTTCTTTAGTACGACTGGACTCTCCATAACCTCTGTTTTGTTATATGGCTCTGGTTTGTTAACACGACGCCTTGGTGGGATTTCTCGGGTTAGTGGGTTTTATGTTTGTCAAATTTCTAGCTCTTAACACTGGTGTTTGAGTTCATTTTACTGAGGTAATGTAAGTTGAGGATTTTTGGCCTTTGGCCGTTTTTAATGTGCTCGGCGTTGCTCTTGTTGTGGCAATGGGCGATTTGTGTGCATTAAGAGTAAGAGCAGTGATAGAAATTTATATCAAGCCATTCACTCTTCCTCTCATGTCCGTTTGGGTTCGGTTGCGCCGTGGGGGCGAATCCATGGCTGATTGTTGGCTTTATGTATTTGAGGCCAAATTTGCTAGGCAGGCGAGAAATTTTAGGAATGCATTGTTTCGAGCGTTGTTTCGATGTGATGTACTTTCCACACGACATTCATATCCATGAACATCCCTGCGTTTCTTTTTAAATTAGACTGTCTAATATTTTTACAACTATTGAGGCTTTACACGCGTATTCTCATGATTAATGGGGTTTTGATATTGAACTCATCATACCCTACTCCCAGCTACTTTTGGTTGGTCCGTTGGAACCTCTTTCCACCATTCATAACTTGGGCTGTTGTTAGTGTAGAGTTATCATTTACGGTATAGACTACTAGCTTGTTGGATTAGTTTAGCCAATTTTGGGGATGGTCACCTCTGCATGGTTAGTGTATATGAGACATTTTCGAGCTTGATTACTTTCATATATTTTATGTAAGCACAATCCTTATTCGTCCTTATATTATTACTTCCTCGGAAAATTCTGATGAGACAAAAATAAAGAAAAAGAAAAAGCAGACCTTTCTTGTGTGTGACTGTGCATTGGTGTTCTAATAAATTTGTGAGATGGAAAGCAGTTGATCCAGATTTAAATGTGCCATTTTGTCTTTAAACCTTTCAGAGATAGTGGCTTGCTCTCCAGATATTTCCTGTCAAATTGAAACCGAATTTGATATCTTTCTTCTGTTTCAACATTGTTCCTGCCGGTTTCATGCCTTGTTGAGGCTAACTTTGAGATTTATTCTTTCAATAGGGCTCTCCAAAATCCTTGTAGAAGCAATTATGACTCATAGGACTCATTCATAGGTATGTTTAGATTTAGTACCAGTGTTTGCACTTTTAAATTGCCAGACACAAAGGAAATTAGCTTTGTGGTAAGTTTTACATGTCAGATTTGGTTTCTAGTTGGGACAATTATCTTTCCAGCGATACTTGTAGTTAGAATGGATTTGGAACTTTCTTAACTGCCCTTTACGAGTGTTACATGGTCAGGGTCTCCTAGAATAAGTATGAAGTCATCCGTGTAAGACGTGATCTGATGTATTAAATTTAAAGTTTTCTTTTCAAGACTAAACTACATGAGTTTCGGAGTCATCTTGATACGTATTCTGAAGGTTGACTTGTTGGGGTTATCTAGGATGTATCAAGCAAGCAGTCAGAGATTTCTGTGGTTGCTAGTGATTTTTTTTCTTCCAGTGATTTTCCATTGATAGAACACAGGAATCAAGAGGTATGTATTATCTTTCCCAAATAATGCATTTAAGTGAGATAAATAGTTCCGTGGGCTCACAGAATTGCAATCTGCACACCTTTTGCTTTAATGTGTTACTGGTACAAATGGAGGAGGAACTTTGGTACTCACAATTGCTAAAGTGACATAGCGTTCTTCATTTTCTGTATACATTTTGAAATATAGACGTTTCACCACATCTGTGAAGGTAGAGGAAGCATTCTTATTCCGTCCTTTTCTTCCTCTTCTTCTCTTTTGCCTTTTCTATTTAGACCTGCACATACTGACTGTTTATAGTTCCCTTGCTAATTTTAGCCTTCCTAGGGGAGTCGTCTTCTTATCCATTGCTAATTGTAGCCTTTCTTTATGTCAGATACTTGAGACTCTGTTTGTTATGCTGCTGATTTATGTTCACATAGGAAGCTTATTAACAATTGTCTAATAATGGTGCTAAAGCTGCAAGAAAATGACAAATCTTCTGAGGTGTTGTCAATTTCTGATAAAAGTTCTCAATGGCCTGCATCAAAAAAAAAAAAAAAATTCCTTCTTGGTCCAATATGTTTTTTTTTTTTTTTTTTATAATATTTTTGAGGTGTAATGTTGATATTGATGATTGTATACATAACCGTACTAAAATATACATTTCAGAAAACTTCTGTTACATCTTTAGATAATTGGGTTAGTCCAAACATGACTCATTGTGGCACCTGGAAAATATCCAGATTTTGGTCTGCCTTGGGTGGATGAAGTGGAATGATGGAAGTAGGAGTTCATTAAGTGCACAATACACACATCCTTTGTGGTTTGATGGTGTTCTATTTGGACCTATTAGGTTTTTCAATCTCAAGAGACATCCTAGTTGTTTGAAATATTTCATTTTATTCAGTTTCTGTTTTAATCACTGATGGAAAGTCCCACGAGGAGCTCATCATTTGTTAGAGTACTGTTATGTCATGCGGCCAGCAGATTATATGTATATGCTTTGCGAAATTTTTTCAAGTAATAGATGTTTTGATACCATTAGAACAGGAAGAACCCCCTAAATGTGTGAATTAGAAGGCCAAATAGAAAATGAACGTCAATTTTCCCATCCAACTGTTTGACTGAACCCCCACCAACCAGCTATCCCCTATTGTTCCTTTGCTTCTTTCTTTCCCTTTCTTCTCTTTCTTTCAATCTGGACTGATCACTTTTTTTTTTTTCTTTTTCCCACCCATCAAAGACACTAAAATCTTTTCCAAGTATACGAATTCTTCAGTTTAATCTTGCAAATTATGAGTATGAGTTGTTTAAAGAAGATGGATTCGTTATGGAGGACCTTGCGGTGGTGGCATCTGTAGCCTTGTATGCTTTTTTTTTTCCTTTTTATTTTCTCTTTGGGTGAAAGAATTGAGAGGAAACAACATGATAAAAAGCAATAAAAAACTTGTAGATCTCCATTGCCTGTCTTTGTTTTTGTTGGTCTGAAGAGATTGAGCTTTAATGATCAAAGCAAAGGGGTTGGCAGAGGATAATATGTTTTTGCCATAGTGTGTTGCCAAAGTCTTAGCTTCTTTTCCTATGAGATATTCATGCATGTCAAGTGAATTTCATAATTTTGTAAAAGCATCTCATTATGTCTACTAGCATTTGAAAATATTAAATTAAACTGAGCATAAGAAAAGAAAAGAAAAGGCTTCTTGATTTCTGTGCAAACACCTCAGTGCTACACATTCAATCCTCCTCCATACTCTAAAGCTCCTCCGCACTCTAGCCTTTACCTCTAATCCACAATAACCACCCAAAGTAAGCTCCTTATTTGACTTACTACAATTAGGGGCTTTCAATGAAAACAGGCGGGAAGGAATTGTATAGTGTGACCAACAAAGGAGAAGTTGAGGGAGATCAGATGAACATTGTAAAATCACAAGAGATGTTTGTGCGTTTTACCCTATATATCTTTCTTAAGTGCTTCGATTCTGGTATTTGTAAGACTCTTCTCCTTATTTTGTGTAAAACTTCATGATTCATGCAAGCCTTGTATTCTAGTTATGATATATGCACCTAAAAGGGAACTTTTCATAGAAATTGAAAGATTTCTGGTGCAACAACGCCTATGTATTGTACAAAAGTGTGCCAGATTTTCTGTAGATGGATCCAGGGTGTCAGTTTGGTAGCAGCGAATAATGGTAAACTTATTGGTGTGCACAAAAGTAGGGTGAAAAAATGAGGAATCATCTAACTTGTATGGCTGCAATACTATATTTTCTTTCACCGGAGCAACCATGATCATAGCTGTGCCTACTGGAATCTAAAACTTTAGTTGCAATGCAACCTTGTTTTGGAGAAAGGAGAGGGGGGAGTTATTTTCCGTAGGCTCCATCTTTTTGTTTAGCATAGAAAGATTCACTGGACTAGTCCTGGAAAATTCTGGGCTAGACATTGCTCTACATGATGCTTATTATGCGGTTGCACATTCCATTATGTATCTCCATGGAAGCCATTTTTTCTTTGTTTGCAGATGTCACCATTGGGTGGATAAAATTTTCGGTCGGACATACCCTGAAACTTTAGGACAATCCATTTTGTTATTTCCATTGCTTCAAGTGATTGTTACGACCATGAAGAAATAATGACCTCTTGCTTGGAATTTTTCTCTTCTTCTTCTTCTTCTTCTTTTTTCTTACAACAAGCCAAACATATTATTACTGGTGTATATCAGACAGAACTAACTTTTGTGATACCAAATTACTCTAAAATCTCATTGTGCTTTTTGTACAACAGGAAAGAATGAGGGAAATCCAGCCTGGTTCACACACCGTAAGGTCTCATGGAGTCACAGTTGCAAGGACACATATGCATGACTGGTTGATACTCATGCTTCTTCTGCTGATTGAGGTCATCTTACTAGTAAAAATTCCTCCATTTTATCGCTTTGTTGGGAAAGATATGATGACTGACCTCAAATATCCCCTCAAAAGTGATACAGTGCCTGGTTGGGCAGTTCCTGTAAGTTTCCGTATGTGATTAGAATCCGGGTGACACTGTGGTATCGTCTATACAGTATTAGAGTGGCAGCACTGATGCTCTATGTTCTGATCTTTGAATGGCTAGGTCTATTCAGTCCTGTTGCCTTGTGCAATTTTTGTCATTGTCTACTTCCGCAGGAGAGATGTCTATGACCTTCATCATGCCATACTAGGTAGGGTGATGAAATCTTTTCTTCCTACATTGTTTCACTATAAAAACATTTCTGGTGTGCAATAGCTAATGATGTCATAGTTTTTGTGTTTTGATTGGGATTGTTTCGCCATTGGAAATTCTTTTTTGGTGCAGGTGTCCTATACTCTGTTCTTGTCACGGCTGTTATTACAGATGTCATAAAAGATGCAGTTGGTTGACCTCGGCCTGACTTCTTTTGGCGTTGTTTTCCTAATGGAAAGGATGTATGTCTAGAGTTGCATGTGCTTTATTCCTGCTTCAAGGAGTATAGTCTCTTTCAGTCAGTTTAAATCATGCATTTGTTAATGGTACTTAATCACTAACAACTCCTCAGGTTTATGATACATTAGGAAATGTTGTATGCCATGGCGTCAAAAATATCATAAAGGAAGGGCATAAGAGTTTTCCAAGTGGTCATACTTCAGGTAAGCTGCGCTATACTACTTCTCTGCTTTTATACTACAATTTATGCAAAACAGTTGAAATAATTTGAAGGATGAATTACATGCAACGACTCCAAAGTAGTGCAATGAAGTTGGTCTTAACAGAGGGGTGAACTTCTGCAACTTTTGACCAGATGATTCTCATAAATGTGTGCACTTTTGTCGGTATGGTTGTGGTTTTTGGGATTCGAGAGATTCAGTGCAGAAACTGGTGGTATGTTTTGTTGTGGGCATTCATTGGTGGAACTACAAGGTTTGGTCGCCATGAGATGTTGTCTAGGTCTTAGGGTGATGCAGATGGTGAAAGGATTTGTGGACACTGGGCTTTTGGGTTGCTTGTGGCCATAAAAGCAATGGTGTTTGCCTGGTGCGGTAGGTGTCTGTGTGGGCCCTTTGTGTTTATTTCTGTTGCCTTTGAGGTTGGGGTTGGTGTTTTCTAAGAATGGGTCTTTCGGGATTTGCTGCGTAGCTTTGAGGGTTGTGCAAAGGGGTGACTTGGGGTGGTGAGGTAATGTGTGAGAGAATGAGAATGCATCTATGAGCATTTCGTTTTGATACGTGATGTTCTTTGACTAGGGCATTGCCTGGTGGCTGATGAATGTTGGTTTTGTGGGTATTGGATTGGCCAAAAGTGTGTTGGTCAGCAGGTGACTCGGGTGATTGGTTTGGGTTCGTGTCAGTTGATGGCATGTTTGACCATAACGTTTTGGTTAATTAGCATCAATGCAAGTGACATTTAAGGGGCAACTCAGAAATTTTAGAAGGTTGGAATTAAGTTTCAGCTGCAGTATGAGTCCAGAGTACACATGTTTGTCACATGGTACTACACTTTTCATATCTCATCGAGTATGGAGGGAGACAAACCATTACAATTTTTTAAATTGGGTTGTCAGTCAGCAAATTGATTGTCCAGTGTGGACGTCAGAAAGAGGGTATATTTTCTGGGTGCTTAATGAAATCTACTCGAAAGTGAATCTTTACGGTGAGGTCATAATTGGAGATAATGCATGATAAAAGGAAGTTGAGCACATTATAGCAGAGTAAATATATACCGGGTCATTCGAAGAATTCTTAGGTTTGAGAAAATTTGATTCAATTTGCAGGGTCCTTTGCTGGTCTGGGTTTTCTGTCTCTGTACGCATGTGGAAAAATAAGGGTATTTGACCGCAAAGGCCATGTTGCAAAACTCTGCGTCGTTTTTCTTCCTCTACTCGCTGCATCACTTGTTGGCATTTCACGGGTGGATGACTACTGGCACCATTGGCAAGATGTGTTTGCAGGAGGTCTTCTAGGTTTGTGCTAATATAAATTTCTCAATTAGTATTATTTTAGTAAGTACTAAAGCAATCTATGGGATGCTTGACTTCACTGACCATTGGAAGAGCTTTTTTGCAGGACTCACAGTAGCTATGTTTTGCTATTTGCAGTTCTTTGCACCCCCGTATCATCCTGAAGGTATGGTTTTATCCTGATCTAATCTCTATTCTGGGTTTTGGTTTCTGGAGTGTTAAGTCCCTAACATGATATTGGAAGTCTGTCGCTGCTTTATTTAATTATTGTGCTCAATAACATTACTTAAGCGATTCAAGTTGAAGCTCTTAAACGTTGATTGCATTTCTCCTGCACCATTGTCTTCAAAATGATCTGATATAAAATTTGGAAGGAGAAGCATGCTTGTGGTGCTTTTTTTCTGGTCTCTTCGCAAGACCCAAGAAAGCATTGCTCAACTATTCATGGATGAGGATGCGTGACAGACATTAAGTATGACACCAGAAAACAAGGACGAAGAGGACAAGAAAACAATTCCAGTCATATCCCAATTTTTCTAATATCTTTTTACCCAGCACAAATATACCATATTTATCAAATGCGGCGTCCCTTTAGTGTCAGTGATACATATTAAAAGGGGAAAGGGAGATGACTAGTTCTTGGTAGTTCCAGTTGGATGTACAAGGGCATTTTTAGTATCAGATCTTAAAAAGGATGTGTTCCTGCCAGAATTGAAAAGCTACGTAAAAGAAGCTCCTTGCCGTGATCCTGACTTGCTAGCAGGATGTAAATTTTGAAGTGTTTTAAGCTACGCAAGGCATCCATGTGTCTTCTGCAGATGATTGGTGGTGGTTGGAATTCATAGCCAGTTGAAAGATAGTCTTGCTTATGTAAATGCGTTTGGAATTTTTCCTTATTGATTGGAAATTCTATTACTTATTTGATCTCGTCTTCATACTATTGTAGGTTGGGGACCTTATGCTTACTTCCATGCGATAGCGGGGTCTGGGGCAAGTAGGCAAGCAGTCGGTGCTGCAAATGCGAGCGGTGCTGCAGATGCGAGCAGTGCGCAGGCCATGGAGGCGCAGGCTAACAACAAGCAAGATGAAAGAAGCATGCACGGATTTGCGGGTATATCACTAGCTTGTAACTCTAGTACAACGGTCAACGACGTCGAATCTGGGAGGAAATAATTCCGTACATTTCCTGCTAGACACTCCAATCTCCCGTTTTCTTTTATCTACAGCAGGCAGTTGTATATCCAATGTGTGAACTTTTCCCCATGTTGCCTGGTTTTCTTTTCTGAAGAAAGTTTCTAGCTTTAGCAACTTCGACATTTGCTCTATTCACACCGGAAAGCGAAACACAGCTTCAAAACAACAGAAAGTTATCTTCAAGGCTTGATTTCCTGATTCTGGATTTCTCTTACACCCTTCATTGTTTGAATCCCTTCTGTTGACACAATGTGACCTACTTTATCGATCAAATGTCTACTTATTCGTGCCAATACATATTAACACCAGTAATATATTGATATTAAATGGATTAACCAGATTGATAACTTGAGTATAGACAATAAAGCTTTTGTGGCTCACATTCAATGATAGATTAGATCACTCAGCATCCTCGGGGATTTGGTGGCTATAGTGGTTGGTGGGTCGCAGTTTGGCAACTCTCGTTTCCTGGCTTGCGATTCAAACTCTTATGGTTGGTGACGTGGGTTCGTTGTCGGTGGTGCTTGGTGGCTTGTTTCTTTTGAGAACCACCATCAAGTTGACGGTGATGTAGGATGCGGATACGAGAATTGGTATGGAATCCATTGGAAGGCTGCAGTCAATGATACGACATTAATGATAATTAAAAATTGTGCTTTAATCACTCGAAGTCATTGATGCAGCAAAGTGGAGGTACAATTAGACGACCCAAAATCAGTGTGCTTGCTTGAGCTTCCTTATGTTAGCTTGAAAATTTATTCATAAAGGTCTAAAATGTGGAGGGGCCATTGTTGAGTGCTTTTTGCGATTTTGGGAATATTCATAAGTCCCTAATGCCTCTTATGGAATACATGAGCGGTTAATTTTGTATTATTTTTTATGTAACTATGTACGTTGAGATTAACAAAACTTTCATGGTTGTGTGTTTTTAGATCAGTAAAACGGATTTTTAATTTAAATAGATTTATTTTTCTTTGTGTACTTGTTGATTGAATTTGAACCTTTTTCCTCATGATTAAAACTATTTTGTACTTTCAATAGGTTCAATCATGAATAAACTATCTATAAAGTTTTTAAATAGATATCCTAACTCGGCTGTGAATACAAATAATTAACATTGTGACTTCCAGAAAAACCTTTGTTGGCAATTCCAGCTGCCACTGCAATATGGTCTTTAGTTTGTTATTATGACTGGAAAACCAAACTATAACTTGATTCGCAATGGTGATTAATACTAAAAGGCCATAACAAACATATATTTATTGCTGGTTGAAACTATCTTGATCACACGACTTTAGAATCGGTAGAATGTATGCCACTTCAGTTAACTCGCAATGCAGTTGGTCTTCACCATCAAAAAACAACAATCGAAGAAGATTCTAATTCATTTTTTCTTAGGTGGTAGTTAGGATGATCGTCACTATATCACCTATTCAAGGAAAATTTGGGAGAAGAGGTCTCTAAAAAGACATTTATGCATTAGAGTGATATTCCTATGATTGAGAAATATCGTCCTTATACTGTCATTAAACAATGGTCAACGACCACTTTATGATAAAATTTAATTCTTTCTTAAAATTGACCTATTAATTTTATTGTAAAAAAAAAAAAACTTTTGAGTAAGACTTAAGTAATAAAAAATAATTCATACCATTATTAAGATATTTTTCTTCAACTTATCATAACATAGATCAACTTTAATTGAGTTATAGTAATGAAGGAGAAAGATTGAAATTCTATTAGTGAGCCTCTTCAAATTATAGTTCTACTTCACTGGGACCTTTTAACTTAGACTTCAGAAAAGAGAAAGAAAAAAAACCCTAACTTTGATTTTTCCATTTGTTAGGATTTAAAGCAGTTAAATAAAGTAGTTCCAGCCTATTTCTTTTTATTATTATATTATTATTAAGAAGGAAGCACTTGATCCGGACATTCTATGGGCATCAAATCAAGGAGATCCTAGGGAAAAAAATTAGGGAAAAAAATAACGCCAGAAAGATTCAATGCGATTTGATAAAATTATTCCTAGACGGCAAGAAAATGGTCAATACTAGGTTAATATCACCGAAAATATCAGCAACATTAGAATGGGAATTTCTGTGCAATGAGATCTGAAAGCAGGCCCAGAGTTCATAAGCAAGGTTGCTTAGCCCAAAATGGAGCTTATAGCCTGTAAAATATGAATTTCAATGTATATATGTTTCCCAATTTAGTTGGTTTAAAATAATCAGGTCCGTACAATTTGATGGAAGTTAGCCATTTGTTTATGTCTAATCTGGTTTCCCGCCGTGGAACTTTGCGACTTTTATTTGTATTTACATACCAAAGTATTCCAGGAATTTCCCTTTTGCTTTCAAGCAAATCATAAAAAATTCCTAAATTTTCTTTGTTATTGTATTTTCTCCTTCTTGCAATAAGAATCTAAAATTTCCATTAATGCTTGTTGCTTATACCAGATTACTGCTCTCACAATAGCCATAGAGAATTCCTCTATATTATTTGATTCAAGTTTAAATAATCAAAATAAGCATAGTCTATGAAAAGATAGCTTTATATTTTAGCCAGGCAAATTAATGCGGATTGGTTGCACATCACATGCAGGAACCGTTTCAAAATCTTAAGCGCATTTAGGAGCTTATTCTTGTTATTACAAAATCAATGCTATTAATAAAATTAAAACAAATAGAAGCTTGTGCTTTGACTAGCATGATCTCTTAGGACTTCAAATTCTAAGTTAAATTTCAATACCTTCTTCTGATAGAATAGTTGTAAGCTTTAGAACAAAATAGTCAGCTGGATTTTCGGTACACATAAAGCAAAGCTAATTATATAAACGATTTGGTAACCTATGTATAGTTTGGCAACAAAATAGTAACATGAATATGTACCATCCTTGCTTAAATTAAAGCATCGCCTTAGCCAATGAGGATGATATAAAGAAAAGTGACAACTCCAATGAAGAAAATGAAGTAAGATCCAAAAAATCTTGCAAATAGGATCACTTGGTCAACTTCGTACCATTTCCTTTCACCTACATTTGACGTTTGCTTATCAGTGGAGAATGCTCATTTATGTCAAAGCACTTATTCTTCAATTTTGGTCCACAAAGTAGTGGATTTCCTTTAGCTTCTCTCATGAAATGTTATGAATTGTCCTTTCATTTCAGAGTTCTTCTTGATAAGTTGTTGTAAGCAATTGTAAAAACCTCCAAAAAATATAAATCATTCAATTTAGAAGGAATTTCTCCACTCAAATTTTTATGAGAGAGGTCTAAGCTCTCTATTTGAGTAAGATTAGAGAATGTCTTTGGAATGGAACTTGCTAGCTAATTATGAGACAAATTTAGTGCATGGATTAAAGAAATCATTTCTAACTCAGATGGGATTGAACCTATTAGGTTGTATGATGAGAAATCTAGTCCAAACATGCAACCAAGAATGACACCCTTGTGAAAGGAAGTTTATATTTTGTAATGAATTCAATTTCATCTTCTTTATCCATTTTGATGTCGTCGGACATTTGAGAACTCTTCATTAGGAGACTTAGAGCAATGTAATACGAAAGATCTAAAAACACACCATAACTACTTAAAAAAATGCCCATAAACATTACCCCTAAAGGTAATGTTATGAAAGCAACTAGGTATTGACCTAGAAAAAAGTTACTTGAAAGATCCATTATGCGTAGATTGATCAAACAACACAATTGAGATGGGATAGCCCAGTCAAGGAGTTCCCTTTTAGTAAAAAAATTCTAAACTCAAAATTGTTCCTAGTAACTTGGAAGGTTGCTTGACAAGTTGTTGTTGATATCCAATGTCAATAGGTTTGACGTTTGTTGATAAAACCTTTGGTAATCCTGAAAAGTTGTTCCCTCCCAAATGTATACTCATTAAGTAATTCACATGTGACAAAGAAGGTAAAGATCCTAAATAAAATATATATATATGAGAAATATCCAAAATTCCACATCCAAACCTTGTGATTTGCATGGATATTGACCATTTGAACAAGTTATTATGCAAGATGAGTATTACTCCAAGTGTTATGTTGCATAACCAATTTGGAATCAGACCAGACAAGTAGTTATTACTGCCATCAATGAACAGTAGGGCAAATATAAACAATTCCTTTGACAAAGTTCCATTGAATTAATTGTCACTAAAATCTAGAAAACATTGTATTAAGTTAAATAGGGTCAAAAATAAATTACCATGGAAATGATTGGTAGATAATCTTAGAACATGGAAATTTGACAAACCTCTATCAATTTTTTGTACTACTCTTGAGAAGCCATCGAAAGACACATCCAATATCTCCATGCTACTTATATTCCCAATTGATGATGGTAAACTACCTTTAAATGCATTTTTAGACAAATCAAGGCTTATTACATTTGGTAAGAGATTCCCAATATTTTCTTAAAGACACCAGCAATACATTTCCTAATGCATCCATCCAATAAATATTTGGGTTATTGTGAGTGGTAGATGAAGTGGGCCCAAAAAGAGTTATTTCTAAGACTAAGATATTCTAGCAGTATTGTTCTCAACCAACCAAACATGGAACTTTCCTTTCAATTTGTTGTAGAAAGATCAATTACTCTAAACTTGTGTTGGTAAAAGAGAATTGGGATCTCAATGGAGAGGTTTTGAAACAATTTGGTAGTAAGGAATTGTAATTGAAACATAGGTATCCAACCTGAAGTTTTTGTTATTTGGAAATTTCCCTTTATCACAATGAATTGAATCATTTCAAGTGGGAGTGATTAGCAAATGAGTTGAACCTTGAAATTGATTTACCAAGATTGATGTACTTAAGGGATGTTAGGCTAGATCCAAGATGAGGAAATGTTCCCCTCCAATTTGTTCTTTGAAAGATCCAAGAGTCGAAAAGATGTTAAATTTTTTAGGCATGAAGGAAGGGTCCCTTTAAGCTGATTCCTACTAATGTCAAACTTTCAAGTCTTTCAAGTTACACAAACCTAATGAACACAATAAATTAAGTAAGGAAGTGTCTTATTATCATGATATGTAGGTAAGTGTCCTACATTATATTATCTCTTTCCTTTAGTTTCAAATTTACAAGCATGAGAACTCATTATAATAAATAGTTAGAAATTGTCAACTCTAATTTTCTATAGTATAGCGTTACCTTCACTTGGTAAAAAGCCATTGAGGTAGTTTGTAGGCAAGGATAAGTCTTGAGAGAAAAACATCCCTATATTAGGATGAATGCTTCCTTCCAAATTGTTGCCACTCAAATCTAAAATCTAATCTACCAAAAGCTTCCAAACCTATAAAAAAATTGAAATTCAAGGATGTAATAAAGATGACACAAATGTGGTTATTAATAGAACAAATGAATGGAAAATTGATTGATTGGATGATGTGGAAACTTAACCTAGTACAATTGGTGAAACAATTTCATTACCTTGAAATGGCAAGATGCCATCAGGTTATTTTGTTGTAAAATTAAGATCTTTAGCTTCTTAGATCAGCAAGATCAAGGAATTGGTAAGTGCCAAGAGGGACGAGTGTATTAAGGAAGAATATAGTTTTGTATGTTGGAATATTGGATTCATGTGAATTTTCAAAATGAAATAGCCTTTAAGTAACATTTTCATTTTTTAATAGTCATTATGAATTCCATACACCTTCCAACCCTATCAACAATTCCATCTCATGTTCTCAATTTTTTTTTACCTTACTCAAGCTACACACCATATCTTAATAAAACTATTGAAATCTCAAGTTGAAGGTATTTTTCCAAAGACAATGGAAAAAGAATTGTATTTATGAACAATGTAATTGAGAATTCTTCACAAGTTTGGGATGAAAAATAACTTATGTTCTACTCTATTTATAACAAAATTATAAATCAAACTCTTAAATTGTTGTTAACAAATTTATAAGTTCATGTTCAAATCTTCCACAATTGGTCCCCCTTAGTTAACTTACTTGTATGGACCATAGTATACCATATCTTATATCTTCAACACCCACCTTCATATTGATTTTGTAAAAATGAAAAATCAAGCTTGCAAAATAAATCTCAGTGGACCAAAGGCCCATTTGAAACTTATTAAACCATTTTAGTTAAGGCATCAAGGCTCATGTAAATTCAATTTTCAAGCATAACACTTATATCTCTTCAATTTCCAAGCATAATGGCCCACATTTCTTCATTTTTCAGGATGAAGGCCCCCATCAGTTTTAAACATGACGCTCAAACAATAAAGCCATATGCAGATGCATACTGCTAAAATTAAATGGTCAAAAATTAAGAATGTAACTAGTGAAAAGCTTAAGTGTCCGACCACACGGTAAAGTAGGTCTTGGGTTCTTGTCTTTCAAAGACGTGTGAAAATATTTTATGGATGGATTTACCTCGGTAGAAGACCAAGAAGCCATATATCTATTCATTTTTCTTCAAAAAATGGATACAAAATTTTACAATATTTTCTGCTAAATAAAAGAATGATGGTTATTATTAATTGCCTTTTCTTTTTTTTTTCCAGGCATAAACCTAAATCGTCCCTAACCCACCAACCTGTTTTCCATCTAGCTCGCTAGCACATAGACAAAGTGGTATGCAGGCAACTTATAACGGGAACATATTTCTCGCCGAAGCAACACTAACGCTTATAGGAAAAATCTATCTCTCTTGCGTACCTTGCAGACTTAGGGAACCATTCAGCCAATTACAGGCTAAGTTCAGCATCTCCAAGTTTTCCAAAGCCGATAACTCTGCACATGAATGACAATAAGATGTGAAGAAATAGGATCCATTCCAAAGATTATAGAAGTACTTTAATAAGCATGCCTTTCGCAGGTAATGATCCCTCCAGGTCATTGTTATTAAGAATCAGATTTCTAAGAATTGATTTGCATGATGCTCATGTTGACTTTGTTGAAACCAAGATCCAACGTCTCCAGCCTTTTCAATATTGACAAACTTTCGAAACCTACAACAAGATTGCAGGAAAAGGGATAAACTTATCCTCGGCTCGAAAATAATGATAATAATATCCAAAAAAAAAAAATCATCATCAATATTCGACAACCCTTAAAAGTTTATAACAGCACAGCAAACATGAGTTAAGAGCTGTCTTATTTTGTTAAGAGAAGTATATAACAATAACGAAAGAAATTAATTTCTACAAAAAATAATTATGATGAACATGTTAGGGACTTTCCAGGAATAAGAATGAAGTAGGGGTAGCATACCTTTATTGTCAACCAACCACCAATTCATTTAAAGATAAATTCAAATTTGTTAGCTCCTTGAAAGGACGGAATATAGACATTCAGGAACCACATCTCGTCATCCCAGTAACCAAAATTTTCTCTTTTATCGAAAGGCATGTAAAAACTTGTGTAATTTTGCAGTTGCTTGATATTATGGAGGGAGAGCCCAATCACGTAACCAGTGGCGGAGTTGCATGACTCGTTCCCATCGACAACAGTCAGTCCCGAATCATCAACCCACGAAGGAAGAAGACGGTCTGCATCAGCTCCGCAGTATGACGAACTCTTTGAATTGGAGTAGAGCCATCCTCTTTTCATCAAAGCAACCTCCAAGCCCATGAATTTGAACCGCCACTATGAAACCCCACAAAAAGTACCTCACTGCAGGCCTTTCCATCGAGAAATGTATGTCGAACTCTTTTGCTCATTGTTAGAACATTTCTTATAATACTTGGTACAGAAATGAGTCAAGTCTACGCAGGAATAGGAGTCACGGGTTGTTGGGACAAGCAAGGAAGGAAACCTGATGATCAAATAGAGGAAAATCTGGATACGATGCAGCTAATTCAATTAAATAGAATGGTCGAGGGACAAGTACTGGACTATCTCCGTGTCTTATTGAAGCAAGATAGTAAAAGACTTAATTGTACACTGTCAGAACAAGCCAAAAACAAGTAGAAAGTCCAAAAAAGCTAAATAAAGAAGTGGAATACGAAGACTCAAGACCTCTTCGCTGTAGTCTCTATTCTTTGGTATGGTGAGCTTTGATTTTTCGTTCATTGAATGTAGCGTTAGCTTAGAGGCCATAAAATAAAATGTAGCCTTAGGTAGCTACTACATACAACATTCAGTTATCTTGTTTGCAATAAAATATAAATCAATATTAAAATATGGCGCCAACATTCAATTACCTTTTATAAATGTGACATTAGGAGGCATACCGTATATGTTTCAATTGTTCTTTATAGTCAAATATGAATTTCTGTTGAAGAGGGGTGGCCCTGTTAAAAGTCTCTAGCGCGCAATCAATGGCTCGACCTTAGCAGAAAGTTTTTGACAATTGGCTGATGCCCAACAGGCATAGTTTGCATTGTGCCTGTTCTTTTGTGGAACCGAGGAAATAGGAGTCGGATTGTGTTGGAAACCCCAGCAACCTGCGATCTGCTGCTTTGGCCTGGCCTAGGCTTTAACACCTATTCCCTTAACCTGCTTTTTTTTGCATCTTCAACAACTTCGGCCTGAACCTACTATTGTTGGAGCTTGAGAATGCATTACTTGCTTGATGACTGTAGAATGTGTCAAATAGACGGACGAAGACCTTTGAGCAATTACTTCGACTTTTCTGGAGGACAAAATTATTGAGTGTGAACGACTTGACCTTGGCCCAAACTTTTTGACGATTATTAGATAGCCGGCCAGGGACAATTCGCATAATCCTTCTCTTAGTGACTGAGTCTGAGTAAACTAGGGACCACAGAGTGTGATTTAAAAACGTTTATCTCAGTTGGCATTGTCCCTTTTCCTTTCCCCGCAGTTTTCTTTTTCTGGGTCCTCTTCTGGGGTAAGTCTGCACCAAAGTAAGATGAATCAAAGTTTTGGAATCTAAGAAGTCAGAAATGTTGTTTACCATAAGCGAAGGTGTTCAGAATTTGTCAATAACTATGGTGCAAAACAATAGTGGAATACTAACAGGGATGGCCTGATAAGAAACACTGGTAGTACAAGCAAATGGTGTAACTGAAAACTGCGTTTTCGACAAAATGTGTTTAAGCCCCTGGAAGAGGTGCAAGTTTGCTAGAAGGATCCGTGTTCTTCAGTAATTGTTCGTAGGTAGAATAGAAAGGATATACTTCCTCCAAATGTGGGGGACCTTTCCAACCTGTTGAAGAGGCTTACTTTTCTGGCATCAGTTCGATAAGTTGATTTTTCCAACATTGTGGACGGTTCACTTAGACTTGGAAAGAAAGGGAG